>OW240916.1:104315663-104353126 GCA_933207985.1 Pelobates cultripes
ATGTCTCCAAGAACACAGCTGGGTGGTCAACATGAAAAAAACTCATTAACTCTCATGCAACAGACAGTGTTTCTGGGTGCCAACATAAACACAATGAAAGGAAAAATCAATATCTCTTAAAAAAATGATTCTAAAAATCAGAAACAATATTATTCCACTTCTCCAGAATGCATCAGTTTCAGCCATAACATACATACATTCCGGGCTTTAAATTCTCCTAGCAGGCTATCTCAGCAGAACCTACTAACTTCCAGGTGAATGGAGTCTAAACCCAAGGGTATTCAAGATCTAGATGGAAAGGTGGGGCATGCTCAGCTTGACCTTATGGCCAACACAAAGAACACTTAAGGCATGTGCTTCTTCTTCCTATCTCACCTCTCACCTCTATTGCAACCTTGACAATATGATCTGGGGTATGTGTTCCCTACACTTAATCTGTGTCCTGAAGAAAATCTTTAAAGAAGGGAAGACAAATAAAGCCACCATTCACATATGGCCTGAAATACTGTGGAATTCACTGAAATTGGCTCAAGCCCCTCCTTGGAGATTGCTTCTCATATCAGATATATTGATTCAAGGCCCAGCCAATCCAACCAGCTGTAACTTAGGGGCATGGATTTTGAAAGGAGGTTACTAAAAAACCTGGTTCTCTCAGAATCAGTTATAGATACCCTGCTCAAAGCAAGAAAACTTTTGAAAACTGGGCAAGAGAAAAACATTTGATTTTCAACACCCTACTCACCTTCAGGTGTTGATGTTTCTACAAGCAGTCTGGACAAAGACCTTAGCTTACGCACCTTAAAAGTCCAATCCTAAGCACTTTCATCTCTCTATAATATCTCATGGGCTCCTAATCCACTAATCCCCTTCTAGCTTGATTCTTCAAAACTGTCCACCATCTAGAAATTCTTCTCCACCATGGAATTCACCCTTGGGTTTAAATGCATTAACTGAACCTCCAAATGCTTCTATTACAGACATTTCTAAACAACACCTCTCTCATAAAGCCATATTCCTAGTTGCCATTTGTGCAGCTAAGCTTATTTCAGAATAACAAGCAATTTATAGTGAGGAATATCATGCTCTCATAGTCCACGATAGTGGTGTTAAAGCCCAAAGAAATTTTCTTTCAAAGTAGTCTCAAACTTTTACCTTCTACAAGAAGACATTCTCCCATCCTTCTTCCCATCCCCTTAAAGTTTGAAAGAGATAAAACATCATGAATTGAATGTCAGGGAGTATATCATCAAGTATTTATCAGTCACATCAGACTTGAGGAAATCTACTAAACTATTTGTTCTTCCTTCAGGCACCCACAAAAGAAAAACAGCTTCCTTATCAACATTAGGATGCTGGATTGCTGTGGTTATGTCAGATGCCTACATAAGAAAAAACTTTTCATTTTCATGTTCTCTATCTAAAAAACAACCTGATCCCTCCTGAAAATCAAGGCTCATTCTACCATATCTTTGGCTACATGTAGTTGGGCAGAGGTTCCTCTGGTTGACATCTGTAAAGCAGCCACCTAATCATTCCCTATGGACCACATTAAGTACTACAAGCTGGATTTGTTATCTGCTTCATCTACCTTCCTTGGTAAGGGAGTCTTATCTTCAATTAACACTCACAATAAAAAATAAATTCTATTTTTGTTTATATTATACAAGGTGTAATTTCATCATTAATGTTTGTTCACTTTGCCGTAGAATTCCAGCTTGGCTATTTCCCATATGTGATGCTGCTATGATTAGTCAGGAATTATGAAATTTGAATACATATTTACCTATCATTTTCTTTCCTTGGTTATTTTTCATGGGAGTATCAGTCTCTCACCTTTTTATTTTCTTTATAACTTGACAGTCTCTTTTTTATTGGTCAATCTGATTCTGATCTGGACTAAGGCGAAACTACTTATAAGTGATGCTGATATGGTAAATAGTAAGGGAAAGAAAATTACAGGTATTACATTGTCCTTATTTTACATAGAAGTTACCAATATTTATACTTCATAACAGAGTCGGGTCAAGCCACCAAGTATAAAATGTATAGATTACATTGTAATGTAGAATGTATGAGCTTTTCTGGCCATCTTACATCTTACCATCTTACTGAACCTGCCTAACACATGCTTGTGTGTTTATGAAGATACAAAAACAAAAAAAAAGGGAGATGATAAAAATTTGCAGGAAGTAAAGATCAAATACATTCAGTCAACCACAAGACCATAAAAATAAAGAAGAAAAAATATTCCAATATTGAGGTAAAAACATTCTCAAAATGAGAGCAAAGCACCAACAAACAGTGTGATGGGGTAGACAATCAGCATAGACTGAGCTATTGTAGAACCAAGGGTTGCATCTGATACTATCTACAGTGTAGAAAAGAATAAAGTGGAAACCCAATTGCTTTATTTTTTAGTGCATAAAAAGACTATTAAAGTTAACCAGTAGCATAGAGCATAATAAAAAAGAAAGAAGGAGCCATATTGTGAATGTTGTAAATGTATATGACCTGCAATGAATGGCTATAGGTAAGATAGTTTTCTCGGGTGAAAGTACTGGAAGTTGCAGTAAGCTAGTCTCTGGCATATCTGCAACTGGCTCCCTGCACTTCAAGGTAGATAGCCCTTCCTCAGGCACAAACTTCTAGTTCCGTTCCTGGATCTATTAAAGAATGTAATGTTTTCACAAAAGCTCCCTCACTGGCTCAAATATTTTTCTCTTACGGAGGGTGGCAGTGGAGATATCCGCAAACAGTTGCATGTTAGAATATTCTTGTTGAGTGTCTCGTTTAGAGATGGTAGCTTGAAGGAGAATCTCCTTTTACATGGTGATAGTGTACCTTCATGGATATGTCTCTTAAATCTGATAGGTGCTTTGGATATGCCACTATTTTCATGCAGTCGAGAAGTTGCATATCGGCAAGCATAAAGGACGATTATTGCTAGGGCGCTCCAAAAGGGGACATTGGGGGACATTAAAATCATTTATTTCAGCTTGTTTTTTATTGCATATGGAGACCATCATCATTATACATGAGAAGCCCTTAGGACAAAATGCATAGGGCACAGAGAATCCTGGAGAGGGCCCATATTATTTCCGGCGATATTGTATAACATTGTGATGAGTTTTTATATTAAAGTTACATATAATAAATTTGCACTTTACCTGCTTATATTGCACTTGTGTTTATTTATAGTACTGTATCATTTTGAAGCATACAGTAAAGATAGACATCAGAGAAAAGTTCTGAATTTTAATTCAAGGCACGATCAAATATTGCCCTTTTGATATTTAATTGCCATTTATGATTACTTTATCATGATATGGAAATTATTCTGTTACTCTAGTAACCTGCATCTCCAAAACTGTTTGCTATACTGCTTTAGAGTATCTTGCAACTATAATGAAATCTTCCAGGCTGTCTGTATCAATTTTGTCCATGTTACATGGCATATACACCTTTACTGCCCAACCTGGACTGGATCAGAGTCGGATTAAGATTGCACAGGACCTTAGGCTGGGTGCTAGATTCGTGCCCCCTCAAGGAGTCCTGGTCTATGTTTATGCGACTGAGTTTGGTGTTTGTGAGTGTGTGTTTACTGACTGTTTGTGTGTTTGGAGGAGGGTGACAGATTTATGGGGGAGATTTTGTGTGCTGTTTACTGTTGTGAGTTTGGTGGCTAAATTGTTTGTGTGTGTATGTAAGGTAGTCTGAATGTTGTGTGTGTGTGTTTTCCTCCTCCCAAGCCCACACCTAGGCAGCCACCTTGGTCACCTAATCTGTCTTTAAACCAAGCTCTTTCTCCTGCAAAGCACAGCAAAGTTCACAAAGATAACAGCCACATTATGGATGTTACTAGTTTTTAGATTACCATATGCAATTATTGGAACTGCTTCTGAAATTGTTGGGCAGGACATAAGGTACAAGATCAGACCCTTGACCAGGGGTAGGCAACCTTCGGCACTCCAGATGTTATGGACTACAACTCCCTTGATGCTTTTCCAGCATCATGGCTGTAAGAGCATAATGAAAGATGTAGTCCAGACCATCTGGAGTTCTGAAGTTTGCCTGCCCTTGCCCTAGATCCTAGTAAGAGGCTCTTGAATGGTGTAGTAAGGGGTCTGCTTGCTACTGACACTTAATGTGCAAATGTACCAGCAGTAACGTTAAAAGGTATTTTTGTTCTTTGGGTTTATTATATATAGCAGTTCGTATGAGGCTGTACAGATAGCACATGATATTTTAGACAACAAAATGCTAATTGGGGTACATGGATCAGTGAATAAAACAGCCGTTAAATGTTGCAGAATGCTTTTTAGATAAAATGTGGCAGAGAGGATAGCTCAATGCCAACCAGGAATACAATAAATGTATCAGTTTGGTGTTGAACAAGGATTACCAGGAATTAAGCAGATTATATTATACTATTGAGATATTTAGTACACTTTACACAGGCATGAAGTTATAGTAAGTGACTGTAGACTAGACAATCTCAGTGTTAACATAGTTAACATAAATAATATTTTGAGAAGCTTCTAACAAAAATACATAAAAATACAGGTTATTTGTATAGAGTGTTCTTCTTTTAATTAGTAAACAAGCATAATCTGTCTTGAACTTTGTGGAAGACACAAATAAAATGTAACACTAATGGATAACATTGTGACATGGTATTTAAAGTTCATCTATTTTAGCCTTTTTAACATATACCCTTTCAGAAACTGTTTATCCACAGTGATGGTAAAAATAACAAAACAAGAAACAATGCTGCTGTTTACAGCATTTCACAGTGAAAAAGTGTCTATAACTCCAAAATAAAAAAAATCATGCTTATATAAAAAAATAATGATAATATAAGACAGTTAAACATATGTTAAAAGTATAATTAAGAAAACACAAGAGATAATATGAAATAATAAAAAACAGATACATGTGGATATGGTTCATATACTGACAATAAAAAACTAAACCAGAGGCATGAGTCTCGGGGATGGAGACAACACATTTCAAAAACCCAACATAAAGTTATGTTATCTGTTGTACACAACATAAGTCAGGCAAGGTAGGTGCAATAGGTAACTTTGGTACTCTACTGCTTTCAATGAAGAGCCGACTCTTTTTTTTTTCTCCAAGTCAGTAATTTCACATAATTTAAAATAAATACACTATATTTGACCTTTATGGTTAAAACCCTTAATTTCAACATCAACTATGCTCCTATATTCTTTCCCTTTGAGATAAAGGTAAAATGTGTAGGCACTATGTTGCCCCTGTTCTGTAGTTGTGTTTGCAGTTTATAGATAGTGCTCCATGACAAATATAGGAATTGTGTAGTTACTGTGTGTTCGTTTATTTTTTTACAGAGGCAATGTAAAGTCTTCTCCCACATCTTTTAAAGGTTGCTTTCCTGTAAGCAGTAATTTTATCCACAACAATTACCACATCATAGTACTTCAGATGCATTTAAAAGAAATCTTCTGGAAAAAGCATAGTTACATAGCTGAAAAGAGACTTGTGTCCATCAAGTTCGGCCTTCCTCACATATGTTTTTGCTGTTGATCCAAAAGAAGGCAAAAAACCGAGTCTGAAGTGCTTCCAATTTTGCAACAAACTAGGAAAATAATCTTTCTTGACCCCAAAATGAAAGTCAGATATCGCTTTGGATCAAGCAGCTATTGCACCACTAATTTGAAATTATATCCCTGTATGTTATGTTTTTGGAAGTATTGCTGTTTAAGCATCTGTATGGACTCTGATAAAACCCCCTCTTCAGGCAAGAATTCCATATTCTTATATTTTTTACTGTAAAAAACCTTTTATTTGCCATAGATTAAATCTCCTTTCTTCCAGCCTAAATGCGTGACCTTGTGTCCCATGTATAGCCCTGTTTATAGCGGACCCCAGGTATCTTCCTTCAGCCGCTCAGGAACCACTTTAGAATGTACAGAGACCCATTCCCCCCTAGTAACTGAACGATACACAGCTCTGGAGGTATGACACAACTTTATTGGCCACACACAGCTTTTATGCATAACCACATGCAAGGGGTTTACCATACAGCTATACAAGGTCCCATCCCAGGGTCCTCCCCCTCTCCAGGGCCCTAGTGAGGGAAGGAACTCTTTTCCCTTTGTCCCCAAAGCCCACCACTAAAACACAGGGTTTCCCAGGGGGTCTTATTCCCAGGAGCCTCTGTGCCTGGGAGTCCAGGCGTGGGGAAAAGGGGACCGTCCCTTTGTCTCCAAGGCACAGAAAAGCCCGCCCACAGAAAAAGAGTTTATCTCTTTGTCCCGCAGGCTCAGGAAAGCCTGCCAAACTTACCAGCTTCCCAAAAGATCCCACACCAATCTCAGGAACCCTCATAGTGGTCCTTTCATCTGCTAGTAGCTGTTCGCGAGGTCCCGGTGTGAAACCCAAACAAGGGAAGCATCTCTTTTCTGGGTATAAATGCTCCCCCGGGCTGATGTTCTTCTGTACGAATTGTGGCCACCCAGGGGAGCACTCATTAATTACTTCCCTTGCGGTTTCACACCTAGGTTGCAAGTGTGAACGTTCTGATGAAAGTCCTCGTTCGGGAGATAAATGAGTCAGGAAACAACCTTGAATGCTCCCCCTGGCTTGCATTCATCTAACAAACTGGTAGCCACCCAGCGGAGCACTCATTAATTGTTTCCCTTTCGGTTTGACACTTATGTTGCGAGTTGGGAATGTTCTAACCTAACATTCTAAATGAGGTATGTCCCCGTTTAGGAGGTGAATGAATTCCCTTCGTGGAAGCACTCCCAAACAGGGAGCGGGCACAATAAACGAAAATACAGGGAAAACACCTGTAAAAGAAATGGGAGATTCATGAATAGGCAGCGGTTCTGCCACACAGTTTATAAATAGATTTCCAGATAATTGTTTATACTGGCCCCAAATATATTTTTACAAAGTTATCATATTTCCCTTCTGAGGCACCATTTTTCCAAACTAAAGAGATTTAACCTTTCTTCGTAACTAAAATGTTCCATTACTTTTATCAATTTTGTAGCTTGTCTCTGGACCTTTTTCTTGTGCCATGATATCCTTCTTTAAAACAGGTGCCCAAAATTGCACAGCATATTCAAGGTGTGGTCTTACCAGTGATTCATAAAGATGCAAAATTATATTTTCATCCTGAGAATTTATGCCCCTATTTATACATGACAAAACCTTACTTGCCTTAGCAACTGCAGATTGACATTGCATATTGCTGCCTAATTTGCTGTCTATAACAATTCCAAAATCCTTCTCGTGTGTGTGTTTATGCCTAATTCACTTCCATTCAGGGTGTAAATTGCTTGTGCATTCTTGACCTCGAAGTGCATAACTTTGCATTTCTCTACATTAAATTTCATCTGCCATTTTAGTGCCCAGTCCCCCAATCTATCTAAATCCCTCTTCAGCAAAGCAATATCCTGCTCACATTCTATTACTTTACAAAGTTTTGTGTCATCTGCAAACACTAAAACATGGCTTTCAATATCTATTGCAAGATCATTTATAAATGTGTGAAATAGAAACGGTCCCAAAACAGAACCTTGAGGGACACCACTTACCACTTTTGTCCAGCTTGGAAATGTATCAGTGTAGTGTGTGTGTGAGGGGTGTTGTGTGTGTGTGTGTGTGTATGAGGGGTGCTGTGTGTGTGTATGAGGGGTGCTGTGTGTGTGAGAGGGGTGCTGTGTGTGTGTGTGGGGTGCTGTGTGTGTGTGAGGGTTGCTTTGTGTATGTGTGTGAGGGGTGCTTTGTGTGTATGTGTGAGGGGTGATGTGTGTGTGTGTGTGTGAGGGGTGCTGTGTGTGTGCTGTGAGAGGTGCTGTGTGGGGAGTAGGGGTGCTGAGCAGGGGTAAGGGTGCTGTGCTGTGCTGTGGGGGTAGGGGTGCTGTGTGTGTTGTGGGGGTGCTGTGTGTGGGGGGTATGGGTGTGTGGGGGTAGGGGTACTGTGTGTGTGGGGGGTAGGGGTGGAGAGGCATGCTGGGTGGAGGGGAGGGAAGCTGTGTGTGGGGGAGGGCAGGGATGCTGGGGAAGGGAGGGGTGCTGTGTGGGGGGGTAGGGGTACTGTGCGTGGGGGTTAGGGGTGCTGTGTGTGTGGAGCTGGGGTAAAGATGTTTTAAAAAAAAAAGTATGCTAAATCAGTATCCCCCTCTCCCTCCTTCTTACCTTTAATTAAGGAGGGGGGGAATCAGCCATCCCTGGTGGTCCGGTGGTGGCAAGCACTGCTTCCGTGTCGGTAGGCAGGGGGAGAGATCTGTGAAGCAGCTCCCCTGTCCTCCCACACGATGCTGTGTGGAGAGTTGCCATGGTAATGCACGGCAACGCTCCACACAGCTTGCTCACGGGAGGACAGAGGAGCTGCTTCATAGATCCATCCCCCTGCCTCCTGACGCGGAAGCAGAGTAGGCGCCTGCCGTTTTGTGCAGGCAGGTGCCTACTCTGCATTGATGGCAAACCTATGGCTGCGTCCCCACAGAAAGGGCCCGGCGTGCCACCTGTGCCACGCGTGCCATAGGTTCGCCATCACTCATCTAGACCAATTTCTTTTAGTTTGAAGACTAACCTATTGTGAGGAATGTATAAAATTCCTTGGCAAAATCCAGGTAAATCACATCCACTGCAACACCCTGATCTATACTTTTACTTACTTCTTCATAGAATGCAATTAGATAAGTTTGACATGACCTATGTTTCATAAAACCATGTTGATTATTGCTAATAACAAAGTTTTTCCCAATAATATGATCCTCAATATTATCCCTTGATACACCTTCAAATATTTTCCCAGTAACAGAAGTTAAGCTCACAGGCCTATAATTTCCAGGCAAGGATTTGGAACTCTTTTTAACCCCTTAAGGACACATGACTAGAGATGTCGCGAACCGTTCGCGAACTTCCCGCGAACGGCTCGCCACGGTTCGCCACGAAACGTTCGCGGCGAGTTCCGGTCAGCTGACACATCCCAGCCAAGCTCCAGCAGACCCTCCCTCCCAGACCCTCCCACCTCCTGGACAGCATCCATGTTGAAGGCAGCTTCAACATGGATGGCAGCTTCAACATGGATGCTGTCCAGGAGGTGGGAGGGTCTGGGAGGGAGGGTCTGCTGGAGCTTAGCCGGGATGTGTCAGCTGACCGGAGCTCACCGCGAACGGTTCGTGGCGAACCGTGGCGAGCCGTTCGCGGGAAGTTCGCGAACGGTTCGCAACATCTCTACACATGACATGTGTGACATGTCATGATTCCCTTTTATTCCAGAAGTTTGGTCCTTAAGGGGTTAAATATAGGAACAACATCTGTTTTCCTCCAGTCCTCCAGTACAATACCTGAAACAAAAGAATCTTGAAAGATTAAATAGAGAGGTTCACTAATTTCCCCACTTAGCTCCTTAAGTACTCACGGGTGAATACTGGCCCCGAAGCTTTATTTACATTAATTTTCTTTAACTGCTGTAGCACCTTGTCTCGAGTCATCTAATCATTCTCATTTTCAAGTTTAACCACTTTAATTGCCTTTTTTCAAGTATTATAGGCTTCCTTATATCTTATATAGGATTCCTGTGATGTGCCCGATTTAAATGCTTTAACCCCTTAAGGACACATGACATGTGTGACATGTCATGATTCCCTTTTATTCCAGAAGTTTGGTCCTTAAGGGATTAAATGCCCTTTTCTTCTAATCTCTTGTTTTACTCCTCTACTAAGCCACATTGGTTTCAATTTGTTTTTTTTTCTATATTTATTACCCAATGGTACATACTGAGAAATGTATCTTTCTAATATTTGTTTGAAGAGTTTCTATTTATCCTAAGTGTTTTTTTCACTAAGGAGTTTATGCCAGTCGTTATATTGTAGAGCTGCCCTAATCTTATTGAAACTGGCTTTTTTAAAATTATACATTTTAGTATACCCCACGTGCTTTTACTTATTTGAGTTTATTTAAAAAATTACTATATTGTGATCAATGTTTCCCAAATGCTGCCCTAATTGAATGTTGGTCCATAGATCAACATTGTTTGTTATAACGAGATCGAGACAAGCATCCTTTCTAGTTGGCACTTGTACCAGTTGTGACATGAAGGTGTCATTTAACACATTCTAAAAATCTGATTCCCCTTGCGGAAGTACTAGTCACTCTATCCCAGATTATGTCCGGGTAATTAAAATCTCCATAATTAACGTGTTACCCAGATTTTTAGCTTTCCCAATTTGCTCTAACAGCTGTTCTTCCTCATTAATATTTACATTAGGTGGTTTATAACATATCCCAATCAATAATCGATTTCCCTGCATTTGCCCCAAGCAGATATTTACCCATAAAGCTTCCACATTTTCCTCGTCACACTCCACATGCCTAAGATTTGACTTTAACTCATGGTTGACATAGAAACATACCCCACCACCCTTCTTGTTTTTTCTATCCTTCCTAAATAACATGTACCCATTTATGTTAACTGCCCAGTCATGTGTCTCATCCCCCCATGTTTGTTATGCCTATTATATCATATTGTTTAGTGTATGCTATTGACTCTAGTTCCCCCATTTTGTTATATAGGCTCCTTACATTAGTAAGCATACATATAATATTATCATGAGTCATTTGTAAATTTTATCAATATTACATACCTCCTCTGTTTTGAGCTTGCCATTCCCCCATCTGCACCCTGCTTATACTGAGCTAAAGCCCATCTCCTTTCTATCCTATCTCAATTTTCTAGATTGCTTTGATCCTCTCCCCCTACTACTAGTTTAAAATCTCCTCCATCCCCCAGCACAGCAGACCTTCTTCCGTTTAGATGCAATCCATCACGACTATACAGGTTGTACCCAAGTGCAAAAATCGTCCCAGTGCTCTAAAAATCCAAAACACTCTTTCATGCACCAAGACTTCAGCCACGCATTGACCTCTCTAATCTTCCGCTGCCTTTCTGCTGTAGCGCACGGCACAGGTAATATTTCTGAAAATTTTACCTTTGACTTCCTTTTCTTTAGCTTACTTCCTAGTTCCCTGAGCTCTTTCTTTAGGACTTTTCATTTTCTCTTCTGTGTGAGGCTTGGAAGCTATAGATGCTGAGATTTATTATATATTATGTATATATTTTTTTACTGCTCCTACAGGTTTTCCCACTCTTTGTCACGTTTCACTTGATCTGCATATAAAATCAACATTTAGTGTCTGCAGCCTAACAATTAATTATCTTTTAAAAAAAATTCTTGGTACCTGGATGGAACATCAAATCATGAAACAAACAAATCGTTTGGCCTATTGTCTTTTGTTTGTTTTGTTATTTGTCCATATAGTGTTACAAATTTTATAATTTTGAATCAATTGTTGATCTTCCAAAATTCATATGAATCATAATTCATTTGATTTTGTATACACAAGTCTCCAATAATTACAATCATATAATGTCCCTATTTAACTCCAGGTGAAATAAAAACAATATGTATCCATCTAATTCAAAAGAAAATTACATTATACATGTTTTTCAATTAAAACATTTAACTCACTCTGGGAATTCCATGAATAGGAACTCCATAAACAAAACATATTTTTAAAAAGGTTGAACAGTCAGGTGAATACATATATAAACTAAAATATTTAATATAAATGCAAACATTCTGGATACATGGTTACACAGATCAGTCACAAAATAAAAACCACATGCCTAATATCGTGTAGGTCCCTCGAATGTTACCAAAACAGCTCTTATGCATCATTCCATAGACTCTACAAGACCTCCACAGTTGTCCTCTGGTATCTGACATTAGCATCAAACCCTTTAAGTCCTGCAAGATGTGAGGTGGGGCCTCCATTGATCAGATTTGTTGTTCCAGCACATCCCAGAGCTGCTATATCAGATTGAAAGCTGGAGAATTTAGAGGCCAAATTCTTTGTCATGTTCTTGAAACTATTTCTGAACATTATGTTGTAGTGTGACAGGGTAAAAGACCACTGCCATCAGGGAACACCATTGCAAAGAAGAGATGTACTCTAGTTAGGTGGTACTTGTTAATGTAACATCACATGAATGCCAGAGCTCAACATTTCCCAGCAAAACATTGCCCAGAGCATAACACTGCCTCCTTCTTATCCTGCTGCCATTTCTTCCCAGGAAAATAACATTGCATATACACCTGATCTTCATCCATTCCGAATTTAAGCCGTAAAAAATTCATTTTTTGGATTAAATTTGGTAAAAAACTATTGTTTTTTGCCCATTAGCACGAAAATAACACTGCAAATGCGCAAAAAAAGCCAGCATATAATTCATATCTGGACTTTTGTTTATGTTATAGTAAATGAATACGACAAAGTCCAATAATTTGGAGAAAATCATATTCGGCTGTTAATGAATGCACATGTCTACTGGTTGTCCGTCCTTGCACCACTTTTGGTAGGTGCAAACCACTGCAGAACACACAAGTTGATATATTGAAGAGTCTCTGTCCCAGTTGTCTAGCCACCACAATTGGGCACTTTTCAAAGTCACTCGTATTGTTTCACTTGCCCATTTTCCTGCTTTAAACACATGAAATTCAATAACTGATTGTTCACTTGCTGCTTAATATATCCTACCCCTTGACAGGTGCCATTGTAATGAAATAAATCAATGTTATTCACTTGTCGGTGGTTTTAATGTTGTGGCTAATCAGTGTAATTTTTCTACAAAGAGAAAATATGAGGTCCCACTTCTATGATAAAGCCAGATCTGAATTTGTAAGATTAACTTTAATTGAAACTAATAGCTCTGTTGAATAAGAAGGATTATTGAACAGTTGACGGGTTAACTGTACAAGCAATTAGTCAGATGGGTACTGGATTCATGTGATTTGCTAATGATATATCAAAATGATTATTTTTTATATATGTATAAATGCAAGTGACAGTCTGAGAAACAAACAATATACTGAAAAAGGATTAGTTTGTGAAATCCAATTGAGTGAAGTAGTTATCCACAAGTAATCCTTATTAAACAGAAACATATACTGCACAAGAATCTTGAGTAAACTATATATATTTATAAAACGTAGTTTTGGAGACTATACTTGCATAAAATGTCTAAGCACTTAGTACACAAATGTGTTTGTTTTGGGACAGCATACTGTTTATCAGAATGTTCAGTGCAAAATGAAAGGTACAACTCAGTGGGCAATTGACTACCAACTTATCTCTTCTATGCTGATAAGAACAAAGTTTCCCACACATCCAGGCTGTTGTGTCAGTAACAATACTTTGGTGTGTGAAAATGACATTGCCTTCACAGCCTCTCACATCTGTGTCTGAAGAGGTAGAAGGCACCACAAAACTATTTCAGGCATGGTTAAGAATGGGGAGCAGTAGTAATCTAATTTTAATAGTTGTTTTAATGATGTGGGTAAACAAGGGGATGACCTGTCCCAAACTGTGGGCTCAATGTGTGTCCCTCCGGGAGGCATAACCACCTAGCAAAGATAGTGGAGAATTATTTTGCCGCACTAAAAAAAGCTTGCACAGCAACATCGTTTTAGCCAATCAGATGATCAGGACAGCCGTGCAGCTTGCGACAGCCCTGATCACCTCAGATTTTAAAATGGCAACATTGATGGTGGACTCCATTTCTGTGTCTGCCTAGAGCCTTCCTTGCCAAAGACCTATCCTCTTCATCTTCTGAGGAGGATATAGTTCCAGTTAGTAAAAGAAAAAAGAAGGCTTGCCTTTCCTCTTCAAGTTCTGAGAATGAACTTGATTTTAGTCCCTCTTCCCCTCATTCTCGTTTGAGTAGTCAATGTTTTAAAGGGACGGGACCTGCAAAATGTGTGTTACCCTCGTTTGAGGTTTCAAAACAGTTTTCACACAAAAGGGACAAAACTCATTTGAGTGCTTTCAGTCCCTCACTGTCCACCTCATGAGCGTTTGCTCATTCATCCTCACTAAGCTGGTCCTAGGAAACCAACTGAGACGAGGTGGCCAGTGGGGGTCAAGGGTGGTCCTTCCCACGAGTGTCAGAAAAGTGCTAAACAAGATATTGGAAGGGACAATTCCACTTCCTCGCCCCCTTCTTGAAGGGCCTTTAGAGTTAACCTTGACCACAGATGCTTCAACCAAGGAATGGGGTCCTTTCTCTGCCCAAGGCGTGATAAGAGGTGTTTGGTCAGTTCTTCACATAAATTTACTAGAGTTGAGAGCAATCAGGTTAGCCCTCCAAGGCCTTGTTTCGTTAAACCCCCTAGGTGTGTCGGTAATGGTTCAATCGGACAACAGGACAGCGGTAGCTTATGTCAACCACAGAGGTTAGCGGTCAGTACGATTAAGACATATGGTTCTGGATTAAATTTTCTAATCTCTAATCTGACCCAAGATGCCCTTTACCTCAGGTTACTCAAAGGGCTATCAGTCTGCCGGCCTTTTACTCCAAGATACACTTCCACTTGGGATGTGGACCTTTTATTAAACTACCTTAATTCTTTGGACAATGACCAGATTGACCCAAGATGGACAACAATTAAATTGACATCCCTTCTAGCTTTAGCTCTGGCAGCTAGAGGCTCAGAATTAACCCAGTTAAATATTGTTGAACCATGGTTGTCTTGAACTCCAGGGGGATTTCATGCCATCCTTAAAGGGAGACAGAAGACTTGCCATATTTTCCCGGGTCCTGTTGAAATAGATTTGGTGCAGGATTCTGCTGAGCTGAGTTTATGTTTAGTCAATTTTTTAAATTGATACTTGAATCTTTCTGCCCCAGTCAGACAAGACTTTAAGCAATTACTTATCACTTTCAGAAAACCTTTTCACCCAGCTAAGGTTAACACAATCAGGGGATGGATACTGTCTGCTATGTCTGCATCAGGTATTGATGTCACGGTTTTAAGGATCATTCTATCAGAGGGGCTTTAGCTTCAAAGGCAGCAGCGAGAGGCCTTACTCTTCCTATTATCCTCAAAGCTGCAAGATGGTCCTCCAGAAAGATTTTTGTTAAGTTTTATTGGAGGCCATCTGAAGTTGAATGTTTACAGTTCCTTATGGCCACCACCAGGTGCATGCTATTCAACCCACTAGATTTGCTAGGTGGTTATGCCTCCCAGAGGGACAAAATAGAGTGTGCAGGAATCGATGACCTGCAAACATTCTTTGCTCTAGGGATAAACATAACCACTTAGCAAAGCGCCCATCCCTCCCTCCCCAGCATTATTTGTAGTGCCTCGTGTTGGCAGGGTATTTATCTGGTTTGGGAATCTTCTAATTAAAGTAATTTTTTGTGTTTGTTTTCTTTTTTCGCTTTTATATTTATATTTATTCTGTTTATCTTTACAGATTACAACCGGCTACCCAGACAGGATCATCAAGCCAAGGACCCTCCTAATTGGTTCTGGAGGTTAAGAAACTTCTTCCTGAAGTTCTTTGATTATGAATTATACTATACTAATATTTCTCACAGAGACTGTTTGTTTTTACACCTTGATCAAAGATTGTTTTGCTACATTTTCATATGTTGCTATTAACTGTCAGTACTTGAGAAATGTTTCTTATTTATTGTTACTTTATTATATTGCCTTTCCACTCTGTTGACATAACACTTTCATAGGAGTAAGTTCATGTTTTGGTTCAGTAAATAAAATATTGTTGTCCCCCTTACATTGACAGTGGTGCTCTTAAACTTTATTATGTTTAGTATTGTGTACATTGAGTTAACCATCTGCAGTATCCCAATTTTAAAATCTGAGGTGGTCAGGGCTGCCGTGAGCTGCACAGCTGTCCTGATCACTTGATTGGCTAAAAAGCTGTTGCTGTGCAGGAGCACAGCACAAAGTTTTTTTAGCTTTGCTAGGTGGTTATGCTTATTCTTAGGACAAATAAAGTTTGCAGGTCATTCCTGCAAACTCGATTTTCTGTCATGTCCATCATTGAAATAAAAACTGAACTAACTGACCTATTATTTTATAATATTTTCTTTCCAGTGGGGGGTCAATGCCAATAGAGTGGTGGCATGGAAGACTATTGATTGCCCTCTGGTATTCCAAAATTCTTTACGCCACGTGCTTACATCCTGTTATAGACAGTGCTATAGATGTGTATTGGATGTCCACTTTTATCTTGCTCCTGCCTCAAGAGTTGGCTAGCCTTCAAACTATGGTGTAAATGCCAAGCAATCCTCTTACAATACAATTGTTAATTAACTACAGTAATTTTGTTCTGCATAGTTTTCATTAATAGTTCTTATAAGCCTTATATATTCCTAAATTTGAAAAGTCCAATAAATATTACAATTCTGTGTGAATAAAAAATGCATACATCATACTCTTCTGAACAGTTATTAAGCTATATCCACAAAAAAAAAAATACGGCACCTAATGAATATTAATGATTTTCTTTTGCTTAAGGAGAATGAATTTAATACATTTGAAAAGTACTACTGAGAGTTTTAGGAGAAAAGGGGCTAGCAGTTAATTGGATACTATATAAGAAATTTAACCAGCTTTCATTTCTATTGAGATTGTGAAATACTTGCAAATGTTATTACCTATACATGAAGGAAAAATATAGGATAGCATGACAAATTTGAAGTGATAAGCATTGAAGGTCCTAATACTCAAAATCATATTTTCCATCACCAAAACCATAATAATATATTTATTTATCCATGTTATTCATATTCAAGGTTATACACTAAAGTGTGAGATGACATTAGTAATGCGGTAACACACACAACAAAACCTGGCAACATATGAAATAGTAGCAACCATACATGGATCACCTCCCCTAAAGCCTAAACAAACTCCAAAATACTTCACACATGGGAGTACATAATATATAAATATATAAAAGGATGTAATTATAGTATTGATTCTTATTAAGAATAAAAAATCACACTAATTGTCCATACAAAATAACAAGTACCACTGTAACTATTGTAAAAATTTTACTAAAAGGACATCTATCTATCTATCTATCTATCTATCTCTATCTCTATCTCTATATACACACACAAATGCATAATAAGCAATAAATTGTAATAGAAAATTACAATATACAATAAAGCAGTCAGTCAAAGCAGAAAACAAGAAAAGGCATCTCCCCCCAAGAGGTTTGCAGGTACTCCTGATCACTCACCGCCACTTCTAATGACTTCCAGAAGCTTGAGCTGAATTGCAACTTCTAGCGGTAGTCTATGTCTGTCTTCTATGTAGACTGGTATCACTCCACCCCATTGAGCTGAGCACAGAATCAGAAAAGGGTCCCACTAGAGGTAGGCCTCCTGACAGGAGACTGGCACTGCAAGGGAGTAAATGTAAGTAAAACTGCTGTTTTTAACTAGTCTGTATGGAGACAGACACAGGCCTGCTATGATGAGTTTTGGCTCAATTCAAGGCACTGGAGATTAAAAGTGGCAGTGAACATCCAGGAGTACCTGCATGCTTTAAATACAAATTTGTTTATCATTTTAAGTTGTTTATTTCTTCAATGAAAGTTTAATGTGAATATTGGAGTTCCCTGTCTCTGTTTATTCAATCGTTACACCGCTGTCTATTGGATCCATCATACAAAGGAGCCTGATTCCTCCTGAGCCGGCAAAATGAGAGTGGCACCTAATCCACTCAATATTTTTGAATTTGATACCATTTGTCTAAATGTGAGTGCATTTTTTCAAATTATATTGATGTTCTGCACTCTTTTTTCTCTATATATTTTTGTTGAAAAAGGTGCAGCCCAAGAAACTTTAAGGAATATTAGTATATAAGTATTATATGTTTGTATTCACTTTTTTGGGCGCCAACATTTATGTTGTGATTTAAAGGGATATTTACTTGTATTCTGGGTTGGATGCTGCGGTTGTTTTAGCATGTTAGTAGATCTGTCCCTTTAAACATTGGTCTTTGAACTTTATGTATATGTACAAATGTGCACCTTATTTTGTGCCAAAAGATTTTTTTTCACTTATTGATTGCACTTTAAAGGGACACACATGCTTTTACTTCACTCATCTAATAAGGTTATATATTTATAGGCACATTTTTTCAACTTATTTGTTGTGTTTGTATTTATGTCTTTATTCTGTTATATGTTAAAAATATATCTATTTTTGTTAAGTTTTATTGGAGGCCATCTGAAGTTGAATGTTTACAGTTCCTTATGACCACCAGATATAACAGAATATTTGTCACATAAATGAAGGTCATAATTCACAGGACCCATGAGTGCATCCCTCTTTTTGTAAGATATATTATACAGATGTGGTCTGCACCCAGGCAATTTTGGATTTATTTTATTGTATACACGTATTAAAGCTGTCACTATTCGCATTATAATAGAAGATTGGATTTACATTTTTTTTCCTTTCTTTATAGCATGGTTCAAGAAAAACATAATAAGCTCAGTGTTAGGGAACTGGAACATTCAAATCAAATTTCTAGCAGCAAGAAAGCAATGACACTTTTATAATCATAGGAATATGAAAAAATTCTATTAACATACATTGTCATGTGTGAGAGAGCATAGTTAGCTATACATAAAATGTATGCACACAGCAATCATTTATACAAGTTTGTATCATTACCAAGAGGCGAAAAAAAAAAACTTCATGAAATTATAATAGTAAAAAAAAATCTAAAACAAATATAGAGATTAAGATAAAAGGAAAGCTTCTTTTATCTTAACAGACCCACTTTCTTTGTTAGAAATATATAAATGCTACAGTACATCAACTATTTTCTTTTCTAGTAAAGTAATATATACCTATTTCAAATAAGTAAGATATTTTTGTTAAAATTTTAAAATATTCTTTTTATTCCTTAGTGTGAGAAATAGCGACTTACTCTTCCTATCTTATCCTAAGCTGAACTACTGCTAAACACACATTTTTAGAATTAATTATTCTAATCCTGACAAAGTACAAGCCTGTTTCTGCAAGTGATAATAGACTACCTGATTAAACTATAATAACTATATTTTTCTACACCGAACTCATATATTTCTTGCTATTCAGTCATTGCTTTAAGTATATGCCACTTCACAAATAACACCTGTGTTGCTAGCAGGAAAGCTGTATCTATTGTAACAATTATAACATCCTAAATAATGATTCTCAATAAAAGGTTATAATTTACTTAATGTAAGTAAATAGCTTGTAAAAGTCTTGATAATAACATTTTTTATTTCCTCCAGTTGGTGGCATAGGAAACAAAAATCACAAAGAACTGTATATTTGTATATTTATAACATCTATCTACAAAAGCTTATATGTTTTGCACAGTGTTGATTTTTTTTTTTTTTTTTGCTATGTTATGATAACACTACAAATCTTTTTTTTTTTAAAATGGTGTGATAGATTCATCTAATGGAATTCATTAGCAAGGTTAACTATGGCAATTAAACAGGTTGGCCATGTTATTCATTCATCAACACAGAGATCTTTAGAGGTAATTTTTGCTTCTATGGAAACAATGGTATTTAATCACATTCTACCTATCATTCCTGTAAGTTTTCTTGTAATTGTCCTATTTATAGTTAAATCCCCCTCTCATAATATTGTAAAGCGCTACGGAATCTGTTTGCGCTATATTAGTGGCAATAATAATAATAATACAAAAAATAATATTAGTTCAATGACAGTGTCACATGACAACAATCTAGAATTATTAGACATGGAGGGAATTTGAGAGGGTAAAAGTTTTTAAAGGGTTTAAAAATATATTTGCTGTTTATGGTTTAGTCGTTATATTCTAATAATATATATATATATATATATATATATATATATATATAATTTAAATAATACATTTAATAATATTATTAATAATAATAATAATAATATTAATAATAATAATAATAATAATAATAATAATAATAATAATACATATGTATATGTATATTAGCTTTAACCAAGCAGGGAGATTAGTATGTTTAGATATGAAAACACACATTTTGATCACATTCATTAATGTGTTGTAATTGTGATCTAAACAGTAATGGTTTTAATCCTAGTACATTTTACCAGATTTTGCAGAAATAGGAAACTTTTCCATTGGAAAAATGGTAAATAGATTGATAAATAAATTGTGTTGCCCCCTAAAAAAACATATATTAAAAAAAAATGGTTAGGATGCAAGAAAGCAACAGATGGAAAAATCTGCCAGATCCAATATATTGCACCAAATATTTGTCAAAAACTAGTGTAAGTATATACTTGGATAAATCTTTGCTATAGACTCTTACCTGTTCCTGCCAACACAATAAACCATTATGCTTCCTCTGACAGCAGGGTCAACATTAGATGGAAAACTGTCTGTTCTAATGGATTTTAACCTGCCTAACCTTTTTGTTTCTCATACTTTTGTGGGATCATCAATCAAAGGCAGGAAGATGGAGATTTACTTTTTCTATCAAGACCATAGTCAATACAAATATCATGTTACTATTATGATATCAGAAGGTACATAGAGACTTTGCACTGATTACTGAGTGCCACCGTTTCAGGGAAATCAATGAATCAGCTGGGTGAAAGACTGTCGTAGCCTGGTACTCAAGTTGTAAAGAAAATAAGTGTTTCTCTTCCAAACATTGCAATCACACAATTCAGAGCTCTGGTAGCAGAAATCAATTGAATCTACAGAGACCCCATATTTGTATGTCACACAGCTCAAATATAATAACAGCAATTTATTTGATGAAAAAAGAAAGACATTTAATAAAAATGGGTAGATAAATTAAATTGTATATAAAAATATACACAAAAATAAACTGCTTCCATAACCTAATAATAATTATTAATACTAATCAATTGCTTTGCAGTTGCACATAAAACAAGTCAAGGCTCCTTCACAAATTAAAAGAAAACAAGAAAGAATTTAGCAGATATGTCACACACAAAAAAACCAACAACATTATTAGCATTTCATAAAAATACAATCGTTATAGAAAGCTCATAAGGACTGTGTTGGGATATCATTGAACTGTTGCATGTGTGAGAATTCTAAATGTTTCTACATTTCTATAGTCTATATTTGACGCTTAAGACTAGGAAATGGAGGACACATATAAACACCCAGGGTGTACAGACACCTGCCTTGCCAGTGACCAGATGTAATATCAATGAAAAGCAAGCTGTCCAGAGCAAGTTTTCAAAGTATGTAACCATTATTAAAGTGCCATGTAAAAGAACAAACATGTGGAGGTGACTGGAGGTGGAGGTAGAACATTGCAAGTTTGTGTTGGGATGTTGCTTAAAGTAGTATTTGTTTTTCTAATAAGTAATCTGCAAGTTCTTAAACATGAAAGGCAAATGGAATGGGTAAAGGAAAGTGTTGAAAGTAGGGAAAAGTTATCTAGGGTTGGAGGATACAATATACTTATGAAGAGAAATATGCTTTCTTTTATCTTAAATCTAAATTGTAAGGTGTGTGACATTTATAATACAATAGGGGGCCTATTTTAATCACCCTCAGACATGCCTTGTGGGTATTTATTAAGTGAATAAATAATGATACATTTTGTGGTTTAATAGACCCAATACACTGGAAGGACATATTGGCTTCTTCAATTAACAAAGCAGGGAATATTGCAAAAAATAGCAACCTAAGTTGGTATGGATATTCCAGAAGCTGGTCCACCTAGAATGGCTATTGTGTAATATCACCTGCAAGAAAGGGCAGAGACTTGAAACACTGCTGCAGGTCCAGGCAGAAACAAAAGGAAAGGGAATATTACAACCTTAAGACTGGCTGTGCATCATAGTGATGACCACTACAACAAGTGGTATTCAATTTGGTTACATTGATGTAAAGAAAAAATATTCAAATTATTCAATACCAGCTGATGCCCCTGTAGTTATTATATGTATTTCTTTTAGTGAGCATCCTTGAAAAAAAAAAACTTTTAAAAACATCACACAACTTATAGAAAAAAAACAGACTCACGCTAAAAATGTTACTCAGCTTAATGCGAACTACAAATTGAATTATCTCTCTATCATTGCTTTTATATGACTTTCTAAAATAGGTTTCCTATATACAATGTGTGCCCATTGTACTTCAAACAGAACTTTTAATAGTACTTAACTTTTTAAATTCTCTTTGATTTCACTTTAAATTCCTAACAATTTTCACTTTTGAAAATAACTGTCAATGTATTTTGGGAGAACTGATGTAACTAATGCACTGAGATACGTAAAGGGATGTTATGTATGCCAACATACTATAACATCTATCCACTTCTCACTTAAGAGATTACTATCTATCGATAGCTGGAGTGCCCATTTAATTACTGTGAATATGAATATGCTTTGTGAAAAAATACCCCATCACTTGGTTCAGCACATTTTGTTTCCTTTATGTTCGTTTATTTGTTCAAACCTACCTGGTTCGGTTCCCAAACGAGAACCACCCTAACACCTCATTAGAACATGGAATACAAAGTATCCAGTGCGAAAACCACAATGGAAATAATTCATAGAATGCTTCTCCAGAACGCAGCGGTACTTGGTCATCGAGGGCCTGGAACTGATTTCAGCTTGGCACTCCTGTGGACACCGGTGAAGATGGAACTGCTGCCCGTTCAAGTCCTTGACCACTTATATGAGAGGCATTCGGGAGATACGGACTACCGACTGGGGGAGCATTCAAAACTTTCGTATGCGGTATGTGGTTTTCGTACAAAATCCCTTGAACTGAGACTGGCCCTTACCAGGATTCCACTGGAACTATTTTGGACTTACACTTCATGGATGGCCAGTCAAAAATTTCCCTATGGCAATTTCAAACTACCAAACCGATCTGAGTGCTTTTTGGATATGTTAAGCACTCAGATCAGCGCTATCCGGGATTGTGACTCTAGAGGGGTTTCCATGGATTTTGGGGGTACTTTTGGGGTGTTGAAAAATTGTTGTATTTTTCTGTACCTGGAGATAACTGAGTTTGTACAGTTCCTGACTCAATTACCTCTGAGGCACAGAGGTATTGTATGTATAAATTGAGAGTGCTTGCCTGCATTAAACAGATCTACTCCCAGCATTCAGTCTCGACTAATGTGTGTGGGGAAAGGTGATACTAGTGATTTTTATTTTCAGGAGTATTGGAGCTAAGATATTTGGTGGCAGCGGTGGAATGGTCCCTTTCCCTGGAGCTACAATCTGAAGTTGGCACTCGCCAGCAGTACGACGGATGGAGATTGGGTACACTCAACTTAAGCTTACTACATTAAAGGAGCTATTGGAAGCCCAAGGAGGCATTGCCAGCAGCAAAGCAAAAAAAGACTTTGATCAGCAGACTAATGGAGCTGGATCGAGAGAACTTGGCTGCGGCGCACCCTTCAGTTCGCATAGATGAGACCGAGCATATGAAGGTGATTTGGATTCGGTTGCTGCTGTTCAGCCCAAACCCACCTCCAGAGGTAATCTTAAAGATCATTTTAGATGCGAAAGCTATAGAGCAACGTGAGCTGCAATTTTGTATGCTTGAACTCCAACGGCAGCATCTCCATGGAACAGTCACAGTTTTGTATCGGAACCGCGAAAGTTACTGTTTATCGCTTTCAAAGCATTTCAAGAGTCAGAGGTGGAGATTGATGGCTATTTGGCAGACTTTGAATGCCAGTGTGCCCTGAACAAAGTAGCGGAGGAAGAATTGGTACCTATCCTGGCTGGGGAGTTGCCTGGTAAAGCTGCTGAAGCCATCAGAGCCATACCAGACCAGGAGATTCACAGCTATGAGCGAGTGTAGGAAGCACTGTTAGCATGGTATGCAGTCACGCCAGAAGCCTACTGCAGAAAGTTCAGGGAACTGAAAAAGGCTGATAAAGATTCCTATACAGAGTGGGCTTGCCGTATGCACAGGGCTGCTCCCTACTGGATAATTGGTTGATAAGCGACCACCTTGGAGGATGTATTACAATTATTATTGCTAGAACAATTTTTTACTTTGGTGAATCCCGAAGTTAAAGACTGGATGAGAGACCGCAGACCCCTTACTCTTCCAGATGCAGCTAGGTTAGCGGATAAATACATTGATGCCTGCCAGCTGGACCGCTCTCAGCCCCGAGTCTAAATCCCCAGGACTAAAACAACATTACCGACAACATGAGGGAACTATCGCCCTCCCCCATGACCTAAACCTGATTTTTATGTGCCTCCACAAAAGACCAGGCCCCACTTCTTTCACTGCAAGCAAGTAGGTCACATACGAAACAATTGTCCCCTGGAGTCCCCCAGGACTCGGCCAGGGACCACAACTCCCTGGGCCAATGCACACTGTGTAGACCCAGACATTTCCCAGACATGGTAAGCTATGGAGCTGAGCCAAGAAGAACCGCTATGGGTGCTTCATGAAGCTGACCCAGTACAGGCAGCCGACAGTGACAATAGACAGCACCTCAGGCAGCTGGTTTTGATCCAAGAAAAAACTGCTACGGCCTGAGAGACATGGGGGCAACTATTACCCTCATTCAGCAACATTTAGTGGGAATATAGAGAATGGAGAATGTTCTGGGAAATCCGTTGCAGTTCTTTTGGCCGGAGGAGCTGGTACTGTGAATGTCAGATCAATGAAGGATTTGCCAGTGGAGGTTCTATTAGGAAATTACCTGGTACCCCTAACTTCTGCTTTTGCTTCCACGACACACCCTGAAGTGCAAGCAGGGACTACCAGAGCCCAGACCTGAGCTATAGATACCCACTTACATTCTGCGGAGGCCCAGGTAAGAACACCTACTCTGACTGTAACTGTAGAACCCCTGCCCTTGGTTACCCCTGAGGACTTTGGAAGGGAAGTAGTGGGGGATCCCTCCCTGCAAAAGTATAGAAACAGAGTGATAATGGATCAGGGAGGGTTAGGCAGAGAGCAGTTTGTGTGGGAAGGAGGCAGGTTATACCGGATCACTGAATTCAAGTTGAACACCCCTGGGCCCATTCAGAAGCACCAACTAATAACACCCCAGAAATACCAGCTGTAGTTACTGAAAGTGGGAAACGATGTGCCATTAGCAGGGCACCTGGGAATACGATAGACATCCTATCAGGTAACCTAGAACCTTTTTGGCCTGTGATATCCAAGGATGTCTGGAGGCATTGCCAAACTTGTGAAGATTGCTAGCAGGTTGGTAAAAGTGGGGACCACCCAAAAGCTCAGCTGGTTTCTTTGCCCATTATTGAAGAGTCTTATCGCTGGGTAGCGGTGGACCTGATAGAACCCTTAGCACAGCCTAGCCACTCTGGTAAGCAATATATTCTTACTGTAGTGGACTATGCAACCTGTACCCCGAGGCCGTGGCTGTACCCAACATCCAGGCCGATACGGTGGCTGATGCCCTGGTCAAAATATTCTCCCGAGTAGGATTTCCCAGTGAGATCCTTTCTGACCAGTGTACTCAATTCACTGCTGAAATGACCCATCAGCTGTGGAAAGTCTGTGGGATAAAGCCCCTTGTGAGTTCCCCTTATCACCCCAGACTCTCTGTGAGTGGTTTAATGGAACCCTTAAACAAATATTAAGGATGTTCACAACCACTCGCAGAACTTGGGAATGGTTCCTACCACACCTCCTATTTTCTTATCGGGAGGTGCCACAGGAATCTATGGGGGTTTTCTCCGTTTGAGTTGTGATACAGAAAGTGGGTGTGGGGACCTTTAGACCTTAATCGAGAGCATTGGGAAGGGGAGACAGAGATAGCGGGGACCCCGATTGTACCATAAGTGCTGGAGCAGAGGGACTGGATAGAGTCAGTGGCTCAGATGATGCACAAGAACCTCCAGGCAGCTCAGCAGCGCCAGTGACTATGGTATGGCCTGAGAGCCAGGCACCATAGTTTCCAGGTCGGACAAAAAGTCATGGTCCGTCATGATAAACTACAGGCCACTCTGGCATGGACCACACAAGGTAATTGGGCAGGTGTACGACACACCTACACTGTGTGCGACTACTTACACTGTAGCCAGTTGTTAAAATGAGCAAGTGAAACCAGCATTTCATATTAATATGCTCAAAGAGTACAAAGACCGAGAGCAAGAAGTAGCTACAGTATATGCCCCAGCATCAGAGGATCCTGATGCCCGACCCCTACCCGCCCTCTTAGGAGGTGACCCTAGAGAAGGAGCCAGGAGCCATAGAGTTAATACAGCTAGGGGAACGGCTGGGGAGCGGGCCCAAGCGATCCAACTGCTGGAAGCCAAACAGGCAACCTTTTCCCAAGAAACCGGATATACTATCCTAGATACTCATAGGGTAGACACCCTAGGTCAGACCCCATTAAAACAACCCCCATACCGTATTCCCGAGGCAGTCCGGGAAGGAATGCGGAAATAAATAAATGAGATGATTTGCTTAGGGGTTGTGGAACACTCCGAGATTCCTTGGGCCTCACCTGTAGTCTTAGTACCAAAATGGGACGGCACGACCCGTTTCTGCATGAACTACAGGTGGCTAAATGACAAGATGGTCACCGATGCCTACCTATTCCCAGGGTAGACAAATTATTAGACCGTATAGCTGGGGGCCGTTATATGACTACTATTGACCTAGGCAAACGGTATTAACAGATTCCCCTAGCAGAGGAGGCAATTCCCAAATCAGCCTTCATCACTCCATTCGGCTTATATCAGTTCCGGGTTATGCCGTTCGGAAGGAAGAATGCACTAGCCACCTTCCAAAGAATGGTGGATCGCCTCCTAGATGGTCTCCAGGATTATGCTTGTGCATATACAGTGACACCTGGTGAAGCTCACTTAGAGCGCGTGTGGACCGTACAAGACAGGATTAGGGGAGCAGGCCTAACCTTAAAACCAGACAAGTGTCACATTGGTATGGCGGAGGTACAGTATCTGGGCTACAGTGTAGGATGTGGGGAAAAGCCCGAACCAGCTAAGATCGAGTCCATTGCTAACTGGCCCACTCCTCATACGAAGACACAAGTCATGGCTTTCCTAGGAACAGCTGGCTGCTACAGACGCTTTATCCAAAATTATAGTGCTATGGCCAAACCCCTGACTGACTTGACCAAAAAGAACTTACCTAGGCAGGTCCTGTGGTCCCTAGAATGTGAGACAGCATCCAAGCCTTGAAACAAGCTCTCATCAATGCACCCCATCCTGGCTGCCACAAATCCTAATAACCATTTTATCGTCCATACCGATGCATCCATGTTTGAACTGGGGGCCCTTTTTATGCCAGGTCGGCGAGGACGGGGGAGAGCATCCAGTAGCCTATCTGAGTTGGAAGTTATTACACCGAGAGGTCAGCTATATGGCTATTGAAAAAGAGTGCTTAGCTTGGTGTGGGCACTGAAGAAATTAACACTGTACCTGTATTGCTGAGCTTTCACCCTCATCATTTACCACAACCCATTAGTCTGGCTCAACCGGGTTGCTGGAGACAATGTCCAACTCCTGAGGTGGAATCTAGCCCTGCAACCCTACAATTTCACTATACACTACAGACCTGAGAAGCAGAATGGGAATGCAGATGGGCTTTCACGCCAGACTGAGCTAGCCAACTAAAAGACTAATTTTATTTCCTGGACATCCTCAAGTTGACCCAAAAAGTCTCCCATAAGCAATGGAGGAGAAGTGTGAAGGAATAGCCCATCACTTGGTTTGGCACATTTTGTTTTCTTTATGTTTGTTTATTTGTTCAAACCCACCTGGTTCGTTTCCTGAACGAGGACCACCCCAACACCTAATTAGAACATAGAATACAAAGTATCCAGAGCATAAACCACAATAGAAACAATTAATAGCATGCTAACCTGGGTGGCCGCCATTTCATGCAACCGAATGCACGTGGTCGACAGAATGCATGGTGGCCATTTTGTCTCCTGAACACAAGCTGCGGTACTTGGTCATCGAGGGCCTGGAACTGATTTCAGCTAGGCACTCATGTGAACACAAGTGAAGATGGAACTGTTGTCCGTTCAGGTTCCTGACCACCTATACAAACGGCGTTCGGGAAATACAAACTACCGACTGGGGGAAGCATTCGACACTTGAAAACTTTTGTGTGTTGTATGTGGTTTTTGTACAAAATCCCTCGAACTGAGATCGACCACAGTTCCTCTGGAATTATTTTGGGCTTACATCTCGTGGCTGGCCGGTCAAAACTTTCCCTCAAAGGCAATTCCAAGCTACCAAACTAATCTGAGTGCTTTTTGGATATGTTAAGCACTCAGATCAGTGCTATCCGGGGATCTAAAGAAAAAAGTAATAGGCACTCACTGCAGTATAATACAGGGTGCAATTAAGCTGCAGTAACAAGTACAAAGATTCCCAAACCTTGTGGATAATAGAATATAGAAAAAGGAGAAAGAAACCACTCACAAGGATTATGTACAACTCTTAATACATACACAGGTCTTTTAGGGTTATATACGCATTGGACCTCAAATAAAACACTCACATTTAATTGAGCTATCTCAGAGCTCAGCTGTTTCAGCGCATGGACGAAACAATACCCATCTAAGGATATATGTTGATATAAGCATCCCAAATGGCTCAAATGGAGTGCAGCATGTAGAACATATCTAGGGATCAATACGAAAAGATGCTTCAATGGTGAAATAAATATTCATGAATGTAGAATAAGGTAAAAATTGTAATGTACTCACATTTCCCAGAGCAGGACCTGCTCCGGTATATACAGTGTTGGTGGCATAATCCCCACCTAGGAATATGATGGTACCAGAAAGTATAGGATGGAAAAATAAAAGTGTAAATTTAAAAAACACTATTTATTAATTATATAAAAAAAACAATAAAAACAATGTAGATAAGCTCAAGGAGTCCCACTTAACACGTTTCACCTCTTCAAAGGCTTCTGCAAAAGTGTGGTATGATCCTCACAGAGTTTAATTTTTATAGGCAGTCTATGATTGAAAAATAACTTCCTGGTGTGTTGATTGGCAGTTCCTGTAGCCATGGTGGAACGCACGCGTCATCCTGGAAGTGATGCGGCGTATATCCATTGTGGACATTTTCATGTGTTCCAGCTTGGAACGCATACTAGCCGAAATGGCTTCATTGCAATTCCAGCTGTATCATAGTTATCCTTTCTACAAAAGGAAAACAGGGGCAAGATATATATAATTATTCTGACAACACTATATGTATCATTAACCTATTGAAAATAATTGTATCAAGTTCCTTGGACAAATTCAAGTAGATCACATCCTCTGCAACACCCTGCTCTATACATCTACTTACTTCTTCATAGAATGAAATTAGGTTAGTTGGACATAAGCTATTTTTCATAAAACCATACTGATTATTGCTAATAACAATGTCCTTCACAATAAATTCCTGAATATTATTCCTTAATAACCCTTCCAATACTTTCCCAGCCACAGAATGTAAGGTTACGGGTCTATAATTTCCAGGCAAAGATTTTGCCTCTTTGTTTTCTTTTTTACCGATTGCCATGTGCAGAAATCAGAAGTAATTTTAATGATTGACTAGAACCTGGAAGATGAAGGTGCCCAATTTCAGAAAACAGAGGTGTGGATTTTTACCTTTAATTTTTTATCACACCTCACAAGTACAAATTTGGCAAATATAACACATAAGTAAACATAATATTACAATTCATAAAAGTTCCTCTTTAAGTGTACTATTATAATTATCAGAGGATCAGATATTAAAATTAAATAACATTAAATAACATTTTATATATATATATATATATATATATATATATATATATATATATATATTGTTAGTAGAAGGATATGAGTCATAAATATAAAAAGAGGAGACTAGGAAGCATACATAAAAAACAGTATTATTCATAAAAAATCCCATACATTTCCCTAATTAATTTAAAATGCTTCTAATAAATATGTCAATACATAATTGATGCACTAATCTCCAAAATAAGCATGAACCTGAACAACACCTTAAACAATTTACAAGCCATCATGCTGTTCACTATTTTAACTTATATAATTATAGTTAGCATTTTACTTTTTTCCCTAACAGCATAAAGTAAAGTTTATTATTTAAGTAACAAACTGTCTCAGACAGCTGAATCACAAAAAGGTATACCTAATGCATGCAACCTCTTTTGATACCATGCATCTTTACCAATATTGTATAATAGAGTCCACAAGAGATTACAATATATTAGTTTTACAAGCTCCACAGTGGACTGCCTAACTAGGCTGCCAGGAATATTCAGCCACTCTAATTTGTATTCCATTTGGCCATTAAACTTGTTATATCTATTTTTCTGTGCTAGACTATTACATGAGCTAAAGATGCATTTGCCATTCTTTGCTGAGATTTTTAGTAATCTCTGATATATCTTAATAAGCAATTTCCTTCAGAGCATTCAGCTTGGTCTACTCAGTCACCTTGGCACGTAACTCTCAACAAGGTCTAATCTATTGGCTTCCTTAGAAATTGAATAGGGTTTATAAAAAATATGTCTTGAACACGACATTTTCTTCTGTATCAAATGTAGATTTAGATTTGTTTTATTTTATCTGCAAAGCAATTCAGTATTTTCGATTTGATAGTCATCAGATTTTAATGTATTATTATACGGACATTGTACATTTCAATTTTGAGTCATACTAGGGATAAATGCGTGCGCGTGCGTACACACACACACACACACACACATACCTTCAATAATCACCACAGCATGTTATTTTGGTTATGGTGCCAGGAGTGCCCTCTTGCTCTCCTCCTCAAATGTAACTAGTTTATTTTAGAATGGTTTGACTTTCTATCCAGAGTTGACTGAATGCCTATATTTAATAAGGAATAATGGGTATCTGAAATTTGAAAATTAACACATTTACAAACTTAGATTTTTTTACATTCTTTATTTTTGCAATGCATTCATTGAGCAATACACAGCACACTAATAATTTTATTACAAGAGAATGTCAGTAGATGTTGAGATTATTTGTTATAATATATACATACACACACATATTAATGATAACAAACTGATATTACAAAACAGTCCGACAATAACTTTTTCAGAACATTGAACACCTAGGTGCTTTTATGTGTAACAATATAGATGTCACATCCTGCTCTGTTCTGCGGAGATGTCTGGCCTTGGCTTCTGGTATCCCGTACTCTTTTTACAATTATTGTTTCAATTTTCTTGGTTTTTCTGGTTTTCTATTCCATGTCTGGTTTTCTTTATGCTGAGTTTACTGGGCTCATTCCTGTATTCCGTTCCTGGAATTCCCAGTCTCTTGGATTCCTTTAAATCTTTGTTTTATGTTGCCACACCCGTTCCTTTTCTATGAATCCTTTTGCTTCAGTTGTTTCCTGCAGGCAGTTGCTACAAGTCCTCTGCCATTTTCTTGCAGGTAAGTGCTGTGTGTGTTTTATTATTGTTTACTTAGTCATGCATATCTAGGTAGATAGGACCCACCTTAATTGGAGGACTTTGACACAGTTGGTGGGCTGCATAAATCTTGGCCATTTATCTATGTCTAAATCTCCAATGTTTTACATATATAGTACTTAGGTATGTCTCCTCTTGTTTTGCCTTTTATCTCTTGTCTTGTTTTATTTTGTCTTGTATTCCCAGTTCATGTACAGTCCTGCCCTCCCCTGTTCATGTTTCCCTCATGTCTTGTGTACATGCTCTGGGTTCTGCTTTCTGTTCTGCTCCGGTTCTGGGTTCTCCTAGTCTTGTTTCTAGTACTGGATATGTGTCTGCTGCAGAGCCTCCCTATTCAGATCCTGGGAGGTCAACTTATTGTCATCTGGCACCTGGGATCCGCAGTAGCTGCATCAGGGTCTTGGTATGTGGCTGCACAAATGCTGGTGCTCAATAACAGGAGATGTGTGGTCACCCTGCACCAGGCCTTGATAATCCCTTTCCACACAGTGACTCCTACTATCAAGATCAGGCATATTGGGTCCCGGTCATTGGACCGCCACCCTGACAATAGAATCTTGTGAGGGTGGGAGAGGGTTAATATGCTAATTGAGCAAGTTATCATGGCAGCTCTTACTCCACAAAAAAAAAAAAATTCCTGGTGGAGGGACCTCGATCACAAGATAGTATTGCCATTTTATCCAGGGAGGACACAAACTGAACTATGAAATCCCTAGCAGAGGTGTCAGGACCTTTCGGTGGCTTGGGTATCCAGAATGATAGCATTTGCTCTTTTAGGCAGAAGAACGTAGAGGAACAGGCGGCGTAGACAGTAATGTAGTGCAGCCGCAATCACTTCCTCGGGTACCACCCTCGATGTTAACATTGTAGCATTGTCTCCTGTCCTCCTGTTCCGCCAACTTCGCTGCCACTCCATCTTGGGCTCAGAGAGCTTTATCCTGGGACTCTTGGATGGTGGCCTGCTTGGCCAGAAGGACAATGACCTCCCCTCTGTCTGTAATGGAGTGCTACCAGATTATTGCGAGATCTGCTTGGAACAAGGATTGAAGAGCCTTCAATAGGGACTTAATGTCCTGCTTAGTACTGGCGTATTGGCTTCTTCATCTGAAGATGTGTGGTGCTCGTAGGCAACTCATCGTGCGTATCCAGTGAAAGTTCTGCAAGATCTCCTGTACTTACCCTGGTGGTCCACTGATCTGCTGCGGCTCCCACACTGTCAGAGGCTCCAGTTAGCCTCTCGGAAGCCAGCTGCTATGTTCCCACCCCTAGTTTCCTTACTTGACTTCGTTCCTCGTGATTGTGTATTTCTGGTTTTCCTTGACCTTGGCTTGTTTTTAACCTTTCTTGTAGTTGTCTCTATATTCCGGCCATTCTAAGGACGGGTTTAGGAACTTTCCATCTGTCTCTGTTTCTACTGGTGGGTTTTCACACTGCATGCTGGGTTAATCGTTACAAGTTACTCTTCGGAGGAAGTCTCTGCGGCTTCATCTGAAGATGTGTGGTGCTCGTAGGCAACTCATCAAGGGTATCCAGGGTGAGTTCTTCTTCGGAGGAAGTCACCACGGCTGTCTCTGCAATTTTAGGAGGTGTTTCCTCAAATTGTAAATCTCCAATGTTTTGGGAATCAGGTTCTGTAGAGGTATTCCACTTCTGTGAATGCTTCCCCATGGTGAGGCTGATATGTGATAGCTTTTGTGGTCACTATTACCAAGAAATTAATGCTTAAAAGATTGTTTGTGTGCAAAGTCACATGTAGTTCATGGTGAACAAGTCTTCCCACCTGTAGTTTTGCTCCCCCTCCATCCCCACATTTCCAAACATATTTTCGATTTGTCCTAATTATAATTTTCAAAATTAAGGATGGCCCAAAAGTCGAAAAATAACTAATCGGACAAAGAAGTTCTATAAATATTATAACAAAGCAGGATTTTATGATTTTACACATTTCTGTGTATTGCTCACTAGAGATAGTAATGCTTAGATTTTAATTATAATTATTTTGAGAGTGACTCTCAAAATGTATCATATAGTTCTTTGGTATATTATCAACCTAGTGCTTGGTATTTCATATCTGTCTATTGTCAGATGGATGCCACAGCAACCGAGCTCTCACTTGGTCTAGTTCACCAATTGCACATACACATAGCAGATGAAGATTCCCAAGATGGTGCTCAAGGCCCGCGTGCAGACCAAGATGCTGAGACTATGAGAGATTATGTGGGAGATACTTCTAACCACAGCAATACTGCAGGGGATGTTGGACCCCCTATGTGACAAACTAATTCAAATGTCAAAGCTTAATATATTCATATATCATAAGAATATAAATTATCTTTATAGAAAATAGTTTAAAAAGTTAAAAAACAAACAAACCCGTTTTCCTGACACTATGTCATCCTTGGTGGACCCTCACCCTCAGGGCCCCCCTCTCGTGGCACTGAAGGGGTTAAAACCTTAATCCTTAATACCTTAATCCAGCGCCGGGCTCCCTCAGCACTGGTGACCTCTCCTACCCTACCGACGTCAGCTGTCTATATGTCTATAAAAGATATATGCGAAGAGATTAAAGACTTGGGCTCATGTATCGCCAGGGGCGTACCTAGAGCATTTGGCACCCGGGGCGGATCCTGTGCTTGGCACCCCCCCAAAAAACCTGTAAAAAATGTTAAAGGTTTTCTTTAATTAATCCACACTCCTTAATTAAACCATACCCCTTAATTAATCCACACTTAATTCATCCACACACCCTTAATTAATCCACCCCCCTTAATTGATACACACACCCTTAATTAATCCACCCCCTTAATTAATCCACTTCCCCATAATTAATCCACACTAATTAATCCACACCCCATAATTAATCCATCCCCCCTTAATTAATACACCCCCATAATTAATACACCCCCCATAATTAATCCACCCCCATAATTAATCCACCCCCATAATTAATACACCCCCATAATTAATCCACCCCCATAATTAATACACTCCGCCTTAATTAATCCACTACCCATAATTAATCCACCCCCCATAATTAATCCACCCCCATAATTAATACACCCCCCATAATTAATCACCCCTATAATTAATACACCCCATAATTAATTCACCCTATAATTAATATACACCACCCCTTAATTAACACTCCCCCATAATTAATCCACCCCATAATTAATCCACCAATAATTAATTAATCCACCCCCTTAATTAATACTTAATTAATACACCCCCATAATTAATCCACCCCCAATTAATTACCCATAATTAATCCACCCCCATAATTAATACACCCCCCATAATTAATACACCCCCCATAATTAATCCACTCCACCTTAATTAATCCACCCCCCCCCCTTAATAATCCACCCCCCATAATTAATCCACCCCTATAATTAATACACCCTATAATTAATACACCCCCATAATTAATACCCCCAATAATTAATCCCCCCTATAATTAATACACCCCTATAATTAATACACCCCCCATAATTAATTCACCCCCTATAATTAATATACACCACCCCCATAATTAATACACCCCCATAATTAATATACACCCCCTATATAATACACCCCCCCATAATTAATACTCCCCCATAATACACCCCCCATAATTAATATACACCCCTCCTTTCTCTCTCACCCCACCTCCCTAATTTTCTTTCTCACCCCTTTCTCTCTTTCTCAGCCCCACTGCGTTCTCTTCTTTCCACCCCCCCTCCTTTCTCACTAGCCCCTCCTTTCTCTTTTCTCTTCTTTCTCACCCCCCCTCCTTTCTCTTCTTTCTCACCCCCCCCCCACCTCCCTGTTGCGTGGCCGAGCCCTGTATAGTCCGCGGGTACAGGGAGCATCTGTTTCCTGTACCCAGCCGGACTAACAGGAAGTGCACACTCAGTGTGCACTTCCTGTTAGTCCGGCCGGGTACAGGAGACAGCTGCTCCCTGTACCCGCCGACTATACTGGGCTCGGCCACGCTACTACAGAGGGAGTGACAGGAGGGAGCGTTTCCCTCCTGTCAGCCCCTCTCCCCATGCTGCGCCCGGGCGGTGCGGTCCGCCCTCATGGACGCACCGCCCGGGCAAAGCTGCAGCCGCCTGAGGCTCGCTACAGAGCGCTCGGGTGGCTGCAGCATGGGGGGGCCGGCGGGGCTGGTCATGGCACCCCCAACCCTGGTGGCACCCGGGGCGGACCGCCCCCCCTTAGTACGCCACTGTGTATCGCTCACATGTAGACAAAAATGGAGGAATACCTGGAGACTCACAACAGCCAAGCGGACAAAGTCAAATTTAAATCAATTCACTTTCATAAAGTTTTTTAAACTTTCATAGGAAGAGACACACAAGTTAGAGTGGCAAGTGGAGTGACAAGGGCCAAGGTGGCAGTCCTGACTGGGTACATACAGAATCAAATTAGATAATTTGTGAGGGAGTGTAAGCTCCCTTAAATCCAGAAAGCCACTTGAGACAACTATTATTCCTGTGGAAACATGGGACAGGGTTTGACATAGAATGTTTGGGAAACCAAAAGTGTCAAGGGAAATTCCATTTAAAAGTATTCGTACATGATACCTCTTCAAAATACAAAATATAACACACAGTATAGTACTGTAATACACTTTTCTAGATTTTTTCAAACATACCTGTGTGAGATCCCCTTCTCCCCTGCAAGGGGAACATTATCTTGCTGATGACTGATGTTTTCTTATGCACAGAACTGACATTGCACAGAGTTCTGGGCTGCCTGTATCACATGTGCTGGGGGTGCAACTAGTTCCTGGCACACAAGTGCAGATAACTCAGCATGGGTAGTGTTTCAAGTAGAAACACAGAACATGCATACTCCTACCACGATGACCACTTTAAATCACCAAAGTGGTCATGGTTGTTGGAATAACCCTTTAAAAGCATGAATGTTTTCATTGGGCAGTATATATACTAAATTGTAAAAAAACTATATATATATATATATATATATCTATCTATATATATATATATATGTCTATATATATATAGATATATATATATATATATAATACTGTTTTTATTTTATTTTTTTACATTTGAGTATCCCTTTATGTGAAAACAGGCAAATGACCATTTACATACAAACAGTGTTCAAAACATTTAAATACAACAGTGGTTCACTGACACTCTTAACTGGTAGCACTTGGACTTTTGACTCTGTATATTATTTCTAAACTATTTCGACCTAGATTGCTTTCCAAAGTTAGTGATTAAAACACTTACTGCATATTATAGGAAATCAGTTTTGACTTAAATAGAAGCATTTAACTAATATTTTATTATTAAAGGAATACTTAAATTATCTCAGCAACCTGGTAACGTAATCTCTATGGGATTTTCTGAAATCAGATCCAGTATGTGTCTCTACTGTGAGTCATTCCCTTCTTCCCTAGCAGTCTTTGTGTAGATGTCCACACAAACTTTTCTGTATTACATTTTTGCAAGGTAGGTGTCCTGGGCAACTGACTGCCTTTTAAATGTAGCTGTCAGAGCTAAACTATCAGAAAGCAACAAAATGACTATTTGATTGCCAGGGAAATGTAAAACGGTTCATTTATAAGAGTTCTGATTTCTATTGAAATAGGCACTTTTTTAAAAAAAAGAACACATTCTTCACACACAAAGCACTACAGTAATCGGAAATGTGTTATGTGCTTTACTTAAATGCATAATTTTTTATTGTTTTTAATTTTTTTATTTTTTTTTTTTGCTGTTTTTAATAAGATTCATCATAATGAATGAAAAAAATTGTAATAAGGGTCAACTTCTGCCTGGGGTGTCAATTAAAAATTGATTATTTTATTCCTCTCAGTTCTTTGTAATTTACTTTATAACCAATGCAAAAATCAAGAAAGAAAAGGTGGCTAAATGTGTGCATTTTTTATGATTCTTTATAATGAGCTCCTTGGCAGTTAAGTGGAATCCTATTATTAAAAATCTTAATATTCTAAAAACTGCTGTACAGATTTAAAAATGTTTCCATGGTATATGAGTAGCTTGCAGGCCCAGCTGATTTATGTGACATTCTCGTAGGTGGCAAATCTATTTTAATTTAATCTGGTTGGCAGAAACAGACAATATTTCTGTAGATGTTAGC
>OW240916.1:104353226-104454549 GCA_933207985.1 Pelobates cultripes
ATGTGGAATCTGTGTGCACAATTAAACCAAGGCTTTTAACTAGACTTATCCTGGGCAAAAAGTGTCAGTTCCTCCAAAACACTGTAAAATGTATTATTTTTGTGGGTCAACAGTATTTAGTTTATGTTGTTGCTCATATCGTCCAAATTTTGGCACCAAAAATATTTGAGAATGCCATAAGGGCAGTCCAAAACACAAAACTAATGTAACTTATTACTGTGTTGACATGCCAAAAACCCTACACTATTGCCTGAACTAATGGGTATGCAATCAGTGGCACAACTATCGTCTGTACAGCAGATGCAGCTGCACTGGGCTTTGCATGCTGGGGAAGTCTATCAGATAGCCGATGATGGGTATTGCTGAACAGGGACCCTGTGATATCGGCAGCCTTGGAGGAAGTGACTTCCTCACAGAGAGATATAGACCTATGTGGTATGAGAGAGGAGGTACCGGCACCAGAAGCATGGGGTAGAGTGGCCTCTCATCAGCCTCAGCCAGCAAACACAAACAGTAGACACAAACGGTATGCCAATGGGAGGGTGGCTACAAATATAAAAAATATCAATGTAGATTGTGTGTGTGTATATGCCAAGTAAGGTGTATGTATCAGTGTGTGTATCTGTGTCACAGGGCTGTGCGTATGTCAGTGTGTGTATTTGTGTGTATCTGTGTCAAGGTGTGTGTATCTCAGTGTGTGTATCTATGTGTCAGTGTGTGCATGTGTCGGTGTATGCATGTGTCAAAGTGGGTACATGTGTCAATTTGTGTGTCTGTGTGTGTGTGCCAGGGAGTGCGTCCGTGTGTCAAGGTATGCATTGGTGTGTATATGTTGGTACATTGGCGGAACCATCAACATGGTTAGTGGGGCAGATCGATTGGCCCATTGCACTTAGGGTCACCTGATGGGTATTGTTTCTTTATTCCTGAGCAAAGGCCCTGTGGTGCATATTGGCCCTTTAAGAGCGCAACCGGGTCCCTGCAGCATCTGCCTGCTGGGAGGAAGTTATAAACAGCTGTTCACTTCCTCCCAGCTTCACACAAAGTGCCGTGTGAGAGGGGGGGAGGAGGAGACGCAGTGAGAGTAACCCAACACTCCAATTGATCTCAAGCTGTAGCAGTACCTCAAGCAACCACAATCCTAGACACATAAGGTAAGCTAACAGGAAGGTGACTGCAAATATATAAATTATGACATTTATGTATATATGTGTGTGTGTCGGATTTTGTGTGTATCTGTGTCAATGTGTATGTGCATCTGTGTGTATGTGTGTGTGCATCTGTGTGTCAAGATGTGTTTGTGTGTCTGTATGTGTGCATCTGTGTGTCAAGGTGTGTGCATGTGTCAGTGTGTGCATGTGTCAGTATGGTCTGTGTGTGTGTGTGTGCATCTGTGTGACAGGGTGTGTGCATATTTTAAGTTGTGTGGATTTGTCAGTGTGTGTGTGTGTTGGCGTGTGTGACGGTGTGCATGTATGTGTGTGTCAGGGTATGTGCATGTGTCAGTGAGTGCATGTGTCAAGGTGTGTGAATGTGTCAGTGTGTGCATATGTCAAAATGTGTGTATCTCTGTGTCAGTGGGTGTGTGTGATGTGTCAGTGAGTGTATCTATGTAAGTATGTGTCTGGGTGTATATGAATTTGTGTGTATTTGTCAATGTGTTTATAAGTGTTAATTTGTATTTATGTCTGTGTAAGTATGTATGTAAACACTACACAATCACTATGCACAAAAACACCACTGCATTCCAATTGCAGCAGTACATACAAATACACCCCTACATCTACACATATACTCTATACAAAATCATGCTTACATTGAAATGCACAAACACTGCTCACAAATACAGCCCTGCCACGGTGGTCAAATTGTAGATCCCCAGCTGGCATAGCATCATTGAAAATGTTCGACAGATGGAGAGCTAACTTTTGGTCACTCTTGCACAAGGGGGGAGGGCTCTCTGCATTAGGTCTGCCACAGTATGCAATATCATCCTTTGCAATTCTGTTTTGACAAAATTGTGAATATGAAAGGGTGGAATGGGTGCAGTAGTGGAACTATCAGGGTCGCAGGGGTCGCAGCTGTGACCGGGCCCCTCACTTCAGGGGGCCCGGCTGCTAGGTCCACCCCTGCTGTTACAGTGTAACATTCCTCTCTTGCAGAGAGCTAGCAGGCTGCTCACAGGGGCCCGGAATATGCACCCACTGACTGAAGGTAACTCTGCTGCCTGCTCTGGGATGGGGGTAGGGCAGCACAAGAGACTGCAGGTTATTAGGTCTATTTACCTAATCGTAAACCCTGTTGTTGTGGACTCTAATTCCCATGATGCTGAGGCAGCCAATAGGCAGGTTGGATGAGCACCATGAGAAAAATAGTCCACAAGAGCTGTGCTAGCAGTGAGTGATTGGCATGCATTGTGGAAGAGCTAAAGCCCTGATCATATTCTACTGCACCTGCAGGGCCCGTGAATACACGCACAGACCAACAGGGGATACTTTGAATTCCAGCCGATTCACTGCTGGATCGTGACATTGTTTGTAAGGAGTCAGCTTATCTCTTTAAATTTATTGGGGGCAAGGCCATTGATTGCTTTAGTGATCGTTTTACGCTATATTGTGTGGCATTGTTCAGTAAAGTAAGTGTGTGTGTGTAGCAATTGTCTTTTTTTCCTAGGAACACATAGTAGCTGAATTATATATATATTTATATATATATATATACATATATATATCCATGTCCCATGGAACTAGGTCTTGCAGTGTTTCTACATATATCTTCCTGTTAGGTTGCTTTCCGCGAGTGTCAGTAATTTGATGATTTATTCTGTATTTTATATGGTTCATTCACTGTATATGTCAGTGTTTTGGTAATTTGAGTCATTATCACCCGTTGTAGGTTGGCGATATGGGATGTTTGCCGTTCACTTTGGAAACCACGTGTTTCACTGGGACACTTCCAGGTTTGAACGATTTGCCACACACACGGGATTGGTGAGTAAATCAATCCTTAAATGCATTTAAAGTTTGTTTTGTTACTAGTCATTTGATCTTGAAGAAGACCCTTAGGGGCCGAAACGTTGATCAGGATAATTTGCACAATGTTGTACATTTTGCCACAATAAATACACTTTACTGAAGACCTTTTTGAGTGCTCCATTCATCGATCTTTTTTATATATTGGACGTTGGTAGCACCAAAGGCAGTTACATTCTGAATACTGAAGGGGTGAGTGCCAAAGTTATCTTTTTTATATATATATATATATATATATATATATATGTGTGTATGGAATGTGGAGTATCCCTTTCAATTTAATGAATAAAACCGTTACAGAACATCTCTTGATGCTATATACCTATAAGTCAGTCTCCTGGATGGTTGTTGTACTGGCAAGATGTTGTGCAGCAAACTCATTCCTGCATTGGTGTAAAGTAGCTGTATTACAGTGGTTGCGGTGCTCTCATCCATTCAAATGTCACTCCCAGGTAGTTTATCTCTGTAGAATTGTAATCCACTAATTTAGCCACTAATTCAACAGTGTGTGTATACCAATCTGTGTGTATATATGTCTATGTGTGAATCTGTGTATGTTTCTGTGGGCATCTATTTATGCTCTTGTATGTGTGTGCATATGTACATATGTATTGAATGCAATCACTAATATTACATACAAACACACCCCTGCATTAAAACACTAATAGTCTACTCAAAACTAGTACAACATTCAAACACCAACAGTACACACAAACACATCCCTGTATCCACATGCCAACATTACAAACACTCCCCTGCATTCATACTCTAACACTACATAAATACCAGCACTATGCAAACATATGCTTACATTCACAGATACTGCATACAGATAGAACCTGTAAGGATAAGTAGATAACAGATCCACATCTGGCAAAGCATCATAGCATTTGCATGGCAGCTGAGGATCCTATTAGCCACCTCCGCGCTATAGCAGGTTGAGGGGCCCTTAACAGATTCTTGCACCGGGGCCCTGGGGTTTCTAGTTACGTCTCTGAATGGGTGAATGAGACATCAATTGCCCACACACTTAGATTTTTTTTAAATCCCCTGTTTTACATTCAAATAATTCTACCACTGCTTCCCTTTTATGGCAGTGGTTTCACCCTGCCTGGCTGAGTCATGCAGTGCCTGCCACATCTGTAGATGTAGTTGATAGGGCACTTTTTTTTTCCAACTCTGAAAGATGGTAAATCACTCTACAGACACTGTTTTACTTTCTTCAGGTTGAAAAGAGTGATGGGGTCATCAACTGTGGGTGCCCAGGAACCTGCAGCCTGGCCTATCACAGTTACCCATTGCGGTATGAGCTAATATCGCCGTATGAGTTAATATAGATAAACCAAGTGTAGTTCTACCTTATACTCACCTTTTCTAAAAAAAAAGAAGTGACAATCCATCAGTGTAGAAAAAAAACAGTAACCTGTTGCTTGTTATCTCAAAAGCATCTGCATCTGTTGAGATAACAAGCAACACAAGATTTAGTCAAACAAGGCAGAGCCAACATGAAAGGAATTTGTAAAAAGAGGGAGCAGTAGCAGGAGTAATTTAAATGTAATTTTATTTTATTTATTTATTTATTTATTTTTTAGGTGGGTAAACAAGAGGATGGCCACCATCACCAGCACTATGTATACTACTTACTGAAATATGTTTTTAGTGGTATTGGTGGTGGTCGCAGGTATATAACAAGGCAGAACAGCACCTACCCACAGAGTGTACAGGAGCCCAGTTCGTTTTCAACTAATTCACATGCAAGACTGAAAAGACAGTGTTTACAGCAAAAAGCCTAAAGGTAATGATTCTACTCACCAGAACAAATCCATTAAGCTGTAGTTGTTCTGGTGACTAAAGTGTCCCTTTAACAAAAAGACAAGATAGTCTCACACTACGACCAAGAGTAAGTAAAGGGATTTTTTTCCTAAAGCCACAGTCCCCAAAAGAAGGTTTTATCCCCCCCCCTTTATCTGGCACTCCAAATCACTAATGAAAATGAGCATGTTTGGGCACACATAAGCTGGTTTCTCCAGAGATTTTGGCATGTGGCTGTTCAGAAAATGTTTTAATTCTTTTAATCTCCACATCGACCTGAATTTGACTGAATTGCAGTCTGATCCAAAACAAATTTCCAACTTTACTCTGAACAACTAAAGTGAGTGATAAAATATAAGAAAAAACCCAAACATGTCTTAACCTACCATTCTAGAAGTTCATATCCTACTAGACTGTTACCCATTTAGAAAATAATAAGAGAACCTTTAAAAATCACCAACCTTGTTTCTAGCACAATCATTTCTAACAGGGTAATTTACTAAAGTGAAAATAAAAAGTGAAATGTAAGTGAATTTCTAATTTAAGAACAAAGTAGCCAAATTGAGTTAGATAATGTTTCCTGTTCAGGTATTTATACCTTGAATTTGAAATTCACTTTAAATTCATTTTGAATTCTAACTTCAGAATTGAAATATATATCTACTTAATAATTATTGTAACACCTATTTTTGGTTAAATGTATACCAATATTTTTCAACATTGAATATAAATATTTATAAGCAAATTACTATTTTATAAAATATGTATGAGTGTATGTAACATATGTACAATCATCAATGACAGAATTATCCAGTTGGCACTTTCAATGTCACCATCTGGATCGCGTATAATTTATTTTAAACAAAAGAAACACACTGAGAAGTGTCTTACATTTGGTACTTTGTTTCTTTTTCTTCAAACAAGTTTATTCTAAAATCTTTGGTAATTTTAATTATGTTTCCAGACAATTGTGTGATGTAGCAAGGAACTTCTAGCAGCTGTTGCTTCATATCAATCATTTCAAAAAGCCAGTTATGTGTAATAACTAATAAACACAAGGACGTATATATAAAAACCCAAAGGTGATATATACAAATAGAGGGTGGTTGAGAACAATACAACCTGAATATGGCTGAAAATGAACGTGGAATCTATAAAATAGCAAAATACAAAATATAGTGAAGTAAGTTAGGCAAAATTGGATTTGCACGTGGTAGAAAACTTACAAGAAGGGAGTAGTAATCACGCCTGTCATCCTGTCATCCTGTCATCCTGTCAGGGGTACTTTCCACATTGGAGACCGAATATATATGGCGAGGACTGACAATATCACTTTTTCTTCAGCTCAGGAATAAAATATCCCTTTTTCCTTCAGCTCAGGAACAAAAGAAAAAATATAGATAGTGCAGATTGTATAAAAATAACAAAATTTATTCCAAATATTGCACTTACAAGAAATCAGAAGTAAGACAGCATATCTCCATAATGAAGTAATGGCCGGGTCTCCAGGTGAAAGTAGAGAGAGATCCCAAAATGGAGGTACACAAAATTAAAAAAAATTAAAAAAATAAAAATAACAAATGGACTATAATAACAGCTGTATATTAGCATAAAAAGTCCAAAAGTAGTATCCAACGCGTTTCGTCACTATGGTGACTTCCTCAGGGATATAGATGTGTTGTAATCTTCATGGTTTATATATCATGCCAATTTTCAAATTCGCGGGGAAATTTACATGTTACTTCCGGTTTTCGGCCCTTAGACTTCCTGCGTTCCACCTTGGAACGCATAGCGTCACTTCCGGTTTCCGGTCTCATCCAATCAAGTGGGCTTCTTGCGTTCCACCTTGGAACGCATGACATCACTTCCGGTTTCGGATCTAATCCGATCGAGGGGAGCCCTCTTCTGCTAGCACTAATAGAAGTGCAGCAGAAAGGCTTCCCCTCTGGGGCAACAATCAGTTCCCATTATACAAATATGGGACAGAAAAAGAAGTCTGTATGCCATGAAAATTATAAAGCATTAAAAATCTGCATAAAATAAAAAAGAATAACTATAAAGGACTAAATGGATGTTATATAATATGGACCAGATTAAAACATGTCATATTTAAAACATGACATGTAAGACATTATAAAAAAGGAGCAATAGTACAATGTATATTCTGTAATATCAGAATGCATGATTGTTATATACATGAAACCCCAAAAGGGTACAAATTTGAAAAAACAAATGTATAATATCATTGTAGCCCAATCCAATGTACAATGGGAACAGATGTACAAATATTAATAATAACTGAACATATATCAAAGATAGTATATATATATATATAGTCTACAAAATATATATAATTTTTTTTTTTTTTTTTTCGCATAATATAGCACTCTCAAATACAATAATTAAATAAATACAATTAGATAATATGCAAATATAAAGTGTAATGAGTTCAACATCCATCTATAAGATAGAGATAAGCATTAATATCCATATAGTACATATAATACAATATATCCAGATGTGGAACTTATATAGGTAAATATAGACAAATTTCAAACTACTATCAATAAGACCAGGATATAGAAAAGAGAAAAAGAAATTTTGGAAGGAGGATAATTATTGGATTAATTTGTATATCATTAAATTAGACCAGTTAAATCAATATCTTGATTTAAACCGGTTTTAAGTGTTCTTAAATTGTATATCCATTCTGCTTCTTTTTTAATTAGCTCTTGCATTCTGTTACCTCCCCTCCAGTGTACATCTATCCTATCGATTCCAAAGGCACAAAAGGTGGACCATTCAAAAGAACTACATGTGTTACAGTGTCTAGGTACACTGTGATCCATTTTTTTGTTTCTTATATTAAGGAAATGTTCTCTGAACCTAATATGTAGTTGACGGGTAGTCCTACCTACATATTGTGCCCCACATCCACATTGGAGCAGATATATGGCATATGTAGTGGTACAATGTAAAAAATTTTTAATTTGATATGTTTTTTGGGTGTATGTGCCTTTGAAATCGACAATCTTTTTGTCTAAGTTTATACATGTGGAACACTTTCCACATTTATGGAAACCTGGAGTTTTTGATGATTCCAAAAAATGTTTCTTTGGTTTATTAGTATATAAAAGGCTGGGGGCCAGTTGAGATTTTAAATTATCGGCTTTCTTATATATGACCAGGGGTTTGTTTGGTAAAACCTGGCCTAGCACTTCGTCCTGTTTAAGGATTGCCCAATGTTTTTTTAAAATATTTTCAATCTTTTTTGCATGTGTGTTGTATTTTGTTGTGAATGCAAATTCGAACTTTCCTTTATTGTGATTCCCTTTTTGTCTATCTATTAGAAATTCAGATCGATTCTTTGTTTTGATATTCTGTATCTCCAGATCAATTTGTTTCTTATTATATCCCTTCTCCACATATCTATTTTGTATGATTCGAGATTGCTCTTCAAAAGAATGTGTAGTAGAGCAATTTCTTCTCATACGGATTATTTGTCCCTTGGGGATATTGTCCAACCATAGTGGATGGTGTAAACTATTGTTTTTAATTGCAGTATTGCAGTCGGTTTTTTAAAAAAATGTCTTAGTTCTTAATGTGTTTTCCTCGACATATATAGTCAAGTCTAGAAAATCTATTGATTCGTGATGTATTGAAGAAGTAAATTTTAGATTATAATCATTTTGATTGATGTCCTCAATAAAATCCGTAAGGCTGGTGTGATTGCCTTCCCAAATAATAGGCACATCATCTATGTAGCGTCGCCATAGGACAAGGTTCCCCCCAAGGTGGGATCCCAAGGTGACATGTTGCGACTCCCAATGGGCCACATAAAGGTTGGCAAAACTTGGGGCGAACCTCGTCCCCATGGCGACACCACATAGCTGTAAAAAGAAGACTGAATCAAACCAAAAAAAATTTTTTGTCAATACAAACTGAATACACAAAACCAAAAAATCTATTTGTTGTATGCATAGACCATTCTGTTGGGTCAAAGTATCTTTAATAACTTCCAATCCCTTAGAGTGAGGTATGTTTGAATATAGGGAGGTAACATCAATTGTAGCCAGTAAATAGGAGGACTTCCATTCGAAGGTCTGTAGATCTTGTAAGAGATGCTTAGTATCTCTTATATAAGAGGGACAGAAAGGTACAAATGGTTTTAAGAAGGCGTCTACATATTCCGAAAGATTGCAAGTGAGGGAGTTAATCCCACTGATGATAGGTCGACCTGGGGGGGAGGTAAGGCACTTGTGGATTTTGGGTAAAAAATAAAAAATGGCTGTTTTACAAAAAGGGTTAAACATAAACTTAAATTCGTCTATTGAAATTATATTGTTGTCTAGACCTTGTTGTAATAATGTTCTAAGTTCTTGTAAAAAGATCTTACTAGGATCTTGTTCTAATATTTTATAAGTGACTTTATCTCCTAGAATATGATACGCCTCCTGCATATAGTATTCCCTACTCATAATTACAGTGCCACCTCCTTTATCTGCCTCCTTGATCACTAAATTGTGGTTTTTCTTAAGATTTTTTAAAGCTTCTCTTTCTTTGATAGTGAGATTGTGTTTATAATTTGTGTTTTTAATCTTATCCAGATCAGTTTGTACGAGGTCATTGAAAACCTCTAGAAACTTCCCTCTTGCAAAGGAAGGGTAAAAATTTGATTTATTTTTTAATTTGGAATGTATAATGCCTTCAAAGTCATTATTTTCATTTTCGTTTTCATTTATTATGTCTAAATTATTTGTTAAATTGGGGTCTTGGATCACATTTGAGCTATCTTGAGTTCGTTTTTCAAAGAAACGTTTAACTGTAAGTTTCTTTAAAAATTTCTGATTATCAAGAAATAGGTCAAATGGTTTTATTCCCATAGTTGGGGCAAATTTTAAACCTTTATGGAGCAAAGATAGTTCTTGTTTTGAAAGAGTTACTCCTGAAATATTGAAAATACCCTCAGAATGTGGGTCTAGTGGGATTTGTATGTCGCCTTTTGGGGTGGTGTATTGTCTTCTTCTTCTAATTCTGTGTATAATCTCTTTTTTCTGGGAGATTCCAAAACTTGGAACCTGTTGCGGGTGTTGGGATATTGGTTTGGATGTCTTTTCCTTTGGTCTAGCCCCTTGTCTAAAAAAGCCGAGGAAGAGGAAAAAGGTTCCCTATCTGGTCTAGGGGATGAATGAGAGGAATATTGATCTCTAGGGTGAAACTGTCTAACCGGATGTCTCTTTGGTTCCTGTATGAAATCCCTATGATGGGAATATTCGACAGTTTTTCTAGAGAGAACCCCCTGTTTCTTATTCCAGTCTGCATGTCTTGTAGTATTTCTGGACCAATTTCTAATTTTTCCTGATTTATAATCGTCCTGATCTCTTCTGAATTTTGAAGACTTTGTGGTAGAGACTTTATCATCTACAAAAGTGATTTTGTCTTTAAGATTTTTATATTTAATTTCAATTGTTTTAGTATCTTTATGTTTAGTAATTTCACCTTCTAATGTATTTATCTCATCCTCTATATTTTTTAACGATCTTTTTTGGAAATCTATCAGGCTTTGCATGTATTTTTTAGAACAGTCATCACTAGCTTGTGACCATTCTTCCATTAGAACCTTATCTTCTACTCCATAAGCGGGCATTTTTATAATTCGTAAACCTCTGGGAATTAAATCAGAGGCAAGATATTGTTCTAATGACGTAATCTCCCACCATTTTCTGGTTTCCTTCTCAAGTAAATTTTCCAATTGAAAAAAATTTTTTGTGAGCATACTATCAACATCATTAGATTGTTGATGGAATAGTGCATTGATTTTTTTACGCCGTTCTTGGCGAAATTCATGATATACATTATGTGTAGTCATATTAGTGAAATATAGTAAAGCAAGTGAGGAACAAGTGATAAAGATACAAAAAAGGATATGCTTACTATATGATACACTAGAAAAACACACCCTCAGAGAAGTGTACCTCACACACACACTATAAAGAATAAACACAAGGACGTATATATAAAAACCCAAAGGTGATATATACAAATAGAAGGTGGTTGAGAACAATACAACCTGAATATGGCTGAAAATGAACGTGGAATCTATAAAATAGCAAAATACAAAATATAGTGAAGTAAGTTAGGCAAAATTGGATTTGCACGTGGTAGAAAACTTACAAGAAGGGAGTAGTAATCACGCCTGTCATCCTGTCATCCTGTCATCCTGTCAGGGGTACTTTCCACATTGGAGACCGAATATATATGGCGAGGACTGACAATATCACTTTTTCTTCAGCTCAGGAATAAAATATCCCTTTTTCCTTCAGCTCAGGAACAAAAGAAAAAATATAGATAGTGCAGATTGTATAAAAATAACAAAATTTATTCCAAATATTGCACTTACAAGAAATCAGAAGTAAGACAGCATATCTCCATAATGAAGTAATGGCCGGGTCTCCAGGTGAAAATAGAGAGAGATCCCAAAATGGAGGTACACAAAATTAAAAAAATATAAAATAAAATAAATAAAAATAACAAATGGACTATAATAACAGCTGTATATTAGCATAAAAAGTCCAAAAGTAGTATCCAACGCGTTTCGTCACTATGGTGACTTCCTCAGGGATATAGATGTGTTGTAATCTTCATGGTTTATATATCATGCCAATTTTCAAATTCGCGGGGAAATTCACATGTTACTTCCGGTTTTCGGCCCTTAGACTTCCTGCGTTCCACCTTGGAACGCATAGCGTCACTTCCGGTTTCCGGTCTCATCCAATCAAGTGGGCTTCTTGCGTTCCACCTTGGAACGCATGACATCACTTCCGGTTTCGGATCTAATCCGATCGAGGGGAGCCCTCTTCTGCTAGCACTAATAGAAGTGCAGCAGAAAAGGCTTCCCCTCTGGGGCAACAATCAGTTCCCATTATACAAATATGGGACAGAAAAAGAAGTCTGTATGCCATGAAAATTATAAAGCATTAAAAATCTGCATAAAATAAAAAAGAATAACTATAAAGGACTAAATGGATGTTATATAATATGGACCAGATTAAAACATGTCATATTTAAAACATGACATGTAAGACATTATAAAAAAGGAGCAATAGTACAATGTATATTCTGTAATATCAGAATGCATGATTGTTATATACATGAAACCCCAAAAGGGTACAAATTTGAAAAAACAAATGTATAATATCATTGTAGCCCAATCCAATGTACAATGGGAACAGATGTACAAATATTAATAATAACTGAACATATATCAAAGATAGTATATATATATATATTTAGTCTACAAAATATATATAATTTTTGTGTAATAACTATTTCAGATTGTTCCAGTGCCACCCACGTCTCAATAATGTGTCCTGATTGTTTTAAACAAGCATTGTTGTTATCCAGGTGTTAATCTGCAAGTACATATGTACAATTATTACCTCAGCAATGTTATTATGCTATCCATTTTTTTATACATGGGAAAACACTGCAAAGATTTATTGTTTCCTTATAAACAATGTATTTACATGAAGTACCACAAAATGTATGATAATGAAGATTATTTGAAAGAAAATGTCCTTCTTGAATGGTTTATCACCAAATGCGGGAGCATTCTTTCATTCTTGATTGGTCTAGCACCAAATGCGGGTGTCCAGGAACCTGCAGCCTGGCCTATCACAGTTACCCATCGCGGTATGAGCTAATATCGCCGTATGAGCTAATATAGATAAACCAAGTGTAGTTCTACCTTAGACACACCTAAAGTGGGAGCTGAACTTTGGTTGACTGTGGACCATCATTTAGTGTTAAACAATTTGAAAATGGTTTAACACTGAACCATGGGATAAGTTGAAGTGGTTATGGTGCCTAAAGGGAGAATTAAAGTATGATACTCTAAAGCAGGCCTGTCCAACCTGTGGCCCCCAGATGTTGCCAAACTACAACTCCCATGATTCTTTCAATTAAACAAATAGTCAGGGAATCATGGGAGTTGTAGTTCAGCAAAATCTGGGGGGGCGCAGGTTGGACAGCTCTGCTCTAAAGCTTGCTATGTTGGTCATAGAGCAAACAGGCTACTAGCTCCAACCACTGCTTTGACACAAACTGAGGGTTCGTGTGATGCTAATAGAGGAGTGAGGAGAAGTTAAAAATGGCAGAGTTAGAGGAATGTAATTTTTTTTGTAGTAATTTGGGTATTAAGACAGGATACAGAACTGACAGAAATTATTGTTGGCCTGTCAGAGACAAAAGATGTGGTGGGGCAAATAAACTGACACAAAAAGCCAGCTATATTCTATATCTGTAGTGAAAAATATACTGTTCACAAAAAAGCTTTTGTAATATCTCAAGTTATATAAATTCATAAAACAGACATGGCATTAAATGCATTATCCTGCTAGAAATCTAAATACCAGTTTGCAAATAGGTCATATATTTTTCTGTAAAAAGACAGACACAAAAGCTTTTGAAGCTGCAATTACAGAGGGCACAAAAGGAAAGTTAAAAGATGATAAATGCGCACTTTAAGCAGAACATGTATGTCTTACGTTTACTGTATTATGGATATGTGAATGCTGCAGAACTCAAGGCCAAACAATATATAATCTGTCTTCTCATATTGTGTAACAGAGAATAAAATGTACAGTAGAAGAAAAGAGATTAAATTTTTTTTGAGAAAAATATGATAGACCAAAAATGTATCAGTCCAATAAGATAACATTTTAAGGCTAAATTTAGGTAGATACATGTGTGTAACTAACTAATGAACCAGGAAGTATCTATAATCAAAATATTCCTGTTTATTATAGTAGCATGACATTTATCAGAGGGACACGGTAGGCACCATAACCACTCAATCTAATTGAAGTGGGTATTGAGCCTTGAGTCCCCTGGAGCCATCCCACAATTCAGTGTTAAACCATTTTTGAACCCTTGAACACTGAATGAGTGTTCCCTGGTTGCTTACATCCCCTATTTGATGCTCAGACTGATTTTACTGCATTAGCTCAAGTGGTAATGGGTGGGAGTGATAGGCTGATACCACAAGCTTGATAAAGGCTATGTTGTCAGCCGAGTCATTGCAGTTACCCATTTGTGGCACTTGAATAAAGAAGCAATGATACCTGAGGATATTTTGGATATTTTTGTATTTTGTAAATGGTAGGGGCTGTGTTGACGGTGGCTGGGTAACTTCATCCACTGGTAAACTGTTCATAAACAGTTTAACACTGAAACATAGGATGGCGCCATATGACTCCAGGAATCATAACCACTTAAAGAAGATATTTCTCTTTAAAGAGTAATGCTTTTAGGCATAACATGATACAATGGAAGCTGTCAGCACCAAAAGAACTTTAGCTTAATGGAGTGGATCTGATGCACCCTCAGACTCAATGTTCAAGTCTCTGCAACCCACCCACCCACACCTTACCTGCATGTGTCTTACACAGTCTCAATGCACATTTCCTGTAAAGAGATATCTAATGTTTAAACTTCATTTATGGCACAGTCTGTTTAATTTAGAAAGGTTTATCTCCTACTCTGTTAATAGCCTGCTAGAGCCTTCATGGGCTAATGTATGTGATTAAAGTTTAGTTCACAGATCATTAGACTAAAACCTTTAAAGTTAACACATTATGATGTCATATATTATTGAAAATGAAACCCTTATTTCCATGTAGGTTGTGTGAGTCACAATCAGGGTAGAAGTGGCTAAGGCTGCCTAAACACATTAGCATTATGATCAGGTTAAGAAGAACATACGGTGAAATACACAAAAACATATGTCTGCAATCCATAGAATAGCTATTTATTGCTTGTATACCTAATGTTCTATACAATACATAGGTTCCAACAACCCTGCATTTGCCCAAACATAGTTACCAGTGACCTGCCCCACATTTCAAAATTTGCCCAATAGTTCAAATCTATTAGGCAAATTTCAAGATGGGGAAGAGACTGGGCACTAGGACCATTTACTCGGCACCTGAACAGCATAGCCTACCTGAAGGGAGCAGGCTTCCAGTCAGCCTACTCAACAACTTGAGGTATGACCCGTCCCTTTTATGGGCAGACCACCACTTTCAAGGGCGGGTACACTTCTCTGTTTAACAAAAACATTTGCATACTAGACCAATACCCCCTATAAGGGCAGTCCAGAAATGCCATCAAGTTTTCTCTGCATGAGAGATACAGCAATGGATGATCATTTCAGCCTTATTTTTGCCTCATCAGTGATCTGTAGCTGATACCCCTCTAGGCACAATGAGCCCCAGTTCCACATCTGGATTGCCCTGTAAACTTGGGGAGAGTCAAGTTAAAACAAAAACATTGCAACAAAAACAGAGAATATGAGGACTCTAGGAACGAACAAAAGCTTAGAGAAACTCAATATTTTGCCTTTTAGTAAATTCCAGTTTTTGTTACACTTTTCTGTGTAGTAGCCTGCTCTGCTGCCTGACTACCTTTGTCCCAGAAAATGGGCAAGGAAGATTGGTAGATATGTATAATGTACAGAAAATAATACTAGCATATTAAAAGAAATCTTTTAACTTCCCTTTTTCTTTAAAAAACAAGAGACAGTTTTCCTATGCTACACAGTCTAATATTCACATATACAACAATACCAGGGAACAAAATTAGAAGAGGACCCTAAAATAGAGACTGCCCCACTGAAATCAGGTAGCTTGGTAATCGGGAACAGAAAGTCTATGTGTGATGAGCTTACAACAGATTTGCAACTCTTATGCAGAGTAGGCCTAGGAGATATTTGGGTCTTTTATGGTGCTAATTAGAACACATATTAGATATAGCTTAGTATATAAAATGCCAAAGCTACATTTTAAACTTTAAGTTTTATGGACAAAGTTTTTCACGATCATCAGCCAAGCTTAGGATCAGACTGGCTGCAGATCAGACAGATTGGGCCCAATTCAATACATGAGCTTTAGCTCCAAATCCCCTCCATTAATCTGACCTTGTAAAGGGTAAATGACTGAAATTAAAATAAAATTAAAAGAAAAACACATTACATACAAAAATACATAATAAAACTTATGATGCATATTTTATGATAGCTGTCATCCAATAAACTGCATAGTCATCTTATTTTGAACTATCTTTAGAAGATTAATGAACTTGTCATACTAATGCCCCTCTCCCTCCCACCCCCCATCCCATGTTGATGAAAGGATTAAAACACCTTCAGTGACTTACCTGAATGTCCCTCTGCACTTGATCAGGCTCCGCCCACGCTCCTCCCCCGCCGACGTCAGCCGGCGGGGAGACCTAATGCGAATGCGCGCCAATGGCCGCACGCGCACATAGACCTCCAGTGACGCTTGAGGTCCTCATGCATAGCGTGAGGATGTCCAGCGTCGTTTAAAACACTGATAGACAGCAATATTGGATTATATGTTGTAACTTTATTTGGAATAAATGCCAGTTTATTAGTTTAAAAGACCTGAGAGTGCATCTCTTACTTAGCTATATATATATATATATATATATATATATATATATATATATATATATATATATATATAAAATTCCAATTAATTAATGCCCGGTGCTTAACAGCAAAATAATAGAAATAAAGTAATGATAGCAACTCCACAGACTTCAAAAATATCGTACAGTTTGTATCTATTTTTTTGCTAATTTGTTTCAACATGTAGCCTGTAATTACTTATTACCTAAAGATATACCGCTATACATTAATAGCCTCTAACAGTCAAGTGGTGACTCATCATTTTCCAACATAAGCGTTGCTTATATATTTGTATAGACTTCTTTGTTTATATTTGTATATTTGTATATTTGTTTATATGCTTGTCATTTAGTTAGACTTCTTCCTCTGGTTTGTTCCAGCCGACCAGTGCAACTAGGACTTAGTATTTACTCTTTATTTTTATTTTTGTTTAACCTAGTTGGATATATTTTTTTTAAGCCTCTGTGCCCATCAGTTCGGCTCATCCCTACCCTGCCGTCTCTCTTACACTGTGAGATCGGCTCCACTCAGCCTTGATACATTATGCATCTTTATGCTTTATTTTAAGCCCCCTTAGCCCTATAGTCATTTTTTTAAGATATCTTTCCCCTCTACGGCCTGCCTGCCATCTCTATGCCATCTCTATGTACTTCTTATGTGATACTTTGCTCGCCGCATCCTATGTGTCTTCTCTGCAGCCACACTACTGTAAACGGCAGTTCGTACTACTTCAATATCACACCCCTATGCATTCCAATAGTCACCATGACAACCTGTGGAATGCAATCATACCTCTCCAGCTCACCTCTGAACCAGCGGTTTTCTTTAGACCGGGTCAAATTTACCCGCATTTTTTTTTCTACAGCTTCAACCAGATTAGGGGTTAATTGTAAGTACAGGCTGTATGCATTGATTATGTTAATATGTTTGTATGTTATTTAAACACTGGTGTTTGTATTGCACTGTATCCTAACGAAAGTTTCAACAGAGAACTGAAACGTTGATCCTTTTTTATCAGACGCCTAAATAAAAGCTAAGTTTTTTCGCAATATTTTTGAAGTCCCTGGAGTGCTATCATTACTTTATTTCTATTTCTCTCTCTCTCTCTCTCTCTCTCTCTCTCTCTCTATATATATATATATATATATATATATAAGTATATATATATATATATATATATGTTCAAGAGTGGAGGTACCATCAGCCACCTACTATGCATGGATGGCATCAAGCTGTATGCCAAGAATGAGTGGGATATTGACTCACTAATCCACCTAAGATATACATGGGAATGTTGTTTAAATTAGATAAGTGTGGGTGGATGATAGCAAAAAGAGGAAGGAGGATCAGGACAGAAGGAGTCCAAGTACCAGAAGGCCAAGTACCTGGCGGTACCACAAACACATGGCAACCATGAAGAAACAGGCATGGAGGATATAAACATCCAAATACCTCCAGAAAGGCAGAAGGGTCCCGATGTCCCACCTCAATGGCAAGAGCAATATCCAAGCCATCACTACACATGCCCTACCAGTCATCAAGTACCCAGCTGGAATAGTAGCCTGTGCATAGAGGCATATGAGACAATCCAGTACATAGTAGCCAAATGAAAGATGTTAGCAGGTACAGCATACACTAAGAGACACAACCACATTGCTGGGATTGTGTACCGAAACATCTGCTAAGAATATGGGCTGGAACTTCCCAGATGGGAGATACCACAAAGGGTACCATATGTGACTTTTGGACCCAGACAGGCTAACCAACTTGACATCATGGTGGTTGACAAGAAACAGAAGACTGCAGTCATGGAATGTAGCAATACCCAGTGACTATAACATCAGGAAAAAGGAACATGAGAAGATGGACAAATACCAAGGACTGAAAGAAGATCTAGAAAGGATGTGGAAAGTGAAGCAGTAGTAGTCACAGTTGTGATAGGAGCACTCAGTGCTGTGACTCCTAAGTTGAGGGAGTGGCTCTACTACTAAACCCCAACACCCCCCTCTACTAAACTCCAGCCCCCACCTCTACAAAATCCCAGCCATTCTCTACTAAACTCCAGCCCCCCTCTACTAAACCCCAGACTCCCTCTACAAAACTCCAGCACACCCTTTACTAAATCCCTGCCCCTGTTTAAAAAAACAATATAAGCTAACAAGCAAACTCCACTCACATTGTCGTCACTAGTATCCAACTCTGGAGTCCAGCCTCTGGTATACCCCCAATGGGCACCGTCCTCACCTTGTGCCACAGTGGATCCTACCGCTACTCCTTGAAACCCTGTGAAGGCGGTGTCATGTCAGAATGTGATGTGGCATTCATCTCCTCCTTGCGCTTCCAGGTCCTCCACTGTCAAGCTGCGGCAATTGCAACACTCATGGCACCCCCCTACTGCATGGCCCCCTGGGGTGGATTTTCCCCTTATTAGTTATTAATATCTTTGCTGGGCCACAAAGATATTCATTGTAGGCCACAAGTTTGACATGCTTGATGTTAAAAGTAATTTCTAAACAAAATTAATATGTTGTTCTAAGTTTGTGTTTAAGGTGTTAATCCCAAATTTGATATCAATGTTAAAGGGAAACTATAGGAACCAAAACAACTTTAGTGTAAGGAAGCAGTTTTGATGCATAGATCATGCTGATTAAGTTTCACTGCTCAATTTTCTGTCATTTAGGAGTCAAATAACTTTGTTTGTACAGCCCTCATCACACCTCTCTGCATTTGTCTTCCTAAAGGACAGACCTACTAAATACTTCCTGTAAATAGAGATCTAATGTTTAAATTTCCTTTACTGCATACTATATTTATTTAGAATTTTGTATCTCTTTTAAGCACCCTACAGACCATTTAGGAGCCTTTTGTGTGTGATTAAAGTTCTATTTACAAAACAGGAGATCAAAACTTCTAAAGCAACTTAACATCTCATTGGAAAGGAAACCATTTTTTAATGCATGATCTGATTAGAGCTGAAAAACAGAAACAAAAGTGATTTAACTCCTAAATAGCAGAGAACTGAGCAGTGAAACGACAGAGTCATGATCTGCATACCAAAACTGCTTCATTGAGCTAAAGTTGTTGTAGTATCCCTTTATGTTTATTTTCATTTTTATATACATGTTTATCAAAAAAGCATTTTTACTAAAAAGCACAGTGAAGTGTTAAACTGAACTGTAAAAACATAACCATAACTCGTCAACAACAGTGTCACAAAAAGACAAGGTGTGGATTCAAAGTGAATTTCAAATTTAAAGTGAAATAGTGAGGCTAGAAACATTCTCAGCTATGCTGTCAGTTCAGCTACTCTGAACTTAAAGAGACACTATAGGTACCCATAACTCATTAGCTCATTGAGTGCACTGTCTTTGTCAGTTTAACCCTACAATTGTAATTAATGCAGTTATTAAGAAACTGCAATAATTACCTTGCAGGGTTAACTTCACCTTTAGAGGTGCTTCTGGGTACACAAGGACATACAGTATCAGCTAAAACTCCATAAGAAAGCATTGATTAAATGATTATCTATGGAACTATCATAATGCAATCACGGCGTTGAGAGAGGAGAAGCAGAGGCAAAGCCTGACCCAGCACTGAGGGACACCATTGGATTTAGCCAAGTGAATCAAGAGTTTTAAACCTTTGTGCACTGTGGGAAGTGCGTGTGAGCAAGTGGGGCACTATAGGGTTAAAATACTATTTTGTATTCCCTAGCCTATAGTTTCCATTTAAATTTGAAATTCACTTGAATTCTTACTTTACTGAATAACCCTGTTTGCATATTACCATCAATAAATAAATACATTTTCACACTACCTGTAGATCCATAAAACCCTTTTAATTACTTATTTTGCTCTTTTAAAAAAAAAAAAAAATGATAGTTCTTATTGGCAGCTTACGTTTAGCTCACCTCTTAAAAGGAAATAGTGTATTATATAGTAGTATACTTTTATTGCTTGGATTCAAAAGCGAAAACATCTGTTCTTACATAACTGCATCATTTTTACACCCCCCCCCCACGGCTGTCGGTCAGGCAACTGGATCTATTATGTCCTAGTTTGTTTAGCTCACTGGAGCTTAAATCAAGAAGCAAGCAATTGTTCTGCTCACCTGCCTTTCAAATACTTCTCTGAGCTGCATTGGGAAGGCTGCGTTAGAATAGGATTTTCAGCTTTTGCAAGCAGTTATTAGATATGCCACTAGTGGAAAATAGATAATTAAATGCATACATGCTTTCATTGGAAGTATAGCTACCAAAGAGTGTTGTTTTTTATTTTTTATTTTTTTTATTTGGGCAGTGGAGTGTCCCTTTAAACCTATGTACCTCAGTTGTCTGCATCACAAGAGTAAAAAATAAACTGAATTATATGAACTAAAGTAATAATATAATTAATGTTATCTAAAATTGCTATTTTATTTGTAAGCTTTACTATGGAAAACAATGACAGTTTATCGTAAAATGAAAAATATAATTAAAATGAGTTTCTGCATCACATAAAACTGTTGTTGATTTGGTGCGAACTACAATACTTTACTATCAGATGACTCTCTTCTCCATCTGTCAAACTGATGCTGTGAGAAGCTAGTGCAATCACAACTAAATTAACGTCTACAGATATGTGTAAACCAATCATCACTGGAAATTGCAGTGGTGTGACCTACCAAAAAAGAAAATGTTGATTGTGGAGTGACCCAGTGTTAAATTGTTCATTCCAACAATTATGTAAAAACTATTTTTTATGTTCCTTGTAGCACTGCAACTTTTTAATACTGGCATTATTTATTTTTATATTTGATTTCTGAGGTAGGAATAAAAGAACTGGATTGTATAAAACTTTTTTTTTTACATTTTAGCATACAGGAAGGAGAGAGAATGTTTTAAAAAAAGGTATGATCTATACTATAGTTACACACAGGGGCATACCTGGAGCATTTGATGGGTCCTATATTTGGCCCCTCCCCCGTCCCCTCTCCCCAGCTTAAAAATGTAAAAAACATTGCAAATATTTTTAATGTATTTAGCACCGAGCAGTGTTTGTATTAGTTTTATGTATTTAGCACCGAGCAGTGTTTCTGTGTTTGAATTTAAGCATGTTTTTGTATGGAGTATGTGTGCGTGAATGTATGGGTGTGGGTGTGTTTGCATGTATGGCATTTGAAAGCAGTGCAATTTTTGAATAGTGTGTTTTTATGTAGTGTTGACATTTGGATGCAGGGTTGTATTTGTGTGTAGTGTAGGCGAAATGCTGAGATGTATGCACATATACTCACATATACACACACTGGCATACATACACAGACACATAGGTACACACATGCAGTTACATAGAAACAGAGTCATACACAGATACAGACAAACATTGACACACACACATACAGACACACAGAGAGAGACACACAGGCACAGCCACACATACAGATATACACACATACAGACACACTGATACAAACACAGACACACAAACAGATACACAGACACCCAAACAGATACACATACACACACTCACATATACAAACACACATACAGATGCACAGACATACAGATACACAGACACACATGTATAAGTGTGTGTGTGTGTGTGTGTGTTTGTATAGTGAATGCAGTGTGTGTTTGTATGGTGAATGCAGTGTGTGTAGTGGATGCAGTGTGTGTGCTTGTATAGCGGATAATGGTGTGAGGGAGGGGGTGATAGTGTGAGGTGAGGGGGGGTGATGGTTTGAGGGAGGGGGGAGGTGAGAGGGAGGTGGCTGATGAGAGGGAGGAGGATGATGATGAGAGGGAGTTGGGTGATGTGAGGGAGGGGGTGATGATGAGAGGGAGGGGGTGATGTGATGTGAGGGAGAGGGGGATGAAGGGTGGTAATGAAAGGGCGGTGATTTGAGAGTGGGGTTATGGTGTGAGTAAGGGGTGATGGTGAGGGGCACGGGAGTTATGGTGAGAGGGAGAGGGGGTGATGGGGGTGATGTGGTGAGGGGGGTGATGTGAGAGGGAGGTGATGAGAGTGTAATATGAGAGTGGGGTGTAAATGTGAGAGGGGGTGGTGTGAGGGTGATGTGAAGTGAGAGGGGGTGATGATGAGGAGGGTGATATGAGAGGGGGCTGATTGTGTGAGGGAGGGGTAATGATGGGGGGGTTATGATGAGAGGAAGGGGGTGATGATGAGAGGATGGTGGTAATGATGAGAGGAAGGGGGGTGATGATGAGGATGATGAGGGGGTGATGTGAGAGGTAGGGGGTGTAATGGTGTGGGGGGGTGATGATGAGAGGGGGTGATGTGAGAGGAATGGGGAGGGACAGACAAAACCTTAATTTCCTGGTGGTCTAGTGGGCTCCCTGGTGGTCCGGTGGCCATAATATCCGGTCTGCCGCTCTGCAGACCTGCAGACCATGAATCTCGCAAGACCCAGTCAGAAAATTGCCGTGGTAACCCACGGCAACGCTCTGATAAATCAGATCTCATGAGACACATGATCTGCAGCTCTGCACACTGTGGAGCTGCAGACCGGTGTCTATGATGGGCGCAGGAGGGGCATCGCACCCAGCGGCATGTCGAGCAAGCCGCTGGGCCCCCTCCTTGTGTTGGGTCCTCGGTCAGTGACCCAGGACACGGCACAGTCTGCCCTGCGCACCCCCTAGTGAGTGACACCCAGGGCGGACCACCTCCTCACCCCCCCCTTAGTATGTCACTGGTTACACATAATGTAACTGAAAAACACAGAGAAATTTTGCGATCTATTTTAGCAATAATGTTGCTACTTCTAACACTATGTAATTAGTAACATATTAATAATTTGCTAAGTTTACGCCAACAAATCTTCAGTTCTGCTGGGTTTGAGATTTTAACAATTTGACAATTATGGGGTAAATTTTCATTTTGTTGAGTTTACAGCTCTTTGGAACATTTACCCCATATTCATCAATTTTGCAAACATCCCAAAGCCAAATTACTTAAATGTATCAAATTACTAGAAGTAGCCAAATAATTGCCTAATAGATCTCTACATTTCACAGTTTTATAGTTACATTATGTGAACTGTTATAGTATATATATCATGTTTTTTTTGTTTTTTTTTTTATGAAACACATTTTCTTATACAACTTGTCTGTTCTTGTAACTTCCTAAATAAACTGACAGAGACAGATTAAGACATCATTAAAGTAAGATTTTTTTTTGTTGCCATACCTTTTAATTTACAATTACCACTCTGGCATGTTTACAGCTCTACAAACCTGTGAAACAAACTGTATTGAACACATGTCTTTATTTGGAGTGAATTTTGTGTTTAGTAGATGCTAAGTGACAATTAAAGAAATAGCATGATTTCTATAAATAACATTCTATCTATTGCCTGTTTGTGTTTAATTTGTCATTCATTTAAAGGACCACTCTAGGCACCCAGACCGCATTCAGCCGCATGGGAGGAGAGAAGGAGGATCGGAGGAGCAGAGCTCCCCGCCCAGCGCTGGAAAAAGGTAAGATTTAACGCCTTTCCCCTTTCCAGAGCCGGGCGGGAGGGGGACCCTGAGGGTGGGGGCACCCTCAGGGCACTATAGTGCCAGGAAAACGAGTATGTTTTCCTGGCACTAACTATAGTGCCAGGAAAACGAGTATGTTTTCCTGGCACTATAGTGGTCCTTTAATTGCTTTACTTGAAAACATTTAACATTTTCTTCCTGATTTTATGCATTTTAATTGTAGGTATTTCCTACAAGGTTTTTCTTTTCTTACAGTGTAGTGTTAATGTTAGGGATAATGTTAGGGTAGGTTTATGGTTACTGTAAGGATAGGAGTAGAGTTGACACAGTATTAGCTTTAAAGTTGGTAAAGTGTTAATATTAACTACCACAACATTATTTTGAATTTTAATTTGAGACCTATGAGGCATTTAATAATCAGAACTGAAACAGTAATGTATTTTGAGTTCTTTTTTTTTTTAATTGCACTGAATGAGTAAAAATTATTATAATTTTTTTTATTTTGTTTCCCCATTTTTCACATTTTATTCACACTTAATGTTGTGTAAGGTATATACATGTCCTTTAAAATAATATGTATGGTGGCACTTAAACAAAATCCCCAAATTATAGTGGAACGGGTTGGCAGAGCCTAGCTGCAGAAGCAACCGGTCGCATGTTTCCCAAACTCCATGACATATAGCCCTTTAAAGCATCTTTTAAGCTGCAAAACCTGCCGTGGTTGAGCCCGGAAGCACCCCTCATCTTCCACAGACCCAATGGGGTGCAAAACGAAAAAGCCAAAGCCAGACAAGCCCAGGTTAGGGATGACTATAGGTGATCTATGGCAGCAGGCCCAATGCGCACATGGACCCAAGATGGAGCCCCTTCACGGGAGATTGCTTTGATTTTTCCGATGACCTGCCTTATGAGACTGAAGTGGGCAACATACCCGCTCTGATACCGCTCCCGTCAAGCCAACCATCAGCCCCGCAGACAAACACAGACTCTGCACCAGTGACCATAGCAGTCCTGAAGGTCCTCCTAGCGGACCTGCACAAGAAGACCTCTGCGGACATATCAGCACTGCGAGGGGATCTTCAGGGCCTAACTGGCAGGTTAAACAAGCTGGAACACACGTCCCACACAGTAACCAAGCAGATAGCAGCACTCTATAACAGGTGGTCAAGGACCTGCAACAAGAGAACCAGACCCACAAGCACCGCTTTGCAGCCCAAAAAAACATTAAAATAAGAGGAGTATCTGAGACTATATCAGAGATTGACCGACCACATATTATGCGGTGCTTACTGCAGGCCCTGCTGACACCGAGGGTTGCCAAAACCATGGCATCCGCCAGCCTATTCCATGTAACTCGACCTGCCAGAGCACCAGCCACTGCCACAAGAGACTTGGTAATCCAATTTCAAAATGGCAAAGACAAAGCTGCGGTAATGTCTGTCATCAAGAGACAGACACCTTATCATTTCAAAGAAATGGATTTAACGTTCTATATAGACCTCTCAGGCAGCTCTCTGGCGTGGAGACGCACCTTCCACCACTTCCCACCCTTCTGCAATGACATCACATCCAATACCGGTGGCATCCTTCCCAAGCCTTGGTAGTCTTCCACAGAGATGAAACTCACATGATCCAGGACTTCCACGAGAGCAAGGCTCTCCTACAGAGTCTGGGACTGCTAACTGAGTCTCTGAGTCACAAAGATCAGGACATAACCATCAAGAAAAGACATGCATGGAACCCAGCAGGAGTCCCAGAGTTTGTTCCAAGAACATCCACACCGGACTCTTATGTCCTAGCCACTACTTGAAAGATGGACAGACAGCACTAAGCTTAACTTACCTAATGTTTATCCCTGTTCCTCAATCAAAACTAGAAAGTTTAAAGTTCAATATTTAACCCCTTAAGGACCAAACTTCTGGAATAAAAGGGAATCATGACATGTCACACATGTCATGTGTCCTTAAGGGGTTAAAGTTATGAAGGCTTAGCCATATCTGGAGAATAACCCATACCCCTCTTACACTGGATAATTTGCAATTGTACACTTCCCCCTCAATACCTGGGGGTCACACAGATGAGATGTATGCCTCACCCGCAGTTTAGATTGGGCCCCAGCACAAGATACATATATATTCCTGCATAGTGCATACCCCATAAGATTGCAATAGCCTACCGGCAAACAATATCACTACTCTCACTCTACTAGCTTACTCAAGTGGAGATTTATCAATAATCCATTGCCTACCCTCATATATGGCCTGTATGCGGTTCACAAAAAGCAGGTAGAAATAGAGGACAACGCAACGCATACGACGTCTGACAGCCTGCACCAAGGCAACTGTTTTTTCTTTCTTTTTTTTTTGTTTTGTTGAGCCCCTCTCCTTTCGCTATCAGTCGTTTAATACCAACCCCAACCCCAACCACACACACTACCTGGAACAAAATTCCAGTTAACCCAGCACTTCCAGCATATCTGAAATCAGCTACGTAGCAGATCAAAACGCCAGGTTAACTAATCGACCTACAAGTGATACTCTAAACATTTGAATTTAAGGAAATGTAAAGTATATGTTTACACAGTCTGGGTTGGCATGTCTACATTATTATCAGCAGAGTGGAAATAATTAAACATGAGGGGGTAGACTTGCTCAGTGTTCTGTGTGATGTACAGGTGATACTGGAAAAATTTTAATATCGTGCAAAAGTTAATTTATTTCAGTAATGCAACATAAAAGGGGAAACTAATGAGATAGACGCATTACATGCAAAGCAAGATAGTTCAAGCCGTGATTTGTCATAAGTGCAATGATTATGGCTTACAGCTCATGAAAACCCCAAATCTAAAATCTCAGTAAATTAGAATATTACATGCAATCAATAAAACAAGGACTGTACTTTGAACAATATCGGGCCTCTGAAATGTATAAGCATGCATATAGACTCAGTACTTGTTTTGGGCCCATTTTGCAGCAATTACTGCCTCAATGCGGCGTGGCATGGAAGCTATCAGCCTGTGGCACTGCTGAGGTGTTATGGAAGACCAGGATGCTTCAATAGCTGCATTCAGCTCTTCTGCATTGTTCGGTCTCATGTCTCTCATCTTTCTCTTGGCAATGCCCCAAAGATTCTCTATGGATTTGCTGGCCAATCAACCACAGTAATCCCACGGTCATTGAACCAGGCTTTGGTGCTTTTGGCAGTGTGGGCAGGTGCCAAGTGCGTCTGTGGAAGGAAGCATGAAGTGCTCCAAAATCTCCTGGTAGACGGCTGCGTTGACCCTGGACTTAATGAAGCACAGTGGACCAACACAGTGGACCAACACTCCATTCTTCCTCCAGACTTTTGGTCCTTGGTTTCTAAATGAGATCCAAAAGTTGCTCTCATCAGAAAAGAGGACTTTGGAGCACTGAGCAACAGACCAGGTCTGTTTTTCTTTAGCCCAGGTAAGACGCTTCTGACGTTGTTTATTGTTCAGGAGCGGTTTGACAAGAGGAATACGACTTCTGAAGCCCATGTCCAGGATCCGTCTGTGTGTGGTGGCTCTTGATGCACTGACTCCAGCCTCAGTCCACTCCTTGTGAAAGTCACTTTTGAATGGCCTTTTCCTGACAATCCTCTCCAGGCTGCAGTCATCCCTGCTGCTTGTGCACCTTTTTCTTCCACATAACTTTCTATTAATGCGCTTTGATACAGCACTTTGGGAACATCCAACTTCCTTCGCAATTACCTTTTGAGGCTTTCCCTCCTTATGGAGGGTGTCAATGATGATTTTCTGCACAACTGTCAGGTCAGCAGTCTTCCCCATGATTGTGATTGCTACTGAACCAGACTGAGAGACCATTTAAAGGCTCAGAAACCCTTTGCAGGTGTTATGGCTTACTTAGCTGATTAGAGTGGGACACTGTGAGCCTAGAATATTGCACCTTTTCACAGCTGTAAGCCATAATCATCGCACTTATGACAAATCACGGCTTGAACTATCTTGCTTTGCATGTAATGCGTCTATCTCATATATTTGTTTCCCCTTTTACGTTGCATTACTGAAATAAATTAACTTTTGCACGATATTCAAATTTTTCGAGTATCACCTGTACATCACACAGAACACTGAGCAAGTCTACCCCCTCATGTTTAATTATTTCCACTCTGCTGATAACAATGTAGACATGCCAACCCAGCCTGTGTAAACATATACTTTACATTTCCTTAACATAAAAATGTGCAGCCCACTCCGTGCCGAGTACAATTCCTTGATGTTGTATTATTGCGTGCTGTTGTAGCACATCATATTTGCTTGTTAGTCTTTTGCACAGAAAAATAAAGAATTTAAAAAAAAAAATATAGTGGAACAAATTCTAGATTTTGTTTTGGTTCAAAACTTGGACAATTGTCTTCATCCTTAATGGGTTATGAGTCAAGAAAAAAAATATTTTTCTTTAAACAACAATATTTTATATACAAAACTGACTTGTCATAGACTTGAATGTGAGTGCTGTGGATGACTGACTTCAAGAATTAACTACAGGTCTACTTACTAACCATGGAATTTTGTCTGTATGAACACAATTCTGTGAAAATGGGTGAACGTCCCACCTGATTGGACATTCTCCTGTTTGCTAAGGTCAATTTTAGTCACACAGTTAATTTTAGTTAGTTAGTCAACCTGACTGAACAGATACTATTTGACTGGATGCAATTTTAGAAGCAGTGCTTTTGAATCACTACTTTTGCATCTGAATCTTATTTAAAGTATAGGATTGGAACATCTTCAAAGTGATGATTTTACTGAAAATCAGGATCGAATGTGTGTGGTAAGATTCACATTTGCAAAAAAGCAAGTAAAAGTCACTATCAGAACAATTTTCTTTAAATCTTTCTTTAGGATGGTTTAAAACTGCCCTTATCTTATAATGCAATGGGAAGGGGCATGTCTGCTACAAAATGAGCAGCCAGTGGGTACTGTCACCACTTGTCTGAACACATATGAAGCAATAATGCTATTAAGTAATGGGAGTAGACATTACATTGTCTGGATGGATGTGATCTGAATGTGGATCCGGGGTTGACTTGCCATTGACCATGACAAGAGATTAGGTTGATGGGAGTCAATTCTTAATTTTTATAAAAACAAAAACAAAAAAACATACTTACCATATGCAAATTTCTTTCTTCTAATACCTTCTTTTCTTTAGTCCCAAAAAAGTACAAATAAAAATAACATAATAAGCTGATGCAATTATAAAAATTATTAAAAAATAAAAAAGTAATGAAATGCAGAAAATAAAAAAGTTGAAGTTCGCTTATAGAAGACTCTGCACTGACTGACATGTCAATGTGGAAAAGGCAAAAAATTCAGAAAAAAACATGCCAATAAAAAAATAAAAACACACTGCAAAAAAAAAAAATTAAAAAAAAAATCATATTCACTCAAGAGCTCGAATGAGTGCTCTTTGTGGCGAGAGCCCTTATGTAGACTTTCTCATGCAATGACCATGTTTACAAATCATAGGAAAATTCACCAGGCTTTGCAACATGACCAAGAGATTTCTGATTGGTTGGCTATTAATCCAACCAATCAGAGCACTCTGACAGCCAAGTCTCACTTCTCTTGAGAGTATAATAAGTGCAGACTACATCATTACATTAATTATTTCTCAAAATAGTCAACTCCAGTAACATGATAGTAAACATAGTGCATTATATTTTCAAACACAACTCTATCAAAATGTCTATTGTAGAGGTTTCTGGAGTTTCTTTTATCATCCCTTGTATGTAGGCCCACACATAGTGGAAAGCAATAACAGGTGTATACCATGTATGAAAGAGTTAGCGAGAAGGGAACAGAGGGCAATTACCTACCTGGCCTCTAGCCTAAAAGCACACTTTTTCCATATACATTTTATTTCATATAACCATTATTCCCTATAACCCTTTTTTTTGTATAATTCTTTCTTTATTTTTAATTACACTTCTATCAACTTTACTCACAAAAGACATTAATTCAGAACTATTTATTTACAGGAGATAAATATCAATTCAGTGGTTTCCTCATTTATCGAAAAAAAATATCACATCAGAGTTTACTGCCCTGTAATGCGGCTCCTAATTACCAAAAGCCAATATGTGTCCTGCTTTGTTCTTTGATCTTGCCACATCAATTAATTCCTGTGTTTAAACTTTTACCAAAATGATTTTGTAAAACCACTCTAAAGCAACAGATTTTAGAAATAGATTTACAGCTATTATGGGAATTGCACATTCAATCACAAAAATTGGGCTACAAACTAGTGCTATAAACTGGTATTTTTCTTGTATAAAATGGAAAAAAAAGAGATTTATCATTTAGTACATGGATACATTACACCATGTTAAACAAAATACAAAAGCAAATATAACTGAAACTTTTCACTCAACGAGGAGGAGAAAAATAGCTCTTCCTATTTTTTTTTAAATTAGTATTTTACTGAATAATTTTGAAAGCATACTAAAATTATACTAAATGATACATTGCAAAGGTATTAACCAGTTACAATTATAACATTTGCAGATTTGAATCTTGAAATGTACTTTGGTCTACTTAAAGAGTTACTTGAAACATCATAACTACTACAGCCCACTGTAGTAGTATAAGATTAAGAGCAACCTAGTGCCCTTCCCTAGTAAGGGGCAAAAAAATTGCAGTAGTTTTCCACATCCCTGGGACTGGCTAGGTGTTGAACATCCCGACATGACTCCTGACCAGCATCCAGCTTTTGCAAAGTATCTGCATGCCGTTCTTGTTGGTGATTCATTGGCATGGAGTGTCAGCTGATTGCTGTCAGTCAATTAAGGAACTTTTGTGAAAATAAATATGCACATAATTGACATTAGCCAGTCCACAATTCTTCTTCTTTGCTGGCTAATGATGCAGCTGGAGATGGAGTAACACCTCCAGCAGGAAGCTTTTATATCTCTGCATGTGCAGTGTTTTAGTATGAAAAGCTGTGCACAGACTCCAAGCACCATTACTACTTAAAACACTGAAGTGGTCATGATGCTTCAGGAATGAGAAAGTTGCATAACTTTTCTTCCCATCTCATTATTCTGTGTGTCTTTTCTCTTCATTCTATGTCTACTTAAGACCATATTCTCTCTCCATTGACCATATCCCATTTTCCAAGCTTGTTCTGTTGACAGCATTTTTGTTTACATTTTTATTTGATTAGACATGTGATCACTAGCAGTATTTGTAGCACAGTGTTAAATGAGAAAGTCAGCAGGAATACAATGCTCTTCTATCACTGGTGAAAGTTATGTCAGAGCAGTAACAAAGTTAACACTGTCTGTCACTGTTCCTTAATCCACACAGTCTGAACTATGAGAAATAGGCTGTTTGCTGCACTGATGTTAAAGCACATACAGTCTGCTTACTAAACAAAAGGCATGTGCATGGGGAAAATTTCGGCATTCCAAAATTCGGAACTTTGACATTTCGGAACTTCGGCACTTCGACACTTTGGAACTTCGCCAACTTCAGAACTTCGGCACTTCGGAACTTCAACACTTCAGAAATTCAGTAATTTCGGAACTTCTGGACTTCGGCAATTTGGAACTTCGGCAATTCAGCTAGTCAGACATTAGGAAGTACCTGAATGTCCGAATTGCCCGAAATTCATCCGAATTCGCATTCGGACCGAAACTAATTGCACATGTCTACTATACAATATTCTCTTGCACAACCTAGAAAGCTTGTAGTACGTAGATGTGACAGGCAGTGTCGATGTACCTGTCCCTACTCTAACATGACTACTATTATTAATAGTAAAGTGATGTATTTTTGGAAGCCTTCTGCCTTAGGTCACAGCAGGATTACTAGAAAGAAAGTCTGGTGAATGACTAGCCACAAATAAGTTCTTTACAGGACTCATCCCAGGGCAGCCAAGCTCTAATTTAGTATGTTGCTGTCGATTTAGTATGTTGCTGTTGATTTTTTTTTTATTAGGCAGAAGTCATATATTGATAGTGAAGCCATTATTAGAGCAGTTGCCTATATATCAATTCTTAACTTTGGAAATATCACTGCATTCTTTATATATAAAGCCTGGTCAGAAGGGTTCCGCTTTGTCTTTCAAGCTTAATTTGTCTGCAAGTTGTTGTAGGATGTAACAAATTCATGCATTTCTCAATGTTTCAAATGGATGTAAAATTTTATCTGAGGAGAAAGTTTACTTATGGAATTCATATAATTAGAAATTGTCCAATATCACTGTAGCTTTTATTCCTATAGAAAGTAATTTTAATTTCCAGTTAGCTCTGTACAAAAAAAAAGTTTTCTTTCAGTGCTGTGATAACAATATTACCATAGTACATACAAATCATATTTTGATGTTTTCTTTTTTACCACACAAAAAGCCAATAAATTCAGTCCTGTCTTTGAAAGTTTCTGATGCATCTCCGTGTCTAAATGCAAATTAAATTGGAACAAAATTGAAAATAGTGCTAGATTTCTAGCATGTGACATCTTGTGATGATAACAGAAACATTTGGTACAGATAGTCCACTGCTCTCATGAATAGTTTGCATGGTAACATAAATAATGAGCCTCACCACTGCATTCATTATAGACTGTAACAGAGCAATGTATGGAACAATATACTAATAATTTGATGACTCCAAACTCTACTTTATATCAGTGGTGGCTGGTAAAATTTAAAAATTGTGGGGCACTGCCTCATGACTTTATCCCATATACTCAACCTATGATGTTATGATAGTCCTAGAAGCCTAGATAATACAGAGTCTAGTTTTTTAGTATGCCCAGCATCTGAAAGCCCATATACAACCTCTGTATAATGATTATGTCTGAAAATTAGCATTTTTTGAAATGTTGCAAAATCTTAACTTGACTAATTGTTCACCCTCAAGGCATTATCTCTAGTCATCAATATAGGAGGAAGAAACAACAGATAATTTGGACACATACATCAAAAAAAATGTTTATGTGTATGTGCAGCTATTCTCAGTGCATGCAATTACTCCAAAACTTTTTAAATTATAAAAAAAAACACAAATAGGAAGTGCAGCTCATGGTGCCCAAAACACTGTGTAATACTTATGTATATGTTCTCCTTCATTTGGAGATATTTATTTATTTATAAAATATTTCACCAGGAGGGATACATTGAGATTTCTCTCATTTTCAAGTATGTCTTGGGTCCACAAAACATTGCATTGTTACAATAGGGTGAAATATTACAAAAAATACAATATACAAACTACTATACGTGGCTCTGTAAATTGTGAGTGTCAATTGTACCCTCTAATATATTGTGTATTTTGTAACACAGTTACACTATGGGAGTTTCTCTATGTTTATTTTATTCTCAGATTCACTGTAACCTTTGATGTCTATTATCTCCAATTGAAGGAGAACATATACATAAGTATTATTCACGGTGTTTTAAGTGGTATGAGTTACGCTTCTTAATTGTGGGGGGGGGGGAGTTCAGGTTATTTTTTCTAACACACATTTATCATTAACTTAAACCATGCTCATCTTTCCACTGTTTACTATCACCATCATGGCAGTGCGATCACATACATTTCAATCACTGCAGTGCAATCACTTACATGTTTAATACGAACCACCAGGTTTAAGACAAAGGACAATCTCTTTGTAATTTAAAATATAAATGGAGATTTTTACTTGAGATCAAGCTCCATTGTTCCTAAAGCTACTATAGAGTATATCATGAGAGCACTCCTGCTGACCCAATAATAAAGAATCCTGTGAAGTGAGAAGGTGAGTAGAACATTAATACCGTTACAGAAAATATTTCTGACAATGTTATAACTAAAATATGATTTACTAGCACCTGGAAAAACAACTTCCTGCAGGAAATCATCATCATAATATATATTCTCCAATAATATATGCTTTACCAATATTCAACTTTTACATAACATATTGTCTTAAAAATTTGCACTAAGCAAATGGTGATGGTTCTAGAGGATCTTGTAATGCAAACTCTGCCAATCCTTACCTTGGAATATAAAGAGTGTGTTTACCTCGATCATTTTAGAAGTCACAAACCTCACCAACTCCCTTCCTCACAACAAGTTGAGTTCCATTTTACCATATATAATCGATGATGATCAAGTGTTAAAGGTAGACATAGTATAGACAGTATGATAAAAGTTATTGATATATTGCATAAAATTCATCTCTTGGGCTTGGGGGGAGGTTGATTTTAATTTTAGATGTTAAAAAGTCATTTGATTGCCTCATTTGGCAGTTTGTAGAGGTGGTCATGCATACATTTGATTTTCCTAAGGAGTTTTTTCAGTAACAATATATATTAAAACCCCTTTCATAAACTCTTTAATGCAGGCTTTTTGTCTGATCCCATTACAATAATTAATGGCTCCCATCAGGGTTCCGTTAACTCCATTATTGTATGTGCTTGCTTTGAAAGTATTAACAGCTGCATTTACAGCAAATTCTAACATCCATGGGGTGTCCATACACAACAAGGAATATAAGTTAAATCTCATTGAGGACAATGTCCTCCTGACATCCCAATCTTTGGTGTCTCTGCTGGACTAACAAAATAAATTGCAAGAATAGCACCCATTTGTATTATGAACTGAATGTATCCAAGACTCAAGCCTTAGTTTGTCCTTACTAAGTTGAAAGCTACCTTTGAATTTGATTGAAGTCTAGATTATTTCTCTTTTATAGAAATTAGGATCACTAAAAAAATCAGCAAAATCTCCCCAAATTATCTCAAGCTACAGAACGATTTAGCTTTAAGCTGCAAAGTTGGGAGGGGAATCTTTAGAGGAAGGCTGCAGAGACAGTAAATACTTGTTTTGTGATTCTTAAAGTGGATAGAATTGCGAGGCATGACCTTGTGGTGAATATGCTGGGATGTCCACTCCTGGAAAGATTGACAACTGTCTTGAATGTTTTCTACTTTTTCATAATCTTTCTCACTGCAGAATGATGGACTTTAAATTATTTGGAAATGGACCTATGACCCTTCCCAGTGCGATGGGAAGCAGCAATAGCTTCTCTATGATCATCAATGTATTTTCTTCTTGCTAACACATCTGAATGCTCCAGACCAGCAAACTACTAAAAAGTCGACTTTTACAGATATGGTCATACCTGCTGATGATCAATTAATGATGATTAATTAATTAAGGGCATTTGATTAGGAGCACCTGTCTGCTACTTAGTCTCTTAATTCCGATTGACGCAATAAGGATGTACTTAGGAGCACTTAGGAGCATCTATCTACTACTTACCCCATATCTTAATTCTGATGAAAGTGTCTACTTACTTTTCACACATGGCATCACCATTTTGGCTTTATTTTTGTTAAATAAATCATAACGATGTAATATGTCACATTTAGTTGTCAATCTAAAGTTGTATTTTTTTGTCAAGTTGTATTTTTAAGACCTGCTAAGGAACAGATGATTGTTATTATGTCTTGATATGTAAAATCATAGAATTCAAAGAGGGTGTACTTTCTTTTTTCAAATGACTGTGTATGGCTGTTTTCGACTGATTGAGTGCAACCCTCAAGAGTCCATTTCAGGTTTGTTGAACAACCAAGACATGCTAATTCACATTCTCTCTCTCTTCTCATCTCCTTTCTTCTCCTTTTTGTTATGTACAATTACCAGTTTTATTGCTTTGGGCAATAATTCTTATGTGTATGCTTTTGAATATTGATTAATTGTATTGTCAGTCTGTTTATTTTTGTACCTAGTACGTTAAAAAACTTTCATAAAACTGTCAAATTTAAAAATAAAATAGAGTTAAAATTAGGTTATGGTTAAGATAAGACTAGGCTGGAGCATACTGGTTTCCTGTTTTATTGTTATAGCTGCTAACAGAATTGGTGATGTTAGATCTATAATTTAACACCTTCCTTCCGAATGACGGACACGGTCCGTCATGCTGTGGAAATAGTTAACGCTGAATGATGGACCAGGTCTGTCATGCGGTAAAGTTAACCCCAGATTGCCGCAATCACAGGGTTAACACTCACCCAGTCTGCCTCTGTATTCGAGGCAGACGGTGGGCACCCGATCGCGCTGCTCTGTAGCAGTGATCGTTTTGACATCCTGTCAGAGCGAGCACATGTGCTGCAAGGACTCACGATCTGCCTCCCTGCTCTTCCGTTTTCTGTCTGAAGTGCAGGGAGACGAATCACTGCTGATCTGCTGCCCTTGTAAAAAAAAACAAAGTTAGTTTAAAATCCCATCCCCTTTACCTATTTTAAAAAATTAACCCCTTCCCTGCCAATTGATCACTGACTACAGTGATCAATTGGCAGGGACTACATTTTACTGTGATCTGATTATTATTTTCAACTGCTAATTTGGTGTTAGGCTAGCTAGGGGTTAACGTTAAAAAAAAGTTTTTAAAAAGTTTTAAAAAGTTAAAAAGTTTTAATGACGTTTTTAAAAAAGTTAAAAAAATCCCACCCCTTAATAATAATAATAAAAATTAATCCCTTCCCTGCCCGTTGATCACCTACAATCAAAATAGAGATCACAGTATTATACTGTGATATGATTTTTTTTTTTTTAACCCTCAGGGGTTCAATTTATTTAATTACCTAATTTAAATATTTTAAAATTATATATTTTGATAGCTGGGGTTGGTGGGAAATTGGGGAATTTACAGTTAGTGCTGCTTACTGCTAGTTAAGGGTTAACGGTAAAAAAAGTTTATAAAAATTTTAAATCTGTAAAAAAAAGTTTGAAGAAAGTTTAGGAAAGTTTAAAAAAATTAATAAGCAAAAAAAAAGTTTATAAATTTGTTTTATACATTTACAAATGCTCATTACCACTACACCTGTAACAAACTAGAGAAAAAATGATCCCATTCTAAGGTTCAATATATGCTTTTTGAATTACCCCAGGGTGTATTCTTTAATAAATAGTATGTGTTTGTGGGGAAGTTTGAATAACCAACCAGCTAAACCACTCCAAAATGGAACATGGACACAGCGTAAGACTTCAAAGTTAGAAAAAAACTGAATGACTGTGTCTCAAATGTGCCCCTTCAACATCCACATATACCTGGCAAAGGTATATGGTGAAAGTACGTATTGCTGTACTCAGATGACATAGCTGAGAAACATTTGAAGTATTATACAGTCATAGCACTCATAAGGTTTGCAAAATATACTGTGCAAACTCACTTTGTGTGTCAAAAAGGCAGAAAAAACACTTATTACCACTGCACTTGGTACAAGCTAGTGGAAAAATAACCACACTAAGATTCAAAATATGCCTTTTTATTTTTTTGAATATTTAATCTTTTTTTTTTTTTTAAACCTTATTAAATACATATATCATACAAATACATATATCGTACAAATACAAATTTACAATACAAAAAACAACATAGCAGCAAAATAGGGGAGGGAAGAGAAAAATACATCAAAAAAGTTTCCATAGTAGAGTGGTAATATCATTTAGATAAGTCTCATAATTATTTACAATGTTCATGGAATTATTCTACTTCTAATTGATCGACATTATTTTCTACATCAATCATCTCAATACATTTTAACCAAACAGAAACCTTATTGCTTAATCTTTGTTTATTTAGCATCAACTCCATTCTAATCTGAAACTCGAGTTGAATTTTAACTTTCTTCCAGGGGACTTCTAAATCCTTTTTCCTCCATCTCGCAATTACTATTTTAGCAGCTAAAAAAAGATGTATAAGAATTGCTTTTAACTCATATGTCATATGAGGCCAATTCAGATGCAATAGAACTACCTCTGGAGAAATTATCAACTCGAGTTTTAAATTATTGGATATAAAATGCTGTATTTTCAACCAGAGATTCTTTAGTTTATGGCAATCCCACCAAATATGTCTAAAATTGCCTCTAATACTATTACATCTCCAACAGATAGGATTAATTAAAGGGTAAATTTTATTCAATTTAGCTGGTACTAAGTACCACCTGTTTAAAACTTTAAAGTGCGTTTCTAATAAATTTAATGAATGTATATTTTTCTTAACATCCATCATTGAAAGACCCCATTGATTCAAATTAATATCAATATTCAAATCTTGTTTCCAAACCTGTATGGCAGTAGGCTTTGTATCTTTAACCATTGATTTAATTAATATCAGAGCTTTAGAAAGTGGTTTATTGATTTTTTTTGACGTGAATAATAAATCTATCAAATTGCTCAGATTAGATTTTGGTATTATAAGGTGTGTATTCATATAACTTTTAAGTCTTAAAAAATTAAACACCTCTCTAGGAGGAAGATTATATACCCCTGTTATTTGAGCAAAGGTTTTGATTGATCCTTCTATCAATAATTGGTCCAAAGTCATTATCCCTACTTTTTTCCAATTATTTAAGTTTAAGTCTTCCACTTGTTTTTCTACAATGTCTAACTCTAAGTAACTTGGAACTTTTTTTTCTATATTCATTGCTTTTTTAATTTTTAACCAATTTTCCAATAATTGAGTTAAAATAATACTAGCATACTCTTTTTTCTTTGACATTTTATTTATATTCCAAATTGAACAATTATGCCTTTTTAAATACCCTGGGATGTCTTCTTTAAGAAATAGTACGCCTTTATGGTGTAGTTGTAATATGTAGCCTGCTCAAGTGCTCCAAAGTGGGACACAGACGCATCAAAACCCTCCATGAAATTTCACACTTAAAAGCCTGAACTTGTCACGTCTCTTTTACAGCACTGTAACTTCACAAAATAGTGTCTAGGTCATACATTGGGCATATTGTTTTACTCAGATGTAACTGAGCATAATGTGGGGATTCTTATGACAGTGGTACATATTAAGTGTAAGAAATATGAAATATGAAATGCATAAATGCAACATATATGTAAAACATGTTTCCCCCCCTCACCACAAATATTTACATAAATTGGTGAAAAAATGGTGACAAGTTAAGGCACAATATACACCATTTAAGATACCCTGGGGTGTCTGCTTTATTAAATGAACCCTTTGTGGGGTTATTTGAACAGTCACACTGCTATAATATCGTCAAATGAGGCATAGGCCCTTCAAATCCATCTACGAAAATTCTAACTATAGAAGCTGAAATAGCCTTGTCTCTTATATGGTATTGTAGCTTTACAGAAAAGTGCATACAATGGGGGTATCGTTATACTCAACAGATGTAGCTGAACACAATATGGGGTTCTGTGCAGGAATAGCACACCCCAGCTTTATGAAATACACATTACAAAAACCTTGTTATATGTGTATATGCCAAAATAGAAAAAACACAATTTTACTCCAATATTTAGCAGAGATTGGCAATGAAATGGCTACATAAAAAGTGTCAAACTAACCTTCGGTAAAAAGCCTGTGATGTCTACTTTATATAAATATATACTTTTGTGTGGCAATTTTTTTTTCTGTGATGGCTACTAAACCTATAACACAAACATACCAACTTCTAAAATTGTTGCAAATTGAAATTTTATTTTAGTCCTTGTATTTTGTGACCTGTAACTTTCAAAAGAAGCTTAAATCCTATACATATGATGTACTCTATAAATCAAGACACATAAATTAATTTATTTTGAATTACTTTTTGTAAGCTGGGCATATTATGCACACGCTATTATTGCCAAAACTGTGAAAAATTGTGTTTTTTTTGAGAATGTATCTATGTATATGTGACATCAAATTAAAGCCCTGTTTGCCCTCTAAAAACCATGTATAATATGTGTTGGTGCAATAAATGACAGAGATGCAAATTGCGTTTGAACACAAACAGCAAAAAATACAAAAATGGCTTGTGTCCTTAAGCGTAAGACAAGCTTCTGAAGCTGTGTCCTTAAGGGGGTTAAAGACTTGCACCTGTTTTTTTCCTATGTTTCTGCAACATTAGCCCTTACACTAGTAAAACTGATCTGCTGGCTAAACTTATTTTACTCTTGGAAGCCAGCCTCCCAATGTTGTAGTTAATATCCAGATCTCTAAAATGACTTGCAAGTGTATGTGATTTTAGTAGTGGTGCAGCTAGTTACACAATTTAGTGAATCAACATACATTTGATTTAATAAAAATAAAATTGTAAGTTAATACTGCAAACAGAAAATCTATCTTAGCTCATTACTTACAGCTGAATGCAATATGGTGGCCATTTATGGACAGAAAGCAGATCAGCTACACTTGGGTACCAAAACATTAATGGAATGATTTATTAGCAAACTAAGAGTGTATTCTGGTTACTTGAAAGCATTTTTTTCCATTGAAGTATTTAACTCTAAATGTCCTGAACGCTGTTTCTAATTTTCCTGCAAACAAATCAAAACCTAAACAGATAGAACCCACTTAAGGTGCACTAACTCTTAACCCCTTAAGGACACATGACATGTGTGACATGTCATGATTCCCTTTTATTCCAGAAGTTTGGTCCTTAAGGGGTTAAAGGACCACTATAGCCACCCTTAATAAAGTGGTCTGGGTGTCTGGTCCATCTAGGATTAACCCTTTCTGCTGTAAACATAGCAGTTTCAGAGAAATTGCTATGTTTACATTAGGGTTAATCCAGCCTCTAGTGGCTGTCTCACGGTGGTTTTCACAGTGAGAAGATGCCAGCGTCCATAGGAAAGCATTGAAAATGCTTTCCTATGAGACTGGCTGAATGCGCGCGCCTCTTGCCGCACATGCTCATTCAGCCGATGACATCAGAAGAGGGAGGAGAGTCCCAAAAAAGGTAAGGGATTAACCTCTTCCTCCCCCTTCAGCGCCACGGGAGTGTGTGGGGGCACACTCAGGGCACTATAGTGCCAGGAAAACGAGTTTGTTTTCCTGGCACTATAGTGGTTCTTTAAAGAAATCTATCACCCTGACAAATTTTAAAGAGATTTGTGCAGCTGTTTTTTTTGTAAATAACAATTAGGAATATGTCACATTACTCATTGGCATATTTTGTTTGTGCACCAGATATGTGTTTATTTAAGGGATGCACATTTTTGTGCTTTCTTTAAAGGTATACCCAGAACATACTTGAGAACGAGAGAAATCTCAATGTATCTTTCCTGGTAAAATAGTTTATAAATAAAAATACCATACCAACCTACAATTAGATTAGGAGCACAGTATCTCTTTAGGATGAGCTTATATGATTTGTTTAGTGACATACATTGATCAAATAAAAGCATGTCTGTAAAAAAAAAAAAAAAACAACAATAAACCAATGTGTAATATGACCTGTCCCTATGATATTTAGAGATTTTAAATGAAATAATGTAATCAGATAACAAAAAAAATAACAGCACAAACGCAGTGAAGATGTTTTGTTTGAGTATCTCATTCATTTAAATGAATTCAGTAAGGAAAATATGATTTCAATTTACAATGACAGTCACCTGTGCTCCAAGAAATGAAATGTCTTTTATCATACCCTTGCTATCTTTAATGAGAGGTTCTGCCCCTCCTAACATTTAGTAAAATATGCTTTTAAATCTCAAGCATCTAAAAGGGATTCAATGTGCCATGATTACAAAGAAAATGCCCTAGCAGACACTTTTCCTTTTTAGCATTGTAATCAGATCTCCATTTAAATGCTAATAGCTTTTGTTCATTTGTCTGGAAGTGTAGACTATCCTTTGGTTTACTAAGAATTACCCCAAGCACATATTTGTTAGATGCAACGTAGGTTTTATGAAGCATTCAGAAAAGAAGCACATCCCAGTATAGAATTGAAAATAAAGGTGACAAAGGTAAATTAGCAAAAATAACTAGGTACAAGACTAATTGGTTAATTTACTTAACTTTTCTTCCAAGCTGAACTGGAATGTGCATATTTAGGCTACAAAATCAGATTAGGAAAAATCACGCATACTCCGTGTTGGAAACAGTTTCAGTGTTTATTATTGTAGCATACATTTTGCCAATTCTGTACTCTTTGCTTTCACAGTTTTCATTAATATCTAATATAAAAATTATAATGTTTTGATGTGTGATTTTAACACATTATTCTTGCTGAGCAGCTCTTTCACAATAAACAAATGAACAATTTAACATTAAGAAGTTCTAGCTACCAGTGCTTCGAAGACCTTTTATAAAAGGAAGTCCAGCTTCCCCATTGAGCATTTTGATAATGTATAAGATGTGAGCATGCACTGTCTGCTCACATCAATAAAATCAGTATCACTTGCAGGAGCTGTGGTGCACCCAAGAAGCTATGCATGATCCCACTGACTAAGTGACATACTTCTACACATGATATCAGAGGCTAGTGGGTGAAGAAGAAAAAAGTTTTTGAAGATAAAAATGAAAGAGACTGCAAGTATGTATAAGTTTTCAGCTTCTACCACACAATCCGATATGTTGTAGAGTTTAGTGGAACACTATAAAGTTAGATTTACAAACATGTATTCCTTACACTATAGTGCCCCTATTTTGAGGATAAGAAGGTGAGTATCATTTACCTTTTTTCCCTTGTTACTCTCAAGATTACTGATCTAAACAAATCCAATACCTTGCAAGGCTAGTGAGCAAATGCAGCAAATCAGAGCAGTGTGCCAATCAAATGCTATGCTGGGAGCAGAAGTTTAATTAGAACCCAACTTTGACTCCGTTCTCACAGTCAGTTCTCACAGGCAAGCACCTCTAGTCAAGAAGACAGCCACTAGAGGTTTATTTAACCCTGCAATTGAAATATTACAGTTTCCACAAAGCTGTAATACTTTAAATTGCTGTGTTAAAATTAAAGGGCTACTGTACCCAGGCCACTTCATTAAGATGAAGTGATCTAGGTGCTTTAGTTGTCCTTTAAGGTCCTTTGAGGTTTTTGGTAACTCAGAGTATGTATGGAATGTATGGAAAAATGTTTACTGACTTTCTCCAATTTAATAATGTGCCAATATGAATAATACTTTTCACTTAGATTATGTGTTAAGTATTAATTTTTATGTTATGTTGTGCTTATGTCCAGAAGTAACGGGCTACATTCTGGTACTATCCTGTGTGCAATGTTTGTATCTGTGTGTGTCAGTGTTTGTATCCATGCCTATGCATCTACATATGTGTTTTTTGTGTATCTGCATGCATGCATGTAAGTGTGTGTATCTGTGTATCTAGATGTGTGTCAGTGTGTGTGAATGTGTATCTGGATGTGTGCCGATGTTTTCCTCTGTGTCTGTTTATCTGCATGTGTATCATGTTTGTACTGCCACACATGCAGATACGCAAACACACAGATACAAACACTGCAAGACATGCAGATACATTGACACACATGCAGATACGAACACACATACAGATATACAGACAAACAGATGCAAACACTGACACAGATACACAGAAATACAGATACAAACACTGACACTGATAAGGATACACCGACACACATAAACACTGACACACATACAGCTGCACAGACACACATATACACACTGACACACTTTCAGTTGCACAGACACACAGATACACACAAGCATACACACTAACAGATATACACACTGTCACACATGCAGATGTACAGACACACAAACTGACACACATGCAGGTACATAGACTGAAAGATAGAAACACTGCCACCCATGCAGATGCACAGACACACATATACAAAGACTGACACACATACAGATATACACACAGATACAAACACTGGCACACATACAGATACACAGGCACACAAATACAAACACTGACACACGTCCAGATGCACAGACACAGATGCACACACTGACACACATACAGAAGCACAGACACACAGATACACAAACTGCCATATATGCAGATACACAAACAGTTCTGCTAAAAGGCATGTATTTTGTTGAAATGATTTATGAGGTTTACTTATCTTGCTATATGTGTTGTAATGTTTTCAACAGCAAGAGAATACATTTATGGAATTAACTGAATACATGGTTTGGACACATGGTAAAAAACAAAACAAATATAGATAAAAATTATAGAAAAGCAAATACCTAGTACACATATGTGCATCAAAGATTTCTGTGGTCAATTAGAATTCAACAGGCTTATCTACTATAGGGAAAATTGTCAGGAATTCTAAATGAATTCACATTGAATTTAAAATTATAGACAACAATAGCTAAATTAAGCAAAGCTGACTTGAGGGATTTCTTTTCCAATTTAGCTATGTTGGCTTTAAATTTGAAATGTATTTTGATTTCACTTTCAATTGGTGATATCACATCAAACCTAATAATATTTAAGCATAGAAGTTACAAAGGGTCATTCAGTTTGCTGCTGTTTAGCTACATAAGACTTGTGCATTCTGATTTGGACAAATTGCAATTTTATCGATTTTGAGCCAATTGGTTATTTGGCCGAATTACGTATCACTGAGTGCCATATGGAAATATAACTGAGCAAATTACTATTTCAATACTATATATATTTTATATACACAATATATAAATAAACAACACTAAATGTTGATTTTATTCACAGGTCAAGTGAGAAGAGATCAACAAAGGGGAAATAGGGATGAGCACTAATAAAAAACTATATTTATATATCATGTATTTAATAAATATATAAATATAGATTTGTTTGCTGCTTCTTTTTTTACTTTTACTGGTTACTTTATATTATTTGATGTGTGAACCCAATGGCAGTAAAATGCACAGTGTTCTGTAAACTATACATTGTTCATGCACAATTTTGATTTGTCTCATTTGTTTTCCTGAATCTTTTTTTAATTTTTTTTTTTTATTCTTTATTTATGTCACAGTCGGAGATACAGAGTGTAGATCAGCATTACCACACTTTGGCATTAAATGATCAAACAAGATATCACATAAACATTTGGGTTGCCGCCTGACTGTGTGTTTTTATTTTTTATTTTTAATGTGTTAATATAGAAGATACTGGCTTCATCATAACCGTAAACATAGTGAACAATGTACTAGGGTTCCTGACAGTGACAAAGCTATGAAATACAAGTAGAAAATTGGTATTCTACTAGCAAATTTTCTATAGTAAATTAAGATTTGCATCTCCACAATTTCGTGTGCGATAGAGGGATTTAATGGGGATTTTAACTTTGGAGCTGGCTTAACTGGGTTGTACACGGTTCAACCGATACAGATCATGAAATCATGGCATAAGGACAAATAAAAAGATAAAAAATGGAGGTGACATAACAAAAGTACAGAGAAGAGAGGCATCCCCTAAGTAGCCCGAGTAGCAGGACCTGGTCTCTTGGGCAGCTAAACTCAGGTGACTGCAGCACTTTGCGCTGCCAACTGTTGGGGTAAATGGGACGATGTTGGCTGGATCCCAAGCAGTGGGAGTAGGCCATGATATCTGACTAAGTCCCAAGCTGGATAGGACTGCACCAATCTCCAAGGCGCTGGTGACCTTGTGTTCTGTGGTTTTGTGGTGCACAATAAGAGAGCTTGGGTATATCCATCTGTATCTCGGGCCGTGAGATGATAATGTTGCCGTCAAAGGTCGTAGTGGTTTCCTCCAGTGTAGTGCCATCTTAGGCTCAGTAGCGCCATGCGGCTTCCTGAACATATCCCAAATATCTGCAGTGAATCCGGGCTGGTCTCACCTCGTATTTTTTGTTTTGCATCCCATATCCAGTGGGGCACCGTGTGGGAGTCTGGCCAGTAAGTTTGCTTGTTCTGCAGCTTGATTGTCGGGAATGTTTTAGCTGGTGGAGCACTGTGGACATGCCACTGCGCCATTTGGTCTCTAGCTCCGCCCCCCTCCTGAATCTATTTTTGTTAACAAAATGTCAAAAAAAAAATTCTAGTTGAGGACGCAACTTATTAGTCCACTACTAAACCTAGAATTCATCATGTAGAGAAGGCAGCGCATGGGAAGATCATGTCACCAGAATTCTGCTAGCAGTTGCTCTGTTGAAGCACTTTTTGCAATATTCTACACTGAAAAAAATTGTAAATGCTTTTTTTTTTGCTCCCATTGTTTTTACATTTTGTTCAGTGTAGATGATTTTTCACGCCTACAGAATAAAGGTCCCATAAAGAATAGGTATGCATCATGGAGCACAACAAGTAAGCAGTTTCCAACAAGCTTCTGAATGGCATATACAGTCTCCCCTTGAATGGTTAGTTCTATTCTCTCTACAATAATTCTATACATAATTAGTGTTAATATCCAATTTGTATACTTATACATACTTAGAATCAGCAGCAGTCTGGCTGTATTGCTGTGCTCAGATTTACTCATATTGATTCCCATCAAAGTCCTGCAGGTATGTATTAAGTATTTAGTTCAATGTGAGCATTCTGGTATGCATTATTTACTTGTTTGTACTAATGTATATCCTGCAGGCACACAGTTACTTGTTAGGGAATTTGAGGAATGTCATATATATGTGCAATTTGTCCTACATATCTACTTACAAAAATAAATGCAATGCACAATCCTTCATATTTAAAAAAAATAAAAATAAATAAACTTTGGGGAATTCTGTAGCCAAGTTGAAGATTATTTTCCCGAATAAGCATTTTTTTTGCCTAAACGTTGCAATTTATTTTTCACTACAATTTGTTTACCTGCTCCTCTAGTGTTAACAGATATACAATGCATGAAAAAAACAATATTAATATTGATTAATTACTAGTTTTGGATCATAACTGGTTGTCCTATTTTTGGATTGTCCAAAGTTGGGATAAGATTCAGCATATACTCTTAAAAAATGGCAAGGTTTGCATGTAAGCAAGAATGTTACCTCACCCACTGGTGATATAATCATATCACACTTAATAATATTTCAGCATTGAAGTTACAAAGGGTCAGTCAGGTTGCTGCTGTTTAGCTACACTAGACTTGTATATTTGAATTTGGACAAATTGCAATTTGGCTGAATTAGAACCTATTGTCTAGTTGGCCAAATTCCATAGTTCTGAAGGTCATATGAACATAAACTTGGCAAATTACTGTTTCAATATTATATATTTGACATACATGATATATTAATAAAGCGGTTAAAGGACCACTCTAGGCATCCAGACCACTTCAGCTTAATGAAGTGGTCTGGGTGCCTGGTCCAGCTAGGGTTAATCCATTTTTTCATAAACATAGCAGTTTCAGAGAAACTGCTATGTTTGTGAAAGGGTTAAGCTTTCCCCTATTTCCTCTAGTGGCTGTCTCATTGACAGCTGCTAGAGGCACTTGCGTGATTCTCACTGTGATTTTCACAGTGAGAGCACGCAAGCGTCCATAGGAAAGCATTATGAATGCTTTGCTATGTGACCGGCTGAATGCGCGCGCAGCTCTTGCCGTGCGTGCGCATTCAGCCGACGGGGAGGAGAAGAGGAGGATCGGAGGAGGAAAAAGGTAAGTTTTAACCCTTTTCCCCTTTCCAGAGCCAGGCGGGAGGGGGACCCTGAGGGTGGGGGTACCCTCAGGGCACTATAGTGCCAGGAAAACAAGTATGTTTTCCTGCCACTATAGTGGTCCTTTAACTGCTCTCCTTATTTTTTACTTTATTGGTTATTTGTTCTCACTTGTTTTGTGCCAAAGTGGCAGGAAAACACACCTACCGGTATCCTGCAAAGTATATACATACTATTTATAGTTTTTATATATTTTTTAGTACACTCATTGGCTCATTTTCTCTCTCTTTTTGATTTGCCTAAATAGTTCCTTAACTTTCTCAAGTGCACATGTCTAAGCTGCATGGAAAATGAGTAATGTCTGGCTAATGTCTAGCTTTTGCAAACATCACAGGTTGCAGGAACCAGAAGGTGCATCCCTTCACTAACCATCCCACAGTAAAGCAGCAGCAATTAGAAGTTCATTCAATGCAAATTACCATTATGTCTTAGGATGTTGTCTACACTTTTAGTTTCAAACCTAGCTGAAGAATAAGGGTTTTCCTCAAATTCCTAGCTGCTACTGCCGAGTACTCTTTGTTTTGAATGATGACTGTCCGTGTTGATAATGTAGAATATTCAATTGTAAATTGCTACCTGAGTTATGTGTGAAGACTAAAAGCACATCCCATTGTAAAATCTATTTTATATTATACTATGTTATATATGAACTACAAATGTAAAGAATATTAAAAGCATAATTTCCAGGAAATATTTTTATGCATGTATAGTTTTACATTTTTTTATGGGTAAGGAATTCCATACATCCAATCTTTACCTTTCAGTCACATATATGGAAGGCTGAGCCTAGAATTGTGGCAGGGGTTATGCAGCTTATAAACACACAGGCCGCCCCTCTTACTGGGTTGATACCATCCTCATCCCTTTATTAAGCTATTCAATTTGGTGGGCCCTCTTTATTTACAGGCCTACCAGAAAGTTGGTCTTGGCACACAACAACCAACTTATATCATGATCGGCTTAAACCACCATAACTAATTTTACTCTGCTTGTTATTTCTGACCACAAATTCCTTGTTATTCCTGACCACACACACACGCACACACACACACACACACATATATATATATATATATATATATATATATATATATATTTATATTTATTCACTATACCAAGAAGGAACATAACCAACATAACACATTTCAAAATATAAATAATTAGCTTTTTTGGGGGGATTTTAAAGAAATTTAAAAAGGAGCATATCTCTAGCAAAAAAAAAAGCTAAATGTGTTTTTATTTCTATTACATAAGCCAGAGGCAAACAGTTGTTCTGATATAATACTGGAGTACTCAGATTGAGAATAATGTAAAACGCTTCTCAGAGCCATGCAGATATTCAACTATGACAGAGTATATGTTTTATTGGTTGTGATACATATCTCAACGTAAAAATAGTAGTTCTACAAATTAAAGCTTCACTTCAAAGAATATGCAAACTGTGATTACCTGTTGCTATTGCTCTCTATAAAATTTGAAAGGTACAGAAAATCACTAAGAGCAATTGTTGAAAAATCTAAGAGTAGATACTTTCAATGTAAAAAGGGAGGAATATATTCTTCAAGGAATATAACAGCACACAAAAAATGTAACACCATTCTTAAAACATGAATTGAGAAAACTATACTTTGAGGAGTGTACTTACTTAAAGACACCTCTATGCACACCACTTTTAATAGCTTATACAAAAAAATACAAGATTTGTAAAAGCATAAATAGCTAATCCAAGTAACTTGTTAAAAAACTAACAGGGTTATTTATTAAATTAAGAATTCAAAGTGAATTTAACAGGGATTTCAACATTAAGGGCATAGTAGCTGAACTGAAAGAATAGCTATTTTAAAGTTTGGCTATTTTGACCTTAAATTTGAAATTCACTTTGAATTCACCTTGAATTTTTACGTTAGTAAATAACCCTGATAGCCTAGTCAAAAGTATGTTAGTTGGTTAAATAAACTCTGTTGTAGTCATTATTTTTGGAAAATATTACGTTGAAATTACATACAGACTATAAGGGTGCCATGCAAATCTACATCCAGTCTAAATGTTATTCCTATTCCAAATTTCAGTAATAAATGCTTCCGCTAAAAAGGCAAAAAACTTTTCAAGCAAAAATAATTAGACTAATGTGAAAAATAAGATACACTTGTCCCCAATATTACATTATCTTAAACTGTTGCTTCTCTCTTAACAGTGGTCAAAAGCACAATCATTTACTATAAAATGTGTATGGCTCAAATAGCTCTAAAGGCCCTACAGTGCAATCCACTTATAATTGTGGAGAACATTAATGATACAAAAGTTTTGAAACAGAGTATCTTTCTCATCCTTCAAAGTAAATAGTAAATGTATTTTATTGCTGTGGCATGGACTGAGCATCTGTGAGATTAGAATTATACCTTTTTTTTGGGTTTTTTAAATTTCTGGTTAATTAGCAACACTGTTATATTTCCTCCCTTCTTACATAGTTGCATAGTTACATAGTAACATAATTTTAAAACTACTCAAATGCATGAAGTTCAGCCCTTCACATATTTCATTTCTGCTGATAATCCAAAAATAAAAATAAAATAAGCATAACAATGCAAAACTCTCGATATGAAGAGTTTTATAATTTTTCCACCAAATGGAAAAAAATCCTTCTTGACTCCAAAATGGCAAGCAGATTTCTCCTCGAATCAATAAGCTGTTGTTATGACCTTGATTAGCTTTTATTACATCCTTGAAAATTATTATGCTTTTCCTAAAAACATCCAGATTACTTTTTTTTTAAAATTTGTACAGAATTTGATGAAATAAAATATTTAGGCAGAGAATACCACATCACATGTGTTACTAAAATTAAAAAAATTATATACAAACATCTCTCATGATATGCAAAAACATACACCTACAATTGACTAATGCACAAATCTTATGTTTATATTTAACTACATTTGACTAGCACAGTAATAGGCAGCCATTGCCACTCCAGATGTTGTGGACTACATCCCCATGATGCTCTTATAGACATAATGCTGGCAAATCATCAAGGTAGATGTGGTTCACAACACCTGGATTGCAGAAAGTTGGAATTTGTTTCAGTAATAATAATTTATTCTTTGGGCTCTGCTTGTACACATGTTTGTATCAGGCTTGTTATTAATCACCTTATGCATGTTTATACATTTATACTAGATATTACTATATACTCATTGCTCTTACTATAAAGAACCCTTTTCCTCTCCACTGTCAAAATCTACTTTTTTTAATCTAAATGGGTGACACCTTGTTGTGTAATCCTGTTAACAAGCATATTATCATAGGGCTTTTTGTATTATTGGTTTGAGCAGGTCTTATATAACTTCATAACCCCACTCTCATGCAAACCCAAACGCCTCTTTCACAGTTTTAACTCTCTTCTGCACCTTGTTGCTCCTCCTCCTCCTACCAACCTGGCCACCACAAAATTTGCAACTCACATAACTGAAAAGATTTCTGCAATCAGGAGAAATCTCTTGTCTCTCTCTTCCACTACCAATACTTCCCCCAAACCCACACCCTCTGCTGTTCTATGCTCATTCGCACCTGCTTCAGCAGAAGAGATTTCTACTCAGCTCTGGTCCACCTGTTCTTTCAATCCTATTCCATCATATCTCATCCACACTCTGTCTCCTTCTCTTGCTCTGCCTTTTACTAAAATTGTCCCTCTTTTCTTGCATATTTACTTCACTCTTCAAACATGCAACTGAACCACAACCATGATTCTGAAAAAGCCCAACCTTGACCCTAACTCCCAATCCAACTACCGTCCTATCTTGATACTGCTGTTTGTCTTCAAGATTCTTGAGAGAGCTGTGTACACATGATTGACTGACTTACTCGAATCAAATTCTCTACTTGACCCTCTTCAGTCTGGATTCCATGCTCATCACTCCAAAAGCAAAAATAGTTCTGACCAGTATCCAATGATTTAAATGCTGAAAAATCTCATGGTCACTATCCTATCCTTATTCTCCTTGAACTTTTTGCTGTTTTTACTCTGTTGATCATCAACAGCTTCTACTCATCCTCTTTAATCTTGGGCTTTGAGATACTGCTCTTTTCTTGTGCTCCTCCTACCTCTAATTGCACTATTTCAGTGTTTATTTCTCTGGCTCTGCCTCTTCTCCTTAATCCCTTTCTTTTGGTGTTCCCCAAGGTTCTGTCCTTGATCTCTACTGCCTTAGTAAATTCATTAGCTCATTTGGCTTTCAATATTGTTTCTAAAAGGATGACTTGCAAATCTATATGCCATCTCCCAATCTCTCATCATCCTTTGACTTGTGTTTCTGACCTGCTTCTCTGCTATTTCTAGCTGGATGGCTGTTAACTTAAACTTAACTTGTCCAAAACAGAGGTGGTCTAACATGGTCCCAACTTGCCCTATTACAGTATATAATGAATGGGGAGTGAGGCTCATCTTCCTGTCTGTCCACACATCCCATGTCTTCCCCCTCTGTCAGTCCCTACATTGGCCTCCCGTAAGATATATGGCACATTGACACCCATGCATAAACACAGACACACATTAACACACATTCAGATACACATACATACACACTGATACATGCAGACACACAAACACACAGATACAGACATTGACACATGCAGATGCACAGATACACACCATGATACTCATACAGATACACAGAAACACAATGACACACATACAAACACACATGCAGGACAAAATGTACATAGTTTTAGCTACCCTCCTGTTTCCTACCTTTTTGACACCATAGTGCACCATCTGGCCACCCGATGGGCCCCTCAGTGTGGACGCTACAATTGTCACACCGGATTCCCTGCTGTAGTTTAACTGATGCTCACATACACAGACATCCTGGATGTCAGACAGAGCACTCTTGATCTCTTTGTAAGACTTGGGTACCGGCATGTGATATCATACACTAGCACACATTGTCTGTCAAAAAAGTCAAATTTAGTGTATACGTGCTGGTGTGTTGAGTATGATTGTGTATATGAGTGCCTATGGAAGTCTGTGTATCCATGTTAGTGTGTCTATGTGTATACATATGTACACTATGTCTAGGATTATGTGTTTTAAGGATCATGAATGCTTATTTGTGTCTCTGTATGGATATTATTCTATATCTTTGTACACCTGTTAATATGTGTGTCTGTATAAATGTTTGTGTGTGTTTATGTGTTAGCATGTTTCAAGTTAGTGATGGGTTATTATATGTGCATAAGGCTTATTACATGTATGTGTTTGTGTAAAAAAAACAGTGATAGGTGGGTTCAGGGAATCATAAAATGTTCTTGCCCAGGGCCATCAAATTGTAAGGGTGGCCCTAATTGAATTGCTGGGGAAGACGAAGTGGGCTTTTGGTGCAAAATAACTAGCTTAGCTTACTATGATGTAATCAACGCTTTGCACAAAGTATGTTATAGAGACTGGCATGCCTGTCTTGTGAAAGTGATGATAGTACTAAAATGTCTGTTTTTAAAACAAATATCTATTTATAGAATGTTTATAATAACATAGAATTTAAATTAACTTGCAGTGAAAAAAACAATATTACCATCTGAATATGATCCAACTCTAGGTAATTTGAACATGCAATGATTCTATCTGTTTACAAAGCAAATAAACTCATCAAATAATTAAAATTGTTAGAAACCACTAAATGGTTGCATCTTCTGTTAGTGGAAATATATGAAAAATATACATTTGCATTTATTTATAAAAGACATGCAATACTTCCTCTTTACTGTATACAAATGTATATATTTTTTGTCAGAATACTTAAATTAATTTTAATAAGGCACTCTAAATATGATGTGCAGTTCATCTCACTATTGTGGTTATAATCCTATGGGTTCTGGGTGCTGTAACCTTTTTTTGTCAAACTATTCTCACGTGGTTTAATAAAACCTTGGCTCTTCCCTTTACCCAAATCCTGGCCTTTCTAAAGTCACTTAGATGTGTCATTTCTACATAACCTGTCTGAATACCTTGGACAGCAAAGATTGGAGTGTGGATGGATAATAAAATTTTTTAACATTTGCATACTCCAAGTAGCAATTTTTGACAGAGCATTTAAATGTGGCTTTGTAGCAGACAGAGGGACAGCAACCAAGATCTTTACGACACCATGAGCACTACAATGAGATGCAGCACTTTTGATTCTTAGAGTGATAATTTAATTTAATATAGTAACAATAACATAGTACCCAATTCAAAATATAAAATTTCAGTCATGTTTTCATTTTTATACATGGAGTGTGTTTGGTATAGCATTATATACACATATTACTCCACAGAATTAACTTCTATTATATTGCTTTGACACTATACAATATTTGTTAGTTATACTGGTCTGCACAGCATTATGTTCAATAAAGGGCAATGGAGTGTAACATAACAACTAAACCTATTTAGAGAAATAACACAAGTGCATTTAGAAATCCTTATCACCTACCTATATCACTTTTCCAGAGAGAAGGGCAATGCAATAATTTATATTATGCCCTGCTGCAAAAGCAATCAATGATTGGCTGAAACTACACAACTGATTATTTATATTTAGATTCACTGTAGTGAATGATGTGAAATTTTACAACTCTGACCATCCGAGTATGCAATGTGTTGAATCACAAAACACATAATACTTATCACATACATTAGCACACTGGGCTTAGCTGACAGAAGAAGTGAGGAATCAGTCACATTTAATTAATTTTAACAATGAAGGATCTGTCCACAGTAGAAAAAAATGTTTAATCATAACTATCAGGGAATAACAGCAGGAGGACAGCTTAATACATTAAACCCATACCAAAACAGGCTTTATAATCCGTGAAAACACAACACTTTCAGAATGGTGATTATAAATATGACTTTAATTTTGTTTAATGTTTATTCCATAAACAATGAGTTGTGATATGATGCTAACGTAGCGGCAACATGTAGGCTAAAATAGCAGCCTGTTTGGCTTTTAGTTTATTTTTCAAATTACAAAAACTCACTTTTTTAGTGAATGGGCCCCTAAGTATACAAAATCAAATAGAGCTATTTTTTCTATAATATTGAAATCATTTTAAGGATAATTGCATTTCAACACCAGAAACAGGATTAATAAGTTGCTCATTGATTACAACATTCTCGATCATAGATTTACTGACAGCTTGATGGGGAGACCTTGAAGATCTATGTTCTATGATTAAAACTTATGGTTATAACTGGATATACATTTAATTTTCTTCATTCACTTGATTTAAAAGGCTGTCATTCATTTAATCAATTGCACCGCTTTTTACACACATTCCAGCCTTGTCTGATTAACATTTTCACGTGTATTGTGATACTAATATTTTATATACATGCACAAAAGAATACAGTAAAGGCACTTCTGGAAAACGAAAAGTGAATAACATTCTGCGGAAAAAGTATTCCCTCTACTTAGAACAATCAATATACAGAAAAAAAAAATACTTTAAAATGAGTGTTTACATAGCCTAACCTTACACGGCTTGTTCACCATTGTTAAATTAACTTGCCTAGTGCCTCTATAGGGAGCAGTTTCATGCAATGCTTTATTCTGTTGTGTCAAAAGGGAAGCAGAGTCTGATTAATTAAATAGAAAAAATGTCTGAGGGTCTGTGAGACTCTAGCATGTAACATAAAACTCTAAAAACCTTTGTGGGGTCTTCTAGAGAGACCTTACTATTACTGAAGGAAATGCTTGTTAAATAGCTATCCCTCTTAACTGAGAAAATGAATAGTAATCAGCATTACAGCTAAGAAGATTTGTTAACAAAACAAATATTAAAAAATAAAAATAAAGATAGAGTAAATTAATAAACATTCTTCAAAATACGTTTGCTCTAAATTTTATTTAATGTCAAGTTTGGCTTCTGCTAAAGAGATTTGTTTAGAATAAAAATATATATATATATAAATATATAATGTATAGATACCACTACATATATTTTATGTCACAACACAATAGTAATCATAAACTATTACAATTTGGAAGATTTTATTAGAAACCTAGACACAAAATGTGCTGGGTATTTGAAGTCCAGTTTCTTTACAACCACGATTTAAATCTGATATTTGAATATTGCCTCTATTTATAGATCTTATTTAAGGTTGACTATACTGCATGTAGTCTGGTCCCAGTTTCCATGCACTACTTATTTTATAACTACAGTGGAGATTAATGCAACTTGTGCAAGCATCATCCTCCTGCCATTATATATATATATATATATATATATAGATCTCTCTCTCTCTCTCTCTCTCTCTCTCTCTCTCTCTCTCTCTCTCTCTCTCTCTCTCTCTCTCTCTCTCTCTCTCTCTCTCTCTCTCTCTCTCTCTCTCTCTCTATATATATATATATATATATATATATATATATGGACCCACACTACATGGCTGCTATTACCTTATTGAGCATGTTCAACTGAGAGTGGGACTTTTCCAAATGTTTCTGGTAGAATAAGAAACAATGCCATTGGTTAATTCCTTTAAACATCAGATATGCTGAAATGTTGTATGGTTTTCCAATACAATCTGCCTTAACACTACCAGTATGTGTCAGGTCCAACTATCTTCATGATTATGAAATTAATATTAGACTTATATTATTATTCTTATATAGAATAGTATTTTACTGGACTTTAGTTCAACCAAACTTGGGCTGATTTGATGTTTAGCAGAATTCTGATCAGAAATATCCAAATTCCACACATGGCACAGAAAAGAAATGAATTATGTGAAAAATATGAATTATCTGAAAGGGGACAGTAATTAAATATTCGTTTTATTCACAGATTAAGTGAGACGTAAGCAAAAGAGGAGAAAGAGGAAGATTTGTTCACTGTTCCTCATGTTTTCCCTCTATTGGTTACTTTTTCTCAATTGATCTGTGATCCAAATGGAAGGAAAATGCTCTTATCAGGATAGCACAAAATTTATACATAATAATATTATAAATATATATTTTGCAGTCCATTTTCACATGGTTTTGTTTTGCTCTTCAGTTTCAGTTTCCAAATTGCCGTGTGAACGAATCAAACAGATATACAACTTAATTTCAGGTGTCCTGGAAAATGTACTATCCTCAGAAAAAATTATACTGTAGAACCAAAATTTCTCACCGTGCCCAAGTCTATTAAATATGGAATTCTAGCTTGTATATTTAAATAAAGCGATGTATATACATAGAGTTTTTAAGCTTGTAGAGACTAATATTACTTGATAACTGTTAAAACATACTATGTAGTCCAAAGCCTAATTAAATAGATCTAGTTTAAATATGAGCCAAGGAATGATTTTTCCAGTTAAATAGTGCTAATTCCTAGAGTAAACATGCTAACTTTCACATAGAGAGTCTAAAATCAAGGCTTTAGATTGAAATCCTTAGACACACAGACACTTAATGATATATGGCAGTTATTAGGGAAATAATCAGTACATATGACACATTCTCCCTATTTCATATATCTGCTTGATTGGCTCCTTATGAAAAAGGGTATGTTTCACATGATCCCTTCTGCTTAGGGATAGAGGGATACATAACAAGAACCAATGCAAGGTCTCCCATGCCTCTTACCCAATGCCAGTTGGTGAAGGGTTTTATAGGGAAGTGCAGACAGCAAATCTCCAACTCCCCTTCTATTGTATAGCACTGAGAAACAACATTACCTAGTATAATGAATACTAAGTGTCTGCATTTTTTCAATGCCAAATCTAAATTGTCAACTTCTCAAACTCTTGTTATTCTATCTCTATTAAAAATAATTAAATGAGATAACTTTTGTAATTATGATTGATTGCTTTTCCTTTTGAAATCTTGTACTAATGAATAATGGGGATCAACTTCAGCATGAGTCATTTTAAACACATACATTTTTCAAAAAATGAAAGGAAAAAGGCAGTGGCAATTGACAACCCACACAACTTATCTGCAGTGTCAATGACTATTTTTTTAGTTTTTCAAAAACATCACTACCCTAGTAACAGCTAGAGTAATTTAATTAGATTTTTTTTGACTGAAAGGGTGGAACAGATGTGTGGGTCATCAAATTCCCTCTGATGTTTTCCTTTCATTTTCTGAAAAATCGAAAGTTTTCAAATTAAATTACTCTTGCTTCTTCTCCCCCTTTGTAAAATGCATTTCATTGAGTTGGTTTCCCAATGCCTGCTTGACATTCTCTCATTCAGGCAGAAAAAAAAACACTACAATTACTTTAAAAAAAAAAAAAAAATTCAAAAAGGAAGAGTTGCAGAACCAGGAGTGATTAAGTTGGAAAAAATAGAATTTTTCTAAAAAGTAAGGGTAAATGTCAGTGGACATGTGCAATCAATGGCTCACTTATGTCTTTCACCCTGAGAAGAACACAGCTTCCCCACACACCCAGTCCATAGCATCAGTATAAGAAAAAACAATGCTCTATCACAGCGGTTCCCATATTGTGTGCCGCGGCGCCCCAAGGGTGCCGCGGAATGTATCCCTGGTGCTATGACTATAGCACTGGGGAAACATTACTAATAAACAGGGTACCGGTAGAGTGCCTCTGTCCTTTAAGACTGTGACCAGGCCCCTGCAATGTCCGCTGGCTGGGAGGAAGTGACAGCCCGTCACTTCCTCCCAGCATCCTGCAAGGAGACAGCGTTGGAGATGGATGGTGGATGGTGCCTCACTTTAGAGATGGACAATGACCCAAAACATACTGTTAAAGCAACCCTGGAGTTTTTGTTAAGGCAAATAAATTAAATATTATTCAATGGCCGAGTCAATCACCTGATCTGCAAAGTATTCTGGAAAAAGTATTTAATATGTACATTTTACTTATGACTGTGTTAATTCTACCAATTACATTTGGGCCTCTGAAATAAGGGGACTGTGTATGAAAACGGCTGCAATTCCTAAACATTTCATGCAATTTTTTGTTCAACCCCTCGAATTAAAGCTGAAAGTCTGCATCTCAGTTGTTTCATTTTAAATCCATTGCTGTGGCATACAGAGACAAATCATAAAAATTGTGTCAGTGTCCAAATATTTGCAAATCTAACCATATAACTGAGATAAGGATTTGGCCGAATAGCATTTGGATGAATTGCAGTTCGACTGAAAGTGAATGCAAAGTCTAATAATTAATTGAATATTTAATTGCAACTTTGTATCTCATGAAGCTTATTTTACACTAATGGAAAGCACATGAAAGTGGATTTACATTGTGATTTCATACTTTTCTTGTTTAGCAGTGTAAACAGAGCTAGTATGCTGATGGAAAATGAAAAACATAAACAAATACAGACTACTGGTTAACACGTGAAAGTGTAAATCAGCATTTAGCAGCATACGAAAATAAATAACTTGGCAAATTGCTGGGCATGGAGTAGAAAACCACTGTCATTCAGTGGGCTTTGGCATACTCCGGTTGCCATGGAGATTCCGTGAGACATACATGGCGAGTGGGCGGAGCCTCTCGACTGTCTGTTTAAGTGGGAGTTCCCACAAACAGCCAGCGGGCACCCAATCAACAGTGGATACACTCATTAAAGAGGCAGCCTATTCCCTGTATGATTTGGGAATTACCCAGGTGTCTGAGATGAGCACCTTGGTCCCAGAGCACAATGGTGAGTGATTAATCTTTCTATGTATCAGTATATGAGCCATTTACATGTACCTGTTTGTTTTCTTGTGTCCTGATGAAAGTTCCTATTGGGAACTGAAACGTTGACCTTTGTGACAATAAAATTTCCTGACTGAAAATCCAGGAGTGCCGGCAAATATTTCTATTTTCCTACTGTTTATAATGTGGCTAGGCACCTGGTGTAATTTGGCTGGAGGTAGGAGTGCAAAGGCTAGTATTATTTTATTATATTATATATATATATATATATATATATATATATTATATATTTTAAATATTTAATTCTTTTTTTGTGTGTAAAGATGTTTTCCTAAACTGCTCAAAAACAGCCCACGTGTTAACTTTTTCTATCGCAATAAGTGCACTAAAAAAACCCACTTAAAAATGAGTGGAGCGCTTAAATGACCACGTAACAATATTAATAATACATAATTAATATATTTTGTATTTGACAGTCACTTAAAGCTCTTCGCCTATTTTTGTGGTTGTTTACATTTTTCATTATCATTGATTTTCTCCCTTAAATAAGTCAGATGAATGTTGTGAAATGGTTATTTAATACAACAACAAACTGAAATAAAAATTACATATCTACTTGAACATAATTAAATTGCACTTTGTTCAAGAATACAAAATTAATAATAGTTCATGGTACTATATGTTTTATTGTCATCAACTAAAGAACATGACATAATTTACAACCAGAATGTTCCCTACAATATAAATGAAGGCCAATTGTAAGGACTGTATAAGGCAAATTATAACCCAATAAAGCTATTTTAATTATCCTGCAAACAATGAGTAATTTCTACTATAATGCGTATAGACGTATTTTGCTTAATTCTGACTTTATTTTAATAGATACATTTTAAACTTAGCATGAAGCATGGTACACCAACTGTCATACATCTGATGAAATATTAACAAGTGGAAGAATTTGTTGTAACACTTCCGACAGTATGATTTTCTAAGATTAATGATTACTGATGCCACGTAAAGTGTGTATTTTACTTAATGCGGAAGAGGAGGAGGTATTATTTTCAATTGGATTCTGAAACTCTGCAACCCAATCTCATTCAATCTAGTGTGCACATGCATTCATTGACAAATGATGTTTCACAGACCCTATAGAAAATGTTACAAAAATAGGTTACCATTTATGTTTTTCACCAGCTTAAATTTGAATTAGTAATAATGAAATGATTTCAATTCTATTTTATTGAATTTGGTTTACGTACATGGTAAGGGAGTTTTTGTTTAATGCAATTGATGAAAAGGAATACACAGCAGACAGTGCAGTCACACGATTCTAAAACACATTAAAACAGAATGTGCTGATGACATTTTTTTTTATATTTAATATGTTCTGTCTTAAAATATTTAATTAAAGTGATTAATAATACCATCCACATAATTTAAGATGGATTGTTTATTTGGTAGCTAACTGAATAAAAGCAATGACTGCATGTATGTGTTTTTACTAAACCTTAATGTTCTGAGAAAACTTAGAAATGTTGACAATTGCTGTTATCTGCAGAGTAGTTTATTTGCGGCAAAAAATACATTATTTACATAAATAGCATTCATTGATTTAGTTCTTATTATATCCATTAAATAAAACTGTCAAGACTGGACATTTCAAAACTGATAACTATGTTTAATATTTTGTTCATTAGCTTTGAATGTAAAATATATCAGTAAGTTAAAACAATATAATTATGTAACATCGTATCTTGTATTACGTGATCTTTCAAAATGACCATGCTGATAAGAATGATAAGATATAGAACTATACATTTTAACATGAATGAACATTCAATTGTAAAATAAAAGCAAAATAGCAATGTAAAAGAAGGCAAAACATTGTTATAGCTACTTCTTCTACACTGGCACAGATGATGTTAGAACATCTTGTGTTTTATACCTTTTGCAAGCATCGATTTAGAAGGGTTGTATATAACTCAAACGCAATACCAACCTAACTATTCTTCTATGGCTAACTGTTATTAGAACTGGACATTTTAGATAACACTGGCCTACAGTCACAGTACAATTTGTACTTCAATATCCATTAGATGCACACTACAAAGTAAGTTCAATTCCTACGATGTAATACATTTGTTTACGTTGCCATCTTTGAGATTTTGCATTAGTATATTATTGTTATCTTTGTTAATAATATTAGCATTATAACCAGCATATATCATTTAAATAAAAAGCATATTTCAGAATAATTCAGAATCTGTGTGTCTAGGTCTTTATGTTGATTCAAAAGTTTTCCCATACTCCCCCTGCTGGCACAAGTTAGTTTTGCAGGTTCTTCAAATCTGAACGAAAAGCTACATCACTGTGTTTTGTCTTCCCCTGAGACCTTCCAGTTGCTGAACAAGAGGATATGGAAATGGAGATCCTCCAGCAAAATATGAATAATAAATTAACAACTCACATTCCAATCTAGAATTTGCACCACTGATTGTTGCTATTTGCAGATATCTGAAGGAAGAATGGGGCCAGAATCCCATACAATACTAATTAAATATTGTATTCTTTCTCATTTAATTAGACTGGAATATAATTTTCAATATTCTGAATAACAAATATTCATGTGATGTGTTTGATAAAAAATGTATATTTCCTCTAAAACTAGTGAATATTGTATTGTTACTCATCCAGATGATTATCATCTGGAAAAAAATATGTAACAAGATCAAAATTATGAAATGATCTGGTCCCTCCAGCTCTGAGGGGTTTTATTCAGTGCAGTTTTTCTAAGATCTAGATATAAATTGTGTTTCCCTATATAATATATAAAATATCTTTAAATAGATAAAGTTTTTGCATATGTAAGCCAGGTTGGCATGCAAACAAATTAAAACTGGATGTCACTTTGACCAAACATATAGTTATTAGTAGAAGTTCTCCTCCACAAGCATTGTTATTGACCATTAATTTCCAGTATCAAAATACATACAGATTTGCCTATGAATGCATTACTGTGTGTGTGTGTGTGTGTGTGTGTGTGTGTGTGTGTGTGTGTGTGTGTGTGTGCGCATGTGTGCGCATGTGTGTAAGTTTGTGTTTGCTTGTATATGTTTATGAATGCATACACAAATTGTACAATACATACACATCAATTTATGTCCGATCAATTTCTGTGTTATCTATTATAAGAAATGTCTCTAGTCAATGGTTCAAATCTGAATTTATGGGATATAATGATAATAATAATAATAATGATAATAATAATGATAATAATAACAACAATAATAATCATTCTACACCTTACATTACATATGAATATATAAATATGAGAATATTTGAAGAAATTTCACATAGTGTTGCTCTGAAAAATCCATGTAAGCTGCCATTCCCCAAAACCCTTAGATTGTCAGCTCCTGTGGAAATTGCATGGTCTAAGCATCTAACTACAACTGCAAGTATAATGTTAAATAGTGTTCAGGATTGCACACAAACATTTTCTAGATTTTGTAGAATTGGAGATCCAAGGCACATTTCCCTCTACTTACTGAACAAGGTAATTACAGCAGAAACAGATTACTATGGCTTAGATACATGTCAAAGGACAAGAACACCATTTGGGACAGTATGTGAAATAGACTATTTTTTTTAGGCTAGGGAATGGTACCCTATAAATACATGAATGTGGCAAAGTATATTATAAATGTACATTACTCTATGTATGGGGATTATACCATCATCTAATCATTCCTAAAAAAATAGATACATCTGAGAGCCAAGCTCACAAGTAAGTTAATTCTAAACTACCATATACATTATGTCTAAGGGTCATTTTGAATAGATTACATATGTTTACCCTATAATTGCCTCTACATGGAAGAATATTTTCAAATCTCTGAATCAAATTAAAAAAAAAAATCAACTGAAAAAAATAAAAATTCAACTGCAAAAAAACTAATAAAATACAAAACACTTCTTTTAGTAAGGAAACATAATATACAGAAATTAATTTATTTTCATATTAGTATTTTAAGATAGTTTATCATAAATTATGCTGTAGGTAGCAGACACATTAACAACACCAGCTACCCATTACCCACAGCACATTGATGTCATATTTGTATTTGAACTAGGAAATAGAGAACACGTCTAAGGCTCAGTTGCACTTGATAAGTGTTTTTAATATAGCTGAGGGATAGATTTTCCAACCTCATCTTTAACAATGGGCATCACCAATAGAGTGCCCATGGGAAGAAGAACACACAGTCGCAAGCAGTCAGGAGAGTCCCCATGTGTCATATGAGGAATGCATGCTACAAAATTATAAAAAAAAAAAAAAAAAAGTGAAAGCAAATGACTGTCTCCCCTCTTCTTTAACACTCACTGCAACCCACGGTATACCTACCATGTAAATACAATTATTCTACAAGAGAACCATCCCTTATATTGCACTGGTACTCTCGTGTAATATAAAATAACATCAATCGTCAATGTACGGTATTGCATTATGGTTAAAAAAATAAAATCATACAACTTACAAATAACTTTCCTTACATTATTAGATAAAAGATTTACTTCATCTGTCAGCAAAAGTAAATCCTATACAATTTTATCCCTTTGGTTTCCATTAATCTTTTTTTCTCTTTCAGCGCAACAAAGCATAATATTTTAGGTACATGGGGTCACTCCTGTAAAGTATCTGTATTTGTGTCTTTTGATTCTGGATGAAAAGTGACTGAGATTTTCACCAAAAACCCAACGTCTAAAAAAATGCTTGGTATAGAGGACCCTCCCTTTCATTAATCTATGTTTATAGGCAGACTATGTTTTATTCAATAAACAAGCAGAATCCTGTATTAGGCAGGACTGCAAAAAAGATATGCAATTATTTTCATAGCATTGGGGAACTGACATACCTGATTTCCTTACCATTCTGTGTGTATCTTCTGTTTACTGAGTAAGCCCCATTAATGTGAATTCCTTCCTATGTATCGCTGGGTCATTTATGAAAAACATATACAATAAAAAGCTGAATATGAGAGACGATGATTCGGTACCTACCTCGCAGTTCTGTTGATGATGTGGATAGCTCAAGCAATGCGAGCGTCAAGCCTAAACCAAAGTCTGTATCCTCACATCCAACAAACAAGGACAGCTTGTACCAAATAGCAATTTTTCAAGCACCCTGCTAATAATCCATTTAGGATCAAAGTGTAAGCAAGCAGTCCTTTACAAATCTGATCACTGGGTTTTAGGTTTTCCTCCAAACTTATTATTCTGCTTCATCCTACTTGCAGTAATCCCATTCTCTATACAGGGTGTACACACATGCTTCCAAACACACCGGAATATTACAAAGTAAAGCTCTCCACAATCGGATCCAGAAGGAAAACAGCAGCTTCTTTATAGATGGTTATACCCCTCCTCCTCCTTTTCATCCGTGTCAGTAATACTCCAAACCAGTGATCTCCAAGTGCCAGGGAAACTAATTACAGCAAACTTGAAACAGAACATTCAACGTTAAGAAAAGGAACTTCACTAGTACATCTGGCACCAGCACTGTCCATAAACAGCTCGCCTGTTTGTTTTTGATTCCTAGAATTTAAGAAAAGCAAACTTTAAATACCCAGCCTGTCAAAGTAAGAGAAAAGAATGGTAGCCAGTACAGAAAGATCCAAATGTGTCCTCCACGCAAGATATAAGTAGAATAAACAGCACACTACAGAGACGAACAATCAGAGAAATCCAATGCTATACTATCCAGCTTCTTTACATCCCCGTGCTTTCCTCGTTACTTCAAAGTGTGCGTCTCTGTGTTAAGCCATCCCCCCGTGTGCTTCAAGCCACAGCCATTTGGTCTCAATGGAGCTCACAGGGAGCTGTCCAGCAGGCAGGGTGCTGAAATCCGTGTAAATAGAAGATACAGACAGTCCGTTCTAAGTGAAAGCGCAGAACTGGAGGTAACAAGTAAACTGCAGCCTGCCCTTCCCAGTGAAGCCTGCACTGAGTGAGACGCCACACCCCCATCACCTGACCTATATTGCAGCATGAGCCTTTTCTGCTACTCAAGAGCATATTAACTGCTTGTAAAGACTCTCCTCCCATTATGAGCAATCAGTTCATCACACAGTTAGGAAGGTGTTGTTACAGTAATTAACAGGGTCACATGTGGGGATTATACCAAGCTCAGTTAGATAGCATGTATTCAAGAAAGTTGCATTTGCTGATGTGAACATAATAATTACATTTATGTTTCTTTTTTTGTTTTCTTTCTTTGCTCCCCAAGACTCTCAGAGCTGGGAATAGGTAATAACTGTTTTATTTTAAAGGGACACTATAGTCACCTGAACAACTTTAGCTTAATGAAGCAGTTTTGATGTATAGAACATGCCCCTGCAGCCTCACTGCTCAATCCTCTTCCATTTAGGAGTTAAATCCCTTTGTTTATGAACCCTAGTCACACCTCCCTGCATGTGACCTGCACATCCTTCCATAAACACTTCCTGTAAAGAGAGCCCTATTTAGGCTTTCTTTATTGCAAGTTCTGTTTAATTAAGATTTTCTTATTCCCCTGCTAGACCCTGCAAGAGCCTCCTATATGTGATTAAAGTTCAATTTAGAGATTGAGATACAATTATTTAAGATAAATTACATCTGTTTGAAAGTGAAACCAGTTTTTTTTTGGTGCAGGCTCTGTCAATCACAGCCAGGGGAGGTGTGGCTAGGGTTGCATACACAGAAACAAAGTGATTTAACTCCTAAATGACAGTGAATTGAGCAGTGAAATTGCAGGGGAATGATCTATACACTAAAACTGCTTTATTTAGCTAAAGTAATTTAGGTGACTATAGTGTTCCTTTAATGTATATGGGCTATTGCTCACAGAAGTCCTAATTAGGCATCCGCACCTCTGGTTGTCTGTGGATGATTAGAACTTTGGAATACAAGCAAGGTATACTTTTAGCTGAGACCTGATTTAAAGGAACACTAAAACGTGATTATCCTCTAAACACTGAATTTTTGTGTTTAAAGTAATTACATTTCTATAGTTACATAGTTACATAGTTACATAGCTGAAAAGAGACTTGCGTCCATCAAGTTCAGCTTTCCTCACAAATGTTGTTGCTGTTGATCCAAAAGAAGGCAAAAAACCTGGTCTGAAGCGCTTCCAATTTTGCCACAAACTAGGAAAAAATTCCTTCTTGGCCCCAAAATAGCAGTCAGATGTCTCCTTGGATCAAGCAGCTATTACCCCACTAATTAGAAATTATATCCCTGTATGTTATGTTTTTGTAAGTATTTATCCAATTTCAGTTTAAACTTCTGTATAGACTCTGACAAAACCACCTCTTCAGGCAGAGAATTCCATATCCTTATTGTTCTTACTGTAAAAAAAACCCTTTTCTTTCCATTAGATGAAATCTCCTTTCTTCCAGCCTAAATGTGTATAGCCCTGTTTATGAATAGATTTCCAGATAAAGGTTTGTACTGGCCCCGAATATATTTGTATAAAGTTATCATATCCCCTCTCAGGCGCCGTTTTTCCAAACTAAACAGATTTAATTTTTTTAACCTTTCTTCATAACTAAAATGCTCCATTCCTATGGAATTGCAATTCTCATATTTACTACAGGTGATGTGGTAGAAATTTGGTCATGTCGCCTAAATGAACACATCTTATTTGGTATTATCCAAATGGGTTTTGTATGTGAATCCCATAAAAAATATTTACTGAACACTGAATTTTGTCTGAAACCAAAATAAACATACCTGTATTTTGCAGGTTCATCTATTTAACAACAATTAGTTAACAAATAGTTTTAAAACAAATCAGTGCAACGGCTAAGTATGTGGAGTCTCAAAAAATGGTTAAGAAATAAAAATAAAAACACCACCACAATACAGATGCATGCCCTTCTACACACAGATACACAACCACTGACACATAGACAAATGCAAACATATACACACAGATACACAATATCACATTCACAAATGTACATTGCCACACAAATGTTTGCACACTCCCACATACACAGATATACTCACTACCATATGAAGATGCACACTGCCAAGTAAACAGACACTCACTGCCACACAAAGATGCACATTGCAAAACCCAAGTTATGCTGGTTCTTGTCTAGAACAGGTGCATACTAAAAACAATTATCATGCATATTTTAGCATAATTTATTTGTATTTGCAAAAGTTTACAAAAAGTGTAAAAATCCCAGTTCAAATGTTAAGTATGTGGAGGTTGGCCAGTGCTTGCTAGCTTGCCTTCACAAAAAAATGTTAAATTACAGGGACAAACAATCCCACACCCCACATATGTACATGCTGCCACCACAGCAGCTACCACACAAGCAGATCCACACTGCCACACACAGATGCAGAATACAACATTAACATATATGCACACAGATACACACACTGCCATACACACATATGTGCACATATTTGAAAGAATTAAGCAAAAATTAAAAAGAACAAGAATGACCAAAAAAATTCATCATTCATTAGAACATGAATCTATTGTTATATTTTTGTGGAGTGTGTTTGTATATGCTGTCAGAGAGGATTGCATGTATATATACCTTCTTTTATCTGTATAAATCAATTGGGTTTTTAATAACGTACTGAAAAAGAATCTTCTTCTGATAGGCCTATCTTTAGTTTGGGGCTTATCACGTACCCCAGTTTTATTTATTGCCATGAAAGTGTATATATTTGAAAAGTAGACACCCCAAGGTATTATATATAGAGTGCTTTGATGCAGCTGTTTTAGCCAAAAAATAAATTGGAGAAAGTGTGTGGTGGTAATTGTTTAATTTTCATTTTTACACACACTTTGCTTTTTGACTGTGATTTAGGAGAGCCTGTTGTTGGTTATTGCAAGAAAACACTCCAGGTTGTTTTCTGCACGGCCTCCTTAGTACACCCATGCTCCCCATGCATAGGGTAAACATAACAAAAAAAAACAAAACAAAAAAAACTGAACTGCAAATGTTCATTTTTTTAAAAAAAAATTGACCAGTGTGTGGTATTGTTTGAAGCAGTCCCCAATGCAGAGTCCAGGCTGTCCAGGGCAATCAGGACAGTGATATACAGTATCTTTTCTCTGCCCCCTCTTAAAACAGACTCTGCATCTTTTTTGGGGATTCTGCTTTGCCGTAGTAGAGGAATTTTAAAAATATGTAGCCCCAACTCTGCTCTCTCCCATCACCACCCGGGGAGCAGGTGCATCACGGTACAAAATCCCCGAAATGATCTGGAGCTGAAACTGTAAACTGCATCCCGGGGTTTGCTTTCCTGAACAACAAAAAAGCATTGTGGGTTTCAATCTGCATTAGGTAGATTGCAACTTTTTCTTACCAGGCCCTTGTCTTGCATATAATTAGGTAGGGCTGCAGCAGGTGATCTGCCAGATCAACTCCACCCATATGCCAGTTATAGTCCTTGATGCACACTGGCTTCCTTGTGCTCTTAGCTCTGCCACGTACAGAGACCTCCACAGTCCCCTCAGTGTGGATGGTGGTAAGAAGGTATGCATCCTTCTGTACTTAACTGCCAACAACTTCTCTTGGCCCAGAGCTGAGGTCTCCCCCCTATGTAGCCAGATGTGTGCAAGTTGTCCTGGGAAATCTGCACTGTTCTTTTTGATTGTACCGCAAGCTACTGTATCAAAACAGTACAGTAGCTTGAACAAAGAGACACTTGTATAAAAATTGTCAGTATACAAGTGGTACCCTCTGTTCATCAAGGAGAATATCAGGTCCCAGACAATCTTGCAACTGGTCCCCACATGTTCTGGACAACCTGGAGGGTTAAGGTGGCTATCCTTTCCCTCATACACCCGGAAAGCCTGAGTATACCCAGTCTCGTTATCACAGAGCTTATACATCTTTACACCATACCTACAGTGCTTGGAAGGAATATACTGCTTGAATCCCAGCCTTCCCATATACTTCATCAGGGATTCATCCACACATATATTCCTTCCAGGTGTATAAGCCTCTGCAAACCTGGCAGCAAAGTGGGTAGTCAGGTGGCGGATTTTATACAGCCAGTCAAACTGGGGATGCTCCCTAGAGGGGCACAGGCTGTTGTCGCTGAAGTGCGTGAAATGCAGAATTATTTCATACCTCTTCCTCGACATACATTGGGAGTAAATGGCGGTAGAGAAGATGGGGCTACATCTTCAGTAGGAGCGGATGGAGTGCTACTTTATGATGCCCATCAGCATAGTCAATGCCCAGAATCTTTTAAATTGTGGCACATCGATGGGGGCCCATTGCTGCTTTGCCAAAAAAGAGTCAGGCTTTGTAGCACAGAACTGATCGGCATATAAATTAGTTTGGGCGACACACCTCCATTAACTGCTGAGGGCTAAATCCTGCAACATCCAAATTGATGCCAGAATTTTCAGTAAAGGGTGGGATACCTGGTCTCTGGTGATGAGGCACTACCCAATCCTCAACAGTACTGCCAGCTGGAGCAGCACGTTTCCTTCTGGCAGGGGGACTAGCAGGCACAGATACAACATAACTAGATACATCACTAGCAGCAGGCACTGTATCTAGTGATGATGTATCTGAGCACCTGGCAGGGTCAAAATCAGGGTCGGAGTCTGACATAGATGTGTCAGACTCTAGTGCAAGGATGGCATGTGCCTGCTCAGCGCTTTATGACCTCTGTGACCCATGTGACATGATCACAATCACTTTACTTAGTGATCTGTCACAAAAAAAACACCAAAAAAAATTAACCCCTAAAAAATACACAGACAGCAAATTAAGTGATGCTGTACAGGAGCCTGTGATCTATACAGTGATCACTGGCAGGACAGGGGTTAATGGCTCTGAAAAGAGCTTTTGGGTCTCACAAAAAAAAATCACAAAAAAAAACTGAACCTCTAAAAAAATGCACAGACAGCAAAAAAATTATTGTGATCACTGGCAAAATAGGGGTTTATGTCTCTGAAAAGAGAATTTGGGTCTCAAGATTTTACAAATCCCTACCTAAAACTACCTAAATCTCTAAATCTCTCTAAAACACAGGTCTCTCCCCCTATCTCACTAAAACACAAGTGAAGAGAGGGAGTGAGATCCACACTGATCAGACAAATGGGGAACACACTTGGAATAAAATTGTTAGTTCTGCAAGCTGTATTTGAATGATCCTAGCCTGCCCCTATGATGAGGCAGGCTACGGACACCCCCAGAAGCCCCATGATGCACTGCCTTTAGAAAGCTGGGGGAGTGAGGGGGGTTAATATTGATTAATTAATTAATGTATTTATTTTTTATATATTATTATATCTTCGCTGAGTGCCTCGACCCCAATACTATCAGAGCTTCCAGAACTCAAAATAGCTGCGGACGTATCAGGTACGTCCAAGGTCATTAAGGACCATTTCTTGTCGGACATACCTGATACTTCCGCGGTCAGGAAGGTGTTAAGTTTGAATCTACAGGATTTGGCAACATGCTGAGTGTGAAGCTCAAAGTTGAGGCCAGAGTCAAGTATGACGCCAAGACAGCGTACTTGCAAGGATGGACTTATGTGGATACCACTAACTTGAAGGGAGAGCAAGAGAGGAGGATCAGTAATAGGAGCAGGAAAGACAAGGAGTTCAGTTTTAGAGAGATTGAGTTTCAGAAAGTGGCAGGACATCCAGTCAGAGATGGAAGAAAGGCCAGCAGGGGAGAGGTCTGGGGAGGAGAAATATATCTGGGTGTCATCAGCGTACAAGTGGTAGTGGAATCCAAAAGAGGCAATACATTTGCCAAGAGAGGCAGTATAAAGAGAAAATAGAAGGGGACCAAGGGCAGAGCCTTGGGGGACTCCAATCGAGACAGGACGAGGGGAGGAGGTATCCTTGGAAAAGGAGACACTAAATGAGCATTGGGAGAGATAAGAGGAAAATCACGAGAGGACAGAGTCACAGAGACTGAGCAATTGAAGAGTTGGAAGAAGTAGAGCATGATCAACGGTGTCAAAGGCAGCAGAGAGGTCAAGAAGAATTAGTATGGAGTAGTGGCCTTTGGATTTAGCTGCGATTAGGTCATTAGTAACTTTGATAAGAGCAGTCTCAGTAGAGTGGAGAGGGTTGAAGCAAGACTGAAGAGGGTCAAGGAGAGAGTTTAGGAAGCGAGACACACGGGTAAAGACAAGTCTTTCCATAAGCTTTGAGGAAAAAGGGAGCAGTTCTAACGGATGATAGTTAGAGGGGGAGGACAGGTCAAGAGAGTTTGAGGGTATTGCCAGCTACATGGGTGGGAGAATTAGCCGACTGCTATAGCCAAAGGGAGGAAGTAATTAAAAGTAGTTTAGAGGCTGCTGAGGTCAATGGTGGGTTAATGGGAATATTGAAGTCCCCAAGAATTAGGGATGGAATATTAGAAGAAAGGAAGTAGGGTAGCCAGGCAGCAAAGTGGTCAAGGAAGAGGAGAGACGACCCAGGGGGGTGATAAATAACTGCAATGTTAGCAGAGAAGAATTTGAAAAGGCAAGTTGAATGAATTTCAATTGATGGAAAAGAAAGGGAAGGGGGGATGGGCAGAGTTTTAAAGGAGCAGTGAGGTGAAAGCAAAAAACCTACACCGCCAACCTTTACGCTCATCTTGTCTTGGGTTGTGGGTAAAGTGAAGACCACCAAAGGATAGTGAGACAGGGGTAGTAGTATTAGAGCAGTATATATACAATACAAGGATGAGGGCACTCATTGCTATCCAATTTCTTTTCCAAATGGAATCTTGTAATGCCTTGGTGCTGTTGCCACTCTGGAACCAATATACACTGCTCAAAAAATAAAGGGAACACTTAAATGTAACTCCAAGTCAATCACACTTCTGTGAAATCAAACTGTCCACTTAGGAAGCAACACTGAGTGACAATCAATTTCACATGCTGTTGTGCAAATGGGATAGACAACAGGTGGAAATTATAGGCAATTAGCAAGACACCCCCAATAAAGGAGTGGTACTGCAGGTGGTAACCACAGACCACTTCTCAGTTCCTATGCTTCCAGGCTGATGTTTTGGTCACTTTTGAATGATGGCAGTGCTTTCACTCTAGTGGTAGCATGAGACGCAGTCTACAACCCACACAAGTGGCTCAGGTAGTGCAGCTCATCCAGGATGGCACATCAATGCGAGCTGTGGCAAGAAGGTTTGCTGTGTCTGTCAGCGTAGTGTCCAGAGCATGGAGGCGCTACCAAGAGACAGGCCAGTACATCAGGAGATGTGGAGGAGACCGTAGGAGGGCAACAACCCAGCAGCAGGACCGCTACCTCTGCCTTTGTGCAAGGAGGAACAGGAGGAGCACTGCCAGAGCCCTGCAAAATGACCTCCAGCAGGCCATAAATGTGCATGTGTCTGCTCAAACGGTGAGAAACAGACTCCATGAGGGTGGTATGAGGGCCCGACGTCCACAGGTGGGGGTTGTGCTTACAGCTCAACACTGTGCAGGACGTTTGGCATTTGCCAGAGAACACCAAGATTGGCAAATTCGCCACTGGTGTCCTGTGCTCTTCACAGATGAAAACAGGTTCACACTGAGCACATGTGACAGACGTGAAAGAGTTTGGAGACGCCGTGGAGAACATTCCTGCTGCCTGCAACATCCTCAGCATGACCAGTTTGGCAGTGGGTCACTAATAGTGTGGGATGGCATTTCTTTAGGGGGCCGCACAGCCCTCCATGTGCTCATCAGAGGTAGCCTGACTGCCATTAGGTACAGAAATGAGATCCTCAGACCCCTTGTGAGACCATATGCTGGTGCGGTTGGCCCTGGCTTCCTCCTAATGCAAGACAATGCTAGACCTCATGTGGCTGGAGTGTGTCAGCAGTTTCTGCAAGACAAAGGCATTGATGCTATGGACTGGCCCGCCCGTTCCCCAGACCTGAATCCAATTGAGCACATGTGGGACATCATGTCTCACTCCATCCACCAACGTCATGTTGCACCACGGACTGTCCAAGAGTTGGCAGATGCTTTACTCCAGGTCTGGGAGGAGATCCCTCAGGAGATCATCCGCCACCTCATCAGGAGCATGCACATGCGTTGTAGGGAGGTCATACAGGCACGTGGAGGCCACACACACTACTGAGCCTCATTTTGACTTGTTTTAAGGACATTACATCAAAGTTGTATCAGCCTGTAGTGTGTTTTTCCAGTATAATTTTGAGTGTGACTCCAAATCGAGACCTCCATGGGTTGAAAAATTTGATTTCCATTTTTTTATTTTTGTATGATTTTGTTGTGAGCACATTCAACTATGTAAAGAACAAAGTATTTCAGAAGAATATTTAATTCATTCAGATCTAAGATGTGTTATTTTTGTGTTCCCTTTATTTTTTTGAGCAGTGTATAACCAAATATTTCAGCAAAGAAAAGTGGTCACTCGCAGGACTTGTTTAGTGAAAAAAAAATAGCGAATTTATTAGTGTAACATCAACATTTTGGATCTGTTCTCGACCCTTTCTCAAGAATATATATCTAATATAAGTTCAGCTCTTCGGTACAATCCACTGTACTATGCCATATTGCAATTTGAAACTCGTTAGACTTTTGCTCTACTCTAGATCCTCTGTATTTGATGGAATTAGAAATGTAGTCTACCAGTTTAAACCAGATACATGGACCTTTCAGGTATTTTTCAGGTCCTGTAATAAATTCATTTTTTTTTTTACTTTTTGCATGATAAATATATATATATATATTTATCTTGCAAAAAGTTTAAAAAAATGAAATTATTACAGTCCTGTAATAATTTCATTTTTTTAAACTTTTTGCATGATAAATATTTATCATGCAAAAAGTTTAAAAAAATGAAATTATTACAAATTATTACTGAAATTATTACAAATTATTACTGAAAAATACCTGAAAGGTCCATGTATCTGGTTGAAACTGGTAGACTACATTTCTAATTCCATCAATTACAGAGGATCTATGGTAGAGCAAAAGTCTAACGAGTTTCAAATTGCAATATGGCATAGTACAGTGGATTGTACCGAAGAGCTGAACTTTTTAACATGACACTGTCAGAATAATATCTTTACTAAAATTCAATTTGTGCAATTTCAGCCCTAAAAGGAAGCAAAGAAGTAGGGTAAAAGGAAAAAAAGTGGATAAAGGATGAGGATAAATGCTGACAGCAATTAATGTTACTGTGCATTTGAGGGCACCCTTTAATTAAATGGTATCTCTACATAGCATACTCAAAACCCACTTGTAATCATTCCCACCATCATGGATTTTTGAAGTGATCTAGATGAAAGGGTCAAACAGGTCCTAAATATATGTGGAGAGCAAGAGAATACTGAGAACATGCAGCAGCTGAAGTAGCCTAACCTTCGATGGGTCCCCGCTCAGATCCAAAGCTGGTTTTAGTTCATCTTGTGCCATTACAGAGAGAACATCTCTGAAACATATCAGACTGGTCCCACCCATACGGTCAGTCCAGATCCGAAATGCCAGCAAATTCACTCTGCACGAGAGACACAGCAACCCCAGACGATCGTTTCAGCCTTGTTAGGCATCATCAGTGAGGCATAGCTGATATCTCTCTAGACACCGTGAGCAAGTGGTCCATGTCCGGATTACCCTGTAAACTAGTGGAGAGCAAAAAACAGGAATCCACCGAAGGGAAGGCTATTTCAGCTGCTGCCTGTTCTCAGTATTCTCTTGCGCCCCATTTTTTGCTCTCCATAAGTTTAAAGGGTAATCCAGACGTGGGCTTAAAGGCAATGTGGAGAGATATTTTACATTCCAGTGGAAATAGATATTATGTTCACTGTGTTGGCAGGATGAAAATTGGAGAAAGTGTTATTGTGAAGGGTATAAAACAGGTTTAGGTGAAATGGATCGATATATGAGAATCCCTTTACAATGCAAATATAGATCTTGTCTGGTGTTGTTATATTGTGTCTGTCAATGAGGTGTCTAACCACAACAGCAGTGCTCATGAATCTTTTTTGTGTTAAACAAATGTAAATATTATGTATGCCATTTGTTGGTTATTAAAATAATATATCTTTTTGTTAATATGAATATGTGCATCTGATTTCTGCATAAAGGAATATTAATGTTATTGCATTAGTACAGCTTGAGAATAATAATTTCAGATGGCTGCATAGGAATGTTATTTGTTTATGGACAGTCTAATAAAGCAGAAGTCATCTGAAGTAAAACTCCTGAATGCCTTGCTAATCTGTATTTGATTTGATTATGTAAAGCAGAGTTCAAGTGATAGATCCCCCATATGTCTCGCTGTTTTGTCAAAAATCATTGTCCAAAACGTATTGGATTAAAGTAACCCTGTTAAGAAAGGAGAAAAGGAAAAGAGCAAAACAACTGCTTATTCTTAAACACCTATGTAATTTTATGTAATGACGTTACTTTGTTCAAATGCCATTGTATATATTATTGTAAATTACAGTCTGGATAACCAATGATTCCTGACAGTACTAATTCTGGTTTAGAATGTCTGCATTAATATAGTTGTATTAGGATTATAATAGATTTTGAGCACAACTTGTTTTTGCAAGAATCTTTAAGGCAAGTCTCTCAAAGATGTGTTAGTGATGAATAAAAGAGGTGAAGTTAAATTCATAATTGAGACCACATGGTAATAGTGATTGAAATTAATTGAACCTTTTTGATTCTTTTTTTAGTAGTTGCATATTAAAGTTCCCCTTTCTTGAATTGGTTGTAATCTGTACATCATGTTGTCTGCGAGTATGGTTTGTTCCAGGGGTGGAAATGACTTCACAAGCTTTGTATCGTCCACACGTTCATGGTTAAAGCTGACTATGAACTAACATATCTCTCAAATTTCTGAGTCTACATGCTGTTATGCTAGGAAAAAGTGCTAAGTTGTCGCATAGGTCATTGTCAAGCCAAGAATAAGCCAATGGTTGGTAAATATCTGTCTGGCCAGTTCCCAATATTGTAGAAACAATACAAATATCTACTTTTTGGGTAGATTTTGGTCTCAAATTTCTTAGGCATACTGTTCTATCAATTGATGAAACCAGTGGGAATGCCCTTTTCAAGATATTGTTTGGATATTCCTGTGCCTTGAATCTTATTCTAACTTATTTTGCTTCTTTAAGAAATGCCTCTTTACAGGAGCAATTAATTCTAGCCCTTTTGTCCATGAGGAATTCCTGTCTTTAGATGGAAGGGATGGTGAGTCTGCCAATAAAGCAAGTTGTTTAAGGCTACGGATTTTCTCAACAGTTCTGTTTCTATCTTACCATCCAGAGATAGAGTGACTTTTACATCTTACAATTTCAATTTTTCTTCATCTATTACAGATGTTAATTGTAGACCAATATCATTTTGATTTAATGTATGTATCATTTCATGGAAATGTTTGACAGAACCTTTCCAGAATAGCAACACATCATCTATGTACTTATACCATTGCAGGACAAATTTACTATATTGTACTTTAATTGCTCGCTTCAAGATGGTTTCCTCCCACCAACCCACATACAAATTGGCATTGCTGGGAGCACAAGCCATGCCCATAGCTGTGCCCCTCAGTTGGTAGTAGGATTCACAGTTAAAAACAAAATAGGTATGTGTCAAAACAAATTCTTGTAATTCAAACAAGCAAGTTGTGAGTTTTGAAGATTTATCTAGAAAGTAAGATGTTGCATTAAAGGGACACTATAGTCACAGAACAACCTCAGCTTAATGTAGTTGTTCTGGTGAGTATAATAGCTCCCTTAAGGCATTTCCAATTAAACACTGCCTTTTCAGAGAAATTTACATTGCCCCTAGGGACACCTCCAAGTGGTCACTCCTTAAATGGCCACTGGAGGGGCTTCCTGGCTCAGGGCTGCACAGTAAGCAGCCCTGCCATTCAGTGTCTCCATGCTCTGCATGGCGACGCTGAATTTTCCTCATAGAGATGCATTAATTCAATGTATCTCTATGAGGAGGTGCTGATTGGTCAAAACAGTGTTTGGCCCCGCCCCCTCACCAATTTTAGCCAATCCAATGCTTTCCCCATGTGAAAAGCAATGATGCTACATCCAAGCATGTGTAAGGAGGTACCACAAGGTATTGTCGATCGTTGAACATTTAAACTTTACATTTAGTCTCATTTTAATACCAAACATACATATTTACATTTTCTTTACAAGATGTAATAACATCCACTAAATTCATTCATTAATGATACTACAACAAATAGAGATTTGAACTGTTAGTTTTCCAATCAATGTGAATTACCCTTGAGTGATAGACATACCATAATTTGTAATTGTCCAGTCATGTAGGTTCTAATCTCCTTTATAAACTGATAATACCGACTAGTCCGGTTCCCCTCTGATAAGCCTAAGTGGTGAATCACATGTCAGGGGCTTTTGCGGTCTACACCATACAGCCACTACTTCATGAGAAAGCCAGAATATAACATTTATACTGTAAACAAAAGGCACAATGTCCTCAGTTCTAACATATATTTATAACTTGTTTGCCCTTCTTGCGCTGACACTATCACCGTAGCAAAGGGCAGCCTTATACTACTTTCATCTAGATCCCCTTGAAAATTCATAATTGTTGTAAGGATTATATGGGAATTTTGAGTATGCAAGGTAGGGAAACCATTTATTTAAGGAGTGCCCTTGAAGGCACAGTATGGTTAATTACTGTCAGCATTTATCCCCATCCTTTATCCACCTTTATATTTCCCCCTACTTGTTTGTTTCCTTTTCTTTTTCTCTAGTTTGCAACATTGTTGAAAATATTCACTTGCAAGTGACACACTGTACTCTACATACTGAATAGCAGTTGTTTATTTGCTATGTTGAATATTGAAGCAATGTGTTGTTATCTCTACACTCTATCCCTCCAAAATGGTAATACAGTCTTAATAATGCCATTTGCATCCACTATCCAGTAATTATTAATCTCCCAAAGCTGGAGAACATACTATAATACTGAGTCAAATGATTTAACCTGAACATATGTCCAGCTGATCAGTGTTATATTACTAGATAATTCCACCTCTATTATAATCTCAAGGACTATCAAACTAGACAAATTTGTCAGTATACTAAGCTTATCATCCCTTTATAAGGTGCAGTTCCACCATCAGATGTTATCATACCCTCCTGGACAAAATAGAACCAATACACAGTTTCCTTTTTCTATGGAACTGTACAAAATTCAATAGATAGTCCCTTTAATAGCATTTTATGTTATCTCATATTCCAATTGGAAGATCAATTTTTATCTTACTTACTATAGATTTTTGTGTATGTGTATCAGTGTTATTTTAAATGTCAGGGACATTTTATGATATCACAATAAGAGTTAAGTTTTATTCATACAGCTACATGATGTTCTGTATATAATTTTCTTCACTTGTGTAGGTGTATTACTCACCACTGCCAATACTGCTGGTGTCTTGTTTTTTTTTTTACTTTTTACAAGTGTGCAAACTAAAAATTAGTAATGTATCGAAAAAAAATGGTAAAGCAAATTAGAAAAAATGAAATAGTTTCAGCAAGGAACATATGCTTGCATATGTTATTAATAAAAACAAATTGTAGAAGGCAGAGGTTCAATGGAACATGTTTAAAGGAGTAGTCTAAGCACCAAAACAACCTAAGTGTACAGATGATGCCTCGGAAGTTCTACTGCTCAATTAGAACAATTACTTTATTTATTTTCATATTTAGCCACACCTCTGCTAATTACTTTCTGTTTTGTTAATTGAACTTGCATCATACACAAGAGGCTGCTGTAGGCTCTACAGGCAATTATAGAGGGAATAGTCTCCACAGAGTAATCTCCACAGTAGTCTTCTACAGGAAATTAACAGAGCAGAAGAATTTTTTTTTTTTTAATTAAACACACAGTGCAATAATATGAATTTAAAAGTGAGTTAATTTTTAGGCTGTGAGCAGGGAGGTTGTGTGAGCCACTGCAATCGTAGGTGTGGTAAGGGTGCATATAAAAAGCAAATTTAGATTCTAAATGTAAATTGAACAGTTAGTAACCAGGGGCATGATCGATATACCTAAAGTTGTTTTGGTGTCCACTTAAAGATGTGCATTACAAAAATCCCTTTAGGGTTAATGGAATTCAACTAGGGAAGGGAGACACTGAGTGGAGAGAGACATCGATAAGATGTCCTTTCAAGCAGAAGATAAATGAAGCTTTATTATTGAGAAAAAAAGCACAGACATCCTCAAAGTAAGATTGAGGTTTGATACTGTAGCTCCCTGTGATATACAGATCTAAATAGCTATTGATCACTGTGGCTACATTGTGAAAGAATGCATCAAGTAGGGATGGTGGTGGTTATTTGTTTATTATTATTCAACTAAAAAGTACAAGAATTTAAATCTTTTGTTATGTATTTGTGAGCATATAACTTTACATTTTATCTTTATAAATGAATTTGTCAAATTAAGATCAGCCAAAAGAAAATGTCAACTGTATAAACATTTTCTATAGATGTAAATGTGGACCATGCTTTTTTTTCATTGTTTTTGTATGGGAGATTTTCATTTTACACAAATAATTTGCTTTCATGTGTAGATTTTCTCAGTCATCAAATTCAAATTCTAGCAACCTTCTTATCGGGAGAATTAATGAAGATATGTGAACTCAAAGTGCACTCAAGCTTTTGCTGATAAGATTTTTGTTTAATTCAAGTAAATATATTGACAGTAAACCAAGAGACCTAGACATAGCATGGCACATTCACCTTTTTGATACATATGCATTTCTCAATCAGGTATTGGATTTAAAGTCAATGGGAGGATGGTGTAGGACATATTGCATGCTGTCTAGCAGGGCCAGACCAGAGGTCCTAAGCTGCCTGAGCAATGTTGGCTGTATACCTGGGGGGCCTGGATACAGTCTTACAGCAACTGGCCTTTCACTGAGGGCTATGCTTGCACCCCTCAGAGGAATGGCGATCTTTAGATCAGATGTGGCTGGGTGGAGGATCCCTAGATGCTATTGGAGGTAGCCCCCATGATGCTTTGCCTGTTTTACATGTGGTAGGTATGGGTGGTGTAATTCTATGGTGGCTGGTGGCTGTCTTTTGTTCAACTTTATTTTAGATAATATCTCATGGAATAATGGGAAAGACCTTCCTAACTTGTCAATTAATTAATATAAGCGTCTGCCTATTGTTTCATGACATAGAAACACATATTTGCACTGTGTCCAGATCAACATAAGCTCTTGATGAGATTGCAGTCTCTATATATAAAATTGTAATTATATTATGGGTTTTTAATAATTGAAAAACATCTTTATGTTGCTATTAAAAATATTATATTTTTTCCTTCTAATGCTGATATATTGGTAGTCATTTTATGGAACATAAATATCCCAAAAACGTGAACTTTTCCTTCTAACATCAGAAAAAAATTTCTGATGTTCACTTAACAACTTCATGACAAAGTACTTTTGGCTACAAGCAATATTAACATAACAACACTTCTTTGAAACATGAGATGCATAATTACTAGACCTGGGCATTTTCAGTTTGTCCAAATGCATTCAGAAGAAAATCATTTTTTGGTTCAATATTTGTCCAATAATTTGACTTGGGATTTTCATTCAAATGAATGAAATGATCACCGGCATATCTTTCAGTGATTTTTTTGTTTTTGTTTTCAACATAAGCAGATATGTGGTAAAGTGCTCTGTGGATAACAATTTGAAATGTCAATCTATTAGCTGCAGAAACACTGTTCTGTAGATCTCTCTAATCCACCAGATATAGAAGTATAGAAAACCAGGGAATTAAGAGGAAGTTAACAGAGAACATCCACCATAAATCCCTTAGTGGAGCGCTAAATAATGATACTTACTCATTAAAATAGGGGTATGAGATAATCCAATGGAGACATATATATACAAAAAGAGGAAAAAATCTTATAGTAAAGTATGTAACAAACTATACAACCAATGCAAAAATGGTATAAATAAAACTCACAAGTAAACTTATTCATCTGTCAATGTTTCTTATTATTCTGTTGTATTTTAAAACTATTTTTTGATTGTCTGTTATTTGTTTTTATCTCCTGTACGAGTATAATCTGATTTAAGGGTTATTTTGTAGGATGAATCAGGAAGTGGAACATGGATTTAAAAGGAGGATAGGAGAGGAGATCAGACTAACTTTGTTTGAAAAAGCCAGAGGAAAGGGCGAAACACATCTCGAAGAAAGTGCCACGACAGTGACCAAAGTCACAACAATGACCCCTTCACACAGCTTGAAACCCACAGAAAGACGGTTACCGGACCTTAGAATGGCCGGACTAGCGTCTGAGAATAGTCAAGAGAAATAGCCAGAGGTCAAGGGAATACGGAAGACGGGCACACGATTATCCAAGCCAAGTGACGGGAAACCAGAAAACAGAATAGTCAGAGAGAGTAAGCCAAGGGTCAATACCAGGAAGAACAATAAGAAAAACGATAGCACCAGGGGACTTAAACAAGAACCACACTAGGGCATCTGACAAGTGTCATGCTTGCCCTTTTATAGTGTGGGTTCTTTGGCTTTAATTCCATAGCCACACCCCCAAAAAGTCCAGGAGCGTGGCCACGTTTGAATTTTGGCGCCTTTTTTGATGTGACGTCGGCGCGCATGCGCCGCATCATAAATGTGGGCGTGTTCCGAGCGGCCGGCGTCAGAATCGCTGAGCCGACCCCCGGAAGGATCGGAGGAGGACCCGGCGCTGTGCGGGACCGGCGGAGAAAGGTAAGCGCTTGTCACAGTACCCCCCCTTGAGAACCGCCCCCAGGGCGGGTGGAACCGAACCCACAAGAGCGCCGCCTTTCATACAGACGAATCAGGCGAGGGGCGTGAACGTCTGATGCATTGACCCACGATCGCTCCTCGGGACCGTAACCTTTCCAATCAAGGAGATACTGTAATCTACCTCTAGAAATCCGGGAATCTAATATAGATTTAACTTCGTATTCGACATGATCCTCCACTGGTGTGGTAGGAGGAGCGGAGACAATCTGCGTATAACGATTACAAATGAACGGTTTGAGAAGGGAAACATGAAAAGTGTTAGGAATTTTCATAGTATTCGGTAATCTCAAACTATAACAGACCGGATTAATGCGTTTGAGTATCTGAAACGGACCTATGAAACGGGGAGCAAATTTCATCGAGGGTACCTTTAACTTTATGTTGCGGGTACTTAACCAAACCCTGTCTCCTGCCACGAACGTAGGAGCAGCCCTACGTCGTTTATCCGCATTTTTCTTTTGAATCTGAGTCTTTTGATTTAAGATATGTTTAACCCCTAGCCAAGTGTCTTTCATATTGTGGAGAGTACTGTCAACACTAGGCACTCCTGTAGATGAAAAAGAACTCGGCAAAGTTGTAGGATTAAACCCATAATTAACAAAAAAGGGACTATGTTGAGTGGATTCGTGTATTAGATTATTATGGGCGAATTCAGCCCATGGAAGTAATTCCACCCAATCGTCTTGGTGCTCAGAAGTGAAACAGCGGATGTATTGCTCCAGGCATTGATTCATCCTTTCCGTAACCCCATTAGATTGGGGATGATAAGAAGAAGAAAGGTTAAGGACAATACCTAATTGGTCACAAAATGCCCTCCAGAACCAAGAAATGAACTGTGGACCCCTGTCAGATGTAATATCCTGAGGTATGCCATGTAAACGTACTACCTCTTTTATAAATAAAGAGGCCAGTTCAGAAGAGGAGGGTAATTTGATTAGCGGGATGAGATGAGTCATTTTAGAGAATCTGTCGATTATAGTCAATATAACCTTATGGTTCCTGGAAGGGGGCAGATCCACTATAAAATCCATGGCAATACTAGTCCAGGGTTTATCGGGAATGGACAATGGCAAAAGGAGGCCCAAAGGACGAGCTTTGGATGATTTGGTGGAAGCACAGACCCTACAAGCAAGAACGAACTCGCGAACGTCCTTCTTGTATGAAGGCCACCAAAATTGTTCTTCAAGTAAAGACTCAGTTTTATGAATACCTGGATGTCCTGCTAATTTGGAGCTGTGTACAAGGAATAAAACCTTTTTTCGATAAGACAGGGGTACGTATAGTTTTCCCCTGGGAATAGTCAATGAGGTCTGATCCTGAAACCTAGATAACTCTTCCATTAACCCTGAAGAGATTTTGGCACGGACTGTTGCGATTATGTGGTTGGATGGGATTATGGAAGAGAGGTGTGTTACTGTGGGTGATAAGTGTTCATATTGACGGGATAAGGCGTCAGCCTTAGTGTTCTTTGATCCTGGTCTGTAAGTTACTATGTAATTGAATCATGTTAAAAATAAAGACCATCTAATCTGCCTGTCTGACATTCTTTTAGTTTCTCCAAAATACGAAAGGTTTTTGTGATCCGTAAGGATGGTGATGGGAACGGTAGACCCTTCTAACAGATGGCGCCACTCCTTGAGGGCAGAGATAATAGCCAATAACTCCCTGTCCCCAATGTCATATCTCTATTCTGTCTCAGTTAATTTCTTAGAAAAAAATCCACAGGGATGTAATGGTTGATCATCAGATGGACGTTGAGACAGTACAGCCCCAATACCGGTCTCTGATGCATCCAACTCTAATATAAATGGACGAGAGGGATTGGGGTGCCTCAATACTGGTGCAGAAGAAAAGGCCAATTTAAGTCTCTCAAAAGCTTCTTTGGCCTCGAGATTCCATTCCATAGAATTTCGCCCCTTTTTGGGGCGGTGATAGGTGCAGTGATAGAGGAAAAACCCTTAATAAATTTTCTATAATAATTGGCAAACCCTAGAAAGCGTTGGATAGCTTTGAGACCAACGGGCAGGGGCCAATTAATGATAGCTTCTAGTTTTTTCTTATCCATTTGAAATCCAGACCCTGAAATTATATAACCCAGAAAATGCACAGTGTCTATATCAAATTGGCATTTTTCTAATTTACAATAAAGTCCATATTCTAAGAGTTTAGAAAGAACCAACCTAACGTGAGTATGGTGGTCTTGAATATTCTTGGAGTAGATTAGAATGTCATCTAAGTAGACAATAACAAACATATGTAAAAATTCCCTTAAAACATCATTAATGAAGTCTTGAAAGACTGCTGGGGCATTGCATAACCCGAATGGCATGACCCTATACTCGTAGTGACCATAGCGAGTGTTAAAAGCAGTCTTCCATTCATGCCCTTTTTTAATCCTCACTAGATTGTATGCCCCCCTGAGATCCAATTTAGTAAAGATAGTCGCCCCTTTTAATCTATCGAAAAGTTCCGTGATTAGAGGAATAGGATAGGCGTTACGTATAGTTATTTTGTTTAAACCACGATAATCAATACAGGGCCTTAAGTCCCCTTCCTTCTTGGAAACAAAAAAAAACCCAGCGCCAGCAGGAGAGGAAGATTTGACGATAAACCCCTTTCTTAAGTTTTCTGTGATATATTCCTCTAGTACCTTATTCTCGGTTACCGAGAGAGGATAAACTGTGCCTCTAGGAGGCATAGTGCCGGGTAACAAGTCAATTGGACAGTCATAGGACCGGTGTGGGGGTAATTTTTCTGCCTCTCTTGGTTCAAAAACTGCTTTTAAATCCCAATATTGTCTGGGTATTAAAGTGGTTAAAGGTTCCATAGTAGGTACATTAAGTAGACCTACTTGTTTAATAGGGGTAATACGTTTTCTATGGCAGGCCTCACTCCATTTTACAATTTCCTTTTTCTCCCAATCTATAGAAGGGTTATGTTTAGAGAGCCAAGGAAAACCAAGAATAACCGGGAAGATGGGAGAAGTGACTTGTTGCAGGATAATAACCTCCTTATGCAGGGAACCTACGGACAATACCACTGGAAGAGTCTCTTGTGTGATAAACGGGATAGATGATGGTCTACCATCTATGGCCTCAACGGCCAAGGGTGTTGATCTATTCTGAAATGGGAAAGCATGTTCCTGACCGAATCTATGATCAATAAAATTTTCGGCCGCCCCAGAGTCTATTAAGGCAATGGTTGGTACTTTTTTCTTTTCCCACTCGATAACAATAGGTAGAAGAAGCCTATGGTCTTTTTTATCATTAAAGGAGGACATACACATTACACCCAAGGCCTGTCCTCCATGAGGGCTTAGGTGCGGGAGTTTTCCGGCCGGTTAGGACAGGTTGAACGAGAATGTCCCTTTCGGCCACAATACAGGCATAGTCCCTCCCTACGGCGGTATTGTCTTTCATCCTCAGACAAACGCGTGACTCCCAGTTGCATTGGTTCTGGAGGAGCGACTGTTGTTGTCTCGGATGAAGGATAGGTTAACGCTAAGCGTTCTGGCACCCGTCGAGGTCTGTCTCTAGTATTCTGCCTGTGTCTAAGACGCTCATCAATGTGGGAAAGATATGTGATCAATTCCTCTAGCACATTGGGTAGGTCTCTAGTGGCAACTTCATCTAGGAGTTTATCTGAAAGCCCGTTCATGAATACGTCAATAAATGCTTGTTCATTCCATCTAACCTCGGCCGCATGAGTACGGAATTCTAAAGCGTAATCAACAAGAGAACGAGAACCCTGTCTCATATGTAGCAAGGTTTTGGCAGCGTTAGTTCTCCTCCCTGGAGGATCAAAAGCCCTCCTGAAAGCTGCGACAAATTCTACATAGTTAAACACTACCGGGTTATCGTTCTCCCACAGAGGATTTGCCCAAGTCAATGCCCTATCAACCAATAAGGTAATGATATAACCTATTTTTGCCCTATCTGTAGGGTATGCTCTCGGATGGAGCTCAAAATAAATACTGACTTGATTCAAAAAACCTCGGCAGCCTTTAGGATCACCCCTGTAACGGAGAGGAGAGGTAGCATGATTAGGAGTACCCATTTCCATGGGTTGTTCCTGAGGTCTGAGTACTGGGGTTTGCTCCTCCGGTTGGAGATGGGCAGTACGAGCAAGCAAGGTTTGTACCGCAATAGCGAACTGGTCCATACGATGGTCCAGTTCTTCAAACCGGTCATCAGGTGCCGGTCCGAGAGGGTTAACACCTGCAGGGTCCATGGCCCTAGTGTACTGTCACGACAGTGACCAAAGTCACAACAATGACCCCTTCACACAGCGTGAAACCCACAGAAAGACGGTTACCGGACCTTAGAATGGCCGGACTAGCGTCTGAGAATAGTCAAGAGAAATAGCCAGAGGTCAAGGGAATACGGAAGACGGGCACACGATTATCCAAGCCAAGTGACGGGAAAACAGAAAACAGAATAGTCAGAGAGAGTAAGCCAAGGGTCAATACCAGGAAGAACAATAAGAAAAACGATAGCACCAGGGGACTTAAACAAGAACCACACTAGGGCTGATATAAGTGTCATGCTTGCCCTTTTATAGTGTGGGTTCTTTGGCTTTAATTCCGTAGCCACGCCCCCAAAAAGTCCGGGAGCGTGGCCACGTTTGAATTTTGGCGCCTTTTTTGATGTTACGTCGGCGCGCATGCGCCGCATCATAAATGTGGGCGTGTTCCGAGCGGCCGGCGTCAGAATCGCTGAGCCGCCCCCCCGGAAGGATCGGAGGAGGACCCGGCGCTGCGCGGGACCGGCGGGGAAAGGTAAGCGCTTGTCACAGAAAGCAAGCTCTGCATGAGGACATTTTTTTTATTGTTTTATTTATGTATATGTGTATTTTAATACTTTAATAAATTGATCAATTGGATCTTTATAGTCACAATGGCAGCAGGCTCTGTCTACCTCAACAAGAAGGTTTGCCCCCCTTTTTGGGTAACAAGCTTTTTTACCCAGAGCCAGGTTACCTATATTGGCTCTGGAAAAGGTGAGCAAATTGCCATTTGGTTTATTCACCCTTATGTTTCATATAACGTACTTCACTAGAAGCAATTCTCTTTGCGTTTACCTCTGAGCATTTAAAGAATCAAAGGAGAAGAGGGAAGATGTACCCTTAATACACCAAAGTGATTGTGATTTGAGACAGTCCTCTTCTTGGCTCTTTACTTTTTTTTTTTAAATTTTTGCATTGGTTGTATATTTTGTTACATACTTCACCATTAGATTTGTTTCCTCTTTTTTATATATATCTCCATTGTATTGGAGATCCCTATTTTAAGGGGTAAATATCATTATTTAGCGCCCCACTTAAGGGATTTATGGTGGATGTTCTCTGTTAACTTCCTCTTAATTCCCTGATTTTCTATACTTCTATAAGCAGATATGTCCTTAATTTTGTACTCTTATGTGGTATTGCCATTTTCAGTGTAGCAAATTATGGAGGGAGTGTGTTTATCACTATAGATGCTTTTTTTTTTTTTTTTGTATTATCCTTCTATACTGCAATCCCACCTAAGTGAGCTATCTACTATCTACTTTTTTACATTTTGGTCTTTCACCTGTGATATCTCCTTAATTTGGTAAATCATTATTTTATTTGGTATCTATTCTAATCCTATATGGCAATCCTACATAACAATATGAAATTATGCTGCTATATAATAAGCAGCTGAAAGATAAACTTCAAGAAAAGCACTTCCATCTGCTTTTTAGTAGGTATACCTCCCTAATATGATAGTGGTTTTGGTGTCTCCCTGATGTACACCAAATGTAAGTAGTAAGTAGCATAGTTAAATAATTTGCTAATCATAATTTTGACAAGCAATTTACCTAAGGTCTTCTGGCCACTGATCAACTCCTCTTTAAAAACTGGAAGTTCTCTTTCTCCATTGAGTGAAGCCTGGTAGTGTAGGTCTTGGATATGTAAAAACTGGTGAGTATAAGTGCTCAATATCTATAATTAGCAGCAAATCACCAACAAGGGGTTCTCTCCACCCTTGTGAAGTGGATAGTAAAGATAACAGACAGGAGGTGATCAGCGCTTAAGATTATATATACATTTAGCATTTAGGAATTATAAAAAAAACCAGAGTGAGGGAGACAAAATTATCTATAAGATTAGGCAGAAAGAGGCTAAGCAAGTTATAAGAGCTTCCAAATCACACACAGAAGAGAAAATAACACAGTCAGTAAAAAAGGGGGATAAAACATTTTTTAGATACATAAATGAGAAAAGAAAAGTAAAACAAGGATTAGTTAGATTAAAACAAAAGAAGGAAGGTATGTAGAAGAGGATAAAGGTCAGGCTGACTGCCTCAATGAATATTTTTGTTCTGTATTTACAGAAGAAAATGAAGGAAAGGGACCTCAGTTGAGAAAAAGGATAAATGAGTCATTTATTACACGTGAGTTTACAGAGGAAGAGGTTCTATTTCAACTGTCAAAAGTAAAGACAAATAAGTCAATAGGACCTGATGGAATACACCCAAAGCTATTAAAAGAGCTTAGTGGTGTACTAGCAAAACCATTAACAGATTTATTTAACCAATCATTGTTAACAGGAGTAGTCCCAGAAGATTGGAAGTTAGCGAATGTTGTCAGAGACAACATGGGTTTACTTCAGGGAGATCATGCCAAACTAATCTTATTGATTTTTTTGATTGGGTAACTAAAATTATAGATCAGGGTGGTGCAGTAGACATTGCTTACCTAGATTTCAGTAAGGCTTTTGACACTGTTGCACATAGAAGGCTTATCAATAAACTGCAATCTTTAAGTTTGGATTCAAATATTGTTGAATGGGTAAGGCGGTGGCTGAGTAACAGGCAACAGAGGGTTGTAGTTAATGGAATATATTCAAAGCTTGGACTTGTCACCAGTGGGGTACCTCAGGGATCTGTACTTGGACCCATTCTCTTTAATATTTTTATTAGTGATATTGCAGAAGGTCTTGATGGTAAGGTATGTCTTTTTTGCTGATGATACTAAGATATGTAACAGGGTTGATGTTCCAGGAGCCAAATGACAAATGATTTAGGTAAACTAGAAAAATGGTCAGAATTGTGGCAACTGACATTTAATGTGGATAAGTGCAAAATAATGCATCTTGGGCGTAAAAACCCAAGGGCAGAGTACAGAATATTTGATAGAGTCCTAACCTCAACATATGAGGAAAGGGATTTAGGGGTGATTATTTCTGATGACTTAAAAGGTAGGCAGACAATGTAATAGAGCAGCAGGAAATGCTAGCAGAATGCTTGGTTGTATAGGGAGAGGTATTAGCAGTAGAAAGAGGGAAGTGCTCATGCCATTGTACAGAACACTGGTGAGACCTCACTTGGAGTATTGTACACAGTACCGGAGACCGTATCTTCAGAAGGATATTGATACCTTAGAGAGGGTTCAGAGAAGGGCTACTAAACTGGTTCATGGATTGCGGGATAAAACTTACCAGGAAAGGTTAAAGGATCTTAACATGTATAGCTTGGAGGAAAGACGAGACAGGGGGGATATGATAGAAACATTTAAATATATAAAGGGAATCAACACAGTAAAGGAGGAGACTATATTTAAAAGAAGAAAAACTACCACAACAAGGGACATAGTCTTAAATTAGAGGGACAAAGGTTTAAAAATAATATCAGAAAGTATTACTTTACTGAGAGGGTAGTGGATGCATGGAATAGCCTTCCAGCTGAAGTGGTAGAGGTTAACACAGTAAAGGAGTTTAAGCATGCGTGGGATAGGCATAAGGCTATCCAAACTATAAGATAAGGCTAGGGACTAATGAAAGTATTTAGAAAATTGGGCAGACTAGATGGGCCGAATGGTTCTTATCTGCCGTCACATTCTATGTTTCTATGTTTCTATGATACAGATGATATTCTTAGTATATGAGTCTATAAGTACAAAGCAAGAAACAGATTATGGTGCAGTACAGAAGCCGTTTGTATAGAGAGTACAAATGGGCATTTATGCTAAGTGTATATATAATCTTAAGCGCTGATCACCTCCTGTTTGTTATCTTTAGTGTAGGTCTTAGCTTGTTAGCGGAAAGATTATCTGCAGAGAAGAGCTTCATTCTGTAGAGCAACTGTAAGCTCCATGCAGGTGTTCTTCTCAGCCTAATATTCAATTACTTACCACCAGGCTCCTAAAGGGTACTCTTTTATTGAAATTGACCGGTGCCCTTTCATATCTCATAAAACTGCTTGCAAGCAGTTTAACAACTACTTACATTGGTGCAGTGCAATGGCCCTCCTGGCACAATAACCACACAAGAATGGTTATGGTTCCAGGACTTTAAAAATAATAGTCCATAAAAAATAAACAATCCAAAAATAAATAAAAAAATTGTTGTAAAGCAGCAGAATCATTTTGTTGTAGTCGAATGGTGGAGGTCAGTTCACTTGTTCACTTGAATGGTTGGTCATACTTGTCTTCCTCTGGTTCTGATTGTAGTCCTATTCAATCTCCATCAGTCTTCAAATTTCTCTTCCATTGTTTGAATAAGTCAGTGAGTGTGTAATGTTGTGTACTTTGCACTGAGTATCTGTCTGTGTACAGTCAGTGCAGTCTGAAGACCACAACATCTTACACTCACTGGCCTTATAGAGATTTGTGGGACATGGTTAGGAATGGATGATTGTTTTCTGTAATGAAAACAATAACCGTGGTATGGGTCAGTAATAGTGATGTCGCGAACATAAAATTTGGCAAACGCGAACTTCCACAAATGTTGGCGAACCGGCCGAACCGCCATAGACTTCAATAGGCAGGAGAATTTTAAAACCCACCGGGACTCTTTCTGGCCACAATAGTGATGGAAAAGTTGTTTCAATGGGACTAACACCTGGACTGTGGCATGCTGGAGGGGGATCCATGGCAAAACTCCCATGGAAAATTACATAGTTGATGCAGAGCCTGGTTTTAATCCATAAAGTGCATAAATCACCTAACATTCCTAAATTGTTTGGAATAACGTGTTTTAAAACATCAGGTATGATGTTGTATCGATCAGGTAGTGTAAGGGTTACCCCCGCTTCACAGTGACAGACCAAACTCCCCGTTTAACGCACCGCAAACAACCGCAAACAGTCCATTTGCACAACCGCAAACTCCCCATTTGCACAAGGTTGGATACCAAGCTAGCCATGTCCCGTTCCTTGTCCTCACTGATGTCATTGAAGGTCTCTTCCTCCACCCAGCCACGTACAACACCAAGGGTCCCCAAAAGGAGACAACATGCCCCCTGGGACGCCTGCTGTTTTTGGTCTTCCACCTCCTCAAAGCCACCTTCCTCCTCTGACTCCTCTTCTTCAGACTCCTGTCTCTGCATTGCCTCTCTCTGCGTTATTATAAGGTGTGTTAAGTAGTACTATTCCTATCAGTTTAATCCCTGTTACGTCCCCTATCAGGGGACGTGTATATGGCATCGATTTTATGAACAGGGAGATGGAAAAAGATGCTTGGTCGGCCCTCCTACTTCAAATTTGGGGCACTGCGCGTGCAATCTAATGTGCCACCAGATAGGAGTGATGTGTTAAGTAGTACTATTCTTACCAGTTTAATCCCTGTTATGTCCCCTATCAGGGGACGTGTATATGGCATTGATTTTAGGAACCGGGAGATGGAAAAAGATGCTTGGTCGGTCCTCCTTCTTCAAATTTGGGGCACTGCGCATGCAATCTAATGTGCTACCAGATAGGAGTGGTGTGTTAAGTAGTACTATTCTTATCAGTTTAATCCCAATGTCATGACTACTAGTGTGGTCCAGCACGCATAAACTATGTAAACATATACATAGGCAAGAAAAGGAAAATAAAAGGACAGAGCGTAAATCGGACCTTAGAATGGCCGGACTAATACGCTAGAGGCGGACAGGAGTGCTGGTCCAGTGTGACTCTCTGCTTTCAGGCAAGTCAACCCCAAGACGGCGTGACACTGCTGTATCCGGGATGTGGAATAGTACCTGGGGAGCTGGGGGGTGCCGTTGATGTGGAGCAAGACGCAGCAGCAGAAGAGGACTCAGCTGAGGAGGTTATGGAAGAGGATGGAGTAGGAGGAGTAGAGGAGGTGGCAGCAGGCCTGCCTGCAAGTCATGGCGGTGTCACCATCTCCTCTGCAGAGCCACGCATTCCATGCTTGACAGCCATCAGCAGGTTTACCCAATGCGCAGTGTAGGTGATATACCTGCCCTGACCATGCTTTGCAGACCAGGTATCAGTGGCCAGATGGACCCTTGCCCCAACACTGTGTGCCAGACATGCCATTACTTCCTTTTGCACAATCGAGTACAGGTTGGGGATTGCCTTTTGTGCAAAGAAATTTCGGCCGAGTACCGTCCACTGCGGTGTCCCAATAGCTAAAAAAAATTTTGAACGCCTCAGACTCCACCAGCTTGTATGGTAAAAGCTGGCGGACTAAGAGTTCAGTCAAGCAAGCTGTCAGACGCCGGGCAAGGGGGTGACTTTGTGACATTGGCTTCTTACGCTCAAACATGTCCTTGACAGACACCTGACTGTGGGCAGATGAGCAGGAACTGCTCAAGGCGAGAGACGGAGGGGCGGATGGTTGAGAGGGGGCAAGGAGGACAGCAGTGGTTAATGTGGCTGAAGATGCTGGACCAGGAGGAGGATGGCGGCTTTGAGTTTGTGTGCTGCTTGTACTCATGTGTTGATCCCATAGGCGTTTGTGATGTGCGATCATGTGCCTTCGCAAAGCAGTTGTACCAGGTGGGTGTTGGACTTCCCATGACTCACTTTCTTTTGGCACAGGTTGCAAATGGCATCGCTGTTGTCAGAGGCAGACACACAAAAAAAATGCCACACTGCTGAGCTCTGCAATGACGGCATTCTGGTGGTGGCAACAGCATGCGTTGATTGGCGTGCTGTCTGGCTGACCCCGGGTGCCGATGCATGCTGTCTGACTGTGCCACTAGCTCCTTGCGACGACCTCCCCCTGCTTCCAACTCGTCTCCTCCTCCTCCTCTCTGTCTCCCCATCTGAACTTTCCCCCTGTTCTTCTTCTCTTCTAGCGGGCACCCACGTGACATCCACGGACGCATCGTCATCATCAACCGCTTCACTTGTATCTGACAACTCAGCAAAGGAAGCAGCAGCGGGTACAACATCATCATCATCACACCGTACGTCCATGTGTGTAATGCTGCCTGACTGAGACATATCCCTGTTATCTACATCCTCTGGCAATAATGGTTGCGCATCACTCATTTCTTCCAACTGATGTTTAAATAACTCCTCTGACATACCAAGTGAAGCTGCTGTGGTGCTAGTGTTGGTGGTGGCGGCAGGCGGGCGAGTGGTAACTTGAGAGGTGCCCGAAGCTAAGCTGGAGGAGGATGGTGCGTCAAGGTTCCGAGCGGAAGCTGTAGAAGATTGGGTGTCCTGTGTTAGCCAGTCAACTATGTCCTCAGAACTTTTTGAGTTCAGGGTACGTGGCCTCTGAACACTGGGCATTATTCTAGGGTCAAAGGGAATCACAGCACCATGATCATGACGGCCCCTGTGGGGTGGCCTGCCTCTGCCTGTAATTTTTTTTTCGATTAGTGGTACTATTCGTGCAAGCTACTGTGACAACAGATATGAGTGGCACTGTGCAGTGGCAGAAGTTGGCAGAGTAGACGCTGTAAGCCTGACACACACGCTTGCAGACAACTAACTGCTATTCAATCTATTACATTCGAAATTGTATTTTTTTTTAAATGTACACTACTGTTACACCAGATATGAGTTGCACTGGTGTGACACTGTGCCCTGGCAGGCCCTGAAACGCACACGCGTGAAGGAAACTGACTGCTATTATATTACAGTCCAAACTGTTTTGTTTTTTTTAAATGCAAGCTATTGGGAGGTGCGAGGGTCTGGGAGGGAGGGTCTGCTGCTAATTGGCTAGAATAATTGGCTGGAATGTGTCTGCTGACTGTGAGGTACAGGGTCAAAGTTTACTCAATGATGACGAATAGGGAGCGGACCGAACAGCGCATATGTTCACCGTCCGTGGCGAACGCGAACAAGTGATGGAACTATTCACCCGGGAACCGTTCGGGACAACACTAGTCAGTAACTTACATTTTTTTGACAAAAAGAATGTGTCTGTTACTGTTGTTTTATCTGTGTGTGTGTGTTTGTGTGAAATTTGCATGTTAGTAAATTAAGGAAAAGCTAGTAAACCAACCAAATAGAGCACTTAAATTCATAGTCCACAGTGTGGGAAATGTTTGCCTGTAATGTAATAGCAGCAATAGCAATTAAATGTATTTTTTTAAATTTTCATTAGTTGCTTCAGAACTATTGAGTATAGTGAGGACAATTTTGGGAGCTGAAGAAAACTAGAATTAAAAGAAATAAGACTTTAGATAGTAAATATGCTTGTCTTAGTGGGCCTCCTTACTATTATTAGGGTGTGTGGGTATTAAGGGTTATTTCATTTTCAAAGGGGGAGGCTAAGTGATAAAGGGTGGCCATGCATTTGTCCACCCCCCACTGAACAATTATTATAAGTCCCCACCCAAAGACTATAAGTGACTTGGGGAGAGGTCACTCTTGTTGTAATAAATAATAATTATAGTGATAATACTAATAATATTACTCTTCTATTCTTTATCTCCTTCCCTCACCCTGAATCAACTGTTTTGTAATGTTTATACCTATTCCCCAATCACTCATTAAATACTGCTAACAATGATTCTGTACAGATACCAGTTCTTGCCTCTTTAACCATTTTACCAGGTTATACAGGCACAGTAACCTGGTAGCAGAACTGGGTTGTTGAAGTTTCTTCTCAGTGAGCAGCCTTTATACAGAAAAATACCTAGTACAGATAATCCAAAAGAGATATTGTTCACTTGCAATGTTCATTACCAGCAATGCAACTCACAGCAATCCTTTCATTGACAATAAATAGTGATGTCGCGAACGGTTTCGCCGAACGGTTTCGCCGAACGGTTAGCCGCGGATGACGAACATATGCGCTGTTCGGTCCGCCCCTATGTCATCATTGAGTTTGACCCTGTACCTCACAGTCAGCAGACACATTCCAGCCAATCAGCAGCAGACCCTCCCTCCCAGACCCTCTCACTTCCTGGACAGCATCCATTTTACAATCATTGTGAAGCTGCATTCTTAGTGAGCTGTCCAGGAGGTGGGACGGTCTGGGAGGGAGGCTCTGCTGCTGATTGGCTGGAATGTGTCTGCTGACTGTGAGGTACAGGGTCAAAGTTTACTCAATGATGATGAATAGGGGGCGGACCGAACAGCGCATATGTTCGCCATCCGTGGCGAACCGTTCGGCAAACCGTTCAGGACATCACTAACAATACAGTTTCCTCTGAGCACTGATGACACTCCTGTGAAAATTCAGTTCCTGTTGATATTCTGGCCACACTGAAGACAACCTGGCCTTCACTCACTCACTCACTCACATTCAGAGCCCCTGAGAGAAAAAGCCCCTGCGACAAAGCTCTGTAGAGCTCTCATTACTATCTGTGCACAGTGCCATACATATATGCAAACTTAGTAGCTACAGTTCACATTATTTAACCTCCACTGAAAATATTGGTTTATTGTCATAATTTACAGACTTTCAGCTATTTGCAATGAACAAATCAAACAAAAGCAATTAAAATAGATCAACAAAATAAATACTTCAAGTGGTTTCCCCAATTTCAACTGGAAATGATTCGATCCTCTGAATAGAATCCTTCACAACAGCACAACTATGCAAAAGAGGTGTTGTCTCAAGCACACCTGATGCAACTAATCAAGGGCTTCATTATTTCACCAGGTGTGCTTTAGCTGGAGCACTTAAAAAAAACTGATCTGGCCAGTGGTTTGTTGAGTGTCATGTTTGACTGTAAGTTAGAAATATGGCAAAAATAAATCAAAAGAATGGTCCACAAAGTTAAGAAAAGAGATGATCGAACTTCACAAACAAGGAACAAGATACAAAAAGATAGCGAAGGCACTGCATGTTTCCAGGACCGGACTGGAGATTCCAAAGCAGCCCTGGAAAAAAATTCTATGCCAGCCCCATAAGTCATTGCGCCATATATTGTCGCATGTAATATGTAAGGCTATGTCTTGCCACCCTAGATGATTGAGATATATATATATATATATATATATATAGATATAGATATAGATATAGATATAGATATAGATATAGATATATAGATATATATCTATATATATATCTTTTTCCAATATAAAATATTGGTCCTTTCAGAGTAAAAATTTTTATTATACAGTAAGCATACTCACATGCAGACACAGACAATCTCACTGACACAAGCTGATTGATACACAGCCTCATAGACAAACAATCTCACTGATATACATAAGGTAATTGACATAAAAACACAAGCCCACTCACTAGCAGGCGCGCACACACACACACAGCTTAATGTAGTGGCTCTGGTGTCTATAGCCTGTCCTTGCAGGCTTTTCAATGTAAACACTGACTTTTTAGAGAAAAGGTAGTGTGTACATTGCTTCCTAGTGACAGACACTCAGACGGTCACTAAAGGTGCTTCCTGTGTCAGTGCGGATTGGCTGAGATCATCAAGCTTGATGATCTCAGCTGTAGAGGCAGGGCCCGTCGAGGGGAGACCAGCACGACGTTGTGGAAAAAAAAAGGTGAGCAAAAACATACATACACACACACATACCATGACAGACACACACCATGACACAGACAGACCGTGACACAGACACACACACCGTGACACAGACTGAAACACACACACACCGTGACACAGACAGAAACAGACACACCATGACAGACAGACACACAATGACACAGACAGACACACACACACCATGACACAGACAGACCGTGACACAGACACACACATTACATGACACACACACACCATGACACAGACACACATTGCATGACACAGACAGACCGTGGCACAGACAGACAAACATTACATGACACACACCATAACACAGACACACCTTGCATGACACAGACAGACGCACACACCATGACACAGACAGACACACACAATGACACAGACAGACACACACACCATGACACAGACAGAGACACACACACACACCACGACACAGACAGACACACACACCATGACACAAACAGAGACACACACACACACCATGACACAGACAGAGACACACACACACACACACATCATGACACAGACAGAGACACACCATGACACAGACATAGACACACACACACACACCATGACACAGACAGAGACACACACACACATACACTCACACTGACACACAATTTCTACCTGTGGGGAGCTCTTTAGGTGGCCGCAGGGGATGCTGGCTGTTCTGTCTCTGCTCCCCCTCCCCAGCATGCAGCTTAATGAGACCAGGGCCGGAATATGACGTCATATTCCGGCCCCGGTCTCTTTACAGCGTGCAGGGGAGGGGGAGCAGAGACAGAACAGCCAGCTCCCCCTGCAGCTGCCAGAACAGCCAGCTTCCCCTGTGGCCACCTAAAGAGCTCCCTCTGCGGCCGCAGGTGAGCCAGCTGCCTGCCCGGCCCCAGGTGCTGACGGCCCACCGGGAAATTTAACGGTATCCCGGTGGGCCAGTCCGGCCTGCATGTTTCTAGAGACATCACTGGAAGCATAGTTCAAAGCAGGCAGCTTGTGAAAAATTCTTGAGAAACTGCAAAAGACCTGCAGCAAGACGTCGTCGTTTCACTGGAAGCAGGTTCAAAGCAGGCAGCTTGTGAAAAATTCTTGAGAAACTGCAAAAGACCTGCAGCAAGACGTCGTCAACAGGCACTGAGGTGTCACATATCCTTCATATCCATGTGGCAAAAATGAAGATAATTACCTTCCGAAGATCGAGGGGGGTGCCGCTGAGTGGTCTTCTGCCATGATGCCTGGCTTGTGCAGCATGTTGGTGCATGCCGGCTGCTGCGGACCCACGCAATTATATAGCCCCATGTTCGTCCACGGTAAAGACAACGGCGACGTGCGGGTGATGTCACGCAAAAGATGCATAAGCACGTTTTGGGTTCAAGGGCTATTACAGCCAGTAGGATCTGCATGAGGGTTATTTAAACTCACTTATTCCTTAGCTCATTGCCCTGTCATGGTTTCCCTTGGATGGTTATTCGATAGTGTGTTCCTGATTGTGTTTTCCTGGTTTTTGACTTTGGCTTTGTTTTGACTTCCCTGATTTCTGGTACCCTTGACTTTTGACTTTTCCTTATCGCTGTCTCGTCCTGTGTCCCTGACCTCGGCTTGTTTTCTGACTATTCTTGGGTACATTAAGTCTGGTCATTCTAAGGTCCGGTAAGACATTACCCTTAGTTCTAGGGTCTGATACTATTCTGCGTGCTGGATCAATATAATCCTGACATGAGGTCTCCGTGAGTACATTAAGGCAAGTATTAAAACTCAGAAGATTTCCATTCCAGAACTCCAAGACATATATAAATAAGCCACAGAAGTTTTGGGATTCTGTTCTGTGGAGTGATGAAACAAAACTGGATCTTTTTGGACCAATGGATCATAGGTATGCCTGAAGGAAGAAGAATGAAGCATATGCTGAAAAGAACACTCTGCCTACAGTTAAGCATGTGGTGGCTCAGTGACCCTCTAGGATTTCTTTGAATCCTCTGGCACTGGAACCCTACATTGCTTGGAAGGCAAGATTAATTCATTGAAGTATCAGAAAAACCTAGGAGAAAATATCATGCCATATGTGAGGAAGCTGAAGCTCATTTTACCTTCCAATAAGACAATGATCCCAGGCATACCTCAAATTCCATCAAGACTTGGTTGCAGAAGAAATCCTACGGTAGCCATCACAGTTACCTGACTTGAACCCAATAGAAAATCTCTAGTGGGATTTGAAGATCGCAGTTACAGCATGCAAATCCAAGAATATTACTTAACTGGAAGCCATTGCTTATGAGCAATGGGCTGAGATTTCTCAAGAGTGCTACCAAAAGCTGGTATCTGGCTATGCATCTCATTTGCTGCTGATCATAATAGCAAAAGGGTGCTCCACTAAGTACTAAAGATGCTTGCCATGAAGGGGTTGAATAATTTTGAGAATGGAGAAGTCATCATAAGTTGCATTTTCAGGTGAATTTGGGAAAATCACTTGAATCATTCTTTGTGTTGATCTACCGTATTTCAATGGCTTTTGTTTGATTTGTTCATTGCACCCTGCAAACAGATGATGTGTCCAACTGTGTAACCAAACTTGCAGTTTGTTCAAACCAGGTAGACATGGGGTTAGACTGGTTTGATCTGGTGACTGAATTGAATGACCTGGAATGTGGAAATGTACTTTGCTTTACTGTTGCCGATAGCAATGCTGATAAGCATATATGCTCAAACTGCCACATAGCAGGCAGGGCATAGGGAACTTTAAAACCTCCTTTTCAGTAATACAGGAGGCTTACTCATATCCAAAGGCTTTCTTTTTTAAATCTTTTTTCTGGTTCCAGAATTTGAAGCATCCAGGCCCAAATTTGAAGCATTCAGTCCATTTTTCAGCCATCCAATGGCATTTGGTCTGTCTGAAATAACTTCCTATGGAAGATTTTTGGCTAAAGCAACGTTTAAAGGACACAATTATTATTTCAATCATTTCATGTATGTTTCCTAGAAAATAAGGAACTTTCTAAGTGACATTTGAGCTCCAGTGTAGCAGTCATTGTGTTCCAGTGATAGAACTATATATAGTGCAACAGGGCATTTTCACTAGGTCTACCATCTGCCACTAATCATGGGTATGTCCTGTTAATTTGTTCCAATGTATACCTCACATCCTAGATGCCATTACCATGTTTTTTACTTTTGTATTTTCATTTTGACCTATTGTTATGTTTACATGATTCTCAGTCCTCGCAGTGGAGGACTTTATCAGCTTTTGATTTGAGACAGCATTTAAAATGGCTGTACTTATGTCAAAGAAACAGAGATGTCATCAATGCAAAGGAACAAAAACATAGTGAGATAAGGAGTATGCAATGTGGGATAAGTGACATAAAGATGTGTTTGTGAGGGAATAACTGAAACATGGATGTAGACAGTCTGTGAATGTAAGTGGGTGATGGCATGCAATTAAAAATCCTTAATGGGGTAATGAGGGGAGGGGGGTATAGAGCAGAGTTGCTAATCCTTACATAAATAATGTTTCAGGAAATATAACTATTAAAAGGTGCACATTAATCATACAGAAGAAAATCACAAAAGAGACAGTGACCTCCAGGAAAATGCTGGCCCTGACAAGCTTAGATGGTAAGTGTGCCATCATCTCCCTTACAGATTGCTAAAACTGGGAGCAAGGAAGAAAGTGGCACAAAAAACTGTAGGTATTGTATAGGGATGACACAAATTGTAAAGGGAATGGACACGACACGAGTGTAAGGCTAGACAAGAACAATTAGGCAGAGGTAAACCAAAAGAAAAGTTTGAACTTGATTAATCACATTGAGAAATTACTTTTGTAACCTTTCAATGAAAACAAAGCATGGACACAACACCTCATCACCTCAGAAATGAATTTACTAGGAGAGAGACAGACTAGAGAGTCAAGCAGGACAAAATACTCATTCCTTCTCAGTGGAAAATAGCATTTGGGTCTGAAGACCCCGCTGGTTATTATACTGAGTAAATAGAATGGCACTAGAATGGCACTAGCGAACGCGAACTTCCGCAAATGTTCGCGAACCGGCGAACCGCCCGAAACGCCATTGACTTCAATGGGGAGGCGAATTTTAAAACACACAGGGACTCTTTCTGGCCACAATAGGGATGGAAAAGTTGTTTCAAGGGGACTAACACCTGGACTGTGGCATGCCGGAGGGGGATCCATGGCAAAACTCCCATGGAAAATTACACAGTTGATACAGAGTCTGGTTTTAATCCATAAAGGGCAGAAATCACCTAACATTCCTAAATCACAATCAATATGGATTGACACCTGACATATGACATATTGACACCTTGACATATGGATTGACACCTGTCCTCAGAGCCCCTGATGCACACGGACACAGAGCAGAATAGAGACTGGTCCCCCTACATAGGGTCACTTGGCAGATATGGATTGACACCTGTCCTAAGGATCCCTGATACACACTGACACAGAGCAGAATAGGGACTGTTCCCCCTACATCGGGTCACTTGGCAGATATGGATTGACACCTGTCCTAAGGTTCCCTGATACACACTGACACAGAGCAGAATAGGGACTGGTCCCCCTACATCGGGTCACTTGGCAGATATGGATTGACACCTTGTTACAAACTGCTATTTGTAACGGGCCCTTTAAATGGCAAATTGCCCTGCTTCCCTGGGTTGTGGAGAAGCCTACTTGCCAGCCTCCTCCCGCATGACTATGGCCCCTGGGAGATTGTGAAAATGTATGCACTTTTATTTGGTGTGTATGGCCCTTTAAGACTGTCGGTGGGCATATTTGGGCTTATGGACTCTTTATGTGACTGGTGCTGGCCCTTTAAACACCTTTTTTGGGACATCAGGAAGATTGGGACACTGCCCTTTAAGGCCGTGTCCCCAGACTTGTTGGGGACACGGCCCCTTTAAGACGGTGTCCCCTGTGTCCCCAGACCTGGTGCAAACCCTTTGTGCCTGCCTTGCTATTTCCCACTTGGTTCAGTAAATGGGAAATTATTTCAGCTGCAGAGACTAAGTCCCATTCG
>OW240916.1:104454649-104682394 GCA_933207985.1 Pelobates cultripes
CAGTGTGTGTGGGGCACTGTGTGTATGGGGGGTAGCAGTGTGTAGGGGGCACTGTATGTCTCTGTGGGGCAATTTATGTATGTGGTCGTGTGTATGGGGGGCAATGTGTGTGTGGGGCAGTGTGTGCATGGGGAGAGGAGGGTAGGGAGGCTTTTTAATTTTTTTTTTATTTAATAATATAAATATACATTATGTCCCCCCTCCCTTCTTACCTTTACTGGGAGGAGGGAGAACATTTGTGGATCCCTAGTGGTCTGTGGGGATTCCCTGGTGGTCCCAGCTACAGGTCTGGCGTTCACTCTCGCGAGATTTGGAGCATTGCCGTGGTAACCGGAGGAGCTGCAGGCTGAGCTCCCGGGTCCTCTCTCCCCCATCTCCCTCCCTTGCCGGCTGCCAGCACATTGCAGGGCTGGCACTTGAATAATGCCAGCCCTGCATTCGCCAGCAGATGAGAATCTCAGGGGGGCAATTGCCCTGTTGCCCCCCCCCCCACTGTGGTTAATTTGTAACCCACTGACACAACAGATAATTCTGAATATTACATTATTTTCTTACTTACCGAATATATTATTTACACTATTCATTACTGATTTACTGATTCCCCAACTTTGCAAGCCCATTCCTTCAGTGAGCAAGCCTGATCATCTGCAAAGCCTGATTCCCCAACTTTGCAAGCCCATTCCTTCAGTGAGCAAGCCTGATCGTCTGCAAAGCCTGATTCCTCAACTTTGCAAGCCCATTCCTTCAGTGAGCAAGCCTGATCGTCTGCAAAGCCTGATTCTCCAACTATGCAAGCCCATTCCTTCAGTGAGCAAGCCTGATCGTCTGCAAAGCCTGATTCCCCAACTTTGCAAGCCCATTCCTTCAGTGAGCAAGCCTGATCGTCTGCAAAGCCTGATTCCCCAACTTTGCAAGCCCATTCCTTCAGTGAGCCAGCCTGATCGTCTGCAAAGCCTGATTCCCCAACTTTGCAAGCTCATTCCTTCAGTGAGCAAGCCTGATCGTCTGCAAAGCCTGATTCCCCAACTTTGCAAGCCCATTCCTTCAGTGAGCAAGCCTGATCGTCTGCAAAGCCTGATTCCCCAACTTTGCAAGCCTGATCGTCTGCAAAGCCTGATTCCCCAACTTTGCAAGCCCATTCCTTCAGTGAGCAAGCCTGATCGTCTGCAAAGGTAGCCTTCTGGAAGACCACTATAAGACTCTATCCTGCACACCTTCATATATTTTTAACTTAACCACCCTGTACATTTATTTTATTTATTTTTTAATATACCCTGTGTACATTGTATATTTACTTGTTTTTTCGTATTTATATCTTGTATTTTATGCTAAAGTGTAATTTTGCTAGCCCTGTATGTAATTGTTTTATTCACCTATATGCATTCCTCTATTTCCCCTCTGATTTGTGACTGACCTCTGACCCCTCCCTTTTCTTATTGATATGTTTGTTTTTATTTGAATATCCATCTCTTCATCTCTGTACCTAGATACATTTCCCCCTCCCTTACCTTTATTGCAAGCTTTCTGACCCTCACATCTCTTTCCTCAACAGCTTGATTCCCCAACTTTGCAAGCCCATTCCTTCAGTGAGCAAGCCTGATCGTCTGCAAAGGTAGCCTTCTGGAAGACCACACTAAGACTCTATCCTACACACCTTCATTTATTTTTAACTTAACCACCCTGTACATTTATTTTATTTTTCTTTACTATATCCTGTGTACATTGTATTGTTGCAGTGTAAGCATGCAGAAGCCAAACACAGAGATATGGACACAAATCTTCAGGAAGTAAGAGGCCTTTATTCACATTACCGATCAGGTCTCAGATGAACTCCTGTTCCAACATTCTGAGAGACCAACACATAGTGTACATTCCTTATATAGCACTATAACTCCTCCCATTAATGGCTACACCCACATATACCTTTAACCAATCAATGAGCAGAATATAGACTTGTACATCTAGTCAAACCACATGGCTCATCCAAGACAAAGGAAATAAGTGCAATTTCAGTTCCTGCATTCCTGCACATGCTCAGTACACTGATGACAGTATCCTAGCTACGTGTAGCTAACTAACTGACACAACATACACATATGCCACATGGAGATTTTGGCCTACTAAATTTTGACCATGCTGGAGGCAAAGGAAATATGGTACCCTGGCTCTGAGACATATGAACAACAGATACCTTTCCAGTCTGATCATCAAGTAAGTACTAGAAGTAAATCGGAATGGTGGTTAAAAACCTCCATTATAGGTCATGTTTGTATAGCCAGGAAAGGGACAATGTATAACACGTCTGTAGGTGAGCTAAGGATGGCTTTGGCATACCTAATACACATGCCCCTTCCCAATCTTGTGGTAACTCTGAATAAGTTTTCTTACCACAAATCCAGTGTAAATTTGCTGGGGCTTTCCAACTAGATGTAGCCGATAAGTCAAACCATACCTCCTTTAAAAGAGTGTAATTGGCAAACTGATTAGTAGGTTCCGAGACATTTGAAGCTGACCACCAAGTAGTATTTTTAGTATTAACATTATAGGCTTTTTGTCCCAAGCAAGTTAGCTCACCTACAGACGTGTTATACATTGTCCCTTTCCTGGCTATACAAACATGACCTATAATGGAGGTTTTTAACCACCATTCCGATTTACTTCTAGTACTTACTTGATGATCAGACTGGAAAGATATCTGTTGTTCATATGTCTCAGAGCCAGGGTACCATATTTCCTTTGCCTCCCATTGCCACTGGTCTCCCATATTAGTACCTCCACAGACATAGCAATTAGTTACATTAAGACTACCTGCAATACCCTCAGCCAAATCAATAAATAGGTTCTTAATATTATGGGGAATTTTATCCTCAACACTCATCTCCTCATAGAAGGAATGAGAAACCTGATGAGTTTGAGTTTCCACTGTCTCAGTTTCAAGACCTACATATATTATTGTTCCTGGATCTACTCCTGTGCCATATATATTTGGAACCCAAACAGACCTCCGAACCTGTCAATAAAGTGCTACAGATTGGAAATGGTCATGTGAACGGGGTTACACACATAGTTTTACAGTATGGTGTGGTAGGCAACCTTTGGATAATCATATCTTGATCCACTGCTTTTCCCAGGTTGCCCAACCTACACAAGACCAATAGGGACAAAAATTATAATCTCTATTTGGGCAATCAGGATCAGTAGATCTTTTACTGGGACATAAGTATTTATCATTAAACCCATAAGTTCGTTCCCATTTAAGATTACCACATACATTCCAAGGTCTTCCACTACCCTAGATCGCCTTACATGCATCAAATAATAGAATACCTGTGGAATGTATGGTGCTTATCACAGTCCTATTTATTAATGTCCCCTGGGAGTTACTATTCCGAATTACCAACCAAATTGTACGGGGTTGGAATTGGGGATCAAAACATTTAGACTCTCCTGATATTGGCTTGCACACACTATAATCAATATCCAAATATCTACATTTAGATACAGATCCCTTACATTCATACTGTGAGTGCCAGATGAGAGATTGGGATATTTGGTTACCTGTTTTAGTAGTCTTAATGCAACTATCGCAATTCGGTATGTCTGTACTCCTACTTTCCTGAAAAATCATAAAAACACATTATTCCTGAAATCCTCATTTTTCTTCGACCGTGCGATGGCCTCCCAGCTTCCCGATTGTGAGGGCTGCAAGGATGTTGTTCTTCTGATCCTCACTTTCCTTCACAGAGATCCCTTCGAGATACTCTGGCTATGGCAGGTGGTCAGGCTTTATTATGGCCGTCAAAACACCTACTTGATGATCTCTGTAGACTTTTAACTAGAATGTCTCAATATCCCCTCGTCACTCCGACTGAGTTGCACGCTTCAACCGGGTCTTGCAAGGATTCTCAGGATCCGGAGTAGCTTGCCAAGAGTCTGCCGCTGGTTTAATCTTAGAATGATGAATCCAAGGACTCACTTCGGCCACCTTTACAGCTGTTGGGGTAGATAAAAGAACAACATACAAAGGCTAACAGGATACACCCCGAGCTTTAACTCAATATGTATTGGTGGGATATTATGAGCAAGTCCTGGAGGATTATTTTCTTCCCATACTCCTGGAATGTCAAATAAGGATTCATCACTCTTAGGGTTAACACTTGTCACTATGGAATAGAAGCGTCATTCTTCTTCCCTCGGCACCGATATCGCCATTATGCCTGGTAATCCCTTAAACTTCAGAGATGTTGATCCATTAGGTAAAAAGGTTATCTGAGCTTAAAGCTTCTATAATAGATCTCGTCCTAAAAGTTGAATCGGACACACTGGCATATATAGGAACTAATGCTTTACCACATGGCCTCCCAGAATACAAGTGCGACTCTTAAGAACCGGTCTACTGCTCTCTCTGTGGACACTCACTCTTCCAATGTCCCTCCTTTCTACAATACGCACATTGATTCCTACTTAAAGGTCCCTTGCTCAGCCTATTCTCGTCTCCTCTATTCACTTCCCTGTCTTTCTACACTTGAGATAGCTACCGCTAGCATATCTGCCTTTTTCCTCATCTTACGTACTACCTCCCGCTTTACCTCAGTCTCCCTATTCATATATACTTTATTTGCAATCTCCATTAGCTGTAATATGGACATCCCTACAAATCCCTCTAATTTCTGTAATTTCCTTTTAATATCACCTTGGGCCTGGCTGACAAATACTGAGTCTATCATTTGGAAGTTTTCAGGGGCTTCAGGATTGAAAGGAGTGTACAATCTATTTGACTCAAGCAGTCTCTCATAAAAAGCACTAGGTGACTCATCAACCTTTTGCAACACCTCAGCCGTCTTTGACATATTAATTGCCTTCTTCCCTCCTGCCTTCATGCCAGCAATTATGGCTTCCCAATAAGCTCTTAGTTGGGGCATGTCAGCACCATTCACGTTCCAATTTGGATCGACATTTGGATAATAGAAGTAACCAAATCTGTCATAACTTAAGGTTTGTCAGTATATGAAGAGTTATGAGTCTTCCAGTTAAATAAATCAGTCATAGTGAAGGGGACATATACAAACACTGGATCTGCCTGTTGTATTTGGCCATTCTCATCCACGTGTGTTGGGCCTGGTGTAAGTCTGAGGGGCATTTGGTAATGTCTAGGTTGGAGGGCACCAGTCAGTTGTCGGGTTAATATGGGACTTCAGCAAGACTGCTCAATAATAGGTTCCAGTCTGGGAGTAGTAAGATAGGTGTAAGGGGGTGAGCTAATTTTATTAGTCAGCATTTGGTGGATGAAAAAACGTTTTTTTTTAAAGTGTTAAACCAAAAACCTACAAGTAGGTGTCACCAGAGGGTAATTGTATCAAAATAATCTTTATGGGTCTAATAATAAAACTTAACTTTTAATATATTTATACATAAAATAAAACCTTATAGCAATAAATATATTAAAATAGGATAAGCAATCCTACTTCTGTCTGTTATAAACAATGTATTATCAATGTAACTCCCGAAGATGGCCAGTAGGTGGCCCTAGAGTGCCTCCCTAAAGTCTAATGAAGCAAATAGACTTTAATTAATTATGTCCCTATTTTATTATTACTTATTTTAATCACTGTCCACCCTGATATCTAGGCTTGATTTAAATCTTTAGTTCTAAGATAAATTAAACATTTCAGTTTGTATTTTAGTAAAAGGGGATATTTTGGACAAAGCTGGGAGGGGCCCATCCAGTAACTAAAAAAAGACAATCTTATACCCTTGATCATTGATTAGGGGGAAGGGGAGTAGTACAGAAATACAAGAGTTTGAAACAAAAGAACAGATAGGTATGTGGGTCGGCAGGGACAATAGAGCAGGGGGAGTGCAAATACTGACTATACCAGTTTTGGGAGGAAGAAATGGGCGTGGCTACTCTGGCTCTGGAGGATGAATAGGGGGGTTGGTAATCAGATGCCGGGGGGGAGGGGATGTCCAAAGCAGTTGTAATTAAGACCTTAGTTCTGACCACCATATGGCTACATTGTTTCTCATATGACACAGTTTAACTCACCAAGGCAGTTTTTCAACAATCAGTTTCCAACAGTCAATATATAGAAACTGATCATAGAATTCCGGCCTACTAGTTACAGCCACATGTACACCCTGCACTAAATTTAAGTGAAGACTGCTACATGGAGGCCATGCAGCCACCAGGACAGGCTACTCCCTACTTTTTTTTTTTTTTTAAACATACAAGACAAAGGACCAACAGCCTTGTGAATCAGAAGATTATTTCAACAGAATGTCTGACTCAAAAAGCTGTATAAATATACACAAAGTTTCAACAGTCACACCAATCTCCCTATCACCAGCACCACATTGCACAGTCACTAGGCCCAAACACACACATGCACGCACACACAGGATCCTCACATGCTCAACAATATCACGACGTCGCACACACGAAATTAAATCAAAAACCCACCAAAGACTATACACTTATCAATGTAACTATTATTCAAACCATACAACTATCCACGCTATTAATCCATATAAACTAACCGATCACATAACATTTCAACAATTTCATCTCTACAATTATCCGTACTATAAATCAACTTTTGACTAACCAACTATATCACATTCTAGAAACCTCATCTTTACAGTCAGTGGTTATGGTACAGTTAGTAAGTGGTTATAATACAGTTTTAAAGTCACAGATCAGTTAGTAACAGTTATGGTATTATACATATAACATAAAACAGCAATTGTTAGTAATTTTTACACAATGTCAGTGGTTATGGTACATGTCAGTAGTTATGGTACCGTGCACTATTTTACAGTTATACACACAATTTACACTCCCACTAGACAGCAGAGCTCTAACTTTCTAGTAGGACATACAAATTAACCAATTCACCAACTACAATATATTTAACAACATTTACAATAATCCCAACTATTCTAACTTGCCAGCACCTCGAGAGCTTTCGATCTATTTATACACCAGAGATTCGATAAGTTCTTCGCTGCCCAGACACCACGTATAGCGAACTAGAGGGCAAAATTTACACCAATACCCTTTTAGTCTATGAAACCATCAATAATCTAGTGGCTGGATTTACAACAGAGCACACTTAGTTAAGATAGGGTGAAATCTAGCAAACTATAATATACAACAGAGAATGCTAAAATTCCGCCGATCTCCCCTTGTCATAGCAACCAAAATTTACACCTAGCATGCTAGTCAAGGCAGGACATCGGTGTCCGACATGAGCTATTTACTCCAGAACTCAGTCTGATCCAAACCACCTATATTAGACGGGCTGACTACAGAGCGTCTAATTTCCAGATAAGCAGTGCGCCTTTTCTTCATCCATCCCTTAGGACAGGGCAGATTCCATACAACCAAACCAATTCCAAATACAAACCCCTTGTGGGCCTACCGCTCTATCGGTATCAGTCTTACCTGTTAGTTCCTGGACCTGGGTTTACTCATAGACGGAACAATCCGGGACTCACTGCGCAGAAGCCGATGATCTCCTGGACAAAAGGCCAGTGGCGCCGAGACGAAAGGAGGTCCACGCAGTAGAAGTCCAGGATTGTAGCGTAGAAGGTTTGGTAAAAGTTTACCGTCTCAAATCTCTGTGCCAGCTTCCGTGCAAATGAGGTTCCCGGGCCAATTGCACCAGAAATGTTGCAGTGTAAGCATGCAGAAGCCAAACACAGAGATTTGGACACAAATCTTCAGGAAGTAAGAGGCCTTTATTCACATTACCGATCAGGTCTCAGATGAACTCCTGTTCCAACATTCTGAGAGACCAACACATAGTGTACATTCCTTATATAGCACTATAACTCCTCCCATTAATAGCTACACCCACATATACCTTTAACCAATCAATGAGCAGAATATAGACTTGTACATCTAGTCAAACCACATGGCTCATCCAAGACAAAGGAAATAAGTGCAATTTCAGTTCCTGCATTCCTGCACATGCTCAGTACACTGATGACAGTATCCTAGCTACGTGTAGCTAACTAACTGACACAACATACACATATGCCACATGGAGATTTTGGCCTACTAAATTTTGACCATGCTGGAATCCCATCACAGTATATTTACTTGTTTTTTCGTATTTATAGCTTGTATTTTATGCTAAAGTGTAATTTTGCTAGCCCTGTATGTAATTGTTTTATTCACCTATATGCATTCCTCTATTTCCCCTCTGATTTGTGACTGACCTCTGACCCCTCCCTTTTCTTATTGATATGTTTGTTTTTATTTGAATATCCATCTCTTCATCTCTGTACCTAGATACATTTCCCCCTCCCTTACCTTTATTGCAAGCTCTCTGACCCTCACATCTCTTTATTCAACAGCCTGATTCCCCAACTTTGCAAGCCCATTCCTTCAGTGAGCAAGCCTGATGCCCACCCTCCCCTCCCCACACCATCCCACCCCATGCTCATTATTACATTTATGGATTGTCTGTCACACCTACATTTTAGTTAGGTTAAAAAAACAAACAAACCTGCCTCTTATTAGTACACTCCTGCACTTTCTTAATCCATAAAACACATTCACCTGCTCTTGATATTCCAATTATCTCCAATTTTTATTTTTCACAATTTAGCAATGATCTGTTTTCTCCTCCTCTTTATTTCCTCAGTCTCCCTCAGTATAAAAATCTCTCCTTACACCCACTTCACTCACCCCCCATCCACATTTACATATGCCCTTCTCTGCTGCACTCCCCCCTTCTCTCATCTCATGCCTTACACTCATTTTTCTACTCTCTCACTCCAACCCACAATCGATCTCATCCTAGACCCCATGCATACAAAACCCATTCACACCTCCTGTCACTTTCTCTCCTCCTACTTCTAGCAGCTGGTGATGTCTCTCCCAATCCAGGGCCCTTCACCTTCTCTACACACACTAAGACAACCAGAAACCCCACAAACGTCATCACAATGCCTTCTTTTGGATCAACAGCAAAAAACAAATGTGAGGAAGGCTGAACTTGATGGACGCAAGTCTCTTTTCAGCTATGTAACTATGTAACTATGTAACAATACCCTGCCCTTTACCCTCACTTACCAAAATTAATTGTGCACTCTGGAATGCCCGCTCCATCTGCAGTAATTTAAAATCAACAACCATACACGACTTTTTCATCTCAAACTCACTCACACTGGCTGTCCCCCTCTGATAGCACTACTCTTGCCTCTTTATGTTTTGGTGGGCTACAATTCTCTCACACTCCCAGGCTCAACTGTAAAGGAGGCGGCGTAGGCATCCTTCTCTCCCCTCAATGTACCTTTCAACCAATCATAACTCCCCCTGCCCTATCCTTTTCTTCTTTTGAAGTTCACACTGTCCAGCTATTTAAAACCACTCCTTTAAGAATTGCTATCATCTACCGCGCCCCCGGTTATCCTAGACTATTCATTGAGCACTTTTCTTCCTGGCTTCCCCACTTCCTTTCATCTAGCACTCCTTTTCTTATACTTGGGGATTTCAATATCCCGATCAATAACCCCAATTGCACTGATGCCTCTTGTCTGGTTTCTGTAACCTCCTCCTTTGGCCTCACGCAATGGTCCAATCTAGCAACCCATACAGCAGGAAACACTCTTGATCTTGCCTTCACCAACCTCTGTACTGCCTCTAATCTCTCCAATATTCCCTTTCCTCTATCTGACCACCATCTGCTGACTTTTGACATTGGCATACCCAAGACCCAATTAACACCACCGTCTGAACATCACTCTCACAGAAACCTCCAATGTCTTGACCTAGAGCATTTCTCCACTAATATCCAAACTCTCCTTTTACCTATCTCAAACCTCACCTGTCCTAGTTCTGCAACCTCCTCCTACAATTCCACCCTCTCCTCTCAACTAGACATCATGGCACCTTGAACATTTAAACGCCGCAGGCCCCCCCCCAACAACAACCCTGGCACACCAAGCTCACTCGATCCCTCCAAAAATGCTCCAGAACTGCTGAACGCTGTTGGAGAAAGTCTCACTGTGCATCTGACTTTCTCCACTATAAATTTATGCTGAGCTCATACAGCTTGGCTCTTTCCTCTGCAAAAGTTAATTACTTCAGTACACTCATAACCACACTCTCCCGCGAACCCAAACGACTATTTCACACATTTAACTCTCTTCTTCGCCCTGCTGTTTCTCCTCCACCTACTAACTTGACTGCCTTGGACTTTGCAACTCACTTCACTGACAAGATCTCTACAATCAGAGAAGAGATATCTCATCTTTCTTCTTCCCCTTACAATACTTCCCCTAACTTCACTCCCTTTGCTGTTCTCTGTTCATTCGCACCCGCTACATTGGAAGAGGTTTCTGCTCTGCTCCAGTCCTCCCGCCCCACCACCTGCTCCCTAAATCCAATTCCCTCGCACCTCATCCGTACTCTGTCTTCTTCTCTTTCTCCACCTCTCACTAAAATTCTCAATCTCTCTCTCTCCTCCCCTGGTATATTTCCATTCCCCTTCAAACATGCAACTGTAACCCCAATTCTAAAGATACCCTAACTCCCCATCCAACTATCGTCCTATCTCGCTACTGCCTTTTGCATACAAGATCCTTGAAAAAATTGTGTATGCAAGATTGACTTCCTCGAGTCCAACTCTCTGCTAGACCCGCTTCAGTCTGGTTTCCGCGCTAAGCACTCTGTGGAAACGGCACTGACCAAAGAATCCAATGATCTACTCGCTGCAAAATCTCGTGGTCACTGCTCTATCCTAATTCTCCTTGACCTGTCTGCGGCTTTTGACACTGTTGATCATCAACAGCTTCTTCTCATCCTCTGCAATATCGGTCTACAAGATACTGCTCTCTCCTGGTGCTCCTCCTACCTCTCCCAGCGCTCTTTCAGTGTTTCTTTCTCTGGCTCTGCTTCTTCTCCCCAACTCCTCTCTGTTGGTTTCCCCCAAGGTTCAGTCCTTGGTCCCCTACTATTCTCCATCTATACTGCCTCCCTTGGTAAACTCATTAGCTCCTTTGGCTTCCAATATAATTTCTATGCAGATGACACGCAAATCTACCTGTCCTCTCCTGATCTCTCCCCGTCCCTCTTGACTAGTGTCTCTGACTGCCTCTCTGCTATTTCTAACTGGATGGCTGCCCATTTCCTTAAACTAAACTTGACCAAAACTGAAATTCTGGTCTTTCCTCCCTCAAGTGTTGTTACTCCTGTGTCTGTCTCCCTCCAAGTCAACGGTGCTACCATCAGCTCCACCACGCAGGCTCGCTGCCTAGGTGTTCTCTTTGACTCCGACCTCTCCTTCAAGCCTCATGTTCAATCTATGGCCAAATCCTGTCATTTCCATCTCAAAAACATTACGCGCATCCGCCCCTACTTAACGCCAGATGCGACTAAGGTGTTGGTCCATTCCACTGTCCTTTCTCGCCTTGACTACTGTAATCCGCTTCTCAGTGGTTTTACGTGCTCCCAACTAGCGCCGTTACAGTCCATAATGAATGCCGCGGCGAGGCTCATCTTCCTGTCCGCCCGCACCTCCCATGCCTCACCCTTCTGTCAGTCCCTACATTGGCTTCCTATAAAATATAGAGCTCAATTTAAAATTCTAGTTCTTGCTTTCAAATCTCTATATAATGCTGCTCCCACCTATCTATCCTCCCTTATGCACAAGTATGTCCCGTCTAGGCCCTTACGATCTGCTGAAGACTTACGTCTATCTTCTGTCCGTACTCCCACCTCTGATGCTTGCCTTCAAGATTTCTCGAGGGCTGCACCGTTCCTGTGGAACTCGCTTCCCTCCTCCGTTAGATGCTCACCTAGTCTCCACTCCTTCAAAAAAAATCATTAAAAGCGTATCAATTAAACTGTCAATAGCTCCTGACTGATTCCTCTTCTGCAACTGTCATTAGTCTAATACTATCCTTACCTTTTTTGTGTCATTTTACCCCACTCCCTCTAGCATGTAAGCTCCTTGATCAGGGCCCTCAACCCCTCTGTTCCTGTGTGTCCAACTTGTCTGGTTACAACTACATGTCTGTTCGTCAACCCATTGTAAAGCGCTGCGGAATTTGACGGCGCTCTTTAAATATAATAATAATAATAATTTAATTTTCAAGAAAAGGGGTTACACTCAGATTACATTGGACCCAGGTACTTCCCCCCTCCCCCCCCCTTTTTTTTAATTCTAATTCCGATACATCGCAAGAAGCTAGTACACTCATTACAAAGCCCAGACCGACTCAACTGTATGATCTCAATATATCACCCAACCTCATTTGCCTGGTCTGGGCACCTGCGGCAGTAGCAGGAACAGTGTGGAGACTTTATTTAGAGGTCTTCCGTACAAAAGAGAATCTAAAGTTTGAGTGTATGATCATAAATGTCTCCCTCAGGCCAAGATTTTGGCCTATTGGGAATGGTACGTGTGGGTATGAATGGTTAGATGTTGGTAGAGGGTGGCTGGGCGGGGGAACCGTGAGCGAGAGGTTTTGGATAGATGTCCTTTAAAATTTTGTCCCTAAATGCCAGGGGCTTTAACTCCTGGCAGAAGAGAGGTTATCTTTATAAAATGTTATTGGATAAATACAATAGAATGTGACGGCAGATAAGAACCATTCGGCCCATCTAGTCTGCCCAATTTTCTAAATACTTTCATTAGTCCCTAGCATTATCTTATAGTTAGGATAGCCTTATGCCTATCCCACGCATGCTTAAACTCCTTTACTGTGTTAACCTCTACCACTTCAGCTGGAAGGCTATTCCATGCATCCACTACCCTCTCAGTAAAGTAATACTTCCTGATATTATTTTTAAACCTTTGTCCCTCTAATTTAAGACTATGTCCTCTTGTTGTGGTAGTTTTTCTTCTTTTAAATATAGTCTCCTCCTTTACTGTGTTGATTCCCTTTATATATTTAAATGTTTCTATCATATCCCCCCTGTCTCGTCTTTCCTCCAAGCTATACATGTTAAGATCCTTTAACCTTTCCTGGTAAGTTTTATCCCGCAATCCATGAACCAGTTTAGTAGCCCTTCTCTGAACCCTCTCTAAGGTATCAATATCCTTCTGAAGATACGGTCTCCAGTACTGTGTACAATACTCCAAGTGAGGTCTCACCAGTGTTCTGTACAATGGCATGAGCACTTCCCTCTTTCTACTGCTAATACCTCTCCCTATACAACCAAGCATTCTGCTAGCATTTCCTGCTGCTCTATTACATTGTCTGCCTACCTTTAAGTCATCAGAAATAATCATCCCTAAATCCCTTTCCTCATATGTTGAGGTTAGGACTCTATCAAATATTCTGTACTCTGCCCTTGGGTTTTTACGTCCAAGATGCATTATCTTGCACTTATCCACATTAAATGTCAGTTGCCACAATTCTGACCATTTTTCTAGTTTACCTAAATCATTTGCCATTTGGCTTATCCCTCCTGGAACATCAACCCTGTTACATATCTTCGTATCATCAGCAAAAAGACATACCTTACCATCAAGACCTTCTGCAATATCACTAATAAAAATATTAAAGAGAATGGGTCCAATTACAGATCCCTGAGGTACCCTACTGGTGACAAGTCCAAGCTTCGAATATATTCCATTAACTACAACCCTCTGTTGCCTGTCACTCAGCCACTGCCTTACCCATTCAACAATATTGGAATCCAAACTTAAAGATTGCAGTTTATTGATAAGCCTTCTATGTGCAACAGTGTCAAAAGCCTTACTGAAATCTAGGTAAGCAATGTCTACTGCACCACCCTGATCTATTATTTTAGTTACCAAATCAATAAGATTAGTTTGGCATGATCTGCCTGAAGTAAACCCATGTGTTTTTAGATGTTCAGCAATCCTATTCTTTAACATGGTTTCCATCACTTTCCCCACTACTGACGTAAGGCTTACTGGCCTATAGTTGCCCGACTCCTCCCTATTACCTTTCTTGTAAATGGGCACAACATTCGCTAACTTCCAATCTTCTGGGACTACTCCTGTTAACAATGATTGGTTAAATAAATCTGTTAATGGTTTTGCTAGTACACCACTAAGCTCTTTTAATAGCTTTGGGTGTATTCCATCAGGTCCCATTGACTTATTTGTCTTTACTTTTGACAGTTGAAATAGAACCTCTTCCTCTGTAAACTCACGTGTAATAAATGACTCATTTATCCTTTTTCTCAACTGAGGTCCCTTTCCTTCATTTTCATCTGTAAATACAGAACAAAAATATTCATTGAGGCAGTCAGCTAGACCTTTATCCTCTTCTACATACCTTCCTTCTTTTGTTTTTAATCTAACTAATCCTTGTTTTACTTTTCTTTTCTCATTTATGTATCTAAAAAATGTTTTGTCCCCTTTTTTACTGACTGTGCTATATTCTCTTCTGTGTGTGATTTGGAAGCTCTTATAACTTGCTTAGCCTCTTTCTGCCTAATCTTATAGATCATTTTGTCTTCCTCACTCTGGGTTTTTTATAATTCCTAAATGCTAACTTTTTGTTTTTAACTATTTTGGCCACATCTGTGGAGTACCACAGTGGTTTCTTGAATTTTTTGCTTTTACTGACAAGCCTAATGCAATTTTCTGTTGCCTTCAATAGTGCAACTTTTAAATAATCCCATTTCTCTTGGACTCCATTTAAATTGCTCCAGTCTGATAATGACTCCTCTACCCATATTCTAATTTTAGAAAAGTCTGTTTTTCTAAAGTCTAAAACGTTTGTTTTTGTGTGGTGTGACTCAGTCACTGTTCGTATATTAAACCACACTGACTGATGATCACTGGATCCTAAACTTTCACCTACAGTAATATCTGATACCAAATCTCCATTTGTTAACACTAAATCTAGAATGGCCTCTTTACGAGTTGGCTCCTCAACAACTTGTTTTAGAGACAATCCCAGTAGGGAGTTTAGAATATGTGTGCTCCTGGCACAAGTAGCTAATTTTGTTTTCCAATTTACAGCAGGAAGATTAAAGTCACCCATGATGATAACTTCCCCCTTCATTGTCATTTTAGCTATTTCCTCAACTAGTAGATTATCTAACTCTTCAATTTGTCCTGGGGGCCTATAAATCACACCGACACGAGTTACTGTGTGATTACTAAATTCTAACGTAACCCAAACGGACTCTATGTTTGCCTCACTAACTTTTATTAGGCTAGATTTTATGCTATCCTTCACATACAAGGCCACCCCTCCCCCTTTCTTGCCTTCCCTATCTTTCCTATATAAAGAGTACCCTGGTATTGCTATGTCCCAGTCATTTTTCTCATTATACCGTGTCTCAGTAACAGCGACTAAATCTACACTATCAGTTGCCATTATTGCCACAAGTTCATGGATCTTTTTCCCTAAACTGCGAGCATTTGTAGACATGACTCTCTAAGCTTATCATTTTTTAACACACTTGCTACAGGCACCTTCTGTCCTTGTTTTGGGGGACAATTGGATTGATGTTTTATCGCCCTTTTGCGCCCCCCCCCCTCCTAGTTTAAATACATCCTAGCAAAACCTCTGAACTGCTCACTGAGAACATTTGTTCCCTTTTGAGAAAGATGCAAACCATCTTTTTGTACAGCTTATCTCCATTCCAAACAAAGCTACCATGAGAAATAAAGCCAAATCCTTGCTCCCGACACCATTCACCAAGCCACAAATTAAAGTCCCTAATAGGCATCCGCCTGTCGTTCTGAGTGTTATGCACAGGCAGAACTTCAGAGAATGACAGTGTGGAAGCAACCTGCCGTATATCATTGGCAAAAACACTAAAAACTTCCTTAACCTCTGAAACCTCATTGCAAGCCAAGTCATTTGTCCCTAGATGGACAAGTACATCCAATTCCCCTTCCTGCTTTGCTTGCTTAACAATATTACAGATACGTCTCCTGTCTCTGTGAGCAGTAGCTCCGGGAAGACACCTCACAAGACCACCATTGTCCATCTCCACACCTCTTATGATGGAATCCCCCAACAACAACTGCTTTCTATTAGGCCTCACCATAGTCTCCAAGCTGGTCTCCACAACACCACTAGCCTCAGTGCCTCTCTCCACAACACCACTAGCCTCAGTGCATCTCTCCACAACACCACTAGCCTCAGTGCCTCTCTCCACAACACCACTAGCCTCAGTGCCTCTCTCCACAACAGATGTTGGATTTATTCAGGAGACCCACAGGGTAGTCCCTCCAGCCAGGCTTTGGAGATATAAAAAATTTCCAGTAATATATAGCTCTAGCCACCAGGGGCAAAAAAAATAAAAATAAAAAGAGGGGTTGCTATTATTTTTTCAGGCATGCAGAAGATAGAGACTGTGTTTGAGGAGGGAGACCCACTGGGTAAATATTTGATACTGGTAAAACGAATGAATGATAAGTGTAGCAGATTGCATTGGGCTGTCTGCAAAATTTAGTGTTATAATTTACTTTAGTTAATTTCGTGCTATTTGTATGTATAGTGTATGCAGCATTCTTCTGATTGTTCGGTAAAATCACTCCGTTCATCATACGAATTAAACTACCAAACAATCAGACCACCCCAGGGATAAGTGTGCATCTCGTTTACCCCCTAATCCATTGTAACCACAAGCTAATTGACATTTGACGAAATCCCCCCCTGTGGGCTTTCTGGGTGGTTGGCGTTCGGCATACGAACACATGCCATCTTGCATACAAACTCTCAGCGGTGTTTGGTCGTCGAGTGTCTGGAACCCAAATCGGACACTCAATTACCCGAATACCGCTGAGACCTCCAGCGCTCCAGAACTACCGAACGGAATAACCAATCAGTCCATCATTCATTTAAAGGAATCTATCGAACAAAGGGATTCATGTGAACCCCAGTTCAGCCCTGGATGGCAGGGATTTTCGTGCTTTTTATCTCCTGAACAAAGAGCGACCGCAAGGCCAAAACACATTGAAGTGTTTTCGGCTACTGTCTAGTGTGCGGTCGGTCAAATCTATACTTCCACCTAACTCCCGAGCCCCTGGCCCGATCTGGGTGATTTTTGAATATGTTGCTCACCCAGATCCGGCGATATAACACGAATAGTTGTATCTAGCATATTTGGGGTACATCTGAAAACTGGGTGAAACCATATACTGTATAAGTGGATTATGTGTCCTACTGAGGGGAGAAGATGTACGAGAGGTAATGTGTAAATGATTGGCTACTGTACTAATTATTGTGGGTACCTCCCTTGCATGGGAGAAATGCTTAAAAGAAGGATGTGTGGAATAAAAGTTCAATTCTGCTCCTGATGCTGTGTGTCGTCCAGTCATTGGGAAAAGTGATGGGATACTTTTCGATTACTTTACTAACCGTGGATATTATTCTCTTGGGGTTTACTACTTGTTCCTGAGCCTAACTTGGATTACCAGTGGACATAGTCTGTGGGAGACCAGCTCTCCGCTACATTGGTTGGCAGCTCCAGGATCCAGACTCAGAGGAACAAGTATGTTACAAAATTAACAACCAAATACAAAGGCAGTGTGTTAATAAGGCACTTATCTTTTATCGTGAAATATTAATAGCAGCTACCAATGTGAATTGGGACTCTCCACCCTATATATAAAAGTGAACACTCAGTGTAGGAAATTAGAAAAAAAAACACCACTGGTGTATATGTGGAGCGCTCAAATAATTATCAACTTACCCATATGGGTATGCATACAAATGTACAGAAGAAAGAAACAGTGAATCTGAAACAAATATAAATACAAATGGTGCAAGTAACGCTAGGTAACCAATATAATAAGTAAATAGACCCACTCACATGTAACTGAGCCAATTTGGATAGGCTCAGATCACAACGGCGTGTGTGTACTTAGGCGACACAATACCCAATCGGTCCCATTAGTCTTCTATGGTCCTTATGCATACATAAAGGAAGTAAAAGAGGGAGAGGTCCTAGTGTAGTAAATCACACTGATCAATGGTGAATATTAAAATAAATGGCTTCTCACCTGGTAGGGAGCCCTTATATCCGGCTCCTAGTATATAGGTATCTGTGCCTTTAAGGAGGCTACCACCCTTCTTTTAGCAGCGGAAAAGATGGGAGAAGGACTTCAAAATTAGACAAAATTTATTCATTAAAATATAGTACAAATAAAAAGTGAACTAAATTATATAATAAAAAAGAAAAAAATGAATGAATAAAAAGTCAATGTAAAGTCCTTGCTCCTGGCCGAGACGCGTTTTGCTGTATTCTGACAGCTTTTTCAATCGGTGAAATGTTCCTTGCTTGCGGTGGTTTAAATATCGTGTCCTCCAGTTTGATTGGTGCTACAATCAACATACTTCCTTGTATGGTCGTTCCTATTGGTGGCCGTCAAACTTGCGGTTTCGGCGCGTCCCACGTGACCCAAAACGTCACGTGATGCGTCTCAAACCGGAACGTATGGCTGAGGCATCCATCTTAGATGTGGGCAAGCGCCCTCTTTGTGTATAGATTCGTTATAAACGATATACATGAAAACATTTTGAGAACAGAAAAGATAATTACGTATCACACATTAGATTGATACATATTTAGAGCACATAGTTAAAACTGATCTTATTAAAGTGCTGATTCACAAGAAGAAATAAAAGGTTCAAAAAAGTTAATTGATTAGAACTAGTTGTACAAGTTACAACATATGATAAGCACAAGTATATACAAATTTTTAATTTTAAAGGTGCTAATTCACAAAAGGAAAAAAAGTAGAAGGTCCCAAAGAGTTAATTAGTTAGAGCTGATCTCACAAATTACTACATGTAATAAGCATAAATATATATAAAAGGGATAGCAAGCCCAATGATGACCTCGATAAAAATGTAAAAAATATAAAAAAAATTATATAATACATATAAAAAGCATATGTATATTCCCAATAAAAAGTGTATTCTCATTAAAATGTATAAAAAATGCCTTTTGTAACTGTCTCTTTAAGTGACAAATTGCCCTGCTTCCCTGTATTATAGAGAAGCCCTATTGCCAGCCTCCTTCCTCATGACTATGGCCCTGGTGTGTATGACCCTTTAAAAACAGTCTGTGAGCATATTGGGACTTATGGACTTTTATGGGACTGGTGCTGGCCCTTTAAGCACATTTTTGGGTCATAGGGAAAATTGGGACAATGCCCCTTTAAGACGGTGTCCCCAGACTTGTTTGGGACACTGCCCCTTTAAGCCTGTGTCCCCAGACTTAGTTGAAATCCTTTGTTCATTGCTATTTTCCACTTGGCTCAGTAAATGGGGCTTACGGAACCAAGTACCACACAGGCGGACCACCCAGAAGTGGAAGTGTGCAGGCAATTTACCTCCCAGGCTGGGAGCCTGCTGTAGGTAAATTGTCGACCGCTGGGTGGCCGCAGTTCGTGTAAACCAACACGTGGTGGCGGCGGCCATCTTTGTTCATTCGAACAAGGTCAGCGGTATGTGTAGCCAAATTTATGGAACTGAAATCAGCTACACATTTAAACGAACACCGCTGCCCCCTACCTTCTCCTACACTAAGTTTGAAGCCGAAGAGACTAAGTCCCGATCAGCAGTTTGAACTCACTGCTATACTAAGCTTAATGCATGAACGGCCTCGTTCGTGCATTCGAATGGGACTTTTTCTGCATAAAATTGACTGGCCACACAGCCCAAATCTATGGAACTGTTTTGGGCAGGAAAATGTGCTTGCGGTCGGTCATAAAGGACTTCCGTCTAACTTTTTATCCACTGGAAGGATTTGTATGATTTTTGGTTTTGTTTATATTTAAAGTATGCTGATTCTGAATATGAAGATTGGGTGTATATTTTTACATATATAAGTTACAGTGTATGTATAAAATGTGTATTTTTCCTGCCTGTGATAATTACTTTAAAGGAACACTATAGTCACCTAAATTACTTTAGCTAAATAAAGCAGTTTAAGTGTATAGATCATTCCCCTGCAATTTCACTGCTCAATTCACTGTCATTTAGGAGTTAAATCACTTTGTTTCTGTTTATGCAGCCCTAGCCACACCTCCCCTGGCTATGACTGACAGAGCCTGCATGGAAAAAAAAACAGTTTTCACTTTCAAACAGATGTGGCAGATGGTGGACCGACTCCTAGATGGGTTCCAAGACTATACCTGCGTATATCTAGATGATATTGCCATCTTCGGCAATACCTGGCAGGAGCACTTGGCCCATATAGAAGTGGTGCTAGACAGGATCAGGGAGGCAGGCTTAATGTTGAAACCTGCCAAATATAGTATAGGGATGGCCGAGGTCTAGTACCTGGGACATCGAGTAGGCTGTGGGAAACAAAAGCCAGAACCAGCGAAGGTAGAGGCCGTGGCCCAATGTCCAACCCCTAGGACTAAGACCCTAGTACTAGCCTTTTTAGGGACGGCAGGTTACTATAGGAAGATTGTGCCCAATTATAGCGCCCTGGTCAAACCCTTTAATGACCTTACCCGGAAAAACCTTCCCCACCTGGACCCCGGAGTGTGAGCAGGCATTCCAACAATTGAAAAATGCACTTATAAATGCCCCTGTCTTGGCAGCTCCCAATCCAACTAAACGTTTTCTTGTTCACACAGATGCTTCTATGTTTGGATTGGGGGCAGTACTGAGCCAAGTCGGGGCTGATAGCGGAGAACATCCCGTGGCTTACATCAGTCACAAGTTATTACCCAGAGAAGTAAGCTACGCTGCCATCGAGAAGGAATGCCTGGCTGTGGTGTGGGCCCTGAAGAAATTACAACCGTATTTGTATGGACAGCCCTTTTTTCTGCTCACGGATCACAACCCGTTTGTATGGCTAAACAAGGGTGGCTGGGGACAATGCCAGGCTGCTGCGCTGGAGTTTGGCGCTGCAACCATTTGACTTCAATATCCAGTACCGCACAGGAAAACAGAATGGAAATGCTGACGGGTTGTCTAGACAAACTGACTTGGAAAAATTATCCGTGAGCAACCCCATGCTGGATCAGACTGTGTATGCCGGCTTGTGGGCAAGGGGGAGAAGTGTAGCAGATTGCATTGGGCTGTCTGCAAAATTTTGTGTAATAATGTATTTTCATTAATTTCCTGCTATGTGTATGTATAGTGTATGCAGCATTCTTCTGATTATCGTTTTTCATTAAACAATGTGTAAGTACTATTTAACAGATTTGGTATTTATCACATTTATGGATTCTCCAAGTACTGTAACAAAGATTAGCAATAGAGGTATCACCATTGAGTTATACAATAACAGGGCAGCATCTGACAATTGTATCTTTACCAAAACAGTTAACTTAATGCTGATCATTTAATAAAACAGTTAACATTGGGGTCAAGTCCCCCGCATCAACATAGGCACATCACCCACTATCATGATATGCCTCAACTATAAATCTCCTGTCTACCCTTACTCTAAAAAAAAAAGAAAACCTGAGACATTCTAACGTCAGGTATATAATTATTAAATCCATAGTAAGGCGTACCATACACACTGATTCTTAAAACCCTCTCTGATATACCACTATAGGATTTCCTCACCAACTAAACCATTCTGAACCCTAAGGTTGCCAGTATGTTCTACCGTTTTAATGGGGGTATTCCTTCCAAATCCACACATCAACGGGATTGTAGGTGCATTGCCCAAGTGAAGTAGAGTATTAGTAGCCCACGTAAATTTCCCATTATTAAATATACCTAATTTAAAAAAAAAAAGTGAGAGAGATTAGGAATAAAGTATCAAGACTCGCCAGTGAGTGTAGGCCCTAGCCATCTCCCTAATCTCTAAACTCCCAACCCCCCTATCCCCTTAATCAAAGTCCTCTCCCCTCACCAGATATTCTCTCTATTGTCGCCACTGTTCAACATGCCTATCGCCTGTGCCGATTATTGAGGACCATATAGCCTCTGCTGTATAAATCTCCTCTATGCCATGTAGCCACTGTTCCTTAGTGAGAATCTCTACTTGTTTCCAAAAAGCAGGTATCATAGCTTTTGCTGCATTAAAGAAATGTCTCAAAATGTATTTTTCATATTTGGAGATTAGCAAAAGTGTGAGATGTAACAACATCTGTTCCACTCCAAACATTGGGGCCTCCACAAAAATATCCTCTAATGTAGCTTTAACCACCACCAAATGTGTGCAAGTGTGCCCTCACCAACATTATATATCCAACATAAGGGAGAGATCTCCGGTAAAACCTTATGTAAGAGTGCTGGAGTCCGATACCTAAATGATAGGAGTTTGTAGTTAACCTCCTGGTACCTGGAACTAATAGAACTCATATATTGTAAAATCAGAACTTTTTCCCATTGGGCATCCGTGAATGTCATAGCTAGGGTTTATCTCCCAATGCCTTTTAAACGTATGTTTGGGCTGTCCGCCTCCTACTAGCAAATATTTATAAAGTACAGAAACAGCTGTACTTATCAATGTACCACTCTCACATATCCCTTCAAACCAGGTCAACTCCTGATGTATACGCTTATGCCCTATGCCTCAGTTCTAAGTAATACTGCCGTAGCTGCATATAATGGAATTTAATCAGGGGTGTAGGTTCCTCCCCATTCATAAGGTCATAGATATCCCACATTCCTACTTTATCAAATATCCGGTGGATCAATTTAGGACCATTTCCTCCCAGAAAAGACCAAGCTCTAGGTGGTAGACCTCCACCCAGGTTCCGATTATATGTCAGAGGTATTAGCGGACTTGGTGTGGGAGATAAATGGGTCACCTCTCTAATTGCCCACCATGTCTTCAAGGTTTGATTTACAGGGGACTTTCTATCTCGTTGTTCAAGTGCTTCCATGCCCCCAGTCCATATGGCTGAAGATAAAGACACCTACGCACTATTCTTATCCAATTGTAACCAGTGTTTGCATAATGAGTTGGCATGCCAATCGAGAACCCTTTGTAGAACTGCTGCCTGATGATATTTTTTAAAATCAGGGAGAGCTAATCCTTCCCAGTGCCTAGGTAGACAGAGTAGATCATGTCTCAAGTGCGATCTTTCCCCATGCCAAATATAGCGTATCACCGCAGATTTTAAATATGTAAATAACGCTTTAGGCACTGTTTGGAAGAGATATAACAATATTGGCAGGACATTCATCTTAAGAACTGCAACATGGCCATGCCAAGATATGTATGGATATGACCACTGCTTAAGATCAGTTTGTATTTTCTGCAACAAGGGGACAAAATTACGATGATATAGGTCAGCCGGATTCACCAGAACCCATACCCCTAGGTGAGGAGAAAATGTAATTTAATTTTCTCCTCACTACCACTGGAGTGTCCTCATTAAATTAAATTGCTTTACTCTAACTTTAGTTTTCCATACACCTAGGTATTTCATTGCTCCGTTACACCACATAAATGGGAAGTGGTGTTGGATACTTATAAATTCCTCTCCAGGAATCGAAACATTTAAAACTCCATACTTTGTGAGATTCAATTTAAGGCCAGAGAGTTTTCTATGTTACAAATGCAGACATTAAGCAAGGGAGGATGATCCGTGGCTTAGTAATAAAAAAAACAAAAGGTCATCGGCATATGCAGCCACTTTATGCTCCTCACCCCTCCATTCATAACCCGAGATGTCACAGTTATGACGAATCACTATCAAAGTTTCAAGTGAAATTGCGAACAGTAAGGGTGAGAGAGAGCATTCCGTGTAAAAAAAATAAATAAAATAAAGCCCCCTATCTGGAGAATTTCCAAACGGAGGTGGTCAGTACGAGTGGTTACCATCCCCACTGGGCATTAACCCTACTACTAATGTATGAAACAAATTAGAGAAAATCTCTCTTGAGAAATCCCTCTTGGGTATAAAGGGATAATTGGTTGAAAAATTAAACTTATCAAACAACATATAACCATAGACGAGGAGAAGGATAACTATATAAACAAAGGAAATTGGTAGTAATTATGTATGTGATGGGTAAACCAACCGGCTTTATTGATTTTACCAAAGTGTATTACCCATACCTAGTGCCATTTATAAAAGCATAGAAAAAGTCTATTGCTTATTATCCTAATAATATATTAAACATGTAATCTCTCAGGTTACCAATATCTATATAATATGAGTCAGTTTACTGAAAAGAGCCCCCTATAATATAGTCCTTGTTGGACCTTAAAAAGGTGGGCTTATATCGACAGACATTAGATTAGAAAAGACATAGCAGGGAAAGACTCGCTAAAATCTTAAAAAGTAAGAATAGGAGAAAAGGAAATTAATATAGAGGGGTATAACGTGCATAGTTATAAGACCTATATCTTGACACAGGTCAAATGCAGTTGTGACAAAATATGTTGTTCCCCCAGATCAGGGCTATCCAGGGATGTATAAAAATATTATTTGTGGGGCTATGCAGTGTTTTGGGGTGTTTTCTGTGTTTTGTGAAAAATGTGTGTTTTCTGCCTCTGGGTAATTGAGTTAGTCCATTGTGTTTGTTAATTGTATCACAGGCAGAGGGGAGGGTTTGTGTACATTATCTAGGAGTGTCTATCTGTACAAACCTGTTTTGATTGGCTTTGTAACTTTGTGTCCTGTGCTCCACAAGGTCCACGTGGGTGGTAACCTTGTGGGAAAACCTGTATAAAAGAGACACTAGACCCTCAGACTGCTGAGTTCCTGTTTTACCCTCAACATAGAGCCTCGTCTCATGTGTGGGGGAAAAGGCTGCATCTACACTGGGGGATTGCTATACTCTGTATACTCCCCTGGGCTATAATCACTAAGCTCTTTCTCTAGAGGAAGAGAGGGTCACCCACTGGAACCTGGAGCCTTGTCGTAGGTCCAGGGTGGGTAGAGGACCGCGAGTTCCCAGCCATGCTGCGGCGGTTCATGGAATCTGCAATGCTTTTGGTGTCTAGTGCGGTGTTGATGGTCCTTGGTAAGCACTAGGAGCATCGATTGACGGAGGGTCCGTTACATCTGGTGGCAGTAGTGGGATGGCTCTCTAGTGCGAGGGAAAGCATCCTGGAAGACACAGTTCGTGGATTTATAAGTAGGGCAGCGCTTTTCCCCATACAGTGGCCCTGACTACAGCAAGCATGGCGCCCCTCTACACTATGGCAGAGTTTAACAATATGATGAAGCTGCTGCTGGCTTTCTACGGACCTAGGATAGATAAGAAATCCGTGCAGTTTGTGAGGTCCAGATCCCCAACCAACCCCACAGGAATGCCCGAAGGAGGCGGTAAGCGATCCCTCCTCTCGACAGCAGATCCGCACCCAGGTCTTGGGGGTAGTGCTCGCTGACCCCATCCCAGCGGAAGAGCTGACATCTGGGCAGAGCGCATTTGACCTCTGCCCTCCCCTAAACCCTTGTCCAGAGCCTGATTCCCTACAGGCTACCCCAGCAGAAGCACTGGCATCAGGGCAGAGCGCCGCTGGCCTCTGCCCTACCTGTCCCTTTGTTACAGGGCAGGACTGCACACCGGTTAACCCAGCTGAAGCGCTGGCACCAGGACAGAGTACCACTGATCTCTGCCCATAAAGTAACCTCCACTCCAAGCCAGAGAGCAACCAAGAGACTGGGAGTACCAGATATCAACCCAACCTTGGTAGACTCACTGGACAGAGACAGGCTACCAAAATCACCAGGTGCAGTAACCATTTATTGTGGGTGGGCTACTCTTTTAATTGTTCATTGTGGATGTGTTGCTCGACTAACTCAGGCACTGACTAACAGAAGGTCAGGTACCTGGTTAGTCTCCCCCCAAAAGGGAAGATATGTGATAAAAGCAATTTTGCCACTGGTTTTTGGAGAGGACTAATGGCCAGCCTTTTGCCCAAAGACTGTGGACCCTGCAAAAAGACATGCTAAAAAGTGACTTCCATGGGAAAATGTGCCTCTTCTCCTCCCCCTTTTTCCTGTCCTATTGTTATGTCACAAGTTGAATAATTGTGGAACTCAACTGCAGATTTGATTTTTTTTTATTTCTAATAGAGTGTGAAATTAAAATCCTTTAATTAAGAAAGTTACTGTAGCTTTAAGGTTGCGTGGATTTTGCAGGTTGTTAGTTGAAAGCATAAAGCAATAGCAATAGTAACAGAGATGTTGATAACAGTGTTTTAGTAGCAGAGTTTTTTAGTAAGCAGGTTACAGTTCATTAGTAATGCAAAAACCCAGAGAAGGTATTGAAATGAATACTTAGGATTGTTGGGAGTTGTCTTCCAAAGGCAGGTTAGTTTGAGCCTGGAGGTTGGTTAAACTTCTAACAGTCCGGTTCTTGGAAATTGGAGAGAGCAGGGAAGTCAAATATTCGGTCCGTGGTCAGAGGAGATGAGAAGGCAGGAATCCGTTTAACCCCTTAAGGACACATGACATGTGTGACATGTCATGATTCCCTTTTATTCCAGAAGTTTGGTCCTTAAGGGGTTAAACAGTCCAAGGTTCGGTACACAAAACTTATCGAAGAAGAGCTTAGCCGGCAATGTGATTGTGGAAGTCACAAACAGAAATCACTAAGCAATTTTGAAACAGTTTCTCTATAAAGCTTGAGAGAGCCGCGTCAGAGAGGGGGCGGGGACAGTTCCGCATAACGGAAATGTCAGAACGGAGCCGATCGAAAAGATAAGTCCTGACAGTACCCCCCACATAAAGAGCACACTCAGGGTGCTATTACATTGGTTTCTCAGGATCTATTTCATATTCTTCTTCACCCTGCACTATGATGGGGTCAGGTTTAGACAGTTGTTCTCTATGGAATGGATCTGGGAGAAAATGCTTAAGAAGGGAAACATTAAAAACGGGATGAAGTTTAAGAGAAGAAGGGAGTTTCAACCTCATACCACTGTCGTTAATAATGGATTCAATCTGGAAAGGACCGAGAAAGAGAGAACTCAGTTTCTTTGAAGGAAGGGTTGTAGAAACATTCTTTGATGACAGCCAAACAGAGTCACCGACTTTAAAATGCGGAGGTCTCCTCTTAGTATCATAATTTTTTTTATGCATGACCATAGAATTCTCAAGGTTCTTCTTTAATTGTTTAAACAATTAAAACATTTCAGAGTTTTGAATGGAAACCATTGGGTTAGATGTTAATCTGAGTTCATCAGGAAACGAAGAGGGATGGAATCCATAATTTGAGAAGAATGGAGTCATCTTGCTGCTGGAGTGTATGGAATTGTTGTAGGCAAATTCGGCCATAGGCAACCAATTAATCCAATCATCTTGTAAATATGTACAATAACAACGAAGGTATTGTTCTAAACATTGTGTAAAATTTAATTTGTAATGGTGTTAATGTAGAATCTTCTTAATTTCTTCTTGTCTTCAGTTGATTGATATATATACGTATTTTGTATATATATTCTTGGGCCCAATGCTCGCCACAATAATATATGTCTATATTATTGAAAAGTAGTAATACGCAATCTGACTTACGGTTTCTTCAGGTTTATTCTTTGTTACGGATACATAATAAAACATAATAAAGGATGTTACAGGATAGTGGACATTCAACAGCAGATGGTAATTGCTGGACTTCTTTAAATCCTTACATCTTTACATGGAGAGAGAGAGAGCCAGAGCCAAGAGCCACGAGCCAAGAGAGCTAAGAGCCAAGACCGAGAGTGACCTCGTGTCCCTCTGTTACTATAAAGATGTGTTCATACTAATGTCAGCGTTTAACTCTAGCCAAATAAGGACAAAACCCCCACATCCACATTCCAGAGCTCTCGGACAAAAAAAGCCCTGTGACTTACTGATACCATCTGTTACTTATGTCAATCCACACATCCATATATATAATCAATAGAAACATAGAATATACAATATTCTACATTCCCTCTGTTTATGGTTTGTCTTAAAACCATAACACAATGTCACTAACCTGTCCATTCATACATCACTTGTATCACATTCATTGAGCATAGAACAAGATGTAGTCACAATTTTCTATTATATGAGAGTTCTTAGAAGGTCGAGTTTCTATCCCTCATACTGCTTACTTTACTTAAAAACTCCCTCTGTTTCAGCTATGTATTGATATCCATATCCATGTTACATCCTAACTACCTGAACATAATATAAATATATATAACAATAATAAATGAATAAAATAAAATATTTACAAATGTTGATCCAATAAACAATAAAGCAATCAGAAAGATCTACCTGCTCTGGTACAGTCGTATCTTTGTAGATAACAAAATCAAGATGATAACTTTCTAAATAATAATAACTGTGTTTCACTATCATATTCCTACAGACACATATAACAAAGTATTTTCATTCTCAATACCTGATATTACTTTAGTACTAATACATGTATTGCTTGTATATCCCGTCCAATTATATTTCCATGAATAATATGGTTTCTAGCAACTTTAAAATCTTTGTCATTTGTATTCATGCATTACATTCCTATACCATTAATACCACCTAGTGATGATTGTATCAGTACTTTACAATCATAGTATTTAATTTGTATATTCAGTAGGCTCTAACTACCTAAAATATATCAACACTACTTATAAGTCTCATTCAAAGGATGTGTTATCAACCATGAAGTTCTACAATAATTCTTCAAATAATGTTCATGGTGTTGACAATACTTATTGTTCTAGAAATTCTCCACCCATACATCTTTCTATCATAGATTTGTTTTTGTTTACATAATTATAATTTTGACTACTATTCTACCTTGTAGTAACAAACTTTTCATTCAATATAAACATAGTTTACTTTAAAATAACTTGGAAAGAACAATTTAAATTCATTATAATCCCTCTCTTCATTAGCATTGTGATGACTTATTAGTGTAATACATCTTAAAAGCAGGATTGTCCTAATGTTCTGACCAATCCGTATTCCTTAGTACACTTCAACTGACTAAAATAAAATAAAATAAACAAACTCAGGGAAATCATAAAACAGTGTATTCATTGGATATCACCATATCCAGAAACCTATTCTCCCTAGTCCATACCTTTTATAGACTTAGGTCAAATATAATTGTGTACTATACTCTTAACTAAACTCAATTCAATTCCTCTTGGATCTCTGAACTCTTATATCCAAGGCATTCTTAATGTATACCATTACTTAATATTAATCAATATTAATATCCTTCCTTAGTTTTCTTCTTTATGTTACCATTGTTTGTTTTACTTCACCTCGATATAAACAAATTACTCATTCTTGTGAATCTATGAAATACTATTGCACTCAATCTTTGTAGTATTAAGTAACCATGATCCATATTTTATCTACCTCTGATACTTCTCATCCTATGTATAGGTAATAATGTAATAGTTATTTTCATAATACTATCCTTTCATAATTGTACTCCATGTGTTACACATTTATAAGTACTCTCTTTTGGTATTAATACTCATAACTGTTAAATAACTTTTCATTGTCTGTTTTCTTCTTCGTTAATATTTAGGAATCAATATGTATGTTAGTGTCAATCTTTTATTTCTTTGTAAGTCTGTTAATCTTCTGTATCGAATGAACTCTGTAGAATCTTCCATCACAGTTTGCAGATCAGGTGAAAAGTCTCTTTCCAACAGTGGATGTCCAGTTGTCTGAAGGAATGCTTTCCTGATTTATTGCCACAAGGATCTGTCACGCTTTACCTACATTAAAACAAAAAAACATGTGCAGCATCAATACAATGGCTTACAATGTTTATATTTCATTATTATTATACAGTTTAACATTGAATTACATGGACTACACAAAACATACTCATATCTTCTCATGAGATCTACCATCTAGTGGTCATTGCATTTATGCCATGTGATGTATAATCTTTAAATTTCCTTTATATTAAAATCTTTCTGGACATTTTAATTTTCCAAACTTTTTATTAATCATACCCCCCTTTTAAACTCTTTAATAATCTGGAGGTACAACCTAATCACATGTCAGATATTACAAGAAAATATTGTTTTCCACTATATTTTAACAATAGCAGCCATCTTGTCTTAACACTGGCACCATTTTGTCACATGAAACAAACTACAAAAATATATATTGTTTCCTACATCAAATGTATTGGTAAATCTAGGTTTTATTCTATCCAGACTTTTGTCTCATATATAATCAAAACATATGTATGTCCAGGCTTTGCAAAATATAGTAATCCATTATCAGTCATGACATTAAAATCTCATTCTCATGAATTAAATCAAAGATTTTAAATCAACCTCAGAAGCAACAAGGAATAAATCTATTGTTTTTTCCTTCTGTAAAATGATTGGAGTTACTGTATAATCGCATACACCCAATATAACATACACTGCATGTTCCTAACTGCTACATTAGTGTATTTCATTCTGCCATATTTGCAAACTTGATGTAAATTTTTATTTTAATTAATTAACCTAATACTTTCTTATAACACACATAAAAAACAATGAAAAAACAGTTCAGACTAACAATTAATTAAAACAACAAACTGACATAGATCTCTATTCTTGTGTGCTGTCCTTAATTCTGGAATCAGCCTGTGTACATCTGTTGGCACACATATCCATGCTCATTCCCTAAACTGATCATATCTCTTGAAGTTATCTGATTCTTATAACTTTCTGTGTTACACTGCATTGCTTGTCTGTCTCCTAATTTCGATTTAGCTAAAATTGCTCTTATTTGTCTGATTATCAGTTTACAAGGAAAGGCTTTAATTGATTTATCTCCACATGTATTTTCTCTGTCAAAATTTTAAATCAACAAATTTAATTTCTCATTTGCTTTTGATTTGATATCTCGGATAAAATATCTGCAAGACCTTAGATAATGTTGTTTATTGCACCAAAAACAAACAACTTTAGGAGTTATATTCTGCATTTTATTTGAGCAAATTGGGGGTAGCTCAGCTGTCTGTATCACTCTTTCACACCGAGTCCAGGAAGGAGAAGGAGGGGGACAAGGAGTGTCCAATCTGCACTTCTTTCTCTGCCTAATTCCACAAGTAATTCTAACCCCTTCATTATTGGTTTCCCTCCTTAAGTTATCCAAGAACAAAGCTACTTCTGTCAAAGTGCTTTTTTCTCTAGCTAACACAATTGCAGTTGGATCTAGATCTTGAATTTTTTTCACAAATTCATTAATTAACCGATCTTCAGAAAAATCAGCAACAAGTCTATATGCACTTTCAAATTTTACAAGAAAACTAAATATATCCTCCCCCTTGTGTGGTTTTAGTTTTTCCAACATTTCAGTGTCTGCAAAATCATTCCCTGTTGTTAATTTTATTAATTGTGTTAATCTGTCTTGCTTATTTCCATATATTATTTTATCATTGTCCTCACAGAGGGGGTCTGCAGTGCTGGGGGATAGGATGGCTAGAAGGTTGGAGGAGATTTTAAACTAGTAGTAGGGGGGGAGGGTCATAGCAATCTACAAAATGGAGATAGGACAAAAAGGAGATGGGCTTTAGCACAGTATAAGGGGGTGGAAACGGGGGGGAGTGGCAAGCTCAGAACAGAGAAGCTGTGTAATGTTGAAAATTCACAAAATATACAAGTGACGCATAATATTAAATGTATGCTTACTAATGCAAGGAGCCTAAATAATAAAATGGGGGAACTAGAGGCATTAGCATACACTAAACAATATGATATAATAGGCATAACTGAAACATGGTGGGATGAGACACATGACTGGGCAGCTAACTTAAATGGGTACATGTTATTTAGGAAGGATAGGAAAAACAAGAAATGTTTGTATGTCAAACATGATTTAAAGCCAAATGTTAAGCAAATGGAATGTGAGGAGGATAATGTGGAACCTTTATGGGTAAATATCTGCTTGGAGGAAAAGAAGGGAAACCAACTATTGGTTGGGATATGTTATAAACCACCTAATGTTAATATTGACGAGGAACAACAGCTGTTTGAGCAAATTGAGAAAGCTGCAAATCTGGGTAACACTTTAATTATTGGAGATTTTAATTACCCGGATATAAATTGGGACAGAGGGACTAGTGCCTCAGCAAAGGAAATTAGGTTTTTATGTTTCAAATATGTTTATTGTCAGCAATATAAACACGGGTGTTGAACTTGGTATCATTCATGCATATAGTTGCCTACGCAGAGGCGTGCACATTGAAAGTGTATATAATGCGAGGCCGACATATTCCAGTTAACTCAGAGTAACACATAGTTGCCTGCGCAGAGGCGTATAAGTCAAAATAAACACGCAATGACAAATATTAGACATTTATAAGCCTTGCAGGGCTAGACATGCAAAAGGTGGTGAGCTTGCTTGGTATTGCGTTGTTAGGGCGTTGTTGTCAGGTATGTAGTGGCTATTTGGGGTGGCAGTTAGTATCATGTGTTCAGCTATCGGCTCATTAAATGGTGTTAGTGTGGTTCGTTAATAATACACTGTTTTCTTCTGAGATGCCTGTGTTTGCGTATTTATCCCTGTTGCCGTAAACTGCAGTGAAGGCCCATCTTGCGAAAATGAGTTGGTGTTTACGCGTTCTGGTCTTTTGTCTGTATCCCTGAGTTCTAGTGTGTCTCGTGGCTACCTGCTCGTGCATATTGGGGTTGTATTTGTTTTGTATGTTTCGTGTCCTTCCCCTCTGCTGGTGATGGTGAAACCTTCTGCGGTAAGTCTGTGTCCCCTCTATTGCGTGTTTCCATGGTTATGTCTATGTAGCGTTGCTTTATTCTGGAGCTCTGTGTGTCTGCCTCTATTGTTGCGTCTTTGTGGTTCCGGTTTGTGTGTCTGAGTCACTGTCTGTGTGTCTTGGTGTCGTCGCGTTGAGGTGGGGGAATTAGGTTTTTAAACTTGTTAAATGACACCTTCATGTCACAACTTGTACAAGCACCAACTAGAATGGATGCTTGTCTGGACCTGGTTTTAACAAACAACGTTGATCTTTTGACCAACATTCAAGTAGGTGAGCACTTGGGAAATAGTGATCACAATATAGTGTCCTTTGAAATAAACTCAAAAAAACAAAAGCACATGGGGAATACTAAAACATATAATTTTAAAAAGGCCAATTTCAATAAGTTAAGGGAAGCTTTACAATATATTGACTGGCATAAACTCTTTAGTGAAAAGAACACTGAGGATAAATGGATCATCTTCCAACAAATATTACAAAGGTACATTTCTCAGTATGTACCGTTGGGAAATAAATATAAAAGAAACAAATTTAAACCAATGTGGCTTAGTAGAGAAGTAAAACAAGAGATTACAACAAAGAAAAGGGCATTTAAAGCATTTAAATCGGACAAATCAGATGCATCTTATAAAAGATATAAGGATGCAAATAATGCATGCAAAAAGGCAATTAGACTTGCTAAACTTCAAAATGAAATAATGATAGCTGAAGAGAGCAAAACCAACCCCAAAGCATTTTTTAAGTACATAAATTCTAAAAAAAAAACAAAATGAAAGTGTAGGTACACTAAAAACTGAAATGGGGGTGTTAGTTAATGAAGACCAGGAAAAGGCAGGAATTTTAAATAACTATTTCTCCTCTGTATATATTAAGGAAGAACCCATGGCAACAGATGTGCAAATGATTGCTACTAAAAACTTGCAGAATAATTGTAATTGGTTAACTCAAGACAAGGTGCTGCAGCAACTAAAGAAAGTTAATTAGTGATGTCGCGAACCCGAAATTTTCGGTTCGCGAACGGCGAACGCGAACTTCCGCAAATGTTCGCGAACCGGCGAACCGCGCAAACCGCCATAGACTTCAATGGGCAGGCGAATTTTAAAACACACAGGGACTCTTTCTGGCCACAATAGTGATGGAAAAGTTGTTTCAAGGGGACTAACACCTGGACTGTGGCATGCCGGAGGGGGATCCATGGCAAAACTCCCATGGAAAATTACACAGTTGATGCAGAGTCTGGTTTTAATCCATAAAGGGCAGAAATCACCTAACATTCCTAAATCACAATGAATATGGATTGACACCTGACATATGACATATTGACACCTGTCCTCAGAGCCCCTGATGCACACGGACACAGAACAGAATAGGGACTGTTCCCCCTACATAGGGTCACTTGGCAGATATGGATTGACACCTATCCTCAGGATCCCTGATACACACTGACACAGAGCAGAATAGGGACTGTTCCCCCTACATAGGGTCACTTAGCAGATATGGATTGACACCTATCCTCAGAGACCATGATACACACTGACACAGAGCAGAATAGAGACTGTTACCCCTACATAGGGTCACTTGGCAGATGTGGTGGCACTGTGTCCTCAGAGACCATGATACACACTGGCTTAGAGCAGAATAGGGACTGTTCCCCTACAGCCGGGTCACTTGGCAGATATGGATTGACACAAACTGCTATTTGGGCCCTTTAAATAGCCATTGCCCCTGCTTCCTAGTTGTGGGAGAAGCCTGTTGCCAGCCTCCTCCCATATGACCCCTATGGCCCCTGGGGAGATTGTGAAAATGTATGCACTTTTTATTTGGTGTGCCTTGGCCCTTTAAGACTGTGTTTAGACATATTGGGGCTTATGGACTCAGTCGTTTTCAGCCGTTTTTTTTCAGCCTTATTTCAGCTGCAGAGACTAAGTCCCATTCGGCGATGGGACTTAGTCGTTTTTTCAGCCTGAAATAGACCGACCTCACAGCCCAAATCTATGGAACTGTTTTGGGCAGGAAAATGTGCTTGCGGTCGGTCATAAAGGGACCTCCAGCTAACTTTTTAACCCCTGGATGTATTTGGCTGATTTTTGGTTATGTTTATGTTTTAAGTGTGCTGATTCCAAATATGTAATTATGAAGATGGGATGTGTAGTTTTAAAGTTACAGTGTATGGCTAAAAACTGTATTTTTACTGCCTGTGTTTAATTATGTTAATCTCTTCCCAAACGTCATTTCGTTCAAAGTGGAGAGAATGTTAAAAAATATATTTTTGTTCGGAGTGTGAGAAATGCTTTTCAGCCGCTTCTAATCTTAAGCATCATTTGAGGAGCCATACAGGAGAGAAACCTTATTTGTGGTGTGTTTAGTATTGTTCTGATCAGTTTAATACCTTCCGCGTCTCCTATCAGTGGACGTGTATATGGCAGCCATTTTAGGAACCGTACACCTGGGACCCGAGCAAGGTCACCTCGTTCAACAGGCTTGCAGCGTATCCTCCAGGAAGAAGAGCCTGAACCCTTACCGGCTGCACGTGTCTTACCTGTACATGGAAAGCTGCTCTGGTTCCTTGATGAGCCAGCTGCCCGTGAGTTAACATGTCCCGTGGAGAAGCACTCTGTCCTGTAAAGCCTCACCAAAAAAAAGGAGTGGTGTGTTTAGTATTGTTCTGATCAGTTTAATACCTTCCGCGTCTCCTATCAGTGGACGTGTATATGGCAGCCATTTTGTCAGATTCAAGTTCTTGTGCCCCACAGTTCAAAATAACATTCAAATGACAATTCATGACAGATCACACAAGTGAATAGCCCTGCCAACGTCTTCTCAGAATTTTTTCGTTTTCTATGAAGAAATAGAAATGCAAGAGCAGAATAGAGACTGTTCAGTTTAATACCTTCCGCGTCTCCTATCAGTGGACGTGTACACGGCATTGATTTTTGTAACAGGGAGATGGAAGAAGAGGCTTGGTCGGTCCTCTTACTGCAAATTTGGGGCACTGCGCGGTCAAGCTAATGTGACACCAGATAGGAGTGGTGTGTTTAGTACTATTTTTTATCAGTTTAATACCTTCCGCGTCTCCTATCAGTGGACGTGTACACGGCATTGATTTTTATCTAAGCCGTAAACTTTTGCATAGCGAAGTAGATTCACTGCCATTGAAAAGGAGTGCATGGCGGTGGTGTGGGCCCTCAAAAAGCTGCAACCTACTTGTATGGACAACCGTTTACCTTACTCACAGATCACAACAAATTTGGGGCACTGCGCGTGCAATCTAATGTACCACCAGATAGGAGTGGTGTGTTTAGTACTATTTTTATCAGTTTAATACCTTCCACGTCTCCTATCAGTGGACGTGTACACGGCATTGATTTTTATCTAAGCCGTAAACTTTTGCATAGCGAAGTAGATTCACTGCCATTGAAAAGGAGTGCATGGCGGTGGTGTGGGCCCTCAAAAAGCTGCAACCTACTTGTATGGACAACCGTTTACCTTACTCACAGATCACAACAAATTTGGGGCACTGCGCGTGCAATCTAATGTACCACCAGATAGGAGTGGTGTGTTTAGTACTATTTTTATCAGTTTAATACCTTCCGTGTCTCCTATCAGTGGACGTGTACACGGCATTGATTTTTATCTAAGCCGTAAACTTTTGCATAGCGAAGTAGATTCACTGCCATTGAAAAGGAGTGCATGGCGGTGGTGTGGGCCCTCAAAAAGCTGCAACCTACTTGTATGGACAACCGTTTACCTTACTCACAGATCACAACAAATTTGGGGCACTGCGCGTGCAATCTAATGTACCACCAGATAGGAGTGGTGTGTTTAGTACTATTTTTATCAGTTTAATACCTTCCGCGTCTCCTATCAGTGGACGTGTACACGGCATTGATTTTTATCTAAGCCGTAAACTTTTGCATAGCAAAGTAGATTCACTGCCATTGAAAAGGAGTGCATGGCGGTGGTGTGGGCCCTCAAAAAGCTGCCTTTGGACAACCGTTTACCTTACTCACAGATCACAACAAATTTGGGGCACTGCGCGTGCAATCTAATGTGCCACCAGATAGGAGTGGTGTGTTTAGTACTATTTTTATCAGTTTAATACCTTCTACGTCTCCTATCAGTGGACGTGTACAACAAATTTGGGGCACTGCGCGGTCAAGCTAATGTGACACCAGATAGGAGTGGTGTGTTTAGTACTATTTTTATCAGTTTAATACCTTCTGCGTCTCCTATCGGTGGACGTGTACACGGCATTGATTTTTGTAACAGGGAGATGGAAGAAGAGGCTTGGTCGGTCCTCTTACTGCAAATTTGGTGCACTGCGCGGTAAAGCTAATGTGACACCAGATAGGAGTGGTGTGTTTAGTACTATTTTATCAGTTTAATACCTTCCGCGTCTCCTATCAGTGGACGTGTACACGGCATTGATTTTTATCTAAGCCGTAAACCTTTGCATAGCGAAGTAGATTCACTTCCATTGAAAAAGAGTGCATGGCGGTGGTGTGGGCCCTCAAAAAGCTGCAACCTACTTGTATGGACAACCGTTTACCTTACTCACAGATCACAACAAATTTGGGGCACTGCGCGTGCAATCTAATGTACCACCAGATAGGAGTGGTGTGTTTAGTACTATTTTTATCAGTTTAATACCTTCCGCGTCTCCTATCAGTGGACGTGTACACGGCATTGATTTTTATCTAAGCCGTAAACTTTTGCATAGCAAAGTAGATTCACTGCCATTGAAAAGGAGTGCATGGCGGTGGTGTGGGCCCTCAAAAAGCTGCCTTTGGACAACCGTTTACCTTACTCACAGATCACAACAAATTTGGGGCACTGCGCGGTCAAGCTAATGTGACACCAGATAGGAGTGGTGTGTTTAGTACTATTTTTTATCAGTTTAATACCTTCCGCGTCTCCTATCAGTGGTCGTGTACACGGCATTGATTTTTGTAACAGGGAGATGGAAGAAGAGGCTTGGTCGGTCCTCTACTGCAAATTTGGGGCACTGCTGTCAGCTAATGTGACACCAGATAGAGTGGTGTGTTTAGTACTATTTTTATCAGTTTAATACCTTCGCCTCCTATCAGTGGACGTGTACACGGCATTGATTTTTGTAACAGGGAGATGGAAGAAGAGGCTTTATCGGTCCTCTTACTGCAAATTTGGGGCACTGCGCTGGGTCAAGCTAATGTGACACCAGATAGAGTGGTGTGTTTAGTAATTATTTTATCAGCGTTTATCACCGCTCTATCAGTGGACGTGTACACGGCATTGATTTTTATCTAAGCCGTAAACTTTTGCATAGCTAAGTAGATTCACTGCCATTGAAAAGGAGTGCATGGCGGTGGTGTGGGCCCTCAAAAAGCTGCAACCTACTTGTATGGACAACCGTTTACCTTACTCACAGATTACAACAAATTTGGGGCACTGCGCGTGCAATCTAATGTGCCACCAGATAGGAGTGGTGTGTTTAGTACTATTGTTATCAGTTTAATCACTGTTACGTCCCCTATCCGCTGATGTGGAGCAAGACGCAGCAGCAGAAGAGGACTCAGCCGAGGAGGTTATGGAAGAGGATGGCGTAGGAGGAGTAGAGGAGGTGGCAGCAGGCCTGCCTGCAAGTCGTGGCGGTGTCACGATGGTGCTTGAAGATAACTAACTGCTATTCAATCTATAACAGTGAAAAACGTTTTTTGTTTTTAAATCCAAGTTATTGTGACACCAGTGAGTGAGTGGTGGCACTGGGCACAGTATCCACTGTGAGCCTGACACACCCGCTTTGAGACAACTAACTGCTATTCAATCTATAATTGATGTTTGTTTCACAGGCAGAAAATGCCCTAAAACATGGCGGCTTGAAACCTAGTTGGTGGCGGATCAGTCACTCAAGTCAACAGGCATTCAGAGCTAAAATACAGCAGCGTGTGGACCATTTTTAGCCCAAGGCAGCTCATCTCATCAGGCCTTTTTTAATCTAATGTATCGCCAGTGTCAGTCCCTTCGGGATCCATCCCTCATTCATCTTAATAAAGGTGAGGTAATCTAGACTTTTTTGACCTAGGCGACTTCTCTTCTCAGTGACAATACTTCCTGCTGCACTGAAGGTCCTTTCTGACAGGACACTTGAAGTGGGGCAGGCCAGAAGTTCTATCGCAAATTGGGATAGCTCAGGCCACAGGTCAAGCCTGCACACCCAGTAGTCAAGGGGTTCATCGCTCCTCAGAGTGTCGATATCTGCAGTTAAGGCGAGGTAGTCTGCTACCTGTCGGTCGAGTCGCTCTCTGAGGGTGGATCCCTAAGGGCTGTGGCGATGCGTAGGACTTAAAAAGGTCCGCATGTCCTCCATCAACAACACGTCTCTAAAGCGTCCTGTCCTTGCCGGCGTGGTCATGGGAGCAGGAGGATGACTTCCACCTCTCCCCCTGTTAGATTCCCGTTGTGCTGTGACATCACCCTTATACGCTGTGTAAAGCATACTTTTCAATTTATTTTGCAAATGCTGCATCCTTTTATACTTGTTGTAATTCGGTAACATTTCCGCCACTTTCGCTTATACCGGGGTCTAGTAGCTGACACCCAGTACAGGTCAGCGCTCTGCTTCAGCCTTTATACGCAGGGTCCCTCAACAGGCACGACAGCATGAAAGACCCCATTTGCACAAGGTTGATGCCGAAAGCTACTCATTTCCCTGCCTCCTCCTCACTGATGTCAATGAAGGTATTTTCTTCCCCCAGCCACGCACATACCACAGGTGTACCAGATAGGTGACAACGAGCACCCTGGGATGCCTGTTGTGGTTGGTCTTGCTCCTCCTCTTCCTCCTCCTCAAAGCCACATTCCTCCTCTGACTCCTCTTCCTCACAATCCTCTTCCAGCGTTGCCGCGGGTCCAGCAAGCGATGCTGATAAGGCTGTTTCTGGAGGTGATGGTGACCACAACTCTTCCTCTTCCTCTTCACGCCCATCTACGGCCTGATCCAGCACTCTTCGCAGGGCACGCTCCAGGAAGAAAACAAATGGTATGATGTCGCTGATGGTGCCTTCGGTGCGACTGACTAAATTTGTCACCTCCTCAAAAGGACGCATGAGCCTACAGACATTGCGCATGAGCGTCCAGTAACGTGGCAAAAAAATTCCCAGCTTCCCAGAGGCTGTCCTAGCACCCCGGTCATACAAATATTCATTAACGGCTTTTTCTTGTTGGAGCAGGCGGTTGAACATTAGGAGTGTTGAATTCCAACGTGTCGGGCTGTCGCAAATCAAGTTTCACTGGCATGTTGTTTCGGCCATTGATATCGCAAAGTGAGAGCCATGGCCGTGTAGGGAACGCCTGAAATGGCCACACACCTTCCTGGCCTGCTTTTCAGGACGCCCTGTAAGCCTATGTACTTATGCACAAAAAGTTGTAATGATCAGGGGATAATACTATGTGCGCTATGCACTGCACATGTGACAACTTACCAACTTCAATGCCGCTTAACAAATTTAGACCTGTCACAAAACCACTTTGCCCATATCCAGTTGCAGCAGAGTCAGCCACTTTTCCACCTGTGCGTCCAGGGCGGACAGGAGTGCTTGTCCGGTGTGACTCTCTGCTTTCAAGCAAGTCAAACCCAAGACGGCGTGACAATGCCGTATCCGGGATGTGGAATAGTACCTGGGGAGCTGGGGGTGTGCCGTTGATGTGGAGCAAGACGCAGCAGCAGAAGAGGACTCAGCCGAGGAGGTTATGGAAGAGGATGGAGTAGGAGGAGTAGAGGAGGTGGCAGCAGGACTGCCTGCAAGTCGTGGCGGTGTCACTAACTCCTCTGCAGATTACGTATCTATGCTTGGCAGCAGTCAGCAGGTTTACCTAATGCTAGTGTAGGTGATATACCTGCCCTGACCATGCTTTGCAGACCAGGTATCAGTGGTTACCGGTCTTGCCCCAACACTCGTAGTGCCAGAGATGCTATTACTTCCTTTTGCACAATTGAGTACAGGTTGGGGATTGCCTTTTGCGAAAAGTAATTTCGGCCGGGTACCTTCCACTGCGGTGTCCCAATAGCTACAAATTTTTTGAACGCCTCAGACTCCACCAGCTTGTATGGTAAAAGCTGGCGGGCTAATAGTTCCGACAAGCCAGCAGTCAGACGCTGGGCAAGGGGGTGACTTTCTGACATTGTCTTCTTACGCTCAAACATGTCCTTGACAGACACATGACTGTGGGAAGATGAGCGCGAACTGCTCAAGGCGGGAGGCGGAGTGGCGGATGGTTGAGAGGGGACAAGGAGGACAGCAGTGGTTGACGTGGCTGAAGATGCTGGACCAGGAGGAGGCTGGTGGCTTAGAGTAGGCGAGCTGCTTGTACTCATGTGTTGATCCCATAGCGCTTGTGATGTGAGATCATGCCTACGCAGCAGTTGTACCTAGGTGGGTGTTGACTCTACCACTCAGTTTCTTTTGGCACAGGTTGCAAATGGCACGCTGTTGTCAGAGGTGATACACAAAAAAATTCCACACTGCTGAGAGCTCTGCAATGACGGGCATTCTGGTGGTGGATACTGTTACGCGCTGATTACGGTTGTCGGGCTGACCCCGGTGTCGCATGCATGCTGTCTGACTGTGCCACTAGCTCCTTCTTGGCGACGACCTCCCCTGCTTCCAACCTCGCCTCCCTCCTCCTCCCTGTCTCCCATCTGAACTTTCTACTCTGTTCTTCTTCTTTGATGAGCGGCACCCACGCGACATCCATGGACGCTATCGTCATCATCAACCGCCTTCACTTGTATCTGACAACTCAGCAAAGGAAGCAGCATGGTACAACATCATCATCACACCGTACGTCCATGTGTGTAATGCTGCCTGCCTGAGACATATCCCTGTTATCTACATCCTCTGGCAATAATGGTTGCGCATCACCCATTTCTTCAAACGGATGTGTGAATAACTCCTCTGACATACCAACTGAAGCGGCTGTGGTGCTAGTTTTGGTGGTGGCGGCAGGCGGGTGAGTGGTATCTTGAGAGGTGCCTGAAGCCAAGCTGGAGGAGGATGGTGCGTCAAGGTTCTGAGCGGAGGCTGTAGAAGATTGGGTGTCCTGTGTTAGCCAGTCAACTATGTCCTCAGAACTTTCAAGTTCAGGGTACGTGGCCTCTGAAAACTGGGCATTATTCTAGGGCCAAAGGGAATCACAGCACCACAACCACGATGGCCCCTGCGGGGTGTCATTTTTGTTGGGATTAGTGGTACTATGCGTGCAAGCTACTGTGAGACCAGATATGAGTGGCAATGTGCACTGGCACAGTTGTGCAGAGCACAGGCTGTAGGCCTGACACCCGCTTGCAAGCTATTGTGACACCAAATCTAAGTGGTGGCACTGGTCACCGTATCCACTGTTAGCGTAACACACCTGCTTGAAGATAACTAACTGCTATTCAATCTATAACAGTGAAAAAAGTTTTTTGTTTTTAAATCAAAGCTATTGTGTCACCAGATCTAAGTGGTGGCACTGGTCACGTATCCACTGTTAGCGTAACACACCCGCTTTAAGATAACTAACTGCTATTCAATCTATAACAGTGAAAAAAGTTTTTTTTTTTTTTTTTAAATCCAAGCTATTGTGACACAGATCACAAGTATGGTGGCACTGGTCACCGTATCCACTGTTAGGCGTAACACACCCGGCTTTAAGGACGCGACTGCCTATTCCAATCTATAACAGTGAAAAAAGTGGGTTTTTTTTAAATCAAAAACTATTTTTGTGACACCAGATATAAGTGGTGGCACTGGTCACCACGTATCCACACTGTTAGCGTAACACACCCGCTTTAAGGACACTGGCTGCTATTCAATCTATAACAGTGAAAAAAGATTTTTGTTTTTAAATCCAAGCTATTGTGACACCAGATATAAGTGGTGGCACTGGTCACCGTATCCACTGTTAGCGTACCACACCCGCTTGAAGATAACTAACTACTATTCAATCTATAACAGTGAAAAAAGTGGGTGTTTTTTAAATCCAAGCTATTGTGACACCAGATATAAGTGGTGGCACTGGTCACCGTATCCACTGTTAGCGTAACACACCCGCTTTAAGGACACTGACTGCTATTCAATCTGTAACAGTGAAAAAAGATTATTTTTTTTTTAAATCCAAACTATTGTGACACCAGATCTAATTAGTGGCACTTGTCAGCGTATCCACTGTTAGCGTAACACACCCGCTTTAAGGACACTGACTGCTATTCAATCTATAACAGTAAAAAGTTTTTTGTTTTTAAATCCAAGCTATTGTGACACCAGATCTAATTAGTGGCACTTGTCAGCGTATCCACTGTTAGCGTAACACACCGCTTTAAGGACACTGACTGCTATTCAATCTATAACAGTGAAAAAAGATTATTTTTTTTTTAAATCCAAACTATTGACACCAGATCTAATTAGTGGCACTTGTCAGCGTATCCACTGTTAGCGTAACACACCCGCTTTAAGGACACTGACTGCTATTCAATCTATAACATTAAAAAAGTTTTTTGTTTTTAAATCCAAGCTATTGTGACACAGGATCTAATTAGTGGCACTTGTCAGCGTATCCACTGTTAGCGTAACACACCAGCTTTAAGGACACTGACTGCTATTCAATCTATAACAGTAAAAAAAGTTTTTTGTTTTTAAATCCAAGCTATTGTGACACCAGATCTAATTAGTGGCACTTGTCAGCGTATCCACTGTTAGCGTAACCCACCCGCTTTAAGGACACTGACTGCTATTAAATCTATAACAGTAAAAAAAGTTTTTTGTTTTTAAATCCAAGCTATTGTGACACCAGATGTAATTGGTGGCACTGACTGAGGAAATGGGCACAGTATGCACTGTGAGCCTGACACAGAAGCTGGCAGCAGTGGCAGACAACTGACTGCTATTCAATCTATAACAGTGAAAAAAGTTTTTTGTTTTTAAATCCAAGCTATTGTGACACCAGATGCAATTGGTGGCACTGACTGGGGAAATGGGCACTGTGAGCCTGACACAGAAGCTGGCAGCAGTGGCAGACAACTAAGTGCATTTACATTAGATAGAAAAAAAAAATCCAAAAAAAGCATACCCTTATCCCTAACCTAGCTATGCTTTTCCTATCTTATGAACAGCAGCTACACTTTCCCTCCTCTTACTAAGCATGCAGCTTGAGAATGAATCTAAAATGGATGCTGTCCAGTAGGTGGGAGGGTCTGCTAGGGAGGCTGTGCTGCTAATTGGCTGGAGTGTGTCTGCTGACTGTGAGGTACAGGGTCAAAGTTTACTCAATGATGACGAATAGGGGGCGGGTCGAACCGCGCATATGTTCGCCCGCCGTGGCGAACGCGAACATGCTATGTTCGCCAGGAACCGTTCGCCAGCGAACCGTTCGGTACATCACTAAATGGCACTAATCAAGATGTTGGGTTGGGAGCAATCAAAGTCCAAAGCTAATGCCCAATAAATATTCATAGAAAGGACATTCATCAAAGAAGCATTATAAAAAAACAATCCCAAGAAAACCAAACAAAAAGTTTAAATCATGTGAAAAGAATGTCATGACAATGGGAGAGCAAAACATCCTTAAAAAAAAAATTAATATAAGTTAAATACATTTTGACTTTAGAAGTCCCTAGGAATAGAGCATAGCTTAGAAGAAAGGGACCCATGAGAGAGGTAATAGGGAGGTGGAAATTGGTATGCAAATTTTGGGACAGCCCAGCCCAAAAATAAGCCTTGTATTTGGATGTCACATTTTCGTAAGCCTTGTATTTGGATGTCACATTTTCGTACCCTTGAAGAATTTTCCAGCTGCTGGTTTGTGTATTGCTATTTTCTTTCTTTTGTTTCATTTTCCTTATTTATGTCTTTCTTTCTTTCCACAGTTTAGGTCAACTTTTCACATTTTTATTAAAACATTTTTTATTTTTTTTCTCCCATTTTTCAGTAAATTTTCTTTTAGTTTACAATTGCTCTCTTTTTCAGTCTCACTTTGCCCCACATAGATTCCCTTTTAGAATATATTAGGGCTGCTGCCCTTCAGAATGGCACCAATTGGTTGTGCCAGTGGCTCCCTAAATTTTAGAGGACTGCTGCAGCTGACCCACCACATGCGTGTGTCCATCTCCTCCGGTCATGGTGGATAGTACACAGTCCCAGCCCGATGTGGTCTGGCTTGCACCACTTAGGGAGTTCTGAAATGGCAGCCCCCTCCCGTTCCATGGTGCACAGCATGCAGAGACCTTGCTCATCCAAGGGGGGCAAGCCTAACTCCCCACTATTTCCAGCATGGTTGTGCATGTTCAGGTGCACCAGACACAGGATGTATTGGGGGCAGGGAGCAGCAGGGATAATGGTGCTCCCAGTTCCACTGCCCCAACGCTCATCATTCCCAGCCAGCCCCTTCAAGCTGCATCCCAGCACGACAAGGTAGGCTGCATTGGTCTCCTCTACCATGGCACTGCCCCTGCCTGCTGACTTACCTACTGGATGTTGATTGGTTGGTAGGGGACTGGTCTCTCTTCTGCTTCTTCCATAGGCTCTGTTCTGGCAGATGTGGATGCTGCTCCTGATAATGACGGATTGACTTCCACTGAGAAACTTATACCTAGGACTCTGCCATCTTCTCTAGCTGGACATCACAGTTACTTGTCACTGCGTCTCAGTATTCAGAGTTATCTGCACAGCCTTCAGGTGAGCTCCCTCTTACATTCTTACATTACATTCTCCTGTTCTTTCCTCTCCTCAAACACCTAGCTTACCCGGAGTTTCTACTGTGGGGTCATTTACTGGATTTATGGCAGGTTTAAAGGGTTTCTTGGCTCAGTGGGAAAGTCACTCACAGGTTTCTGTCCCAAATGTTAGTGTTGGCTTTCTGCGGTTGGGGGTGTGGTGGTGTGTGCCTCTGTTTTGGTACATACCTGTGCTACAAGTGGGTTCTGATTTGGCCATGGGCAATAGCACTGCTGTTCTGCCTGCAGTTGACCAGGCTGGCCCAATCTCTGATTTGGTGAGGAGCCTAGCATATGTTTGTTTAGAGGGCCCTTAGGCGCTCATTTGAAGCCGGACATGTGGAACAAAGTTTGGAATATTTGGATATTTTTACCCTTTTGCAGTTTTCATATAGATAAGTGGGTTAAGGGTAAAGAGCACTGTAAGAAAGGGTCTGCACTATTTCAGGGTGGGCCGGCAGAGCTGACCCAGCCACTTCTTTGGCTGCCCACAAGTCATGAGTTTGCTGGAGTTACAATGAAGGGCAGTGCAGGTGGGGTGCTACATGCTAGTTTTGGCATAAGTGCTCCATATGCAAGGGTACTCACCTCTTGTCCCATTGTTTTCGTCAGAGTAGGAGGAAAGGACCTGGTGGAAAAGGGGAAGCCACTGGTGATCATATGAAGGATGCTACCTTTACTCAACCTAAACTACTCTAATGGTCAAGTGTAGCTCTTTTGGAGGACAGTTTTTGTTTTGGGTTCCAATTCCTTTTGTTTTCGGAAAAGTTTTTGTTGCAAGGGCTAATCTCCGTTCTTTGCGTAATCACTCTGAGGCGGCTCCTTGCAAAAGAAATTGAGTTGAATAGAGTGGCCGGCCACTTTGTAGTGCACCCTCTACCTGATTTTGTGTGTCTCCGTTGGGTCTTGTTCTAAAAAAGGAGCTGGGGAAATTCCATCTTATTCATCATTTGTCTCATCCTATGGGTGGATCAATAAATGATGGAATAGACCCAAATTATACCTCTGATTGTGCAGTTGATTTGGTTAAGAGGGCCGGTGTGCATGCCCTGATGGCCATGATGGATTTATTGTACAACTGTACTGTTGACCCCCTTTTGGGCTTCTTTCTCGACAGTAAATTGTTTGTGGACAAGTGCCTGCCTGGGGTGTTCCATCTCTTGTTTTTATTTTGAAACTTTCAGTACTTTTATGGAATGGATAATCAGGAAGGAATTGAGAGTTGACTATAATCCATTAGTTGGATGATCCATTATTTGGATGATTTTTTCCGCGTTGGCCTTCATAATTCCAATAAATTGTTGGAGACTGTGATTAACTTATTTTGGATTGAAATTGATTTTGAATGGCAATTCTGCAGGTTGCCAAAATGGATTACCTTTGGGCATCCGTTCTTTTTTTCTGTCAGCTAAGAAGGTGACTATTAAGAATCTGCAGTCTTTGTTGGGGAAGCTCAATTTTGCCTTTTTTGTTTTGCCCTTGGGGCACATTTTTTCACGTCTTTTTCGTTGGCAAAGGTGGGGATCCGCATGCCTCATTAATTTGTCAGATTGTTCGCTGACTTGAATGTGGACTTTATGGTTTGAACTGTCTTTTTACAGTCCATTAATGGGGTGTGTTTCTGGAGGCAAGAGTTTTTGTCTATTGCTGATTTGGAATTAGTTCAGCCTTACTAGGAATTTAGCATTTTTTGTACCTCTTCCCCATCATGGCTGTTGCCATTTGGGGGTTTAGTATCCAGGATAAAGTGATGACCTTTCATACTGACAACATGGGTGCTGTTCATGCTATCTCCAACCTGCCCACTTCCTCTTTACCTGTTGTATGCCTTTTACATAATTTGGTTTCACTTTGTCTTTGTTTTAACATTTGGTGCATTGGAAAACTTTATCTCTTTCCCATTTTGATTGGCAAAAATTCAGGACACTGCATGCCAATTTTGTGGGGAGCCCATGTCCCAAACATTAGTGGAAACTAAGGCTCGATGGGTAGCCCATATGGTCCAGGCTATGTATCCATGGTTAATTGGGATTGCTAATCTAAGGTGTCGTCTGGTTGATTTTTTTTTTTTTTTGTCCCTGCACAGCCCGGATTCTCCTATTTATACTTGTCCTGAAATATTTTTGGTGTTTTTGTCTGATTTACCTGAGCAGGGGTTTTCTCCCTGTTGGGGAGGAAGTTTGTGGCAATGGAATATCTGTTTAAACTGTTGGGTTTTCCAGACTTTACTAAGATTTTATTGCGAGTTAGACCTTGCAGGTCATGAGGAAAGGCATGGGTTCTCCAAATGTGAGATGCTCTATCTCTTTCCAGTTGCTTTGAGACTTGTTTGGTGTGCTGATTTTGGTTTTTGGTTTGCTCCTGTTTGTATGCAATTGCCTTATTCAAAACAGCATTCTCATTGGCTTTTTATGGTTCTATGTGTATCTAAAACATCATTAAAAGCTCACAACTGGCACTATCAAACCTTATTATTATTTTTATTATTGGTATTTATATAGTGCCAGCTTATTCCACAGTGCTTTACAATAAAAGGGGAAACCTTATACAGTAAGTCTCTCTTAAGGTCTTCTTCCATGTGTTAGAGATCTTTCCTGGATCTTTGACTTTTACAGCCCACAGGTGACACCTTCTTCAAATAACAGTAATATATAGTGATTCCCAATAGAGGATATACTGAGTTTGTTTTAACAAACAAAATAATTAATGTAGCACCACTCTTAGATGTTAATTACAATGCATGCAGATTGTAGCAAGATCTAACTGAAGTCTAACCCAAATGCACTTGTATGTATCAGTATTTTATGTAATCTGCAGTTCTTAGGGAAAAAAATCGAAAATATCTAAAAAGATTTGGAAAAAAAACCATATACTTAAATCAAGCAGGAAAGTAGTAACAACCAGGCGGATCTGCATGTATGATTAAGATTTGCTATACCGTGCCTTGAAGGGCACCTATTTTCTGAGTTAAAGCTAATGGCTAATACATTGGCAGCTCAGTCTGGAATATTAAAAAGAAGCTTAGTGCTACTCCACCAGTTACACAGTCAAAGGTACATGGTAATTTGTTTGGATTTGTGTGGACAGAGAGCAGATTTCTGAACAAATCTAAGTGTTTAGAGCTGGAGTTGGAGCACACTGAGCTTGTCATACAGCTTTTCAGGGGGAGTTTAAGTCCTCAGACAGACTTTTATGCCCTGAACTAGTATGGACTTTTTATAAAACTTAGGGCAGTTCGGACACACAGTCGCAATGTCATATGAAATGGTCAGAAATTACATCACTAGAAGGGCGGAAGAGGGCGTCACTAGATGGGCGTTTAAGTTAACAGTCCTATTTCCCTTTTTGTTCAAATTCATTGTGGTATCAGCTTGTAAATTCCCTCCAAGTTTTCTTATCTGATGGGGTTCATCCCACAGGCATGGGTTTGGACATTTTTAATGCTGGTATTCAGGATGGTTTGGAATGAACAATTGGTGTTTGGTAGAAACTGTTTGCATAAGTGGTCATGCACTCAGTCTTTTTCTCTGACATTGGACCTGGTTAAGGCGTATATGGCAAAATGTTTTAATTGGTCAAGGTTTAAGTTATTACTCTAAGAGCATGGGTCCTGGGAAATGTGTTTTATACTAGGGTCCAGTATGCGCTCCTCAAACTAGGCTGGTTATTGCAGCTGAGGTAAATGCGAGCCTTATTTGTGGTAAAAAATAAAAAAAATGTTCATATGATTGTCTGTGTTAGGGATTTTCTATGTTTTTGTTAAAAGGTTAAATTATTTATGTTTGTTAATAAATGCTGTGCCATACCCACACACACATTCTCCAAATATTCTTTGGCGTTGGCATTATAATTGATCTTCTTATATATTACGGGGAACTGATTATACTACCATAATGTCAAGAAAAAAAAACCACACAATATATACTGTTCTTTGAGTAGTAAACTTACAGCTGAACAAAAAATGCATATAAATGCAGAAATTCTCTTGACAGAATTAAAACAACCACAACTAGGAAAAAACAATCCCTGCCTTCTTAATGGAGACTTGGCAAGGGAACTTGATAGTAGACATTGGCTAAAGATGAGTTAGTGAGCTTAAAGTCACAGCCCAGACCTAATATATGGGCACTGCAACAGACTGATTGCAGAAAGGTCAATTCAATAGTGCATGTATACTATTTTGAATTACTGTTACTGACCTGGATTTCCTATTGACCATTCTGTATTCTGGTATCCCTGACTTGACCTTGTCTTATTGTCTATCTGATTTCTGGTTTCCTTTGACTCTGGCTAGTCCTGTCTATTCTGTCTGTCTGTCTTATGCAAAGTCTGGCCACTCTAAGGCCGTTAACATGCTCTATTACTGGAGTTATACTTGTCCATGGCAGTAACAATGGATGTCCACAAGGGTTATCTCAGCAATGTCAAGCTGTCTAACACTAAGCTATGCAATCTAGAAGGTCAGGCTATCCCCTGTATAGAAGATGTGAGATAGGCCATCAAATGGTGTAGTAGGAGTAGTAGATAATTCCACATAATAGTCCAAAGAGATTAATATACCCAAATAAATAATATGGCTCAATATGTTAAACATATTTTGGCCGGATGCAATAATAGCTGGCTACCTCTCAGATTGTTTTCAACATCACAAGAATTTGCAGGCTTTGGTAGATCAAATGAATTCACAGGATTGTGGATAGATATGCTGGGGTATGCAAGAAGCCCCAGGATAAGTAATAATTATTAGTAATGTGCATCAGATTACAGTCTTGGTGCAGGTAAGTGCTATAGGTGGCAATTCAGCTTCTTAGTCTGCCACTGCCCCCATATTTTCACTTCTACAATGTGTTTCATTGTTCTGTTGTTCAACTTCATTTTGTCCCTCTGCTCTTCATCATCCCCTTTCTGCTCTGATTGTGAGTGTGTTCACATGTTGCAGTATGTTTGTTGGTGTGTGGGTATATACTATTTCAAGAGTCTGTGTAGCTGTCACAATATGACTGTGTGTTTGTGTAGTTATGCGCTTTGGTGTCATTGATTCTCTGTACTTACCTTTCACACAAAGTACAGGTGAGGTTAGAATGTGCATGACTGCTGATGCAGGGATGATGCTGGTTTGGCTATAATGTGAGCCCATAATGGAGCTTTGGTGTCATAATGATACAAAGTATAATAGGAGAAACAGTTTGGTCTGAACTGCAATTTGTTCAAATTCCTAATCTCCTAGTTGAAAATACCTCTAAATAATGAAACAAATGATCTGTGCAACAGCCAAACGTGTTCACTTTGATTTGTATTCTAAATTCCACCCTGGAGCAATTAATTTCCTAGTAAGTTTTTTGGTACCAAATTTCTAAACAGCCAAACCGACGCATGGCAGATATTTGGGCACCCAAGTCTTTTCTTCTTGTTTTTGTAGCCCTTAGTAAAATGCAAACTTAACAATGTTTAGCTGACTATGTCTTTTTCAAACATGTTCCACAAGCATTCAGAATTTTAATTTCATTTACTATACCACGAAAACATTTTTTTTTGTTATAAACTGCAATAAATTATGCATTGATTCCAATATTCCAATAATATTAGTAGTAACTAATTAACATTTTACTTGTCTTGGCACTAGACCCTAAGGCAAAAAAAACAAAAAACAAGTTAATCTGCCCTTCTATTGAATGAACTCCATTTACTCTGACACTGACACTCTGACACTCTGTCATGCCTCTGTAATGCCTAAACCTTACCAACTAAACTCTATGTGGCTAATGTAGTTTGTACATTATGTTTTTGGAATGGAACATTGGGGTTTACCTTTTTCTATTTTCTTTATTTTCTATTTCACACAAGACAAAAAAGATAGCTAGCTAGATTGTTTTTTCTTTAATTGTAGGCTATTCTCTCTTTTATTTATTTGTTTTTAAATATGTTAGACATCTTTCTAATTGTAACACCCTCTTGCTACTAATTGTTTTACACATTCAAGAGTGAATAATGGTTTGTAAATATTTAAGAATTGTTAAATATATCTTTTTTTTAATATATGACTCAAGCAACCTAAACACTACAACTTACAGCAAGATCAATGTTTACCTTTTTCATTATTTTTCTAAGAAATCTTACATCAATTAAGGAATGGAGAAAATTAACCTCTCCACACACACATCATATGTAGAGGCAATGTTAGTCAAGTAGTGGATAGGTATAATAACACCACTTTGTAAATTTAATTCAACGTCATCACATATATGTGCATCAGAATGGGGGAGCCAGAGCCTCCCCTATGTCAAAAGAGACATCCTGTCATTATGATGTAACTCATTATCTCAGTAGAGGCTGGTGATGATAAGATAGCTGATTTTGATAAATGGATATTTATATATGTAATATCATCTACGCAAGCAAAAATGTAAATCTAAACATTACTAACCTGATTCTGCCTTACCCCCTATGTACTGAGAGAGGATTTATGGTGCCATTGTAGATCACCTCATAGACTTAGTTGGTGCCTTGGATGACAATTTATATACTTAACTACTCACATACCCCAGTTCAGAGGATTTGGAAGAGCACATATACAGCATTTAAAAGTGGGACCCTCCTGTCCATGGAAAGCTAATTATTTTTCGTTATATTTTTTTAACTCAATGTTAAAACTGCTCATGGCTTAATAATTCAAGATTTTCCTTATCTTGTAATTAGAAAATATAGAGGTTATTGAAGACAGCAGGCTCATATTATGCATAAACTTTCTTAACTTAACTCCAGCAGCAAAGAAATTTAAATAAAGTTTAGTGAATGACAGAAGAAAAAACAGTTAAGTAACTGAAGTGGAACATTCAATAGCCAATCAGCATCCAGCCTAGTCTTTATATTGAATATATCTTCTTCCTCTTTCAAGATGCGGCTCTAGAAGAATAGTCCAACCGAATAAATTCCTAAGAACAAGTAACACAAAAACAATGGAAATTCCAAACTGGACCGAGTTAAAATACAAATAAGAGGGTGCATTAATGGGAGATATAATACTCGCCTCCTGTCTTCATTAAAATCTATATTTTCTATTGTCAAGACTAGGAAAATGTTGATTTTTTTTATAACAAGGCAGGAGGCTCATATTATGCATGTTAAAAGCTGAACTAAAATTGATAGTATAAAAATATATATATTATTAAATTACAGAATATTTTTTGACACATGAGAGCTAGGCCTAAAATAAAACCTTTTAAAAGTAGATTCCGAAAACCAATCTGCAGCTTTTAATAAATCTGATAAAGAGCCTCCTGCTTGAAAAACTTTAGTAGACATAGCTCCTCTGGAAGAGTGAGCTCCAAATATAGAGATATCAATACCTGCCATAAGCATAGTTTGTCTTACCCCTCTGGCTAAAGATGTAAAAGAGACAGGGAGAAAAGGTTTACAAAAATAAGAGTGTCTTGTAAAAGAGATTTTAAGCACATAAATTTGAAGACAATTAACCACACATAAAAAAGGATTATCAGGGAAAGAAAGGTAAAAAACAGAATGCAGATTAGTTTTAGTACATCTAACAATAGAAAATTTTACACCATCCAGTGTATATTGTCTATTATTTAGATCTAAAGCCTTAACATTGGAAACTCTTTTAAAATAAATTATACAAAGTAAAACAGTGAGTTTAAGAATAAATACAATAAAATAAGTGTATATATGGTGAAAAACACAATATAAGACAAAGTGCTACAATCACCAGCAATGTGGGTCACTCCACCTCACATAAATAAATGGTTAAAACAGTAAAGAATGGTAAGAGCACAGAGAAACAATAATTACCCTTATATCCAATATAAAACATATTCATGAGCCACTTAATATGGAAGCTGGCTCAGACTAGGAACATTGAATGGATTAGTGAGGTGGTCGTTGTAATCCAACTGCTTAATTGCTTGCTCCTTCTTGCTTTACAAAATCCAGGATGCAGGATCTTTAATGAAAACCTTTATTCGGTATAGCAGCAAAAAAAGATAGCAGCAGTAAAAGTTAAAATTCAGCAATTCCACCTCTGCACACTAACGCGTTTCAGCCAAAGCCTTTATCAAAGTGTGAGTCCATTCAGTCAGTTCCGTTTTTAAATAGGAAAATTTTCGCGCCTTTCTTCGAAAATAAGCTCCTCCCCCTTTTTTTTTTGCAACTTTATTGGGCATCCTAGCATCCTTAACGATCTCAATTTACTTCCATGTTCATTGAAGAAAAGGAACAGCGAACTAGTCCATTCACTTACACAGTCTTTCATGTTGCAATAATCAGAGTCCTATTAGCAACATACTTCATACATATTGTCAATAACATTGAAACAAATATTATAGTCAGATATTCTTATTCCAATACGTAGAATATTAGCAACAGTTAAACTCTCTCTTTCTCAAAAAAAGGATTAAAAAAGGTAAAAGAGAGGCAAAAGAAGAGGGAATAAATTTAAAAGGGAAATAAAAGATCAAAATAGAAAAATCTTCTTATTCACATTTAAAGGTATATCGGGAGAATGCATCATACTTAAAATACACTTATTATAATCAATATTTATAAAATGTTAATCAGTATTACTAAAATTGAAATTAAAACATATCTTATTAATATAAAACAACCTAAAATAATCTCTAATAGATTTAATAAATAATTATAGTTAAATATAAATATTAATTTCAAAATCTACGTTTAATCCCCCTGGTGTAAGTTATCCAAATTAAAAATCCATGAATGGACTAGTTTGCTGTTCCTTTTCTTCAATGAACATGGAAGTAAATTGAGATCTTTAAGGACGCTAGGATAACAATGTCAAGACTTTCAGACAGAAGGAAGAAAATACAGACCCCAGTAAAAAGGATAAGAGAAATAGAAGAGGAGGTACCAGAATTCAAAAAACTAAACAAAAGGAGAAAAGAGGAAAGGATACTGAGGAGATAGCACTCATAAAGAATGAACAGAAAATAAGGATTTTTAATTTATCTGATAAATTTTTGACACCGATTCATGAACAAGTTTTGGGCAAGGGCTTTAAATATGCCCCTGCGTGTGAAATAGATAAATTTGAAACGTTTTTAGATATTCATCGTTTTTTTAGAAAATTATGTTTGAAGAAGTTTTTTAATAAACTTGAGGGGAATAAAGAAAAAAATGATAAACTAGATGATCTTTTTAAACACACAGATTTTAAGAAAAAGTCTAAGTTTTTTATCCTAGCCATCTTAAAACTGACCATATGAAAATTTTCGAAAAATTATGCCTCAAAGATTTAAGAGAAATTAAAACGAGAGGAAATAAACCAGATAATTTAACTAGAAAGGAAGTCATGACCCTTCGAGATATCAAGAAGGACAAAACAATAGTGGTAAAACCTGCCGATAAAGGGGGAGGGGTAGTGATCTGGAAAAAAGATTATCTAAAGGAAATTCATAAACAATTGGAAGATTCGGACACCTATATTAAACTCGGCAATAATCCTTTAGAAAAAATTAAAACCACTTATAAACATTTTTTAGATAAAGGTTTTAATGAGGGTATTTTAACTAAGAAGGAATACGAGTTTTTAGACGTCAAATTCCCTAGAATTCCGGTGATCTATGTTTTACCTAAGATGCATAAAGATCCTGTTAATCCACCAGGGAGACCAATTGTATCTGGAAGTGGATCTCTCTTATCACCGCTCTCCCAGTATATAGATCATTTTTTACAAGACTTAGTCCCCAAATGTCCGGCATATCTAAAAGATACTATTAGCCTTTTACAAATTTTAAATAATTTTAAATGGGAAGATTCCTTTATAATGGCTACTTGTGATGTCAGTAGCCTCTACACTAATATTGAACATGGGGTAGGGTGTGAGGCTACTAGACATTTTTTAAATAAATCTGGTAATTTTATAGAAACAAAAATCTATTTTATTGTGCAGGGGATCAAGATTCTTAAAAACAATTTTTTTTGGTTTGAAAATGACTTTTACCTTCAAACCAAGGGAACTGCCATGGGGACCAGATTTGCCCCGAGTTATGCCAACCTGTTTATGTCATTTTGGGAAGAAAAATATGTTTTTTCTAGGTTGGACATAGGGGCAAGTCTGGTCCTCTATAAAAGATATATAGATGACATTTTTATTATATGGAGAGGCAGTTCCAAATCTTTATTAGATTTTATTGATTCTCTTAACAATAATATGTGGAATATTAAGTTGACTCATGTCATTAGCCCCTCCAATATTAACTTTTTAGATTTAGATATTTTTATAGATAATGGTGTAATTAAGAGTCAGACATATTTTAAATCTGTAGATGTTAATAGTTTTATTGATTTTTCCAGCTGCCATTTTAAACCATGGTTATCAAACATACCAAAAGGACAATTTTTAAGGTTGAAAAGAAATTGTACAGATGAACGGGATTTTAACAATCAGGTTAAAATTTTAGAAAAACAATTTTTAGAAAAGGGATATGATAAAAATACTCTAGAAAAAGCCTATAAACAGGTAAAAGTGGAAGATCGTTTAGAAATTTTGAAATATAAAGATAAGCAAGCTAAAAAAGGACTAGAAACTATCCCATTAATTTTTAATTCTAACAACCGCACTTTACGTAAAATTATTGATAAAAATTGGCATGTTTTAAAGTTAGATGATGAGTTACGCCCACTAATAGGAGAAAAAGCTAAATTAATTTTTAGAGGAGCTAGAAATTTTAAGCAAATTTTAACTAGCAGCTTCCAAGAGAAAGAAAAGAAAGAATGTTCCAATAACTTTTTAAAGGAACAGAAGGGATTCTTCTATTGTGGAAATTGTAGAGGGTGTAAAGTAAGAGCTGGGAAAAATAGAAGAATTTTTAAATTCATTTCTTTTAATACTAAAACAGAATATGAAATTAAACACTTTATCACATGCAATACTGCTGATGTTGTTTATATGATAACATGCCCCTGCGGGTTACAATATGTAGGGAAAACGTCTCGTTCATTAAAAATACGAATTAGGGAGCATATCTATAACATCAGGAGAAGATTCCCTAACCATTGTTTATCTAAACATTTTTTGGAATATCATGATGGAGACCCAGCAGGCCTGGATTTTTTTGCAATAGATCATATTAAAATACACTGGAGAGGGGGTGATAAGGGTAATCTTTAAAGTAAAAATGAGATGAAATGGATTTTTAATTTGGATACACTTACACCAGGGGAATTAAACGTAGATTTTGAAATTAATACTTATATTTAACTATAATTATTTATTAAATCTATTAGAGATTATTTTAGGTTGTTTTATATTAATAAGATATGTTTTAATTTCAATTTTAGTAATACTGATTAACATTTTATAAATATTGATTATAAGCACATATACCTTTTAAATGTGAATAAGAAGATTTTTCTATTTTGATCTTTTATTTCCCGTTTAAATTTATTCTCTCTTCTTTTGCCTCTCTTTTACCTTTTTTAATCCTTTTTTTGAGAAAGAGAGAGTTTAACTGTTGCTAATATTCTATGTATTGGAATAAGAATATCTGACTATAATATTTGTTTCAATGCTATTGACAATATGTATTAAGTATGTTGCTAATAGGACTCTGATTATTGCAACATGAAAGACTGTGTAAGTGAATGGACTAGTTCGCTGTTCCTTTTCTTCAGTGAACATGGAAGTAAATTGAGATCGTTAAGGACGCTAGGATGCCCAATAAAGTTGCAACAAAAAAAGGGGGAGGAGCTTATTTCCGAAGAAAGGCGCGGAAATTTTCCTATTTAAAAACGGAACTGACTGAATGGACTCACACTTTGATAAAGGCTTTGGGTGAAACGCGTTAGTGTGCAGAGGTGGAATTGCTGAATTTTAACTTTTACTGCTGCTATCTTTTTTTGCTGCTATACCGAATAAAGGATTTCATTAAAGATCCTGCATCCTGGATTTTGTAAAGCAAGAAGGAGCAAGCAATTAAGCAGTTGGATTACAACGACCACCTCACTAATCCATTCAATGTTCCTAGTCTGAGCCAGCTTCCATATTAAGTGGCTCATGAATATGTTTTATATTGGATATAAGGGTAATTATTGTTTCTCTGTGCTCTCACCATTGTTTACTGTTAAAACAGTGAGTTTATTTCAAAGATAATGAATCATTGCCATCCCAAGATTCTATTGATTGGAGAACCAGATTGACATTCCAAGTAAAATTATATTTAGGGCATGGTGGGCATTTTAATTTAATGCCCTTTAAAAGTCTGCATACTAGGGGGTGTTTGCCCACAGGAAATGACTCAATTGGGTCATGGTTTGCTGATATCGCTGAATGATATACATTAATAGTGTGGTATGCTTTACCTGAGTCAAATGAAATAGACAAAAAATTTAGGATGTTTGCTAAATCAGAATGTATGGTATCCATAGCCTGTTCCAAGCACCAATTAGGTCAAATTTTTCAGGCAAATCCCGATCTGTAACTTGCACGGGTACCTGGTGCCCATGCTTCTGAGAGCATGTTTCTAGTTGAATCTGAAAACTGTCTGAGTTTCGTGTGACCCAAAAAGAGTGATGCTATTATAAATAGTTGGTCTTATATCACCAGGGGGTGAAGATTCCTGTCTGGATCGTGCAGAAAATCCTAACGCATTAGTATGAGTCTTGGGTAATCTATTAGCAGGCTGAGAAGTTGAGGGAACCAAGGCTGTGATGGCCAGAAGGGAATTATCAATACAAGGGTTGATTTCTGAGACCATGCCTTCAGAAGAACCCAAGAAGTCATGGCAAACAGTTGAAATGCATAATTGTCTCCGTTCCTCCAACATTGAAGAAAAGCATCTTGATCTAGTGCTTCTAGATCTGGATGCCAGCTGAAAAATTATTTCAATTGGCGGTTGAGGCGTGATGCAAAGAGGTTGTATCGGAACAGACCCCATACGGAGTACAGACGTTGTAAAATAATATGATCCAACATCCAGTCACTGTACTCTAGTAGGAATCGGGAATTCCAATCCAATATTGTATTGGAAAGTCCGGGAAGATATTCTGGTCTCAAAACAATGTTTCGATTGAACCAAAAGTGCCAAAAATATTTGGCAATATCCGCCGGTTGTTTGGATTTTGTGCCTCCTACACGGTTCACATATTGGACCGCTGAAATATTGTCCATCTTGAGAAGGACGCAACAATTGGATTTTTCTTTTGCAAAACTTCATAAAGTGAAAAACCCTGCCATGAGTTCCAGGCAATTTATATGCATACATTTCTCTGTCAGAGGCCATTTGTGGAGTTTCCTCCGCAATAGGCACCCCAACCAATCCGACTTGCATTAGATTTTATAATTAGATCTGGGAATTATGTGAAAATTGCTTTCCCATACCACATTTGAACATGATCTAGCCTATTCTTGTATGTGGAGTTAAAGCAATCTCATCTGAATAGCAAAGACCATTTCGGTAATGTTCTTTCTTTAGCCTTTGGACTGCATGGTAGTGAAGAGGGGCCAGGAATATTGCTTGAATTGAAGCTAATAGGCCCACAATTCTCGCTAGAGATCTGGTGGAAATAAGTTATTTGTTTAAAACTGATCGGATCTATTTCCAAATTGTCTTCAATTTTGTTGATGAAAGACTGAGAGTAGCCAGTTTGGAATTTACTAAAATTCACAGAAATTCTATTTCCTGTAAGGGAGTTAAAATTTACTTTTCATAATTTGTTAAAAGACTTGTTAAAAGGTTCAATGTCCACTGAACATGTAATTGAAGTGTATATAAACTCTACGACATTATTAGAATATCGTCTAGATATATAATCAATCATTACTGGTTTGAGTATTTTGGTGAAACACCAAGGTGCAGAAGATAAACCAAAAGGCAAAGATTTGAATTGCCATTTCTTCCCTTCCCATATGAACTGTAAATAATTCTGACAGGAGTGGTGAATAGGTACTGTGAGGTACGCACCTTTCAAATCAACTTTTATCAACCAGTCATTGAGTATTAACAAATATTTGAGATAATACATCCCCTCCATTTTGAAATGATGGTATCTGAAAAAAAATATTTAGACATTTTAAATTTATAACTGGTCTCTGACCATCATCCTTCTTTTTTTACCAGGAATATATTGCCTATGAAACCTGGAATGTTCATGGGAATTTGATTAATGGCATTTTTTTGACAATACATTTTGTATTTCTTGGTGTACCAGAGTCTGGTCTTGACTCAAGAATATTATTGGGAAAGGTACCTTTGTTTGTAGAGGATTTGAAATAAAATCTATTTTGTAACCCAGAACGGTGTTTAAAATCCAGGCATCGTTTGTGATCGGATTCCAAACAGGAAAATAGTGAGTGAGTCTGACGCCTAACCTTTCTTGGGAAGAAGGTGACATTTTTCATACTCACCAGAGTATGATCTGAAACTAGACATTCCTCAATGTACTCTGGATTTCCATAGTCTGTCATGAAGGGGGAAGAATAGAGGTGTTTGTTGTATATTGAATGAGGATCTGTTTGCTTGGTATGTGTTCCTTGGAACCTGTCTATTATGATGGAAGTGGCTGGAAGAACGGTTCTGTCCTTTTCCAGCCCTTCAGAAAATCTTAGGGTTGAAAACTTTCTTCAGTGAGGTCTGAGCCTTATCTAATGAACTAAAAATGTTGACATATTTATTTATGTCTTTAATAAAAGACTCTCCAAATAAGAGACCTTCGACCTCTGGTCCTTCTTCTGAAGTGGCTATATTTGTTAAATGCAGATCAATGTTTAAGACAAGTGTTTAGTTCATTGTGTCCATCCTCTAAGGATATCAATACTTTGGGAATTCCCTGAAGAAGCAGCTTGCTCTAAAATTTTCAAAGATTTTTGCCACTGGACCAGAAATATCCATTAATTTATCCTGGCAGGAATTTAAGGACTTGTTGAGCCCATTTTTGGGATTCTTCCCTGATTTTGTAAGCAATTGAACCAAAGTAGGGTCTAAATCAAGGGTCTGCGTGACTTTTTTTTACATAAAGTCAGTCTAGGACACTCAGCCATCAATTTATTTCTGGTTGCTTGGTCAAGGGCTTTCCTTAACCATAATTCTAGGTATTTGGCCAAGTGAGCCATGAGTACCCATTCGGCTGAATGGGGGTGTCTTATGTGTTCAGGAGTTAATAAGAGTTTTCATGACATATCTGTAATGATGTTCTCGCACTCAGGTGCCTCAGAATATGAGGAATAATTAGAATCAGAGTCTGCATCAGATTTCAAGCAGGTTGGTTGGAATAAATCAGGATTGTAGAGTAGATCAGGATGGTTCAAAATAAAGTAAGAGTAGAGCAAGTTTTCTTCAGTAACAGCCAGGAGCAGAATACTTGTCAGGTTTAGAACAATAACTTCTCTCAATGTAAAAACAACTCTTTTAGTTGGGTGTGGCCTTTTATAACACATTCAGAAGATCAGTTTAGGCAGGTGTGAGCGATTGTGCCACTAGGGAGGCCACTAGTGGTGAAAACTAGTATTCGAGTAATATAAAACAGAAGAAAATAAACATTATTTGAGTTGTCAGGGTAGAAACCTGACAGTCTGGCTGATAGCCTGAGCCACAGATTTAGCAATTGCCTCTTGTATAGAGGATATGGCATTAAATATTGCAAATGAGACAGATTTACTGACAGATACATCAACAATATTATGTAAAGAATCCTCTGTGATGATTTCACATTCATCAGCAGCACCAGGTCTTGGTGACTGTGCAGGAGTTTTTCTAAATTCCTTAGAACTCATATTTCTAAATTATGCAATCAAGTAATTTATATAAATGTAATAAAAATATTGTAATTAAGTAACAATAATGAATAGTAAATGACAGAATAACCTGAACAGGAACAAATAGGATAAAATGTAATCTTTTCCTGAGGAAAGAAACAATGTCAGTATAAGAGGTTCAGCTGAGGTGAAGTAGGAGAGTAATGGACGAGTAAAAAGGGCAGGAAAAACTAGCTGACAACCAACTGGTTGCGCAAACCCATGAGAAATGACATCAGTGTGAATCTGAGGGGAACTATTTGTGTAAAATGAACTGAAATCACTAACAAACTGAAATGTACAGGAAAAAAAAATCATACACTGAAATAAAATATCGTAATAATATATATCTTAATAAGTAAATAATACATTTATTAACTTCTGAATTGCAACCTAATGTTGATACCATAGAAAAAAAAAATATATATATACATATAAAACCAAGAGGGCTGCACTCACCTGAACATGCATACATTATAGCGTGTTGCTGGGGCCAAAATAAACAAAATACACAATCTATTATTCACTAAACAATGATTTCAAATCTTAGACATTGTAAAAGTTTTATTTAGAAAGACCCTATTTAGCCTTGACTTGCAAAGAGTCCCAGTAAGGAAGTATTTCCCAAGTAAGTAGATTAATCTCATACGAGCAAGCATTAGGCTACTAGAGTGGGACCTGCCAAGAATGAGGTACATTGATGTTGTGACAGGCTTATGAAATATATGATCATATAATGTACATAAACCCCCATAATGTTTTGCCTAGGTGAGGTGTTTTTAAATAAAACTATTACAATCTCTAAGATTTGAAATAATTGTTTAGTGAATAATCGAGTGCGCTGGATTGTGTATTTTGCATATTTTGGCCCCAGCAGCACCCTATAATGTATGCATGGTCAGATGAGTGCAGCCCTCTTGATTTCATTTATATATCTGGGAGTGCAGGCCAACTCCTTGGTTTTGCAACCCTCCCGCATCATTCCAAGACCCAATTTAGCCTTGACTTGCATAAAACTATTACAATCTCTAAGATCTGAAATCATTGTTTAGTGAATAAGTGAGTGAGCAGGATTGTGTATTTTGTATATACAAACAATATATATGAAGGAATGTGAAGGAAAAAATATAAATATTAATCATAAATATTGAAAAATATTATTGATAAGGGTTAAATATAATCAATTGTAATGAAATTCATAATGAAATGTATATTTAATTAAACTTAAATAAAAACTAGCATTATAAATACATATGTTATTTATCTCTACAGGAGCAGCAAAGAAAGAAAAAGGAAAATTCAAGATTTTCCTAGTCTTGACGTCAGAAAATATAGATTTTATTAAAGACAGGAGGCGAGTATTATGCATTATCTTTCTTTACTTAACTCCAGCAGCAAAGACATTTTTTCAATAAAGTTTAGTGAATAAAAAAGATAAAAACAACAGAGTAACTGAAATGGAACGTTGGTAGCCAATCAGCATCCAGCATAGAAGAAGATGGTCAGAAAATGAAGGATAGAATTCAGTGCGGAGATTAGTTTTGGTATGTCTAACAATAGAAAAATTAACACCATCAGGAATATATTGTCTATTATTTAAGTCTAAAGCCTTAACGTCAGAAACTCTTTTGAAAGAGATGAGACATAGTAATGTGGTAAGCTTAAACAAAAGCAATTTTAAGGATAATGAGTCATTGGCACCCCATGATTCTATCAACTGGAGTACCCGAGTAACATCCCAGGTGGAATTATATTTAGGGCATGGAGGACGTTTAAATCTGATACCCTTCATAAGTCTGCAGACTAGAGGATGTTTACCCACAGGGAAAAATTCAATAGGGTCATGATTTGCTGAGATAGCAGATCTATAGACATTAATGGTGCGATAAGCTTTCCCTGAGTCAAAAGAGGCTGACAAAAAATGTGGAATGTTTGCTATATCTGAATGTATGGGATCCACTGCCCGTCCCATGCACCAATTAAGCCAAATTTTCCAGGCTGATCTGTAATTTGCACGGGTTCCCGGTGCCCATGCTTCTGAGAGAATGTCTCTAGTCGTGTTTGAAAATTCACTATGAGATTCGAATGAACCAAAATGAGAAATGCAATCAAGGGTAGTTGGCCCGACAGCACTAGAGGATGAAAATTTCCAGACATGGAAAAAACGAGTGAGTCTGCCCCCTAACCCTACCAGGGAAGAAAGGGGGGTTGTCGTACTCACCAGATGAAGAACTGAAGCGGGACATTCCTCGATGGCCTCTTGATCTCCAAGATCTGCCACTTAGTGGAAAGAATGGAGTTGATTGTTGGGTGTCATATGAGGGCCTGGTGGGTTGAAAGGTGTTCCTTGGAACCTGTCTATGTTAAAAGGAACGGCTGGAAGAACGGTTCCTTCCTCTTCCAGCCCTTCCGAAAACCTTAGGGTTGAAAACTTTCCTTAGGGATGACTGAGCCTTATCAAGGGAACTAAATAGATTGACATATTTATTAATGTCTTTAATAAAAGATTCTCCGAATAGGAGACCTTCCGCAGCTGGACCAGGTTCGAAAGTGGCTAAATTTGACAGTTGAGGGTCAGTTTTCATTAAAATGATCAGCGCTGCGTTAGCATTCCCCAAAAAGCATATAATGCGTTGGGTCCAGCCTCTTAAAGTATCAATGCTGGGAGGATTCCCAGAAGCTGCCGCATGTTCTAAAGTTTCAAACATTTTAGCCACAGGACCAGAAATGTACATTAATTTATCTTGACAAGATTTTAGTGATCTGTCAAGACCTTAATTTGTGTTCTTCCCTGATTTTGTTAAAAATTGCACAATAGTGGGATCTAGATCAGGGGTCTGTGCGACTTTCTTTGACAAGGTCGGTCTAGGGCATTCAGCTCTTAGTTTATTTCTAGCCGCTTGGTCAAGGGGTTTCCTCAACCAGTATTCAAGATATTTGGCTACATGAGCCATAGGGACCCATTCGGCTGACCTGGGGTGTTTAATATGGTCTGGGTCGAATAATGGTTTACCATTAAAATCCAAAATAATATTTATTATTAAGATTTAGAGATAAACTCAGGTGTCTCTGTGATATATGAATAATTTGAGGCAGAATCAGAGTCAGATTTTTCATCCTCTGAGATTGATGATGAGCAGAGGGTCTTTTGAGTGATTCCCTAGGAGAGGGAATTATGACAAATTCTTGAGACAACGAGAATCCTTTTGAATTTTTAGATTAAAAACCCTAAGTCCCAGGGGTCTTAACGAGGGCTTCTCGTTTTCCCCTTTCTTATGAATATGGGTGAATTACATCTTTTTACAAAGCTGGACACGTCTATATAATGTACTAATGGTGATTGGTATCTTTAGCCCACAGTAATATTTTTTATGACTGAATTTAGGCTGTTTTATAATATGTTATTTATCTCTACTTGTTTTTACTTTAGACATGTACTTTATGGGTTAAGCCCACTTTTGAACTCTTAAGGGCTTTTTTTCGGGATCTCATTATCCTAATTTCAAATCATATAGAATGCAGAGTTCCGTCTGTCCTAAATATCCTTTATTCAGTACTTCTACATAAGTTTCTACTGAACTTATGCAATAGGACATTGATGGCTTCTATGCTAGAGGGCTTTCAAGTAATAGGATCTTCAAAAATTAAAAATAAAATATATCTCCTAGATAGCTATGTATATATTATAATAGCCATAGCTACAATAGTCTCTTATTAGTTCTATTTCTTAAATAACAATTAAATAAAAGGTATTCCCAACTACTCTATTAAGGACATTATAACCCTCTAACTAGTTCCTAACCTAGAAGTTTAATATGCATGTCTTTCTGATCACCTTAATAGGAACTATGCAACTCTGCATCTCTAGTATTGCTATATATTGAGTCTCCTATACTTTAAGACCTTTTGTCTCCCAAGGGTTAACTCCATTTTAGGTAGAGATAGCTAGCTCATCTCCATTATCAACGATTGATATTTGGATGTTGAGCTTTTTGCCTTACAAGGGTTAACTCTACCTTAAGTAGAGTTTGATTACTTTCAAAGAACGGCACTTAAGACTTTGATCTTCTACTATTGTCCCTGTACAGCCTCCGTCCCTCTGACAATCCAAGACAGGGCGGGGCTAGATGACGTAGTAATATGGAGGCAGGTCTTACTTATTTAAAAGACCGGGGGGATACTTGGCACGGAGACACTCTTGAAAAAGGCGCCTCGAGTTAGACAGGGTTTTTTATTAGGTAGAAGTCTTGTTTGCAGCACAATTACCCTTAGCCGGTCCGGGGATGATTATATATTAGCAGCCTGTAGCTGTAGCTAGTTCACTCAGTAGTTAATTCAATAGCAGTTTTTGGAGATCTCTTTCTTCTCCCTTATAACTTCTGTAGTAGGGAAGCTTTTTATTTATTTATTTCTAGAGTCTTGCCTTATACACTATTTACTCCCTTTTAGGTTTGCACTTAGGTGGCTGTACTATCGTGACTCTCTGACAGTTACTCCCTTTTGGATACATTTAGATAGTGTCAGCAGTTTATTTGCTACAAATTATGACCGTCATGTATCAAGTTATTTAGAGGTAATTCAGACTCCTTTCTGGGGAGGGGGGAGGGTTCCTGTCTCGTTGTTTAATCAGACTTAGAGACTGATCCCAGAGCTTTTGAGGTCTAATCATTAGACTATATACTAAAGGAGTGCTTTTCCTAAAGTATCTCTTAGGATTACATTTTGGATCCACCGTATGCAACAAAGACTAGGATACTTTTTCAATATTATAATGTTACAAATAACTTTTATTCCTATGTCAAGCTACAGTTTCCTTAGTTAATCTACCCCTTTGAGGGGCTCTACTATCTCTCTAAAAATATAGGAGACTGTCTCAGGCTACCCAGTCTCTACTTTTTTCTAGTAGCAGGAAGAGATCCATTGAAGATATACATACATATATATATTTTAAATCTTGGGGATTTTTTAGGATTAAGTATTGGGTTATCGCATGCAGTAACATTGGGGGACCTATTCAGCATATGATAACTGAATTTACTTTAAACCCCCCCTGTTTTGTATTTTAGCTGCGACTACCCTAATAATCCAAACTCTAATTTACCAACTCTATATCTCTCAAAGAGGATAGAGATATGGTTTGAATTTCTCACTTCATACCTCAAGTTAAATATATTGTAATACTTCTATATTCACTATCCAGAACACTACAGATTAGTGACTGGTTACTAACCTTTAAAGGTATACCCCCATTTAGTGACCACATTATTATCACTCTGATGGTGTAGGTTTAACTTATTTCTATTAACCTATAGCCATTTATGTCTATAATAGCGAGGGTGAATTGAGGCTGCATCAAGCTTTTCCTTTTTAATTTCACTAGCACGTTTGTGTGTTGCACCACTATTTATTTATCTAAAAAAGATTTTTTGACCAATTTTTTTATTATTATTATTATTATTATTATTATTATTATTTTTTTATTTTTTTATTTTATAGTGTGCCCCCTGAGTCGCCCTTACTGCTGTGGGTATTCCCTGGGTGGAACATTAGAGGAATGGCAGTTTGCCCTTTACTCTTCTGTTCCGCCAGGGTTTCCTTTCTTTATATTCAAATTGGGGTTTATGACCTCCACTACCCACATTGTCCTTCTGTGTTGCGGACTTTGGAGTCAAGCTGTTATTGACCCTTAAGTCTGCATCGTTTTGTTTTATTCTCTTTTGATTGATTACACTCTTCAGTTTTGCGTGAGACACACATTGTGTTCTTGTCTTGGTCCTTCCCTATCTTAAGTGGCTTAGAGCTGCCAGGGGATTCTGCAGGACCGTCAAAGCAATGTTTGCGTTTCTGGGTGGCCTTCCCAGACCTCCTAAAACCTTGAGCTAGGTTCCGTTCAGACTCCACAGATGACCAGAACCGGTCTGAAGGAGTACTAATTAAATGAGTCTTCTCACTGGGTTTTGAGTTACTTATGGCTTGAGCCACAGACTTTGCAATTGCTTCTTGCATAGAAGATATTGCAGTATAAATTGCAGAGGAAACTGACTTTTGAACGAATAGATCCACAATATTTTGTAAAGAATCCTCAGTGAGGATTTCACAGTCATGAGAAACACCAGGTTTTGGTGACTCAATTTGTCTAATCTCTTTAGAATTCATAATTTACTAAATTGCAACAAATAGCAATTTTATCTCCTTTTCGAGAATAGTTGAATAATAAAAATGTTGCCAACTATGAGGGGAAATCCTGACAGGAAAATCAAATAATTCAAGTTATAATAATGATTACCAGTAAAGAGTAACAAGTTGTGAAGAAAAACGCTGTCCTGAGGTAAAGTGGGCGGGAAAGTTAGCTAAGGACCAACTAACTTGTATTCCCGCCCATAAAACGTCATCAATGTATGAGGGACTGATGTAGATTAATTTAGAAATAAACAAAAATGTTTAAAAGTCTATCTGTTCCTGTCCAAATCTGAGATGAATAAATTGCGTATACGCAGAAGTAAGTTCACACTGACACATGCAGTTCAGGTTAAAAACACTTCAGGAAATTTATTAGCATCTAGTTAAAAAGCGGGCACGCAGGCCTTTTTATATGCAAAATGACATCATCATTGAATATCAGATAATAACAAATAAACATCATTAATTGGGTTAAATGTTAAGTGGCTATGTCAGTGTCCACCCATTAATATTATTAATTGGCTCAGAGATTTGAGTGACTAGTGAGGCACCCTCCCATCATGGGATGTCGTCGCCATTGCTCTTTAGCACGAGGCTTACTCGGTGGAAAGGGGGGCTTGGGCGTCATTTTACGTAGTTAGTGATGTCAGTCTCGTGGTCTGTTCCAAGGTTCTTTTATGAATAGAACATTTCATTTTGTCACTGTTCTCCTGGCCTTGGATTATACTATGTTGCAAGTCAACGGAGATCCGCTAACTCCGGGGCTAGTTATGTCCTTAGAGAGAGAAAATACAATCTCTTATTCATTATACTGAATACTGTCAGGAAATTCTGTCATGTAAGGTGAACAAAATGGAGTTAGTACAATAATTCAATACAGGTTCTAATAAAGATTTTAATAATTCTACATCAGTCCCCCCTATGAAATGTTAGATTCTAAAAGATAATCTTTATTTGTTAGTATCAGAAGACGTGTTAGCCCAAAGGCACAGAAACCCCGTGACCCGCTAGCTAGGTGTTATTGCAAAGTGCAAAGCTGTCCCTTCGTCTGTCCCTAATTGGCTAACTCATCTGTCCGCTGGGCACTCGAACACTTCACTCCATGGGTATCCCGAGGTGGCTAACCCACCACATCTCCGCACGGTAGACTTCCCAGACAGACAGATGCTGTCCCTAAGCTGGTCCCTTCCTAGAACTCTTGCACTTTATCAATAAACGGGATAGATTGTAGCGGTATACAGGGCGAGTTGACTTTTTGGAAATCTTGGTCATCAACTGTGAGGTGTGCGTAAGTGGGTGCCGCTTGGTCTACAGTCTTCAAGAGGAGCTTTCTCAGACAAGGGAGGACACAACAAACGAGAAGAGCAAAGATAAAAAGGAAAATTAGTATTGCTATACCAATATGCATCAAAGCTTTTTGCCATCCTGTCATCCAACCAAACCATCTCTCCCAGGGATCTTTTATCCCAGAGTTCCTCTTTAGCTCCTCAGAGAGCTCTTTCAATTTTCCTATAGCTAAGGTTACTTTACCATTGGGGCCTGTGTTTTCTGGGATGTAAGTACAACATGTCATGGTGTCAGGCAGAATTTTACATACCCCTCCTTTTTCTGCTAGAATCATATCTAAAGCCATTCTATTTTGGAATGACATTTGGGACGTAGCCTGCAACTGTTCGGCCAAACCCTGAAGGGCATCCCTGGTGTAATTAACAAACCGTTGTTGGTTGTAGTAGATGTAATTTATCCAATTTAAATTCTTGTTTGCAGTGACTATGGTAAAAAGTGATTCAAATCCTGCAGCAACTTCATCCCTGGTTTTAAACTCATTGGGCACCCCCCTAGGTACCCCAATGGCATCAATGTAAATATGAGGGTCAAAACTGCCTTTTACTGGGGCTTCACGCTTTACCTTGGTTGGTGAGTGTTTGGACTCATGAGTATCGGGGTGTGTGTCAGAGATAATATGTATGGGCATGATTGCTTTAGCCAGAGTACACTCCCCCCACCATTCTTTATCCATTCTTGATCTCAGCTGTAGATCCCCACACAACCAGTAAATATCCCCCAATGATCTAGTGTGGAATTGTAGGAGGTTCATAGAGACAGTTCTGTAGGTGGCACAATAACCTTTAGAGAAGTTACCCACAAATTTACCAATTCCATCATAATTAGCATAACAGGTATAATTACCTTTATAGACGGTAACACCATCTGGGGGTTTGCAATCTTTGACTAGAAGAGGATACTCTACTGTCCATGATTTACATATGGACCTATTGAAATTGTAGTGATAGGCAAAAAGACTCAGAACACATTCTTCTATATCTACTGGCAAAGTTGAAGGCACAGTGCCCAGGTGCGGCCGGGCACCACCACACACATAGCATGCGGTTCTGTTATGTTTGTTGGCATTATATTTCATCCATTCTAACCATAGATTAACATCATTGAAACCTGTTTCAGCGGCCATGGTATCTTCAAATGTTGGATTTGCAATGGCCATCATGTCTTTAAAAGATTGGATGTGTGGTTTCAACGGATTTGAGACCATGTGGGTGGTCCCTTTCCACTCAGGAGAGTGGCACATATCTTTAAGGTGGAAATGTCCTAATTTATTATAGGAACCCTTCTTCCAGTACATTCCCATTACATACTGGTCTGCATCCGTTGGGCTGGGATGCTCAATGTTTAAGATTAATTTCATAGGTATGCCTCCTCCGGGCTTTCTCAGAGTCATTCTCTGGAGGAGGGACCTACCGTGATCATCAATTTTAGATAAGACACTTTTTGGTTTGTAACCCCAGGCAGGCCCGGCATTCCATCCCGCCGCCCCCCAATGGTTACAGTTGTGCCCCCATTGTTTGTCAACTACACAAACATAGGGGTCTTTTGAATGAGGGATATCTCTATAGATATTCTGAATCTGTGACGTGGGGAATGGGCATTCTACGATGTCACAGTAGTCAAAAGTATAAGTAGCCACACGGGTACATGATGAATTATACCAGAAGGTGTACCCACTAGCATCTTTGGTGATGGCCACCTGCTGGGCTTTAAGGAGGCCAACTAAGGAGATAATGTACCAGAGGCACATGGTTGCATAGAGTTAGCTTCCTCTGGGGCAGGTGTCTTCTTGCAATGGGAAGCGTGGATCCAGTTAGGCCTTCCGGCCAATTTGACAGAGGTAGGGGAGATCAGGAGAACTTGGAACGGACATTTACTGTTTTCGCACAAATTTCTTGACCAGAACCCAGTCATCGGGGAGCAGACTGTGGTTGCCTGTGTCAGAATCAGGATCTGGAATTGAAGAGAAAACTTGGGCATGGATTTTGTTTAAGGCGTTTGCGAGTTCAGTTACATAATCTACTAAGACATCAGTTTGAAGTTGTAGTTGTTGGGGAAAATAGCAACCTAGCCTAGGTGCAGTCCCAAATAGAATCTCATATAGGGACAATGAGGTAGTATTTTTGTACAAGAGCATTCATTAGATCCTTTGATAAATGTGCAGGTCCGTGTGCCCATTGTACGACTGCTGGGTACAAATTCTTAGGGAGGCAGAACTTGAGGTTGTTGGAGTACACTCCATCCTTCAGAACTGCCCCTTTCTGTTTCCACTTCTGTATTTCTTCAGGGGCAACTGTAGCCTGTTGTTCCCGCAGGATTTTTAGGTCAGTTGGAAGAGTCTGCAGAGTAAATATGGGAGTTTCTTCATTTCCGGACACTCTTCTTTCCACTTCCTGTGGTTCTTTTGCAGCTTGTTTTGCAGCCTGATCAGCTAGATGGTTGCCCTTTGCTTCATCTGAGTCCAACTTCCCATGTGCTTTTATCTTCAAAATAGCCACTTCTTCTGGGAGTAGGAGGGCGTCCATCAGCTCCTTGATTGCGGAACCGTGCTTGATTGGTGTACCGGCGGTGGTAAGAAATCCTCTTGTTTTCCAAATTAATCCGAAGTCGTGAGCCACGCCCAGTGCATATCTTGAATCCGTGTAGATATTGGCGCGCTTTCCTTCAGAGATCTTGCATGCTGAAGTCAGGGCTTGCAATTCAGCTTCTTGTGCAGACATAGTTGATGGTAAAGATGATGATTTGACAATTTCATCTGTTGTGGTTACGGCATATCCTGTATGGTATCTTCCTTCTTCATCAGCATATCTTGAGCCGTCCACAAACAGGGTGAGATCGGGATCTACCAATGGGTCTTCATGCACAGTTGGTAGATGTGTTGTTTCCATTTTCATCTGTTCAAAACAGTCATGAGGTGTATCTGGGTCGTAGTCATTCACTATGGTTAAATCTTGGAACTCATTCTCCAGGAAATGACGCGGCCATGCTTTTAGGTGGTCAGTTGTTGGATATTTGACAACACCATTTTCCTGTAGCTGTGATTCGTCCATAGTGGCCCATGCTTTTGCCATAGGCCCAAGATCATTCCATGATATTGTTTTCAACTTGGTCACAGGGACATGTGGAATGGCAGTGTCCCAATGACGGTACAAATGCTTGAGTTCCGGAGGTAGATGAATCAAGACCATACTGTTGCCTTCAGAATCACAGTAGAAGTCTTGTGCAGTGAGTTTTACTTCGACCAGATGATAGAGTTCATCTTCATAGCAGGTTCAGGAGTGATGTTTGATTTGTACCACATGGTACAGAAGGCATATCCTGCTCCGTCATGAAGGAGTGCTTGTCCATCATGAAAGGATAGGTTGGGATGCATTTCCTTCTTGATGGTGCCAGTGAGAAGAAAAACATAAGTTTCGTCCATGATGAATCCGTAGTATACACCCCCCTCAGGGAGTGGCAGAAGAGTGGACGGATTGAGAACTTGACATCTTTGGAGGGTAATGTTGTCAGGCAACAAAAGATGACATTGAAGGCGAAGATGCCTAGCAGGAGTAACATGCTTAAGTTGGACCTGGTTGACTATGGCAGAAATGTCATGGGGGCCAAGACAACCAGGGGGTGGCCAAGGACAAGATCTCCAGTTCTTTCAATGAGCTCTCTGGCAGCAAAGACGGCCCGAAGGCAAGAGGGACGTCCTCTGGCCACAATATCCAGTTGGCAGGAGAAAAATCCAATAGGCCCTTGGCGGCCTCCAGGACCATGGGCCTGAGTGAGCACTCCTGTTGCATGGCCTTGTCTTTCAGAAACAAACAATTTGCATGCCACTGAGAAGGCTGTCAATTTGGTGTCTTGAGCAGATGTGGGTGAGGAAAGTAAAGATGCTTGACGTACCTGATCTTCTGTAGCAACAGCAAATCCAGTATGGTACCTTTCCTCTTCATCCGCAAACAGAGTGGAGTCAGGATCTGGCAAAGCTACTGCATGCCTTGTTGAGAGGTGTCTTATTTCTTCTTTCATCTGTTCAAAGCAACCATGAGGAGTAGTAGAAGAGATATCCTCACCTATTTCTGTGTGAGATTGAGGGTATTTGTCTTTCCATTTACAGTTCTCTTGCTGCCCCCCCCTCTGTAGAGAGCTGATATCGATTTTTAGTGTTTCATGTTTTATTGAGTCAGGTTCCTTTTATGAGATTTCTGGGGACTTAGTGAAGAAAACATGAGGGGCAGCCACCTCCCAGTGATGATACAGGTGTCTTACTTCCATGGGAATCTGGGTCAGGACCGCACTATTTCCTTGAGAGTGCCCAAAACAGTATGAATAATAATTTTTTTTTTTAGTGTGGTATTCCCCCCTGGGAAGTGGCGGAAGAGGGGCCAGAGCAACTTTTTTTTTTGTTTTTGTTTTTTTTCAAAATATAATGTTGTCAGGTAGGGGACAAGGTAGAGTAGAGAGAGGAGTAGGAGGAGGAGAAGGTGGAGTAGGAGGGAGGAGTAGGAGGAGTAGAAAGTGAAGTAGAGGGAGGAGTAGGAGGAGGAGAAGGTGGAGTAGAGGGAGGAGAAGGTGGAGTAGAAGGAGGAATAGGAGGAGTAGGATTGAATAAGAGGAGGAGGGAGGAGTAGGAGGAGGAGAAGGTGGAGTAGGAGGAGGGGAAGGTGGAGTGGGAGGGTTGGAATAGGAGGAGTGGAAGGTGAAGTAGAGGGAGGAGTAGGAGGAGGAGAAGGTGGAGTAGAGGAGAGGAGAAAGAGGAGGAGAAGGAGGAGGAGAGAGAAGTAGAAGGAGGAGAAGGTGGAGTAGGAGGAGGAGTAGGAGGAGGAGAAGGTGGAGTAGAGGGAGGAGAAGGTGGAGTAGAAGGTGAAGTAGAGGGAGGAGTAGGAGGAGGAGAAGGTGGAGTAGAGGGAGGAGAAGGTGGAGTAGAAGGAGGAATAGGAGGAGTAGGATTGAATAAGAGGAGGAGGGAGGAGTAGGAGGAGGAGAAGGTGGAGTAGGAGGAGGGGAAGGTGGAGTGGGAGGGAGGAATAGGAGGAGTGGAAGGTGAAGTAGAGGGAGGAGTAGGAGGAGGAGAAGGTGGAGTAGAGGAGAGGAGAAAGAGGAGGAGAAGGTGGAGTAGAGGAGAGGAGAAAGAGGAGGAGAAGGAGGAGGAGAGAGAAGTAGAAGGACCAGAAGGTGGAGTAGGAGGAGGAGTAGGAGTAGGCAGGGGTGGGCAGGTAAGGGAGCAGACAGGTCTCCATATGGAGGCGTGGGTATGTAGCAGTGGAGGATACATCAGAAATCAGAACTAAGTAGAAATGCAATGGAGGCTGCAAATAGTCCATGTACAACAACTTTTAACTGGCCCTATGCTTTCCCTAGAGAAAAATAATAAAAGGCTAACAAGCACATCTGTCTGTACAGGCCTCGAACGCTTCACTCCGTGGGTATCCCGCAGTGGCTAGTCCACTACATCTCCCACACCAGACTTTTGCTCGTAGAGACAGACGCTATCCCTGACTCTCTTTTTTTTTTTTTTTTCAACCTATTATAAAATATAACTCTTACTTACATCACAAATATACATTATCGCAATTTTATGTCTCGCAAAAGGGATAAAACTTATTTTACTCTTCACTGATGATGTATTAAAACTTACAAAATAGACAAATAACTGTTTTTCTGCGAGATAAATGAAAAAGATAATGGAGGTTTTGTTAAGCTTTACATTTAGCTATACATTAATTTATCCTTTCTGGTTTCCAGTTTCTCTCTGTTAATGACAATGTACAATGTAATAGAGCAGCAGGAAAAGCTAGCAGAATGCTTGGTTGCATAGGGAGAGGTATTAGCAGTAGGAAGAGGGAAGTGCTCATGCCATTGACCTCACTTGGAGTACTGTATACAGTACTGGAGACCATATCCTTAGAAGGACATGGATACCTTAGAGAAAGTTCAAAGAAGGGCTGCTAAACTGGTTCATGGATTGTAGGATAAAACTTACCAGGAAAGGTTAAAGGATCTTATCATGTATAGCCTAGTGGAAAGACGAGACAGAGGAAATATGATAAAAGCATTTAAATACACAAAGGGAATAAAAGCATTTAAATACACAAAGGGAATCAACACAGTTAAAGTGGAGTCTATATTTAAAAGAAGGAAAACTACCATAACAAGAGGACATAGTCTCAAAAATAGAGGGACAAAGGTTTAAATAAAAATACTATCAGGAAGTATTACATTACTGAGAGGGTAGTGGATGCATGGAATAGCCTTCCAGCTGAAGTGATAGAGGTTAACACAGTAAAGGAGTGTTTAAGCATGCGTGGGATAGGCATAAGGCTAAGCACTTGCTGCTAGTAACAGATCTAGAATCAATACACTATAATGCCCAAAGTCTCGACTTCTATGCATATATAATAATAAAATATCTGGGCTTACATTAAAAAAAAATATGTTAGTCAGTCTTTAATCTTGGTGGTTAACATTATCCAATAAAGACAGATTGGAACACCCTCCCCCCTTATCCATTTGTTAGTAGTTAGGCTCATAATGTTTTCTGGTTCTTTTCAATTAGATCAAAACATCTTGAGACCAATCTTTAATTGTATTACCATTTGTTCAAGAAATCTTTGTTTATTAGAAATTTCTTTTAGCATGTTATCAATTTTTTGTACACAAAGTTAATACATATTGTTACTTAACACGTGAATCGGTATATATATATCCTTTCTACATATTAACCATCACTTGTCACAGACACTTTTCTGATATAGGGAAACATTAGCAGGATTATTTTAGTAATTGTAACTTTCTTGTTCATAATATGTGGGAATTAAGGAAGACAGCATGTCTTAAGATAGGATGAGCATGATAGGAGTAGATCTCGTCAGCCATGGATGGCCAGAACTGACACGATATATGGGCAGATATGACCTCACTAAGGGCAGAGTGAAGGCACTTAAGGACAACCTTCTTTTGTTCTAGGGGCCATTTTCCTTTAGGGCATACTAAGTCTCTCTGGAGGCGTGGGTTTCATGGGAAGTAACATTCTGTTCGGCAAAATGAAAATCTGAACTGTGGACAGACTTGACGGATTAAATAAGACAGTTGTGAATATTATACATCTAACAGCCCACAAAGCTGTCTCTAGAAACATATACTAACTTAATAACTTCTATTCCTGCATCAGATTCACTCCCTAACCATCCTATCAATTTCTATTGAGATAACAAAATACACAATTAGAATATTTTCTAGCAAAAATTTAATTGCTAAAAATCTTATCAGTAGCTTCTGAATAACTCTACAGAACACTGAAGAGACAGACCTAAATCGCAAGCATGTCACCACCCCCCTCCGCCCCCTCCCCCCCGCGTCTCACAGAAGCGAGGGGAGGGGGGGGTGTTTTAGCAGAGGGGGATTTGAGTGGAACAAGAGAGAGACTGCCTGCCAGCACGAATTTAACCATGTCAACGCTGTACAGTAACAAGACAGAAGGACAATTACATTACAAAGCAAAAACACAGCATTTCATTTAAACCCCCACCCTCTACCAGGGTAATGGCTAACACAAAATACAAAAACCCCACAGCGTTTTAAGATTGGGGTGGGATGGTGACCATGGTCAGCTACATTTCGGTCATTACTGACAGGATGATGGAAGTGGTCACCTCCTGGAACCCCCGACAGGGCACTGGCTGGGATAACTTCCCAGTAACACAATTATTATGATATACATACAGTTCTTAACCCTTTATGATTTATCTCTTCCTCTACCCAACCCTCCTGCTGGATAGCCTTTCTACTCTGTACCATGCTTCAGCAGTACGCAATAAATCATTATCTGTAAGCTTGCCTTTCTTCTCTGTCAGTAATCTACGCCAGCTTTCTGGCTGTAATCTACCACATGAAGGCACAGCAATTTTACACACTTTAGCAATCTTTGCAACATTTTTAACCAGTTCTTCACCTTCTCTATCTTCAACTAAATCACACGCGAGCCAGCCCCTAGCGGGCTTACTCGTTTCCTGTCCCATATCCCCCTATACAAAGCGTATAAAAACATATACAAAGTATAGGTAAAGGAAAATGAAACAGAACGTCTACAATGCTCGACTGCCACTAGGAAGGGTGGGTCCCTCCCAGTGCGTCTTCCCAAAACGTAGACCAGTCACTGAATCCGTGTACCCTCGATGGTAACCACGGATTGGAGCGGGGTGAGAAGTGTGTGACCAATCACTTCTCTTTCAAGAGAAATAGGAGTGGATAGTGTAAATAGAACAGGAAGTAGAGGAAAAGTAAACAGTGAAAGTAGAGACAGACCCAGGAGTTTGAATGACTCCACACTTAAGACAACATTTAATACAACATTTCAATTGAAATACAGTGCATGCATCAACAGTAATCCCTTTCCTTTACTCTTGTGGCCACCAAGACCACCTCCCTCAATCTCGTAGTGTCCCCGCTCGGAGAACAACTTTCGTAAGTTTCACTACCAGCGGCCAAGGATAACGACTAACACCGGCCCGAAATCCATATGCCTCCCTCGTTACAGCAGTCCACTAAGTGTGGCCACCTCTATCCTCACTCCCGTAGTGCTCCCTATGGACCCACCCACAAGTCACACTACCCCGTGGTGATGGAGACAACAATGCCTGCCCGAATCCACACACCACAAATAAATTGGAATGCCACCAGCCTCAGCGCTCGAAGCTGGAGGGTACCATAACCTCTGCAAGCAGAGCAACGTACACAATGAGGCTAGCTAGAATATCAAAGTGACGTAACCGGGAAACCCCAGGAGGCAAGTCCCCTCCACAGAATCCCCCAACCCTTCTTTTTCCATACTACTGTTAGCTAGACAGTACCTAAAAGAAGTAAACAGGAAAACAGGACCCCTTTGGAAAATCCCCACAGGTCCACCCCCCCCTTTTTTAACCTCTGCAGTCTGGGCCAAGTGACTCCTAAAAAGGGGTAAAAACAGGCAACAGAAGACCCCCAGGCAACCACCCACGGGTCCACCCCCCTTTATCTCTAAAGAGGGAAAGACACAAAACATATACCACTAGCACACCCAGGCAACAGATAGACTAAATGCAGGTAAACAAATGGGTAACAAGACACCGGGCAAGATATTACCTGTCTTTGATGCCCTCCTGGGAAGCAGTCACAGACACGTGGACGGGTCAATCAAAGGGGCTGGAACATACCGGTGGCTCCTGCAGAAGTCTCTACCGTGTACTCAGAGGTGATCAGTCTCTCTTCCTTCCCCCCTGATTCCTCCGTCCAACAGCGTCTTCCTTAGGACGGCTTACCGGCGGAGGCCATAGCCCGATGCCCCACGTTGGATGGACGCCAGATGATGTAGATTAATTTAGAAATAAACAAAAATGTTTAAAAGTCTATCTGTTCCTGTCCAAATCTGAGATGAATAAATTGCGTATACGCAGAAGTAAGTTCACACTGACACATGCAGTTCAGGTTAAAACACTTCAGGAAATTTATTAGCATCTAGTTAAAAAGCGGGCACGCAGGCCTTTTTATATGCAAAATGACATCATCATTGAATATCAGATAATAACAAATAAACATCATTAATTGGGTTAAATGTTAAGTGGCTATGTCAGTGTCCACCCATTAATATTATTAATTGGCTCAGAGATTTGAGTGACTAGTGAGGCACCCTCCCATCATGGGATGTCGTCGCCATTGCTCTTTAGCACGAGGCTTACTCGGTGGAAAGGGGGGCTTGGGCGTCATTTTACGTAGTTAGTGATGTCAGTCTCGTGGTCTGTTCCAAGGTTCTTTTATGAATAGAACATTTCATTTTGTCACTGTTCTCCTGGCCTTGGATTATACTATGTTGCAAGTCAACGGAGATCCGCTAACTCCGGGGCTAGTTATGTCCTTAGAGAGAGAAAATACAATCTCTTATTCATTATACTGAATACTGTCAGGAAATTCTGTCATGTAAGGTGAACAAAATGGAGTTAGTACAATAATTCAATACAGGTTCTAATAAAGATTTTAATAATTCTACATCAGGACTAACTGACAAAAACACGCATGCAGCGGTTCGCATAAACTGCCAAAATGATTGAACAGTGAATTGACCATTCGTATACAAAAAACCTGTGAACGCGAGAATAATAAAGTAATACAAAAAGTAAATGGGTGCAATTCGTGTGAAAAAACTAACGAACGCTATTCATAGAAATAACTGACCTAACAGTTCAAAGACAAAACTACCGAACGCGGACGAACCGCAACTTCATTTCCAGACAGAATGCATGAAAGACAGTGCACCAAATATAAATATATATATATTTTAAAACAATAAGAAGACATAGAATTATTTCAGAAAAGTATATATTCCAAAGGAAATAAACACATATGTCAGCATATAACCAAACTAGAATGTATGTATGTATAGAAAACAGTAGCATAAGTGAATATATATGATACTTATCTTTACTGGAGCAGCAAAGAAAGAGGGAGAATATTGGGGATCATACACTATATGGACTATGCTGGATGCTGACTGGCTGCCAACGTTCCATTTTAGTTACTCTTTTGTTTTTATCTTTTTTATTCACTATACTTTATTGAAAAAATGTCTTTGCTGCTGGAGTTAAGTAAAGAAAGTTAATGCATAATACGAGCCTACTGTCTTGTTATAAAATTGGGGATCATTCAATATAAAAACTATGCTGGATGCTGATTGGCTACTGAAAGTTCCACTTCAGTTACTTGACAGTTTTTTCTTCTGTTATTCACTGAACTTTATTTAAATTTCTTTGCTGCTGGAGTTAAAGGGACACTGTAGTCACTATAACCACTTTGTCTCTTTAAATTGGTTATAGTGCCTGGAGTGGCCTGGCATTGTCCCTCCATTCAGTGTTGCACCATGTTTGTGTAGTATGCCACAAAATAAGAGTGCCTGGCCACCCACAGTCCGGCCCCTTCTGTATGTGTAGCTAAGGCAGAGATTACACACTTCCTTGTTGTCATACCCATTCATACCATCAGTTGGAGCTCTGACAGGTTAAAAGCAGTCAGCTGACACACTCAGCCAATCAGAGCTGCCCATTGCCTCTCAGGGTAATACTTCCTTATTAGCCAAAGCAGCACAGAGGGGATAGACTACCATGGCCTCTTGTTTAGCATTAAAACATTACAACATTAAAAACTGTTTAATGCTGAAAGAAATGATGGTACCAGGGGACTCCAGACACTATAACCAGTTTAATGAGATGAAGCAGATACAGTGCCTACGGTGTCCCTTTAAGTAAAGAAAGTTTATGCATAATATGAGTCTCCTGTCTTGTTAGAAAATTGAACAATTTCTGATAAGTTGCCATATATCAGGGCTGTTGAAGGGTAAGTCAGGTTATTTCAAATAAATTGGATCTTCAAATAAATTTTGAATTGGCTCTTATTTGGAGTTCACCCAGATCTGTTTGGATGTGAGTTTGCACATTTCAAAGAATTATAAATGTAGTGAACCGCATGCAAAATATTGACTCCAAATTGGTCCAAATTATTTTGCATGAATTTACAATTGCAAAGCTGGAGGGTAGTAAGTTATCTATTGTACATGCTGGAAGCTGATATAACCATCAGTTCAGTTTGTTTAATTATTTTCTCAGTAATTTGATTCCCATTTGGAAATAAGTAGGTTAGTCAGGGAGTAATTTGTTTTTAATAAATTTATTATTTCTTCAATTCAGCTGGCACTAAATTTAGTGAGTTCCAACCAAACTGCTCAAATCCGTTTTTAAAACTTGCATAATTTAATGCAAACTTAGTCTTCAGTAAATACATCTTCCAATGTATTGCAAGAGACTCTAAATCTAGAAGCATATCAAGAAGCACTCCTTTGTTACATCAAGGCTTACAGTTTAAATAAAAAAAATCATAAAAAGCCCCTGATATGTTTAAAGTGAACTCCGATCATATTACAGATACTTTCACACATATGATGCTCATGATGAAAAATAGGAAGGGAGTTGTAAAGGCAAATCAATGAATATATCTTGTTACAGAATGTGTGTCAGATGTTGAGAATAGCCTTTCAATAGATGTGGTAGGCACAAGGCTATCCTGAGTAGGAAAAGAGGTGAAAATCAAGGTCTGATAATTTTAGAAAAGTAATGGAAATGGTAATGGAAAAACCTTTGCATGTGCATTCACCTTTTTACTCTGCCTTTATTTTGATTTCCACATTTCCTTTTTATCTTCAGGTTGTTTACAGTTAATGGACAAAATATGCTAAATGTGACCCTATTTTAATGCACTGAATAGACAATTATAAATAGACAAGTAGAAAATGTAGAAAAAAGAAAAAAGTAAAGAAAATCCTAAATCTGCTGAAAGCGTCCCTAATAGCCAGACCCTTTACAGAATAAAAAAAGTCTCCCTCAATCAGAAGCTTCTAATTTTGGTGGTATATATTTTTTCTCTAATCGCATAAACCCCTTCAATTTCTTTGATGAAGTGCAATCTTCTGGGCAATTCTTGAAAGGACAAGTTGGGAATATTCATGTGCCAGCATGGATTATGTCCTACAAAAGAAGACACTTTAAATAGTGCTTTGAAGACATTTCAGGCCTCACTTGCCTGTTTCTTGTCATCCTTTTCATTTCTGGGTATCTGCCAATGTCAGCATCATGATGGCAGCTTTACTCCTGGTTAAAAAAAATATTATGCAACATATACAATAGTATACACCATGGTATACATGTATTCAACTGATACCTGGCATTGCTTCTATTACACATGTGATATTGGCACAACACATATTCTTGCAGATGGATTGTAGATATGCATTTATAGACACATAACAATATTCCTATCACCATGTGTAGATCACTGAACTAAACAGTGAATAAAAGCAATAAATATATTATGAGAGCACACACAAAGAATTAGTACATGTATATAATAAATGCAGTTTTACCACAGAATTTGCAATAAATTTACCTTAACAAGATAAAAATAAATAGATCATAGTGAAAATAATTCTATACAAGAATTTCAATTTAAACACAATTTGTTCCCACTCACATGATGCTGAGACACTTATTAGCAGGCTCAGACTTTAAGTGCCTTTTCATGAAAGTAAGTTGGATGTTCCTGACATCAGAGACTGGACTTTCCACTGGATAATACAAGAAACTTGTCCTCTTCAACTCAGATTATAAGAAAACAAAATGAGTAAAAGAGGTGATAGAAACGTATAATTAATTAAAACAAAAATAAAACAAACAAATACCAATTTAGAACATAAAGCCACCTAAACCGCACTGACGCATTTCAGCATAGAATGTCTTTATCAAAGTGCTCATGAGTAATTTTACATTTTTTTTTATTTCTACAGAGATGTTTTAACATTGAAAACATTCTTCAATTAATACGTAATGGTAAATTTTCCGAAACGCACACATCTTTTAGGGCAATTTCAAAAAATACTGTACACAGAACTCATGATACTACATTTTAGTATCAGAGCTAAGTTAACCTCCAATAATTGAAGACCAATTTTCCCATATATTTCTATTGGAAAGTCTGTCAAAAAAGTATTGTTATTAAAGTTATTCAACTACCCAGTGCCAGATATAGTCAATAATAACACTTTCTCTTATTTTCACATTAGTATTGCTTAATCTAATCTTCCTTTAGTTCTCGAGCTCATTTTCCCTTTTTTTCTGGCAAGCAAACACAATTTCCTGCCCTGTAATTGTATATGTTTTTCGAGCATCTTTGGTTCAGTTAAGCCATCTTTGTTTTGCAGTGTTTCAGGTTATCTACAGTATATGTAAGATGCAGCTATATATTATGTGATGAATATTATATATGGTTTTTTTATATGATATAACAATTTAACATTTGTATTTAACAAAGCAAACTATTCCTTAATTATGGCTAATTTAAAACCTTTTAGCTTCTTAAAAAAGGAAATAAAATACATTTTCAATAAGTTAATAAAGCATGATTTAGGAGATAATTTATAATCCTATACAAATAATTTTATTACTGCCAAGAGCATAATTGGCTTCTGATACACTGTTCTGTACCATTATAAACTCTGGTGAAATAGATTTCATCAGTAAAAAAATTATATTACAGAAAATATATTTCAGAAGATAAATTGTTTCTAGAAGAGCTTCTTCTCTTTCTGGCATTTGTATTGTAAGCTATGATAATATGATTACTGGCAGTCTTTGAGTAGTATTTCACAATGGGACAGGCATACATTTAACTATTTCAATTTCTACAGCCCTATTTAGTTATTTTAACTATTTATGTGTAATCTGTGTTTTTATTGTTTTTTTCACATTCTGTATTTTAGTATCTCAGAGTTTTGTATTTATGCATAAAAAAAGAGCTGCATGAATTCCATGCAATTAATATTTTCTACTTAATGTCTCCCAAGTCTTTCATTTAGAGTTAAGAAATCATTTGAGAGCATCTTAGGTTTGTGTACTATATACATGCCTTTGGCCAGGGGTAGACAACTTTGGCACTCCAGATGTACTACATCCCCAATAATGTTCCTACAACCATAATGTTGTCAAAGCACCAGGCAACATGTAGTACACAACATGTAGATTGCCGAGGGTTGCCTACCCCTGCCTAATCCAAAGAAATCCATTGATTTATTTGGCACATTCACTTTCAATATATCAGTATATCATCTAGTCCTCATATAATACTATATAAATTATTATAGAAAAAAGTATATCTGGGTCAGGTATCCAAGGCCAGATATAGTCAATAAGAACACATTTTCTTATTGTCACATTAACATGGCTTAATCTGATCTTTCCATCTTTCATGAGCTTATTGCATTTTCTTTTTTCTCTGACAAACACAATTTCATGTTTTATAATTGTGTATATTTTTCAAGAGTCTTTGGTCTGGTTAAGTTATTTTTGCTTTGGAGTTTTTCATGTTTTCAAATATTTGTGCAAGTAGCGTCTATCTGTTATGTAAGGGTGTTAATACAAACCCCCTTTAAATAAGCAAAACATCAATAATATGTGTATTTAGCAATGACATATATGTATATTTATTGTTCTAAAACCTTTTGTCATCTTAGAAAAATACAATAGTCAATAAAACACTTAAATGTTCTTGTATTAATATTTTCTGAAATCATTCACAGGATAATTTATAATGCTAGACATATACATTTATGACTGCCAGGAACAATATTGGACCATGATATACTGTTCTGGATAATTCCAAACTCTGGTGAATTATATTTTATCCATACAAATATTGCATAATATTTCTTTCAGAAGATTAATTATTATCATAAGTGCATCTTCTCTTGTGGGAGATTCATTGTATTGTAAGCTATAATAATGAGATTACTTGCAGTCTATGCACATCTTTTTGCTATGGGAGGAATATACATTTTTCTTTTTTCAATGTAATTGGAGTAATAAAAAACTGTGATCAACCTTCTGTGATTGTGGGGAGTATAGCCATATGTACCATTGCAGCCATGTTTAGTCCTGTGAGCTATTTTCATGTATGTTTTCTTTTCTTTTCATCATTCCACATGACAGTATCATGGTTAGTATTCTTTTTTTTTTTTTTTATATATATTTTTATTTCTTCAAAATTTTCTCAGTTAACAAAATACAATCAATTCCTCTATTACAATACTTACATTATTATATATTTCCATGTGTAAACAACATTAGCAATATAAAACAGAATTAAATATCCATATTTCATGTATATAGCTAATAGAGGTATTTAAAAAAAAACAAAAAAAAAACCAATACATTTCATACACACAAAATACCTATATTATCCAAATTTACCCATCCTTCCCATTAGGTACACTTTTACTAAGGTTCCTCCACAAATCAATCACACTTTGGGGGAGCCCATATCTACAGAATTATAAGTTCACGTTATTAATAATAAAATTATCAACTATTATTTCCCATTTATTATATTTCTTCAGACCTACAGAATTACCTAGAATTATTCCCTTTTCCATCTTACATTGATAAATAACCTGTGTTTTAATTTCCCTCCAGTGTATTTCATTTTTGCTTTTCCAATTTCTAGCAACAGCTAGCTTTACTGCCATCAAAATATGTATTATCAACATCCGTTTCTCAAAGGGCATAGAGGGCCATCCCAAATGTAGCAAAAAACTTTGTGGTGTGAAAGGTATATATAGCTGACATGAATTATGAATCTGCCTATATACCTCCTTCCATATTTTAGTTAAAACTTTACAATGCCACCAGATATGGAGATAATCTCCTATCGCAACTTCACAACGCCAACAGAAAGAGCTCTGATCAAAATATATTTTAGCCAATTTTTCTGGGACCATATACCATCTATTCAGAAGCTTATAAAAATTCTCTACTATATTCAAGCAGTGTACCGATTTATTAACTCTCTCTATCGCATTTATCATATCTTGCTCAGGGATTGCTATTTGTAAATCTTTTTCCCATTTAGTCTTAGATTTCCAAGGAGAGAGCTTTTGAGATGACTTTAAGAATTCATAACATCTAGAGATGTGACCTTTAGTTCTATTTGTTTCTACGATCTTCTTAATGTTACTTATAATTTTATTTAACTGAATGTCCAAAAATTTCGTCAAGAAAAACTTAACTCTTAGATATGTAAATATCTCCTTACTTTCAATCCCAAACTCTGCCTGTAAATGGCTAAATGACTTGAGATCCTTTGTATCTATAATTTGTTGAATATACTTAATACCTTTTTGTATCCAACCTCTGATATTAATATCTTCAATATTATGATTAATCACCTCTAGTTGTAAAAAAGGGAATACTCTATATTCTATTTTATAGTTTTTCTTAAATTTCTGCCAGAATCCCAGTATACTATCTAAAATTGTCGAATTTTCTAGGTGGACCAAGTTATTTTTATTTTGATTCCTCCTTGTTGTCCAAAACAGGGAGGATAGGCTGCTTGTCTCTACTAATGATTGCTCTATGTGGCACCAGGATTGTTCTTTTTGATCTATACTTAACGTATAAACAGTGTGGGCCAACATACATGCGTTATGATATTCTATTATATTTAGAGCAGCAAGACCTCCGTCCTTTCTTTTCTTAGATATTAACTGTAGGCTTATTTGTGGTTTTTTGCCTTTCCAAATAAATTTAGAAAAAGCTGACTGTATCATTTTTAACCAGGGATTAGGAACTTGTATAGGTATCATTCTAAAAAGATAATTCCATTTAGGCAGAATATATGATCTAATAGTATTTATACGACCTATCCAAGAAATCTCCCTACCAGCCCATTCTTTTAATATTTTATTTGTATTTTTTAACAGAGGGAGGAAGTTAGCTTCAATAACTCTATTTATATCTCTTGTTATTTTTATACCAAGAAATGAAATATGTTCCTTAGCCCAAACAAAATCATAAGATAATTTAATAAAATCCCTATCTTCCCTAGGTAAATTAGTTGTCATTATTGTAGTTTTATTAATATTTAATTTATAATTTGAAAATTCACTGTAATAATCTAGTGTTCTTATCAGTTCCGGCAATGATGATCTAGGATTCTGCACCATAAGCATGACATCATCAGCATATAGATTGATCTTATGTTCTAAATTTTTAAACCAGAAACCCTCAATCTTTTCATTTTGCCTTATATCTTCTGCAAGAGGCTCAATGGTTAGAACATAAAGTAACGGGGAAAGAGGACATCCTTGCCTGGTTCCGTTCTTAATAGAAAACCAGTCTGCCTCTATCCCAGGGCCTATAGTCTTTGCTGAAGGAACAGTGTATAGTGCCATAATGGCATCATAGACTGTTCCTACTATACCATATGATTTTAAAGTGCTACCCAAAAAATCCCATCTGACCCTGTCAAACGCTTTCTCAGCATCCAGTGACAGGGTCAGAAGGGGAACCTTTTTCCTAATCGCGACATCCTGTACATCCATTATTCTTCTTAATCCATCTGATGGTACTCTGCCATGAATAAAACCTGCTTGATCTTGATGTATTAAAGTCGGAATACATATTTTTAATCGATCTGCAATAATTGAGGCATAAATCTTTACATCCCCATTTAAAAGAGATATAGGGCGATAATTTACCAGTTTAGCTGGGTCTTTATCCGGCTTCAAGATAGGAACAATATTCGCTTGAAGCATCTCCCTAGGGAACGTGCAGTTTTCCACTATTGTATTGAATATCCTAGCAAGACGAGATGACAGGGAATCTTTAAATATCTTATAAAATTTATTTGAATACCCGTCTGGGCCAGGAGCTTTATTTATCTGTAACTTATTTATAGTTGTTATAACTTCCACTGGGGTTATTGGTTTATTTATCTCATTAAGTTGTTCCATAGTAATTTTTGGCATTTTTTTATTTTTGAAATATTCCGAAGATATAGGTTGTTGTCCAGCTGATTCTAAATTATATAATCGACTATAATACTCATTAAAAGCTAACCCTATTTTTTTCGGACTTAATAGCGTTTCTTTTCCTACCTCTATTCTATGGATCCTCCTCATTTGTTTTTTATTTTTCAGTTTATTTGTAAGCAGCCTATCCGCCCTATTACTCTTATAATACCAATTAATCTTTAAGAATTGGAGATTTCTCTTTTTCTCCTCATATAGTAATTCATTTATTTGATTTTGCAATAATAACTTTTTTATGCTTTTCTCCTGAGTTGGTAGAATTTTGTTTTCATTCGATAAATTGTAATAATCTACATACAAATCCTTTAAAGGTCTGTCTTTCTTTTTTTTATCAATTGTACCTAGCTTAATTAAATATCCTCTTATAACACATTTATATGCATTCCAAACCATCGGAAGTGACACTTCACCCCCCTCATTTTCCTGAAAAAAGCTTTCTGTCATCTCCCCTATATATTCTCTGTTTTCCTTACTGGAGAGAATATTATCATTCAATCTCCAATCAGTTCTTCTTGCCCTATTGTTCACTATATCCAACTCCAAGATCATGGCATTATGATCGGACCAAGTTACTTCATCTATGAGGACTTTTTTAGTACTATTAGTGAATCCAACACTGCCCAGAAATAAGTCAATTCTTGAGTATGAAAAATATGATCTGGAGAAGCATGTAAAATCCCTCTCCAGTGGATGAAGCACTCGCCATATATCCATAAGTCCATATTTCTTAATTATCCTTTGAAATTGTACTGCTTGTGCAGTTACTACTTTAATTGATCCTTCAGAATGTAAAGTTTTCCTATCCATATTTACATCTAGTATCCGATTAAAATCGCCTGCCAAGAGTAATTTGCCCTGCTTTATTTTATCTACTTTGTCAAAAAGATCATAGAAATATCTATTTGAAGGATTATTAGGCGCATACACATTTACTAGCGTATATATTTCTGATTGAATATTGATTATTGCTATAATATATCTAGCTTCTTCATCTAATTCTTGGTATATGATTTTAGCATCCAGATCGTCACTTATCATAATGGCTACACCTCTTTTTCTCTGACTTTCTAATGTGGCAGATATTACTGTTGAAATACTTTGTGGAGTAAATCTTAACTTATCATCTCTCTTCCAGTGTGTCTCCTGTAGAAAGATGATATGAGCTTTTTCTTTCTTAATGTAATCAAACAAAATTGCTCGTTTACTAGGGGAATTTAGACCTTGTACATTTAACGATATTATTTTAACCATTACTCTTTTTTAGTCTATTCCTAGGTTTCTTCCAAATCTGGTATCCATCGTCCTTATATTTGTTGAACTTTCCCTAAGCTTCTTTCTATTCTGTAGATGAGCCCCCACTCCAACTACCACATTCATACCAAACATACCCCATCCTCTCATATACAAGAGGCTTTCATTCAACACACCCAGGGTATTAACCTCTGGGTATAGATCCAAAAGGGAAAAATCCCCTAATTGGAATCTAGTCCTCATATAGAAATTTCCTAAATGAGGAAAAAAAAGATAAAAACTGAGCTGGGAACGTCCCTTAATTTAATCTGTTATCTTCGCGTTCTGCCATACCGCATCTTACTCCAATACTTCCCCCCAACAAACATCAATTGATTACGGGGCATTTACTACATCAAAATTTTTTGTCTCTTCTATATGTACTAAAGAGGCTGTCCGATTCTGTCCTCTTCAAGATGTATAAGAATTCCTACCATCTTTCCCCAATTCTAACATAAAAAACTATTTGTGAATTTATCACTACAAACCTTTCAGAACTTATTTTTTTTTCCTTATACCCACTTACACGTATTTTATCTTTCTACATTATTAATGAGATTTCCATAAATCTAAGTATTTAAAAATGTCCTTGAATCAATCCAGTGATCATACCTACTATTTCAGTGATTTACTCTCTATAGTTGTATCATGGTTAGTATTCAATCTTTAAATTTATGGGAACATTAGCTGTATGAATATCTCTAGCAAAAAGAAGTCCCTGGATTTTGCTGGTGCATGTCCTCTGATCACATGTACAACTTGTCATCACACTATTACAATGCATGTTCCTATATTGCAAAGGTGTACATACAATGCTCTGTAAAATACATATTTTTTTAAACCCTTTGAAAAGGAATATTAAGGTCAGTGATTATCAAGTAGATTGGATGTGCCAACAACGTGACAATCTATGGTAGGTTTGTCAGAAAAACATTTATCAGTAAACTAACTGCTGTGTGGACTGGTACACTGTAACATGAAAATATACAAGCCACGTGCAAGAGGATTGATAATTGCTTCAGGTGGATATGACTCAGAACCAAGAATAAATTAAAAAAATATTTTTATGTTTTGTGGATATACACTTTCAAACTCTGAATGGACTTCAATTTTCTTTTTGTGAACAAAGTTATATTTAGAAAAGTTTGCTTGAGATTAAAAAGCATTCCAGACGGCACATAAAGTGAAACTGACCAGAAAAGAAAAATCAGTTTTGGAAAAACGTAAGCTCCAAGAGATCTCTAGCCCTTTCAGTTTCTGGAGACTTTCTTTGCAAGAAAGAAGTTGTTATAGTTAACCTTGTAACAGATCCCATATACTCTATGTATATCCACTGAAGAGTCTCCCTGTGTATGTATATCCACTGAAGAGTATGTTATAGCTATAGTAGCACAAAGCATCATCAAAGACTTGATGAAGGGTAAATTAGTCTGTGTTATTAGGGCCAAGTTACCAGGTTATATTCACAGACCCCCAGCATGGGGTCTCCATTCAGTTTTACAGTAACCCCGCCCAGGCGCCTCTGTGTCTGGGAGATAAGAGAGCTCACTTTTCCTTAAACTAATTATCTCCCAGACACTCAAGGTACCTTGAAAAACACAAACACCCAAAAATACATACATGGTTTATAGGAACCCCCACAAGTGTTATATCCCCAGATAGACAAGATCCGAGCGCCCAAGTTGTCCAAATAGCACTCGGATTGGTATAGTATAGCCGAATCACCACCGGGGTAAATTTCTGACTTATCAGACACGTGGCTGATGCCCAAAATTGTTCCAGAGAAATGTTGGTTGCAACTGGTCCACATTCAGGATATATATACATTAACAAAGTTTCATACATAGTAAATGATCCCCTTGTTCGGGGGTGTTTTCCCCAAAAAGTGCTCTTCTGGCTGAGCAGCAATGATATGATTTTCCTGCTGTTTGCAAGGCATAGCGTCTGACAGAGAGTTACAGGCACTCAATGACATAGTCCGTTGCCTTCTTTTGGGAGATAAAATGTAGTGTACGTGTTGTTCGGTTACACGAATGGTGGCCATCCAGAAAGAGCTCTTAACTTTGTGGTTGTTTTGAAGCTAGTGAGCCAGGGGTGTGGTCAGGGTTCCGTTCAACAATACAGAACAAAAGGGAATTGTCGAATGTTTGGTGAAAATGGGACAGGATAAAAGGGGAATTCATGGATGTAGTCAGAGGTAGTTTAACACATAGTCTATTTCCAGTTCATTACAAACCTCAACTTTGTAAAGTGATAAAATGTGAACAGGATATTGCTTTGCTGCAGATGGATTTGGATAGATTGGGGGACATGGCACTAAAATGGCACATTAAATGTAATGTAGAGAAATGCAAAGTTATGCACTTCGGGGTCAAAAATGCACAAGCAACTTACACCCTAAATGGTAGTGAATTAGGGATAACCACACACGAGAAGGATTTGGGAATTGTTATAGACAACAAATTAGGCAGCAATTTGCAATGTCAATCTACAGTTGCTAAGGCCAGTAAGGTTTTGTCATGTATAAATAGGGGCATAAATTCTCAGGATGAAAATATAATTTTGCCTCTGTATAAATCGCTGGTAAGACCACACCTCGATATGCTGTGCAATTTTGGGCACCTGTTCAAAAGAAGGATATCATGGCACTAGATAAAGTGTGGAGATGAGCTACAAAATTGATAAAAGGAATGGAGCATTTTAGTTATGAAGAAAGGTTAAAAAATGTAATTTAGTTTGATAAAACGGCACCTCGGAGGGGGTATGGTAACATTATACAAATATATTCGGGGCCAGTACAAACCATTATCTGGAAATCTATTCATAAACAGGGCTATACATAGGACACAAGGTCATGCATTTAGGCTACAAGAAAGGAGATTTCATCTCAGGCAAAGAAAAGTTGTTTTTTTTACAGTAAGAGCAATAAAGATATGGAATTCTCTGCCTGAAGAGGTGGTTTTTTCAAGAGTCCAGTTTAAACTGCAATTGAATTAATACTTGCAAAAACATAACATACAGAATATAATTTCTAATTAGTGAGGTAATAGCTGCTTGATCCAAGGAGATATCTGACTGCTATTTTGGGGTCAAGAAGGATTTTTTTTCATAGTTTGTTGCAAAATTGGAAGAGCTTCAGACTAGGTTTTTTGCCTTCTTTTGGATCAACAGCAAAAACATATGTGAGGAAGGCTGAACTTGATGGGCGCAAGTCTCTTTTCAGCTATGTAACTATTTAACTATGTAACTATTTTATTTAGTTGATTCCTAATTTTGATCCCAAGATAGTCATTTTGTCAATTTTCTCATTTCCAGAACTGAATTTTAGTGAGTTATTTTATTTGTTCTGTTGGAATATTAAATGTTACATTTTGGGTTTTATTTAAATTTAATTTATATCCTAACTATTAGCCAAATAGTTTGATTAACTTCATAATTTCAGGGATAGATTCAAAAGGGTTGGCTAGTGTGAGAAATATGGCATCCGTGTACAGCGTGATCTTATATTGTTCAAAATTGGTACAAATTCCTTGATTCTTTGTATCCAATCTAATTTATTTACTTATTTACTCCGGTTCCAGAGTTAAAATGTACAATAAGGGGGCCAGGGAACAGCCTTACCTTGTACCATTTCTAGTGTTAAGCCAATCTGAGGTCAATCCAAGACCCATTATTCTTGCTTGAGGTTTAGTATACAAAGTCATTGCATATTATCTAAAAAAAATAATTAAAAAAAGCCAAAAAATTTCAAAAACCAAGTCCAGGAATCTCCAACTCACCAACTCACCCTGCCAAAAGCCTTCTCAGCATCCAATGCTAAGAAAGTGGACTGTATTTTGTTAGTGTTAATAAAATTTAGTATTTTACAAGTATTTTTTGTCATATCTTTTCCAGAGACAAATACAGTTTGGTCTTTATGTATTAAATCAAAAGATCTTAATATGTAAATTTATTAAAGAGATAAGTCTGTAGTTGGACAGGGTGGCTGGGTCACTTCCTTCCTTCAGTATTGGAACTACATTGACCTGTAACATTTCTTGAGGAATAGGATTGGTTTTAAATTCATTGAACATTGAAGTAAAAGTGGAGCAATTTTCCCCACAAAAGTTTTATAAAAGATTGCAGAAAACCCATCCGGGCCAGGGTCTTTAGTGGATTTTAGCAAGTTGATTGTATTTCAGTTTCAACTAAAGTAAATGGTTTGTTTAAGATCTACGGTTTCTTGAGTTAAGCTTCAGGAGCTTACATTCTTCAGGAATTCTTTGCCAGGACTAACTTGGGCAATGTACTCTTTTTCCATGGCCAGTTTATACAAAGACTAATAGTAATATTTAAACACTTCTCCAATTTGCTTGGATCATAAAAAAAAAAAAAAATTTTTCTGAAGAATAGCATTGAAATGTTTGCTTTTTTATATTTAAGTTTGTTGGAGAATAGTTTATCTGGCCTGTTACTACTGTTCTACCATTTCTTCTTTAATATTTCTTTCATATTTCGTGAAGTTTACTTCTTATTGGGTTTTGAATGTTTGAAATAATTTCAGAGATATGGAGATTTGGTGATATTTTGTTAATTCTCTCATATTTAGCAATAGAAATATACAGATTTTATTGTGAATTTACCCTTTTCTTTTTCGGCATGATCCCAATATTATCAGTAAACCTCGCACATAGCATTTGAGGGATCATTAGACAATAAGGGAGGAAGTTTCTCACTTAGTATAGTCCTCCATGAAGTTTTGAACCTGATTTTTCAGTTCATCCGTATGGTGACCCAGAGAACACTGGTTGATATTTAGTCTCCAGTTTGAATTGATACAGTAATCAGGGTTATTCTTTTCTTTTAGAAAAAATAGGTGCATGATCTGACCATTCTATTGAACCAATCCTTGTCGAGGATAATTTTTCCAAAGCATGACTCTTAGTTAAAAAGTAATCAAGCCTCCCCACCTTAAGGGACAAACCCCATATAAGAAGACAGACTTCACCACCTCGACAAACTACCTGATGATAGCAAATCCTTACACCCCTTTTATTTTCTCTCTCCCTATATCTGTTCCTTCTCTTCCCTCTACACAATTTCCCCACACTCAACCACAACTAGAGCATGCTATTATATTTATTTAAGGAGAAAGACCACCAACAGGTAGCACATTTAATCTTTAACATGTATAATATGTATTTTGTTTATATTGGCACCTGCGAGTCCAGTTCATGTTTTATTGCTTATCATCATTGAGACCCGAGTTTCTCTTAGTTATGCAAGAATAATTTTTCCAAAGAGACCTGGGAATCTGACAGGCAGGACCTGCGCATCCTATCATTTCATATCATAACTTGCTTACCTCTGAATAATGAAAAAATAATAAACATTATATTTACAAAAAAAGTAATCAAGCCTAGAATATGGGTAATGAAATAAAAAAAATAAAAAAGTGAAATCTTTAAATCTAGGATAGTGCACATGCCAGATGCCATATAGTGAATTCCTTACAAAGAAACCAAGATGATGAATTGCTGTGTTATATAGTTACATAGCTGAAAAGAGACTTGCGTCCATCGAGTTCAGCCTTCCTCACATATGTTGTTGCTGTTGATCCAAAAGAAGGCAAAAAACCTAGTCTGAAGCGCTTCCAATTTTGCCACAAACTAGGAAAAAAATTCCTTCTTGACCCCAAAATAGCAGTCAGATGTCTCCTTGGATCAAGCAGCTATTACCCCACTAATTAGAAATTATATCCCTGTATGTTATGTTTTTGTAAGTATTTATCGAATTGCAGTTTAAACATCTGTAGTGACTCTGACAAAACCACCTCTTCAGGCAGAGAATTCCATACCTCATTGCTCTTACTGTAAAAAACCCTTTTCTTTGCCTTAGATTAAATCTACTTTCTTCCAGCCTAAATGTGTGACCTCATGTCCTATGTATAGCCCTGTTTATGAATAGATTTCCAGATACAGGTTTGTACTGGCCCCGAATATATTTGTAAAAAGTTATCATATCCCCCGTCAGGCGCCGTTTTTTCAAACCAAACAGTTTTAATTTTTTTAACCTTTCTTCATAACTAAAATGCTCCATTCCTTTTATCAATTTTGTAGCTCGTCTCTGGACTTTTTCTAGTGCCATGATATCTTTCTTTAGAACAGGCGCCCAAAATTGCACAGCATATTTAAGGTGTGGTTTTACCAGCGATTTATACAGAGGCAAAATTATATTTTCATCCCGAGAATTTATGTCCCTATTTATACATGACAAAACCTTACTGGCCTTAGCAACTGCAGATTGACATTGCATATTGCTGCCTAATTTGTTGTCTATAACAGTTCCCAAATCCTTCTCGTGTGTGGTTATCCCTAATTCACTACCATTTAGTGTGTAAATGGCTTGTGCATTCTTAACCCCGAAGTGCATAACTTTGCATTTCTCTACGTAAAATTTCATCTGCCATTTTAGTGCCCAGTTCCCCAATCTATCCAAATCCCTCTGCAGTAAAGCAATATCCTGCTCACATTTTATTACTTTACAAAGTTTTGTGTCATCTGCAAACACTGATACATGGCTTTCAATGCCTATTTCAAGATCATTTATAAATATGATAAATAGAAGTGGTCCCAAAAGAGAACCCTGAGGGACACCAATTACCACTTTAGTCCAGCCTGAAAATTTACCATTAATTACAACTCGTTGTACTCTATCCTTAAGTCAATGTTCTACCCAAGAACAAGAATATTCATCTAGACCAATTTCTTTTAGTTTGAAGACTAACCTATTGTGAGGAACCGTATCAAATGCCTTGTGTTTTAAATAAGGATATTTGTGTGATACTGAGGATGTACTTTCATCCAATTTAACCTGACACCGTTAAAATAACCTCCCAAAAACAATGTAACAGATCAATTGCTCAATTATTGTTATTAATGGTTTAAAAATGTAAATGGCACTTGATTGGGCTGTATATATTCACCAAAGTATAAACCTTTAGTGACCAGACCGTTTTTCAATTTTCTTACCGCTAAAAGAACACCATAGTCACCTACATTACTTTAGCTAAATAAAGCAGTTTTAGTGCATAGATCATTCCCTTGCAATTTCACTGCTCAATTCACTGTCATTTAGGAGTTAAATCACTTTGTTCCTGTTTATGCTGCCCTAGCCACACCTCCCCTGGCTATGATTGACAGAGTCTGCATGAAAAAAAAAATGGTTTCACTTTCAAACAGATGTAATTTACCTTAACTAATTGTATCTAAATCTCTAAATTGAACTTTAATCACATACAGAACGCTCTTGCAGGGTCTAGCAAGCTATTAACATAGATGGGGATAAGAAAATCTTAATTAAGCAGAACTTGCAATAAAGAAAGCCTAAATAGGGCTCTCTTTACAGGAAGTGTTTATGGAAGGCTGTGCAAGTCACATGCAGGGAGGTGTGACTAGAGTTCATAAACAAAGGGATTTAACTCCTAAATGGCAGAGGATTGAAGCTGCAGGGGCATGTTCTATACACCAAAACTGCTTCATTAACTAAAGTTGTTCAGGTGACTATAGTGTCCCTTTAAGGACCAGGGCTGTTTTAACATTTCTGTGGTGTTTGTGTTTAGCTGTAATTTTCCTCTTACTCATTTATTGTACCCACACATATTATATACAGTTTTTCTCGCCATTCAATGGTTATTTTAAAGATACCATTATTTTCATTATATCATATAATTTACTATAAAAAAAATTTATTAAGTATGAGGAAATTTCTTTTTTTAAAACCACACTTTTTCTAACTTTGACTGCCAAAATCTGTTAAACATCTACAACTGCCAAAAAAACACCCATGCTAAATAGTTTCTAAATTTTAGCCTGAGTTTTGAAATACCCAATGTTAACATGTTCTTAGCTTTTTTGCAAGTTATAGGGCTATAATTACAAGTAGAACATTACTGTTTCAAAATATATATTCTTAACATTTATCAATAGTAACATTTTAACACTATTATCTGTCATAAATCTCTGAATCACACCTCACATGTACATATTTTTTTAAAGTAAACAACCCAGGGTATTCAATATGGGGTATGTCCAGTCTTTTTTAGAAGCCACATAGTCACAAACACTGGCCGAAGTTAGCATTTATATTTGTTTGTGTGTTAAAAATGCAAAAAACTATTATGAATGCTAACTTTGGCCAGTGTTTATGACTACTAAAAAAGACTGAACATACCCCATTTGCAATACCTTGGGTAGTCTTCTTTTGCAAATGGTATGCCATCATGTGGGTAATTTCACTTCACTTTCACTTTCACTGACAATATCATCGTTGTGATATTTTTTACTGTTTTAAAACACTTATATTTGTGTTCAGCGAAGTCTCACGAGTAAAACAGTACCCCCCCCATGTGCAGGTTTTAGGGCGTCATGGAAAGTTACAGGGTTAAATACAGTACTAGCAAATTAAATTCTCTGAACTTTCGGCCTGGGTTGTCAGGCAGGTTCCTCAAATTGCAATCAATTAAATTACTTAATTATGTAAAAATATTACATAACTATGCATGTAGAATTTAAATGCATACATTTGAAGTCTATGTGTATATTTATGAAATTATTTATGTAATTATGTATATGGATATCTAAAGATCTAAAGATCGATGGTACAATGGAATTTATTTTTGCATCACTGGATTTACAAAATTTATATACCGTAATACCAATAACAGAAGGTATACAGGCTGTACGTGAAAATCTTCTGAAATCTAGGTCATACGAAGGACCACCAATAGAATACCTTCTGGAATGGCTGATGCTAGGTCTCACATGCAATTACTTCTAATTCGAAGATACTTTTTATGTACAAACCTTCGGGACCACAATGGGGGCGGCTATGGCACCCTCATACGTGAACATATTCATGGCTTGGTTTGAACAAAATCATATTCTATCCAATACCAAAATAATTAAATATTTTAGGTTTGTGGATGAAATCCTGTTGCTCTGGAAAGACTCCAAGGAATCACTTTGTGCCATGGTCTCCGAAATCAACAATTTACAGTCATCAATTAAACTCTCATTGTCGTATGATAATAACACTATTCAGTTTCTGGACATGTCCTTATTCAAAACTACGGATGGTTTTGACTATACTCTCTGTCGCAAAGACACCGACCGGAATACACTTCTCCTAGCATCAAGCTCTCACCCTAAACATCTGAAAGAATCTCTCCCCATTTCCCAATTCACTTAGGTATTACGTTACAACAGCGATCCGAAAAGAAGGGATGTTCAGCTACAACAGATGCGTCAAATATTTTTGGAGAGAGGCTACTCATCTCAAACATTAATTACTGCAGAATCTGAGGCAAAAATATGTGCTCAGAATACCCGAGAGAGAATTGATGGGTCTTATAAAAATGATTATTTCTTCCATTCATGTATCATACTAATACATCACTAATTAAGGACAAAATATACAAACATTGGGACATATTAAAAGCAGACAATCATCTTTAACCTATTTTTCAAAATCCGCCTATCATCAGTTACAAACGTAACAGGAATCTGAGGGATATGTTGGTCCGCAACGACCCTTTACATTGTTACAAGAAAACTGATTTTATATAGAAGAAAGGCTGTTATAAATGTACAGGATGCGTAACTTGTAGCCATATGGTAACTAGTACATCCTTTGCTCACCCACAAACAAGCAAACGTATCCTGAATAACCACTTTATTACCTGCACCACAGATCATGTTATTTACATGATAACATGCCCATGTGGTTTAGCATATGTGGGGAAAACTGACTTAACACTCCGCGAGAGAATAAGAGGGCATCGCTCAGGCATCACAACTGCCTTTCGAGACCAACATACAGAGAAACCAGTTGCCAAACATCTTTTGGCCTTACAACATCTGCTACCCACACTAAGATTCACAGCCAATGATCATGTTCCACCTTTGTCTCGTGGGGTGGACAGATCCAAAATCCTATTACAAAGAGAGGCATACTGGATCCATCACTTAGACACAGTATCCCTCAAAGGACTCAATAAGAATGTTACATATTCAATGTTTCTGTAAATTATATTGCATATTGTCAGGCGCTAGTCTTAGGGGTAACTGGGTTGCTAATTGTTTCCCACATATTATCATTACTATATATACAGTGTAAATATTGTACACAGTCTCCTTTGGTTCTGTCCTTAATATGTCTTTGTAACTGATCTTGCCTCTCAACCGCCCTTAGGCTGTTTTAGTCGGCTCTTTATAGTCTTAGAGCTTTTCTTCTTTTTTTGGTTAGTGCTAAGCCAGGCCATCCTACTATAGACCTTTTTTGTTAACACTGCCTAGCTGGTTTTCTTCCCCAACATTTACTAACAAATATTCTTTGCCCACTAGGTATGCGAGCTATGACAATTTTTTTATTATTATTGCTTATCCATGGATATAATGTTTTCCAAAGTGTACTAGATTGGTATATGGCGTTTATATGCTGCTTATGTTTTTCTTGCTCTAGCAACTAGTGTTTGCTATTCAATCTAGGGGATTATACTTTTTAGTTTTTCTTTAGTTAGGATGCTATTTGTCTGCTATGTACGCATACCATGACTATTTTTAAACTCACTGGTTGTTTATTTTTCAATTTTTTTCAATTTTTTCTATATATTTTTTTTTGGCAAAGTATATAGGAGTCATATGTTTGTAGGAGTAGTATACTTTATTCTGAAGTCAACCCAGATAGTTAGGTGTGTACCTTCTTATCCTTAGTGCCGTTACAATTTACAGCATTGTTATTTGTTATTTCTTTGTTTAGTTTATTTTTTGGGTGGGTACATGGCGTTTAAATGCTTCCTATATTTTCTGTTTTGAATTACAAATTACAGCTCCGTTTGTAGCATCATATTTATAATTATATCAATTACTATGAAATTTATATAGTCATCATCATATTAAGATTTGCAGATGTATCCTGTATTAACCCTGTACTATTTTGCCACCTTTAGTATGCACAGTTTTACGAAGAGGCCATGGGAACAAAAAGCATGCCAAAGGGCAAGCCACCTTACAGGAAGTGATTCTGATATTCAACCTATCCCACAGACCACCAATCCAGGATGAAATTGATCTATTAAGCCGGGGATTATCTTTTGTACCAACGGCCAAACAAAATAAATTTCGATGGAATATTGAATGGTACAAGTTTGGCAGGAACATGCACCTGAAAGAGTACTTCAGTCAACCAGAGAAAGCCCCAATAAGTACCAGCAACAAAGTAATAAAGAAATTTAGACCTAGATCCACTTTTGATCCAATGACAAACAAATCCTCAGTCAAAACCTTCTTAACCATGACCAATAAGGAAGCACATGAAATTATGTCCAAATGAGGCAGCACACGACACAACATCACTACATATCAACGATGATTACTTAAAAATCTTGGAGATGATCCTTCGATAGTGATCCGGTCTGCAGATAAGGGAGGAGGAATAGTCCTGATGGATTATCAATATTACGCTGATGAGTTAAAACAACAACTGAACGACATCAATACTTATAGAAAGCTGGATGGAGACCCCAGTAAAAGGATACAGAGTATCATACAGGATACACTGTCAATGGGCCTAAGAGCAGGTTTTATAGACTTGGAACTATACCAATTTCTATATCAACAATACCCACGTAGCCCATTCATCTAGTATTCAAAAAATTCATAAGCACTCACAAAGACCTCCAGGATGCCCCATAGTATCCGCTATTAATGGAATAATAGAACCACTTGCCAAGTGGCTAGACCAGTGGACCAGTGGAAGCATTGGAAACACGTATAAAAGATACACCGACACTCTTGCAGAAAATAAGTAAAATCAGGTTCCAAGAAAATAAACCCATTCTGATGACCATGGATGTAAAGAGTCTATTTATCGTTATCCCACACAGTGAAGGGGTGAACGGTATTAACCCAATCTTCAGTTTATAGGGGTCCACCTATAGAATTTGCATTGGAGGTCTTGACATTAGCCTTGGAACAAAATTATTTCCGTTTTGAAAAGAATGGTTCTTACAGGTATCGGGCACGTCTATGGGGGCGGCCATGGCCCCCATGTATGCTAATGCATACATGTATGTCTATGAGCAAAACAACATCTTGTCAATATATGCTCATTTGATACAAGGATATTGTCGTTTAATTGATGATTTGTTGATTATCTGGAATGGCACACTCATTGAGGCACATAATATGGTTGAGCAATTTAATCTACTGCCAACACCGATCAGATTGACAGCAAATATCAGTCCTACCAAAGTCCAATATCTGCTGTTGAATTATCTATTGGAGAAAACAACATTGAATACTGTCTTTACACCAAAGATACGGATCACAACACCTTACTCCATGTGCAAAGTGCGCACCTGGAAGCTTTGAAGAGGTCTTTACCAGAGCAATAACTTTAATGACACAGTAAAAGAAATGCAGGTAAGGGAAATGACTAACAAATTTTGAAGCGTGGATATCACAACCAAACCCTCGGCAAAGCTTTAGAAGGTGCCAAGGCACCACGAACAAGGAGGGAGACAGCTCCACCACAGCGATTAGTCCTCCTGATGACGCTTCATAATTCAATTGCCCAGATCTCTTCAGCCATCCGTAAAAATTGGAGAATATTGGCTGCGGATGATATGCTCCCAAAAGTGTTCCAAGAAATGCCACTAATATGTCACAAGAGAAATAAAAACTTGAAGGACTTATTGGTACACACAGACCCACTCAGAAGTCATGCAAAGGAAACTAACATTCAGAATAGGGGGTCAGTACGCTGTCTGGGATGCGTGACATGTGGGCATATGACACCTTCTAAAAGTTTTACTCATCCGTATAAGACTAAGAAGCTTATTATACCATATACTATTACGTGTAAAATGACACATGTCATTTATAAACTTACATGCCCATGTGGACTGGTCTATATTGGAAAAACTGAAACCGCCCTTTGTGAAAGGATCAGGGGCCACCGATATAGCATAAGGTTAGCCTATAGGGATGGTTTGTCGGATAAACTGGTGGCTAAGCACTTTTTGCAATACAAGCATTCATTGGCTTCCTTGAAATTCTTAGGCATAGATCATATGCCCCTATCCCATAGAGCAGGTGACCGTGGGAAAACATTGTTCAACCGGAAAACATTCTGTATTTCGGAACTAGACACAGTGTCTCCAAAGGGACTTAATAAGACTATCTCCTTTCATTCTTTTTTATGAGTCTCAACTCCAGTTGGATATTTTTTTAACACTATTTTTTTATGAATTTGTAGCAATGTGCTGAATGTGTGTTTTTTGTATCATGTTATATGTGGTATTGATGTTATACACTTATCAGCCATACTATGCCATAATTGCTGGTATATAATGACCAAGTTAAACTTTACAGCAGACTTATAAGGAGTTGTTTTAATACAATGCCTAAATTTTATAATATTTTTTCCTAAGGGTAATTGCTTTACCCGTGCATTTATAATCAACTGAATTCAAAAAGTCTGCAGTAAGTACTTTAATTGCACTGCTCACTTCAGAGCATCAAATTTATTATGGGTGCTGTATACATATGGCTATGGTTACTATAGATAAGTGGTTTTATATATATATATTTATATATGTGGTGTATATGTATGTATATTCATTCAGACCCTCGAGTTTTAGTCACTTAGCACTTTATCAATTGTTTGCACTTTTGACACTGGCACATGACACTTTTTTGTCTTTAATATACTTGCACTTTATAAGTAACTATCTTGAGCAGGCACTTTGTCACTTTATATGATCGTTTTTAAACCAAAGCAATGGTGGTTACCTTAACAGATTCAAGACATTGAACTATATATTTCAATATGCACTTCATCTTCAAATAAGCATTCTCTTTCATTCACTCCCCCTATTCCTTAGAACGAGTCACATATTGCACTGTATTACTGCAACCGCAACCCTATTCCCATGGTGACAATGTTTGTACCACGTCGCCATGTGCACAGGGCAACACAGAACGCCGATCGGGAATGCACTTCACCTGGGGGTAAGACAATTTGTTTAATGTATTTTGCTATATATGTCTGTCATTTTGATTGTGTTATTGTATTGATCCTGAGGAAAGTCCTGTTTGGTGGACTGAAACGTTGATCGTGATTTTTTTTAAATTAACTAATAAAGACTAGAACTTTTAAAGTCTGTGAGTGCTGCTACCTCTTTGGATAACTGGATAACCAAGCCCTGGCTTAGCACCCGGCACACAAGGGACACTATAGCGTGAGTGCAAGGAATTTTTTTCTTTTTCTTTATGTGTATATATATATATATATATATATATATATATATATATATATATATTAATATCAAAATACAGTTAGAACAAAATTACACACACATATATATATATATATATATATTATTTTTTATTATTATTTTTAATTTTTTTCAATTTTATTTACTTAATATTTATATTTTATATAATATATATATATATATATATATATATATATAGCTAGTATATATATATATATATATATATATATATATTATATATACGTGTGTAATTTAATTCTAAGTGTATTTTTATATTAATATATGTAGAAAGGCCATTAGGCCTGAATTTGTGGGAAGATTAAGTCCCCTACTTAAACTCCCAGCCCCTACTCCCCCCTGCTGGTAAAGTTGATTGTTGTATCTCCGTAGCAACCAGCACTTCCGGTTCGAGCTTCCCGCCAAACAGCTCCAGTCTCCAGCAGCAGAGGTGTACAGCTGAATCTTCCGTCTGTTCTGCAGCCCTGCCACCCACTCCCTTTTTACTTATACATTACCTGTTAGTGCATACTTACCCGTTCGTGAACTTCTCCGTTCGTGTGTTTAAATTAGATGAACGCCAGCTATACTTACGTTTTGTGGGTCCTTCGTATGGTCTAAACTGCCGACCTTTTGTTCGGGTAAACTCTGGTACAATTTCGTTAAATTCTGGTATACCGTTCGTTCATACAAATGAACTATATACATATATACTTACCCGTTCGTTAATTTAGCGATCTGTGCAATATTCTGTTCACCCCTTGCATACTTACCCGTTTGTGCACTACTTTTATTCATGCAGAATTAGGCGAATACACACAATACTTAGCTTCCATGGGTCCCCCGTGCGGTCTAAACTGCCGACCCCTGTTCGTGCAAATATCAGCTTTTCGTTCATACGAACGAAACAATAATTTATTTATAGATACTTCCCGTTCGGTTACTTAACTGTTAGTATTAAATCTGTCAGTATTAGTTAATAAAATCTGTTTATTACTACAACCATTTACTATTGCCTCTGTGGCTCTCGGTTTAATTATGTTTATATAAATTATGACACTTTATCTCAGTACTCGGTTATTTATTCCAAGGCCCTTTGGAGTTAACCCTCTGTGTTTTAGGTACGTTATACACTTAATAAAATTCTTCCTGACACCCTACTACTTTGGCAGCATTTTTCAATTCCATGCCAACCCTGTACGCCGTCACAAACTTATATATTTATGTATAGCACAATCCTGTGGGAGAATTTTGCAAACCCTACATTTCTTATTTTTCTTTAGCTTGTGCAGACATTAATTTTAGCCTCTGTTATATTTCTGTGGTCTCCACAGATTGCCAGTTTGTCTTGTATGTCTGTATAAAGTTGTCAAATTCAAGTTTTTGTATTTACAATTCAGGTATAGTATTTACTCACTTCTGTTCAATCATGTCAAGGCCTCAGACAGCCTTCACTCTAAACTTGTCACAAACGGAATTTGTTAATTAAAATATAATGTCATAACCATTGCTAATTTTAACAATATATGATGGCTTTTATCCATAGCTCATTACGAGGCTTTTTATACAAGACCCGACACGGTCTCTATTTATCACGATTATCACACGGTCCTACGTACTTGTTGTGTTAAAATTCTCTACATTTTTTTACTTAGACCTACGTTCATACTGCCTTCAGGCAAGAATCTACCCAACCTACCTAACCTGGTACCCCGCTACATTACCAGGTATTTGCATTCTTACTCGTTAATAACCACTATCAAGGTTAGTATCCACCCATTACACCATAATTGCCATTTAACCCATAGAAAGCAAGTGAATTAGCTTACAGGGTCTAGGCTCCGGCCCTAGCTCACCCAATTAAATTCCGGTCCCGCTGGGTCATCTCCCACATCAACACGGAGATACGGCCCCACGCCCAAATCATAGTTAGATGCCTCATTCGCCTTTCTACAGGGCTGCAGTCAGGGCCTCACTTTTCACGGCCACATGTTTGAATCTCCTTGAATCTCCTTTTCAGTTCGGTACTAGCCTAACAGTCCAGTTCACCTAAGGAACCCCCGTCCCCCGTCCCCTCCTTCGCCCTACTAAATCTAATGCACTAATTCATTTCTAGAATGTCTCAAGAACCAGCCCCCACCGACGATTTGTCTGCCGAAGAGATCCCGTTCACTCCTATCAGACCAGAGTCTCCAGGCGAATCTCTCACCCCCTCTACTCCTACATCTTTGAGAGCATGGACTATTCCAAAAATCACAGCTGAACTTAGGCTTAGGGGCATCCCCTTTCCAGCTATGGCTAGAACCATCAGGCACTTGCACGGCCACTCAGGACACCCTTGCAGCAATCCTGGCCAAACTTCCCTGAATTTATCTAAGGTGAAGAGTGCCATCGCCTCCCCAGGTAACCTCCCTGATCTCTCAGCCCCCGTCACGGCAGTCTCTACTACAACACCACACTCCCCTATACATCCCATTTACGTCACCTTTTGTGTCACCAGCACACTCCGTCCCAGACTCCATTAGGAAAGAAATCCTAGATGGGAAGGATGTGTGTCTGGTGTCACTGCTTATAGCCTCACAAGATGTGCTGGAGAACCGGGGATATCTCAGTGGTGTTTAAAACCAGAGATCCCAGGTTTAGCAAAAAACTATCAATACCACATTTTGTAATAGCCTTCGGGATATACCGCAACGTCATTTGCTCGGTATATCCCCACAGAAGAGAGGAACTAGACCTCTTTTTATGATTATCACAAATCAGTATTAGCGAAGGCGGCGACCCATCTGAAGCAGTGTAACATTAGAATTAACTGGTGTCAGATGGATACTGGATTATTCTGTCGCCCCTTCGCTGGTCTGAGGCCCCCATCTTGTGCCGTATGTAATTCCACATCCCATACGGCCAAATTGTGCCCCTCTGAAGCTGATCCATCCACCTCCACTCCCACTCCTCAAACCACTTTCACCCCTCACACTAAACAAGCGGGTGGTCAGCGAGACAAACTGCGTAGACCCATCTCCTTCCTAGGCAAAGCGCAGGTGTGCAACAATTTTAATGCCGGGTCCTGCAGCTTCAGCGCGTGTAGGTTGTTGCAAATCTGCTCTATCTGCTTCAGGGCACACACAAAGACCATGTGCCCGGCCAGGTTGTCCCCTAACAAATGACTAACCGATATTAATGTCGACAACCTGATTTTTTATTTGAGATCTCATCCAAGCAGGCATTTGGTGGAGTATTTGACCATGGGATTCACACAGGGTTTTCTCACCGGTCTCGTAGCCATCCCCTCAGGCACTCTTGAATGTCCCAACTTCTTGTCAGCCTGCCAAGACCCATTATCCACAGACACTCTCCTTTCCTCCGAAATCTCACACGGTTTCATGATCGGCCCCTTCACCTCCTCACCTTTTTCCCCCTGACGCACTAATCCCATTGGTATAGCTGTGCACAAATACTCTAATAAAAAATGTCTAATTATCGATTTATCATCACCGCACGCCTCTTTTGCTCCCAGCATTAACTCACTCATACCAGCAGAAGAATTTTCATTACAGTACGTTAAAATTGACGATGCTATACAATCCATCATTTCAACTGGTAGAAATGCTTGGCTAAGCAAAACGGACATTATAAAACACTTTAAATTACTACCCATGTACCCATCACGCTGGCATCTGCACGGTGTTAAATGGCGAGACAGATACTATTTCTCCACACGCCTCACTTTCAGGTCTAGAAGCAGCCCCAAACTGTTTGATATATTCGCAGAAACACTATGCTGACTGCTTCTAAACGTTCTCAGGTGTCACTCACTATTTGGACGACTTCCTACTGATAGAACCAGGCACACGTACACCCACTAATATCCTCAGCACCTCAGCACTTTTTTCCTCACTCAGGGTACCCTTATCACCCTCCAAAACCATCGGCCCCACTAATAAACTTACCTTCTTGGGGATCGAGCTGGACTCGGGTACCTTTTGAGCCAGCCTTCCCCCCCGACAAATTGGTCCGCTTGAGAGGGGAGATAGACATGTTCCTGCGGAGTAATGCATGCACCAGAAAGGAACTTCAGTCCCTATTGGGGTCCCTGAATTTTGTGATGTGCATCATTCCGCAGGGTAGGTCTTTCGTATCCAGGCTTCTTAGTCTGCTTCACGGGGTGCCAGACTACTGCCCAATTTCATGTGGGGGGAAGTTTGTGGCTAAGTGGAACGGTATCTCCATGTTTATCCCCCCTCTCTCCGACTCCTCACCCATCATTCACACAGACACTGCAACCAACACGGGTTTCGCAGCAATCTTCGGTAATCAATGGTTCAGGGGTCACTGGCCTACTGAGATGGATGCCTGCCAGGATTCAGGGAGACTTCAGCCCTATTTGAAATTTATCCCATAGTGGCGGCCGCACACACTTGTGGTCATTTCTGGTCTGGCAAGGCAGTAAAATGCTATTCCGACAACTTGGCAGCTTGCGATATCATAAACATAGGGCGCTCATCCTCCCTCACCATCATGCTGCTGATTCGCAAGCTGACCTGGCGGGCAGCAACCATCCATTTCCACTTAGTCTGTTTTCACATGCCGGGTATTCACAACACGGCCGCTGACGCTCTGTCTCATTCTCAATTCCAGGTATTCTTCCAGGCACTCCCTGCGGCCCACCGCCAGCCATCCAAGACACCACGATTTCATGAACTAATCCTGGATTAAACTCACTAATGCACCACGCTAGGTCTCTTACACACCAAGCACTATCACCTAACACAGCTGTCACCTACAGTAGGGCACTTACCATTTTTAATAAATTCACAGCAGATTTCAGATTACAAGGTGATTTTTCTACTTAAACTATGGTGGCTTTTGCCTCCTTCTGCCACTTACATTTAAAACTTTCTCACAATACCATTAAACTATACCTCACAGGGGTTCAGCACCACAGTCTCACTAATTCCCCTAACAATACACCCTTCTTGTCATCATACCCCATCAAGAAAGTCTTAAAGGGTATCTCAAAGGTTTTTGTTCCACTTACCACCACCAGACTACCAATAGATGGGCCTATCTTTAGATCACTCACCAACCTACTTGATGAATCCCCATTCGATCCCGACACAAACCTGGTGATCAAGTTGGCCATTTATCTAGCTTTTTATGGTTTCCTTAGACCCGGAGAATTCACCGTTGTTTGTCAAGGGGATATCTCACACAGCCTTAAAACCTCACACCTCACTAAGGTGGAAGATCACTATGTACTCACTCTCCCATCTACCAAAACTAATCACTCACTACACCCCACTATTATTCCTCTCTTTCCCACTGACAATGCTTGGTGTCCGGTTAAGGCACTAGACCATCTACGGTCAACTCATCACACGCATTTACCAGACTCTCTGCTATTATTATTACAAGGGCACCCACTCACCACTGCTAAATGCTCAACGCACGTCAGAACCTTACTGGCAAAACTGGGTTACAACCCGGCTTCGTTCTCCGGTCACTCCTTCCACATTGGAGCCGCTTCATCAGCCTCTAGTACAAACATCCTGGTTCACTTCATCAAGAGACTGGGTCGATGGAAATCCTCCATATACCATATGTACATACCACGACCAGAAAGAGAGCTTCGCCAGGCGTTCAGGAATTTGGTTATGTACTAAATGCAATAAAGTGTGTTTTTCTTTAACTTTTTGCTCTCTTTTATGTACAGGCCCACTCGTACATTGGTTTTCGGCACACCACAAACCAACTTTCATCTCAGACACTATCCTTTATGTATTAAATTCCGAGCACAAGTAGAAAGGCCATTAGGCCTGAATTTGTGGGAGGAGTAAGTCCCCTACTTAAACTCCCAGCCCCTACTCACCTCTGCCGGTAAAGTTGATTGTCCCCACCCACCTTCACCCTTATAGCATTACTACTCTCCTTGGTGGGCCCTCTTTTATTTACAGGCCCACTAGTACGTTGGTTTTCGGCACACCACAAACCAACTTTCATCTCAGACACTATCCATTACATATTAAATTCTGAGCACAAGTATATTTTGCTATAAAAATACACTTAGTAGGACATTATATATATATGTATATATATATATATATATATATATATATATATATTTTATATTGATATAATATATGTATATAAATATCATATATATATACACACATATACACACACAAAAATATATACATATATATATATTTTTTTTTTTTAATTAACATATTTTTTATTTTATTTTTCAGAAGCAGGGAGGCTGCCTGACAGTTCAGGCAGTCCCCCCGCTTGGAGGTGCACGGACGGTTATCATGGCCATGTGACCACTCTTTCTGAGCATTTATTGAAATCAAGTTAAGAGTCATTTTTGAACCTCCACCATCTACCACCCTCCTCTATGCCAATCAAAGCAAACAAAGTTTCTAATTAAACAGTGAGTTTAAAAAAAACATTCAAAACTAACAAACACACATCCTACATACCACACAAAATCAGGAACCAAAACATCTGTGAATGACCAACTGTTGTCATAGGTCACTTCCAAGCTGGGTCTGGCCCACACATGCAGGTAAATTGAGGAAAAGCAAAACAAAAACAAAAAAGAGATAATAATAGCAAGCTATCTTAATATCATATCCTTATCTCTGCTGTCATTCGACTAGTTGCTCAATGTTTAACCAATTTTCCACTCCTCCAACTCCCTTACTTCTGTTTAGGCACCCCATCTAAATGTCCCCTCTTATTGCTGTAACTCAGTAGTTTATTATCCTGGCTTCCAATAATATTCAAATGTTAAGAAAAGAAGAGGAAAGAAGGGAGAAAATCAGTTCATAGGGCTCTAGATGTCCCAGTGTCAATAATATTCTTATTTAAGTGCTAAGATTTATAAAACAACTTTAAGTGAAGTGCAGTTTAGTGATCCTATCCTCCATGCAGTTGCCATTTTATATTATCTAAGTGCAAGAATAGTATCTGCTGAAGCTTTGCTCAACCATAATTATCATATGCTTAATCATGCCTTATGTAATTGTATAACAATTTGCATCAAAAGTACTTAGTGTCACATAGAGTGATCTTATCTAAGTTTCTATCATTTGCGCACATGGATATATTTCTGTTATTCCCTCTCATGCCTTTCCTCAAATTCACCTTTTGTAGATTACTCAAATTTAAACACTAAAAACATATATCTGAGACAGGAGAGAAACAAAAATCACACACACACACACACACTTGAGAGTCCCAGTGCCTAGTGTTAGTGGCCTAAATCAAATGCAAAAATAAACCACAATAAAACAAATAATCAGTGAGAATGAAAGGCAACGTATGCAATAGTACATATTAAAATAGGTTCTACCCTGAAATAAATTAACTTTTATATGTTCTTTGTGTTCAACTCTTATTATAGGAAATTACAACATCATGATTATTTCCTCCTTTGAGCAAGAAAGCCCCACTTGGCCAATTGATCTTTTGCTTGTTGGGGTTCGGTAAAGGTGAAAGAGTTGCTTTCATAATTAATTATTAGTTTGGTTGGAAATCCTCAATGGTATGGTATATTTGATTTCCTCTGAGGATCAAGGTTGAATTGTGGAAGTGTCTCCTTGCAGCAAAAGACACAGCTGATAGTTCAAAATAGAACTTAATATCTCCTTTAAATTTCCCAATTAGCTTCTTAATTGAATTTTACTGGGTGCTTTTGGAGAACAGAACTATATGAATTTCCTTATTTAGTTTTTCCTGATAATTTAACTTTTTTTGTGTCATTAGCTCTGGAATGGATCAAAGGCTTATTTACCTGACAGGATATTTCAGGGTAATTTTTGCTTTATGTGTCTCGATTGTTTCTTCTATATGTTGTAACATATTAAATAACTATGAAAAAAAAAAAAAAATATATTAATTTGAAAAACAAGAATATTCACCTTCCAAGATCCAGAATCTGTACAGCTTAGATAAACTGACTACAACTTTTTATTGACCCATCCCTCATCTGGCAGAAACAGCACCAATCAGAAGCCCCTCACTTTGGTCTTTGGGGTTATATAAATATCTGTCCATCTGGTGTTTATGGGACAAATTATTGATCTCCCCACATCACATTAAATGAGTAGAACTGCTTGTACCCCAGCTGCTATGCTTCAAACTACCTATCCTCCCTAAAACACAAGTATGTCCCATTTCTGCCCCTACACTCTGCCGAAGACCTGCGTCCGTCTTCTGTTTATACTCCCACCTTTAATGCTCACCTTCAACACTTCTCTAAGGCTGCAATGTTCCTGTAGAACCTTCTTCCATTCTCCATTAGACTTTAACTCAGTCTTCTTTTTTTTTTTTCTTTTTTTTTTTTTTATAATTGAAAACTCACCTCTTCATGAAGAAATTGTTAAAAGCTCTCCTCTTCAAATTGAAATTGTTAAAAGCTCTCCTTTCCCGCACCCTCCCAGCAGGAGAGCTGCAACTATATATATAAAAAAAAAAGTCAGGAAAACAATAAGCCCTCAATGAATACTGTTCTAGCAACCTACTTTTCTACCCCTACCTTTACTTATTGTCACTATATCCCACTCCTTCCAGCATGTAAGCTCCTTTGAGCAGGGCCCTCAACCCCCTCTGTTCCTGTGCATCCAGCTTGTCTGGTTACAAATACATGTCTGTTAGCCCACCCATTGTACAGTGCTGCAGAATATGTTGGTAATTTATAAATAATAATAATAATAATAATAATAATAATAATAATATATAACCAGGTTGTGTACTGCAATCTTCAGAGATGCAGACAGGGCCGGCGCTTCCTATAAGGCGAACTAGGCAGCCGTCTAGGGTGCCATATAGGAGGGGGTGCCCTGCGCCCCCATTGCCGGCCCTTTAAATACCACAGCCACCCGAGCGCTCTATAGAGAGCGCTCAGACAGCTGCCGCACTGCCTCACCTCCCCTTCCCTGTAGTGTGGCTGAGCACACAGTCCAGTCTACGACCCGGCTGGACTGTGTGTGCACTTCCTGTCAGTCCGGCCGGGTCGCGGACCGGAGAGGAGCTCGGCCACACTACAGGAAAGGGGAGGTGAGGAGAAAATAGGTGGGGGGGGAAAGATTACAGGAGAGGGGAGAGAAAGGTAGAGGAGAGGAGGAGAAAGATTACGAAAGGGAGGAGAGAAAAGATTATATGGGGAAGAGGTAAGAGAAAGGTTACAGGAGGGGAGGGAAAGGTATAAGGGAAGAAGTGGAGAAAAGTTAGGGGGAGAGAAATTATAGGAAAGAAGTGGAAAGATTACAGGAGGAGTGGAGAAAGGTTGAGGAGGAGGGGATGGAGAAAAGGTACAGGGAGAGGGAGAAGATTATAAGGGAAGGGAGGATGGAGAAAGGTTATAGGGAGGGAGGGAGAGAAGATTATAGGGGAAGAGTGGAGAATTACAGGAGAGAGTGGGAGAGAGTTGCAAGAAGGGGAGAGGGAGAGAGGGTGGAGAAGGTACAGGGAGGGAGGGAGAAAAGATTACAGGAGTGAGAGAAAATTACAGGGAGGAGAGTGGAGATTGGGAAGTGGGAGAAGATTACAGGAGGGTGAGAAGATTACAGGGGAGTGGAAGGTTACAGGAAGGAAGAGTGGAGAAAGATTGAAGGGAGGGGAGAAGAAAGATTACAGGAGGGGAGAAGAAAGAAAGATTATGGGGAGAAGAAGAAGATTATAGAGAGGTGAGAAGAAGAAGAAAGATTACGGGGAGAAGAAGGAATTACAGGGGCGAAAGGGGCTGAAGAAGAAAAATTACAGGGGGGAGATTACAGTGTGGGGGAGAAGAAGAAAGATTACACAGGGAGGGGAGAAAGAAAGAGAGAAGATTACAGGGGGAGAAAGAAAGATTACTGGGGCGGGGGGAGAAGAAAGAAGGAGAACACAGGGAGAGGTGGGGAAAAGAAGAAGAGGAGAACACAGGGAGGGGGGAATAAGAGGAGAACACGGGGGAGAAGAAGAGGAGAACACGGGGTGGGAGATGAGAACGTAGGGGAGGGAGAGACCACTAAAGGAGGGAGGGGGTGGTGGAGAGACCACTAGGGGAGGGGATTGAGGAGAGACTGCTAAGGGAGGGGGGTGGAGGATAGACCACTAGGGGAGGGTGGGGGGAGAGGAGAGACCACTAATGGAAAGGGGGGCAGAGGAGAGCAGAGACCACTAAGGGGGAAACGAGAGACCATTAATGGAAAGTCAGGGAGAAAAGGAGACCACTAAGGTAGGTGAGGGGGAGAGGAGAGACCACTAAGGGGCAGGGGAGATCTCTAAGGGATGGAAGGGAGAGCTCTATAGGACAGGGGGCAGGACAGGGAGCTCTTTCACACCACACGCACACACACACACACACACAATGCATCCCTATACACACAGAAACACAACATGCTTCCCTTACACACAGAGAAACACACAATGCAACCCTTACACATAAATACAATGCATCCTTTGCACATATACACAGAAACACACAATGCATCCCTTACACACACATGCAAACACGCACTGCTTCTCTTACACACACACAGAAACACAATGCATCTCTTACACACACTCAACACACCCCTTACAGACACACACTGCATCCCTTATGCATACAAACACAGATTCACACAATGCATCCCTTACACACAACAAGAAACACACAATACATCCCTTATACACAAACACTCACTGCTTTCTATCCCTTACACAAAATCTTTCTTTTGCCTAGGGTGGCAAAAATCCTTGCACCAGCCCTGGATACAGACCATGCATACATCTGTGATATGTGCAGACTGTATGTGCACGTTGGACAAAATTGACTGAGACTGAGAATAGAGTTTCCTGCCTTATTACTAGCTCTGGATAGCTATCTTATAGCTGAAGCTATTCTTTATACATTGCTTAAGTTCTTGTGATACTTAGAGGCACACTTTAACTTGTATTACCCTTCTCCATTATCTTACTGGTCTCTTCCAAATGCTATGCCCCTTTAATGCTTCCACTGTACTGTATTTCCACTTTTCTGAAAAGTTTTAACTATTTACTATTAACTATAATTAATTTTGTCTGGCTAGACCTAATGGGAAATTAATGAAGCAATGTGAATGAATTGAACATGTCACTCAAGCAGGCTGACATTTTAATTAGGACTTGTTTTACTCTCATCAAAATGTGAGTAGTTTTAATTTTTCCTGCTTTACTTTATATTCCTCCAATAGCTGTGTCTAGTATTGAAATATTTTACCATAATATATAACTGTTTTATTGACAGAAAATAGTAAAATGTAGGCATTCCTTGAACACATTCAAAATTAATTTATTTTATATTTTAAATATATTTATTTTAAACAAAGGTTAGAATAGATACAACTTTTTTAGACAGTGGCTGGGTGGTTAGGGCCAGATGTACATACTGACATCTTAAGACTATGCATTAATGGTTAAGGGGTTTGGAGCCTCATTATCTTACTGTATACAGTTTGAGAAAGGGTATAAAATATTCATGGAAATGGGTAGGGTCTATTATAATATTGTGAAGCTACAAAAATAATTCACAATAAAAAATAAAATATACAAAGGAATCTGTGGTATTGAACACTTTCACCAAAACAAGATAAATACAACCTGTATAGTGCTGTTTACAGGTGTGGGATATAATAGCCCTTTTAGATATATCTTGATTTGGAGGTCACTAAATATTTAAAATAAACTGCATAAAGTGTATTATTGTATACAATATAGTGTACAATCTAGGAAAAACATGGTTTTAATATGCACTAACAAGGATAAAAGAGTGTCAGGCTTATGTGCCACTCATGGGTATACCTAATGAACTGCATTCTTAATCAATCAATATGCCTTTTGATATATAGGAATACAATAAAAAATATTATTTGTACATGCAGTTGAGTATCAAGTTTGATAGTTTAATACAATATCACACTATGTTGATGTTTTTGCGGATTAATATGTATCAAAAGGCATATTCATATAGAAATATATATATATAAATATAGATATTTTTTTTTCAATTCTTTCTTTTATTGAGTGGTTGAAACATCATACAGTACAAAGTACAGAAAGGTTGGTGTGAAGGAGAGCCCTATCACTATGGACTCATTTTGTGTATTTGGTTCGTTTCCCCACTTTGTTTGCCTATTCGTTCGGTACCTGAACGGAGACCCCTCTGGAACACCAATTAAACTAACCAACACTATGTATCCATTAGTCAAACCACATCAAAAAGATTCTGTCGAACACTTTATTGGGTGGCCGCCATTTCATGCATACGAACGCACATGGTGAGAACAATGGATGGCGGCCATCTTAACGCACGAACACTCTCAGCGGGACTTAGTCATTGAGTGCCTGGAACTGATTTCGTGTTAATGGACGACGTTCGGTAGTTATGAACTACCGAACAAGGGGAACACTATCCACAAACCAGCATTCGTCTAGCTCCTATAGCTTTCGTGCAAAAACCCCACAAACAGAGACCGGCTCTTGCCACATTTCTTCTGGAACTGTTTTGGGCATACTCCTAGTGGCAGACCGGTCAAAACTTCTCTGCGACAGTACAGACAAACTACCAAATTGGATCTGGGGGATTTTCCAATATATATTGTTCACCCAGATCCCAGCTATCCAGTGATGTAACTTTTGCGGGGTTTCCTTGTATTTTGGGGGTGTTTTAAAAATACTGTATTTTTCAGTCCTGGAGACAATTGAGCTTAGCCCGTCATCTAACTCAATTATCTCCCAGGCTCAGAGGAGGAGTATGTAAAATGTATAAAAATGATGCTTGTGTGCCATTAAAATTGAGTCTCTACCCAGCATTAAGCCTCAGCTCATGTGTGGGGGATTATATGCTGTCTGCTGAGGGAAAGGGGACCCGGGACGGTCAAAGGGAGGTTAGACCATCACAGTTGGGTCAGACAATATAATAGCGAGATGAACATGGCTCACATATGTATGAGATTGGTTGTACTCTGAGTTTATCATCTGTGCCTAGTCTCAATGGAGTATGTCTTGTCAGAGAGTTAAAAGATTGTTCAGCATAGAGCCTATCTAACATTTCCATGCAAGGTTACCACTCATTTTATATAAAGTACATGACTAGTAGCAGGTTAGTCAACATTTATAACACAACAAAAGGCAAAAATTAGAGAAAACAAGAATAAAGTGCACCCGGTAGGTATCGTGTGCATATCATATCTTGGTGTGTGGGGTATTGTGCGAAGTTCTGGTGGTCCGCAGAAGTGTGCTGAACAGATTTCTGCTAATATAATACCAGAAGTCAGAAGCCATTTTTAGATTGTTGCTATCTAAATGAGGCGGGTAACACAGTGACGCTATGTGTGCAGGTGAATATGTGCCTCATGGGTGCGGTGGGTAATGGGGGGCAATGTTTGGTGCCTCTGCTGTGCTTGTGTACCCCTAACCTGTGGGGGTAGCGGGGGAGAGAGGAAGAGAGTATCAGAGTTGTGGGAGTTCTCTGCGTATGTCTCAGTTTTAGTTTAACAACTATCATTCCTTATTAGATAACAGATAACTGAACAAAAACTATATATTAAAATAAAAAAAAGAGAACAGGTTATGAACGTAGCTTCTTGTAACTTTGTCGTAATAGGCTGCATAGACTTTCTCCAAAGTAAGGTGGCCCGGGTGACGTCTTGATAAAAAGTAAGATGGTGAGTTTCAAAGTCCAAAGGGGCCTTGTCTTGGAAAGCTTTCACTAGCCTTTGCTTGTCTGTGAGGGTTTGACATTTGAGAATAATGTCCCTGGGTGAGCTCGTTAGGGCGCGTGGTGGTCTGTTGACCTGGTATGCCCCATCCAGCGAGAGCAGTTTGGCCTATTTAGCGGGCAGGACTGTGGCTATCAGCGGCCTAAGGAAGTGCGGTAACTCCTCTGTGGATACTGAGTTGGAGACTCCGCAGATTTTGACATGTTTGCACCTACTCCTGTCATTCAGGGTGTCCACTCTGTGTGTCAGGAAGGAATGTGAGGTTTTCAGTTATTGCTCAGTGTCCCCCAGGGCTGCTAGGCCTTGCTTGAGGTTGATCACATCTTCCTCATTAGCTTGTATGTGGTCTGTGACAGCCTGGACCTCAGTTTTTACTAGGGCAATGTCTGCGTCAAACAGCAGTCTGATTCTGTCATAGAGGTCAGATATGTCCTGTTTAGTGGTAGGAGTCAGGGTGTGGAACTCACTTGTGGTGGCTGCTGCAACAGGTTGCGTGCTGTCCCTCCCACTCCCCTCTTCATCCTCAGATGCCTTTCAGTTGCCTGAGTGAGTTGGGGGAGCCAAGTGCTCTGCCAGTCTGGACCTCGAGCATTTAAGGAGTGCCCCGATATCTCTCGTCTCTTGCGGTGGCACCAAGGTCGATTTCTGCATCTTCCAACCCATGGCTGCAGTATCTGAGTACCTCTGATAGGGATACAGGTAGTCGCGCCAGTCAGCGAGAAGCTCAGCGTGGTTGGTTGCGGCCTTCAGGCTTCCAGGCCTAAGCTTCTGCCGGGTCTTGTGGGATGGCGCAGTGGGCAACCCAAATTGAAATGGCATGAGCGGGTTCAGCGTGAGTTCCCCCACCTGCGGCAAGTACTTTTGGTTGGTGATCAGCCAATATTTCCACAGTTTTTTTGGCATTATAGGAGATGTGTGCACGGAGCTGTAGAAAATGGCATCTGAGCTGTAGCTGTGTCAAGCCCCGCCCCCATATATTTTTTTTCTTACTGCTCATATTTTTCCTTTTATTAGTTACTTTTTCTCACTTCTCACGATCTGTGACCGAAATGGAGGGGAAATGTGGCCATCAGTATACAGCAAAATATATTCATATAAAAATTCATATAAAGTAATTATCCCAAATCTTTTTTTGTTAATGAAATTCGCATGAACGGAACCACATGACCAAAATTTGGTTATCCCAAAATGTTTTTTTTTGTGGTTCTGGTGAAACAAATGTTTTTACTATGCACTGCTGGTAACTAATGTCCAGTTAAATCCTATAGGTGGTTCTACTAGGCATAGCATATACTCCAAAAGACTAGATGGAGACAATACATAATGTCAACCAGTAAATAGCTAAGTGTGTAGCAGTTTATATGGTTCCCTGTGTAGCATTCTGTCCTAGTCAGAAACACTTTTTTTTCCTGGTCCTGGTTGAACTATAGTAAGATAAGATTGAAATGTAGCTTTCCTTACCCATTTCCAGAAGATGATGGGTTTTGTAATATCCTTACGATTTGGAGATTTTTTGGGGCTTTCCTTTAATTTGAGGTTGATCGAGTGATTGGAAGAATTTCCATTTTTTTAATCACAATGTGTCAGAATCTTCAGAGAACAAACTCACATGAGCCTGAACTTTTTCAGTTTGGTTCTTTATTCTGAGTGCCATTCCTCAAACCTTAAAAAAGTGGATAGAATAGTAAAGAGGATGATTATGCTTTTATATTTTGGGGATGGGGCAAATAAGCAGCTTACTTTTACCATGTCCAATCAAGTGGTATCAAATATAAGATATTTAATGGTTAGGATACAGCTACTAAATATTGATTGTATTCACAGATCAAATGAAGAGGCCAATAGAGGGGAAAAAGAGGCAATAAAAAAAAACTGGACTTCCAAGATTCTTCTAGACAACCTACTATCACCATCCAAACTTCTTCCACTAATACCTGAGGAAGAAAAGGGGTAATGTTGAGCCTTGTGCTACTAGGTGCCATGGACAGAGAGTTCCAGTCCACCTTATTTGAGGAATATGCTCACCAGCCCACTCTTTTTGTTGAATTTCATGCCGGGGAATACCAAAACTGCAGGCTAAGATAATCACCTGTCCAGATTGCTGCAAGGGGAAATTGCTCATGGTAGAAAAGATGCCCTTTAAGCATCTGATGCAGGCCATTGTTCCTCAATATGTACTTCCCTAGTGATACATATTCAGCAGTAAGATAGACTCATAACTGTTCTGTTTGCTACTAGTAAAGAATCAGCTGGCTTAAGTCAGTGGGTGCAGCCAGCATGGCTTCCTCTTCATGACGGCACATTGGCAGCATCCCCCAGTGCCTGGGAATGGTGGTGGCAGTGATGGAGGTCCAACCTTGGCAGCATGTCAGGATGGAAGTAAAGCTGTAGGACAGCAAAGCTATTGATCACTCCTAATACATTCTGGAAGGAAGGACAAAAAGCACATTTCAGCAAACATACCTCATGCAATTAGAAGGATGCTGTCAAATTGGTTGAGAGTTGATGCAAGCACCAATATGCACATTGGGTTCATTGTCAATGACATGGTTGCAAACATGGTCAAACCTGTGTGAGACTTATACTTTCTAGGTTTGTGCTGTTTTGCATACATCACAGATTTTGTAATGAAGTGTGAAAGTCAACACAAAGGTGCACACCATACGTGAGTGTTAGAACAAGTTTGCCAGGCATTTCCAACATAATGTAGGGGCTGGCCCACTCTTGAGATAGGAGCAAGATAAAAGAGGGCTTTCCATATACCATCTATAACAAGGTCAGCACATGGAAGAACGCCGCTTTAAATATACTGAAACATATTTGGAACAGCAGAGGGCAATCCATAGTCTAGCTTCCTACCACTTTATTGGCATTGACTCCCCACTGGAGTGTGAGAAGTGAACAATTATAGAACAGCTAGTTCTTACTCGTTTTAGGGACATCACAGACAATAATGCCAGTGTGGCGAAAATAACCTCGCCACTTGGTTTTGGAAAGGGCTAATGGCCAGCCTTTTGCTCAAAGACTATGGGTCCTGCAAAAAGACATGTTTAAAAAGTGACTTCCATTGGAAAATGTGCCTCTTCCCCTCCCCCTTTTTCCTGTCCTATTGTTCTCCAGCAGGGCGTTGTCCCAGGGACACTGCCAGACCAGTTGAAACCGGCTACTTTGTCCCTCCTCCAGCTCCCATCAGCCCTTGCTATTGTTGAACCCCATGGCGATCCAACTGTATTCGTGAGATCTGAGCGCTTTTTGGACATATTGAGCGCTCAGATCCAAGCTATCTGGGGATATGTTGGACGTAGGTTAAATATTGTATTATAAGAGTTATGGATTTGTATGAGGTTTTTGTAACAGTTTTTGACTTAGAGATAGTTCCTGTTACTGGAGATAATTAAGTTACCACAGCCACTTAAGCCAATTATCTCCAGGATAGAGAAGAAGATAGACCGGCCGCACAGCCTAAATCTGTGGAACTATTTTGGGCATGAAAGCAATGCTTGCGGTTAGTTGAATATAACTTCCAGGAATTTCCTGAACCCCTGCTGTGATCTGGGTGATTTTTGAATATGTTGTTCACCCAGATCAGGGCTATCCAGGGATGTATAATATATGGTGGTTTGGGGTGTTTTCTGTGTTTTGTGAAAAATGTGTGTTTTCTGCCTGTGGGTAATTGAGTTAGTCCATTGTGTTTGTTAATTGTATCACAGGCAGTGGGGAGGGTTTGTGTACATTATCTGGTAGTGTCTAACTGTACAAACCTGTTTTGATTGGCTTTGTTATTTTGTATCCTGTTTTCCACAAGGTCCACGTGGGTGGTAAGCTTGTGGGAAAAACCTGTATATAAGAGACAATAACCCCTCAGACTGCTGAGTTCCTGTTTTACCCTCAACATAGAGCCTCGTCGAAAAGGCTGCATCTACACTGGGGATTGCTATAAGCTGTATACTCCCCTGGCTATAATCACTAAGCTCTTTTAAGAGCTTGTTCCTGCTTCGCTCTCTGAAGGAAGAGAGGTTCACCCACTGGAGCCTGGAGCCTTGTCGTAGGTCCAGGGTGGGTGGGAGACGGTGAGACCCCAACCAAGCTGCGGCGGTTCATGGGGTCTGCAGTGCTTATGGTGTCAAGTGGAGTGCTTGGAGTCCTCAGGAAGCACTAGGAGCATCCATCAAGGTACCCAGTCAGGGTGCCAGGTGATCCGTTACAGCCAGTTTTAATCAAGTCATATCTCTGTTCATTTACTTCATAAGCATGATGAATTACTAACTGAAAAACAGGAAATGAATTCCAGGCAGTACACTCCACACCGGTGTACCAGCAGTGATCTTGAAGTTGAAGTATTTCCTTAATGCTCATCTGTGTGAACAAGTTGCTAATTGCCCTGAACATATGCAGGCTTCCCTGTGTGATTCTAGAAAGTGACATTCAAATCAAACAGCCTGACATACTGGAGGGACAGCTATGAGTACACATTAAAGGAAATTTGTACGTGGGAGCACTGGACCAATTGATTTTATTAGATCTTTGGCTGCTTATTGGACTGGACTGGAGGCCTAATGACCCTCTTGAAAGCTGCAGTGAGTGCTGGTCTATCTTTTATTTACAAAACAAGGACAGACTTATTAACACGGTCTATGATTTATAGGGAAAGAGAGGCATGCTGGTTGAGGAACAAGTGTGCATTGACTTACAGTGTTGCCATTTTCTACTCACTTAATTCCAGCTCTCAACTGGTAGCATAATTAGAAGACAGACATATGGAATATCTAGGTTTTGGCTTTTTGATATTGGTGGTTTTGGTGGACAAAGTAAATCAGCAAGCAGCTGAAAGAAGATTAGCATCTCTCAATTGGTCAGAGCCTACTTGTATAACCATATATTGCCTCCTAGTGAGAACTCTTTGAGTTACTGTGATGGGAAGAAGAGTGTGTAGCCCACTCTTTGTCTGGTGACAAAGCAGCTATTGTCATGTCCACCAACCACTGTCCAAAGTGAGTAAATGTTTTCTGTTACATGGAACATTGTGAATCCCCAATGCTCACATATGACCCTGCAACTGAGAAAATATCCTTCCTTCAAGTTCTGTGCAACTCTTAGGTTTGATACCTGAGCTGTCATTATCTTCTAAATGAGATGGAACTGGTCACCCATGTTTCCTTTCCAAATTGTTTATAAATTTATGAAAGTATTATAGTACCTCCTTGTATTTAATTTAGCAAAAAGTTTGTAGCCAATATTTTACAAATTTTCAATATTTAAATACCAGCACCAAAACACTGTCTGAATAACTATTTATTAGAGATGTGTACATAAAAAGATGTTTTGTTATTTTTAGTCTTTCTGTTATTCAAATTTTTCTTCTGACATTTGGTCACCTATTCATCCATTTGGCCAAAATTTGGTAACATTTTATTTTCTATCCCACAAAGTTGTTCATAAGTGATAGCTAGGGGTCCTCAAGCTGCTTGCAATCACCATTTAAACAAAAGTGGTACCTATCTTAACACTACCTTTCCCCCTCACCCTAATAATAGAAGTTCTAATAACTGTTAAGAAAAAATGTCGTACTTACCATCAGACATCTTTCCACTAAATCTTCTTAAGTACCAATAAAAGTCTGAAATTATACAGTAAAACAATGCACCTATTTAAAATTAAAAAAGTAAAAGATCAGATCTAAAAAAAAAAGATACAAAAAATAAAAACCAAAGCAATAAACATAGATCAATCTTCCCCCTGCAAGGGTTCTGCTCAGAATGAGTTTACAAGGTCGAGAAACCACTTAAAAGGTCTTTCACATATTAGGTAAGTTTAGTCAGAGTGCTCTGTGCTGCCATAGTAGGGCTCTAATTAAATAATAATTTTGTGGGGCATAGTGCCCCTTTGCCCTTGTCCATCAGGGATGGGGCTATAAATTAAAGAAATGGGAGGGATTTAGTGTCTACCCATGCACCCACCCATGACCAGCAAGTTGTGTAATTAATATCTCTCCAGACCCTTCCTGTGGTCATAGTGTGTGACTCTAATTAATAAGTGGGTGTTCCCAATGTTCCCCCCCAGCCTCCAACCTTGGGCAGAGTTTAGGTGTGTAATATTGACAAATGGCAGGGACCTAATGTCATGCTATTGTCCACCCTCCAGTTGTCTTTAAACATATGTCTCCCCAAGCCCCTAGCCAGCCCCCACCTAACTAAAAAAACTACTTTCTAAGGGGGCCCAGTAAGTCTAAAGACCTGTAAAAGAATCTGTAATGGCGCTCCCTGCACCCCTGGCTGGGTACCTCCACCAAGGACCGCTTCCTAGCTGGAACAGGGTACCAACGGTAGCACTTCTGCCCACAGTTGCCATGGCTTGACTGGGATACTGTAACAGCTCCCTCCTGGAGCCGAATGGGGAATTCACTCTAGATACCCCCAGGCACTGGACGACACTGTCACATATCCTTCGTCTTCATGTGACAAACACAGAGATAATTACCTTCCTAAGATTAAGAGGAGTGCCGCCATGATGCCTGGCTTTTGCAACATGTCAGTGGATGCCGGTCGCTGCGGACCCACGCTATTATATAGCCCCATGTCCGTCCATGGTAAAGATGATGTCTTTATTGCAAAAGATGTACACGCATGTTTTGGAGTTAAAGGCTAGTTATGGCCAATCAGATCTGCAAGAGGGTTATTTAACCTCACTAATTCAATAAGCTCATTGCCCTTTCATGGTTTCCCTTAGATGTTTATCTGGGAGTGTGTTCCTGATCGTGTTTTTATGTTTTTTGACTTTGGCTTCATTTTTACTTCCTGACTTCTAGTACCCTTGACTATTGGCTTTTTCTTATCGCTGTGTCTGGTTCTGTGTCCCTGACCTCGCCTAGTATTTTGACTATTTTCTGGTACCTTAGGTCCGGTTAGAAGTTATACTTAGTCCTAGGTGTGATTCTGCATCCTTAATCAACTGTAATACTGACAGACACTCAGTCCTGGGAGCTCTAGTCCTTAAAGGACTTTCCCCGTTGAATCCTCCGCACTGGAACAGTGATTAAAGAGTAGCCCTTTCCCTTGCCAGTAACCAGACGACATATAGTTTGGGAAATGCAAGCTGGAATGCCTTTAGTCTGGCCAGAGGGCCTGCTTTTATACATTTTCAAATGGGTGACCAACAAATCCAATAATCCCCAGATGTTCACAGAAATAAGAATTTGTGTGTTTTCAAGGCGCTTTCAGTTAATAATTGAGTAAAATGACAGCAGCTACCACACAAATAGGGACTCTCTACCCTATAGATTAGTACAAAAAAGATTAGGTGTACACTCAGTATTGGAAATTAATGATAAAAACCACCACTGGTGTGCATATGGAGCGCTTACAAATTTGTTGACTCACCCATATGGGTTAACATACATATGTATGGAAAACGTGACTCATAGCGATATATCTGAAACAAATGTAAATGCAAGAAATAGTGCAGATAACGTTTTCAATAAGTGCAATGAGGGAATATTCTATATCACCCAGATGTGTTCAGGGGTTCGGGAATTTACTGGAAGTCTTAATTTGACCGACCGCACACAAGGCTCCTGCCCAAAAGAGTTCCATAAAATCAGGGCTAGCGGTCGATCTAGTTCAGTAGTTTAAAACTGAACAAACTACTAAACATAGTCAATATTCTTACCCTGATTTGTTCCCCTTGTTCGTGGGAACGTTTTTACCAAACAGTGTCTTCCTAAGTGTTATAAAACCAAACACAGGCGATCATGGAAGTCCAGCAGTGTTTGAAAGTTTCAGTGTCCAAAAATAATTCTGTGAACTCGACAACCAAACGGCTGTGTTCATGCGAACAAGATGGCCGCCACCTCGTGGTCGTCCATAGGAATTGCGGCAACCCAGATGAACACTTGAACACTGCGGTGGAAATTACTACAAAGTTGCAATTAGGCTTAACAAGCTCCCGGGTGGTCTCCTGTTCGTGTGGCTGTTCGGTTCCCGAACCATATAGTCCAAATACACGAATGGAGACTTTACATTACATGGTACAGGGTCCATAGTCTGTGGACAGGAGGCTGGCAAGCAGTTTTTTCCAGGAGCTTGTGGCAAACTCACGTGAGAATGGGGTTTGTCACAGAAACATTTTGTCTTCAGCCCAAAAAAGGCCAAATAAAAAGCATGAAGCCAATTCGCAACTATTAAAACAAATATAAATGTTTTGATAAAAAAAAAAAAAACACAAAACACAATGAGCACATAGCCTCCATGGGGCAAAGGTGGATTATTTATTTATTTATTTATTTTTGCAACCTGGTCCTTTTTATTTTATTTAATGGTAAATATGATTTTTTTTCTTATAAGTCTCTAGACTTATTGGGCTCCCCTCAATATTATTTGGGTGATGTGGTAGGTAGATTTTTTTCATTTTGGGTAAGGGAACACCTATCCAACATGGGACATGCACCTATGGACAACTGAGGGAGGTGGATAATGGCATGTCCACTTCCAATTTTCATATTTCTTTAGAATCTTTCCATATTTCTTTAGAATGGAGATTTGGTATTATATATTACTACAGGTGAAAGTTTAGGTTCTAGTGATCATCAGTCAGCGTGGTTTAATATAAGAACAGTGACTGAGTCACACCACACAAAAACAAAAGTTTTAGACTTTAAAAAAAATAGACTTTTCTAAAATTGGAATATGTGTAAAAGAGTCATTATCAGACTGGAGCAATTTAAATGAAGTCCAAGAAAATTGGGATTATTTAAAAGTTGCATTGCTGAAGGCAACAGAAAATTGCATTAGGCTTGTCAGTAAAAGCAAAAAATTCAAGAAACCACTGTGGTACTCCGCAGATGTGGCCAAAATAGTAAAAAACAAAAAGTTAGCATTTAGTAATTAGAAAAAAAAACAGAGTGAGGAAGACAGAATGATCTATAAGATGAGGCAGAAAGAGGCTAAGCAAGTTATAAGAGCTTCCAAATCACACACAGAAGAGAAAATAGCACAGTCAGTAAAAAAGGGGGACAAAACATTTTTTAGATACATAAATGAGAAAAGGAAAGTAAAACAAGGATTAGTTAGATTAAAAACAAAAGAAGGAAGGTATGTAGAAGAGGATAAAGGTCTACGTGACTGCCTCAATTAATATTTTTTGTTCAGTATTTACAGATGAAAATGAAGGAAACTGACCTCAGTTAGGAAGGACAATGAGTAATTTATTACATGTGAGTTTACAGAGGAAGAGGTTCTATTTCAACTGTCAAAAGTAAAGACAAATAAGTCAATGGGACCTGATGTAATACACCCAAAGTTATTAAAAGAGCTTAGTGGTGTACTAGAAAAACCATTAACAGATTTATTTAGCCAATCATTGTTAACAGGAGTAGTCCCAGAAGATTGGAAGTTAGCGAATGTTGTGCCCATTCACAAGAAAGATAGTAGGGAGGAGTCGGGCAACTATAGGCCAGTAAGCCTTACTTCAGTATTGGGGAAAGTAATGGAAACCATGTTAAAGGATAGGATTGTTGAACATCTAAAAACACATGGATTTCAAGATCAGAGACAACATGGGTTTACATCAGGGAGACCATGCCAAACTAATCTTATTGATTTTTTTGATTGGGTAACTAAAATAATAGATCAGGGTGGTGCAGTAGACATTGCTTACGTAGATTTCAGTAAGGCTTCTGACACTGTTGCACAAAGAAGGCTTATCAATAAATTGCAATCTTTAAGTTTGGATTCCAATATTGTTGAATGGGTAAGGCAGTGGCTGAGTGACAGGCAACAGAGGGTTGTAGTCAATGGAGTATATTCAAAGCTTGGGCTTGTTACCAGTGGGGTACCTCAGGGATCTGTACTTGGACCCATTCTCTTTAATAGTTTATTAGTTTATTTGCTGATGATACTAAGATATGTAACAGGGTTGATGTTCCAGGAGGGATAAGCCAAATGGCAAATGATTTAGGTAAACTAGAAAAATGGTCTGAGTTGTGGCAACTGACATTTAATGTGGATAAGTGCAAGATAATGCATCTTGGATGAAAAAACCCAAGGGCAGAGTACAGAATATTTGATAGAGTCCTAACCTCAACATCTGAGGAAAAGGATTTAGGGGTGATTATTTCTGATGACTTAAAGGTAGGCAGACAATGTAATAGAGCAGCAGAAAATGCTAGCAGAATGCTTGGTTGTATAGGGAGAGGTATTAGCAGTAGAAAGAGGGAAGTGCTTATGCCATTGTACAGAACTCTGGTGAGACCTCACTTGGAGTATTGTATGCAGTACTGGAGACCGTATCTTCAGAAGGATATTGATACTTTAGAGAGAGTTCAGAGAAGGGCTACTAAACTGCTTCATGGTTTGCAGGATAAAAATTACCAGGAAAGGTTAAAGGATTTTAACATGTATATGTTGGAGGAAAGACGAGACAGTGGGGATATGATAGAAACATTTATATACAAAAGGGAATACACACTGTAAAGGAGGAGACCATATTTAAAAGTACCACAACAAACTACCACAACAAGAGGACATAGTCTTAAATTAGAGGGGCAAAGGTTTAAAAATAATAGGAAGTATTACTTTACTGAGAGGGTAGTGGATGCATGGAATAGCCTTCCAGCTGAAGTGGTAGAGGTTAACACAGAAAAGGAGTTTAAGCATGCATGGGATAGGCATAAGGCTATCCTAACTATAAGGCAAGGCTAGGGACTAATGAAAGTATTTAGAAAATTGGGCAGACTAGATGGGCCGAATGGTTCTTATCTGCTGTCACATTCCATGTTTCTATGTTTCTATGTTCCTCCTGTTATCAATGTTGGAGCCCTCACCCACTGACTATGGAAAGTGGCTAAAATGGACACTAAAAAGTTAATTTATATTACCAAATATCAGCGTTATTTCATTAAGCTTTCCTTTAAATACCAAAAATGCCTTCTTTAATGTTCTCTGTTTTTGATATGCCATCAACTTTCCAATGACTGCATATGAAGCAGAAATTCTTATAGACTCAAAACTTACAGATTTTATATCCTTGAAGCTGCAGTGCTCATCTTCCATCTGTTCCTATGCAGAAGCTGGGGTGTGCTTCACTGCACCCTGACACTATTACATGTATAATGAAAACTGTCTTAGTTCCAACAAGCCTATATTCAGTTGTCATTGACGTCATTGGGATTAGAAAGGGGGGCCTGTGTTAGCAGGGAACTTTGTAGAAACAGAAGACATATCTTTAACTAACCAGCATGATTTACTCTGATGGTTAAATGACTAGGACATACAGTCTGCAATACACTTAACTATGGTATCATTAAGTCAGTGGGTTGCCAAAAATAAAGAAAAAGAAATGCTATTAAAGGTAAAGTCCTAACAAATATATGACTATGGCATGGGTGTAATCTGATCGTAGCAAATATATAGAAATATTTGAAGCATTAGTAGAATTGCATGCTGTGTCTTGATAATTAAAATAGCAGGTGTAAACAAATAAAAATGTTTGCTCCTTGCTGGGATATTTATTAAGCTTTAGAGGTCCTCAAGTAAATGAAGAATTTTATTTGTTTATCCTTACTGCTTGCATAGTAAATATACAGCTTTAAATCCTGAGAAATATTCTAAATGTGTAATCCAGAATTTTAATGCTTTGTGTTAACCTATTTTCCAATGTTATAGAACAATTAATAGTGATGATCTTAGAATAAACAACATCATAGCTATGGGTCGAATTTCCCTTATGGATCTTAATTAAAACAGGACAGATAGGTAAAATACATTAGTTAATTCTCACACAACGCTAACAAGGTTATAAGCTGAAGTGAGAATTTAAGGTGAATTCAAATTAAATTTCAAATTTAAGGCCAGAGTAGCTGAATGGAAAGCATAGCTGCGTAAGATCATTTTTTCAGTTTTGCTATTTTGACCTTAAAAGGAATCTGTCAATCCCCAAGAACCTTATGCTCTTCAGTTTGAGCATACAATTCCATTTATACAATGTACTAGCAGATTTGCTAAAAAATGCATCGATTGTGAGAAAAACTTATTTAAATATAGCTTTTTTCTGGTGGGCAGAGTCCTCTGAAGAAGAATGACGCTTAGATCTGTAGCTCCCACTCTCCCAAGGACACAATCTGTACATATCTGCAAAACAAAAAATTATTTTGTCTACAAATCTCTTATATTCTCTTCGTACTCACCCACCAAACCTTCTGACAATGGGTGGAGAAAAAAAGAAAGCACAAACTCCATCTGTGCCTCTCTTTTCTGCATGCCTAAGGAGCTGTGGCAACCATTTTGTTCCCAAGACATGGTTGATTTCGGAATGGACTCGGACGACAGTGACACCTTGTCCAGACCAGATGCTCCTCTCACTAATAAGGAACTACAGTGACTGCTGCAGGACAACACCAAGGAAATAAAAAACCATGTGGCCGCAGAGTTAGAAAAACAGATCTCTGGCCTGAAAGAAGACATAAAGGCCTAAAATTCAACCCAAGCCCAGGATTGTGTATACCTTCATGAGGAGATTTTAGTCCTAACAGACGTTTAACAATCGTTCAAAGAGAAATAACTTAAGCATCCAGGGACTGCTGGATAATGTCTTTTCTGAAATATTTTTCTGATGCCCCAGGATATATTTAAAGCTTTGCAACCAGAGGCATCCCCCCAGGAGCTCACAACTGATTGGGCCCACCTGCACCCTCCTGAACACACCCCTAAAAGATTTGTGAACATGGCAAAACATGTCCATAACTTGGCTAGGCAGACTAGCCTCCATAAAAATGACTTTGCTACCACGCTTCCTTTATTCATTCCAATTTCTTCCCATCCCCATATCTACATACAACCTTTAAATACTGCAAATGTAGATAGACAATTTTATATGGTCAGGCAAGAGAGCAAGGGCTAAAAGGGAATCTATGTAATCCCTCATCAAACAGGTGGTCTAGGTTTACCACACTTACCAAATTTGAATGCAGCTCAGATGGCTCTAATTTAATATCTCCATGCACCACCAGGGATTAACCTATGTGTTGACTTGGAGCCTAACCTTTTAGGCAGAGATTTTACTATAGTTTCTGAAACAGACCAGAACGTCCATACCTCCAACTATACCAGTTTTAACTACCTCAATCCAGATATTGAATAGGTTGACACATTTATGCTCTATTGTAAATAACTCCTCCCCACTGATGCCTATTTTCAGGAACAGACAATATGCTCCAGGAATGACACCACAAAATTTTGAACACTTTAAAGACAATTACTTACTGAGATTCTTTTTTTCCAGAATTAACAAATAATCCCTTTTCCAGGCTTGCCTCTTAGCACTTTTGACTACTTCCGTTATCTACAGATCCCTAGCTTCACACTTCAATAGGTCGATGGCTACCTCCACACTTATATCCTTTGAAAAAATATGCATTTAAAATCTGATTTACTTCCTCATGAGTTCAACTCTCCCCTCTCTTGATCTTTCCTACGTGTTGGCTTGGAGAGGGACCTGGGTCCCCCGGAGTGTCCTTCAGATTGGAAGGATGTAAGGGAAGTGACAGCATTGATTACTATATGCATAAATCACAAAGATCAGGCATGCAAAACAATTTTATCTTGCTACCTGTAATGGTATTTATTAATTAATGACTTTTTGTCATAAAAAAAAAAAGCATAATGAGCTTAATGCTTTAGACGCACCACTAGATGTCAGTAAAGCATATTTAGTGTAATACTTTGGGGGCACCATTAGGGGGAGTGTGTAGGAAGACCTGTGCTTCTGGCAGTGACATCACAGGCCAGCCTACTTACACTGAATAAAAACCCAGATGTGAGGAGAAGCTAGCTCTCTGTTTGCCTGTACCTGACTGATCATGTAGCACCAGCTCTGACCTAGCCCCAGCCCATTGGCTGGGGCCTTGTAAGTAATATGAATCCATTGTAACAGCTAGCCACTGTTATAGCCTTTTGTAAGTAATGTTGTAGTTTTGTATTGTGTAATTATAATTATATTAAATATACATTTCATACTACAATGTTTTGTGTATTTCCTATTATATATTCGACCATAATACCGAACTCTATTAATGTTGTTATTTGTTGCTTAATTATTATATATTAATTATTAAATTTAATATTCATATTTAAGTCACGACTATAACACTTGGCGACGAAGATATGGGATTATGCTGGAATATTAGGGAAAATACAAAAGTTATGCATTTTGTTTAATACATATAGTCAATTGTCTGTCTGTATAGAAGTGAATAAATGAATGATGATTTAATATGTAATGGAATGAATGCAGATAGCAGATAGGGATTAGATATTTGTTTTTAAGGTATCTCTTGTTGTAGAACATAGTGATGAATTATTGTGTTGCTTGTTACCAATCTTTAGTCATTTGTATATAGAAAAAAATATATATACTTTACCTTTTGTCTGACCATGTGGATTTTAACCCACCATTGACCACATGGTGTGAATGAGTTGAGGCCTAGTTTCATTGTTTGCTACCATTTGCATAGGAAAAGACTTTTCACTAAACTAGTTCACCAGGTTTTATTGCTAAATTTGACCCTGTTTGTGTACTAATTTACATTTGTTTGGCATTCATGGATTTGTCTAGTTGAAAAAGAGATTTTGACAAATTTATTAAATTAGTAGTTAAGAAAAAGATACGTTTAGTAAAGCAGATTCAGTGAATAATAGATTTATGTGTGCGTATACACAGAATATTAGTATAAATATATATATGATTTTGGCTCATGAAGGAGAGACCACCTTTTTAACAGCTGTGTGACCATGCTTTTCAGCTACAGCTGGGGGAGAATTTGTCCTTGTTGGGGGTGGGTAGTCTTGCCTGTATGAGAAATAATAAACTGCATTGTTTTGTAAATGTAATTGCCTAAACTAATCCATTTGTGGAGTGTTTTTCAGCTTTATTATCCAGGACTAAGGAATTACTGGACATATGCAGGAACTGGTAACAAATGAACTGAAAAAATGGTAAAATAATTCCTTTGTCCTATTTAGTTTGAATTTTAACAAGTTAGCATTTTTAACAAAGTAAGTGTAAGGGCTCAGATTAAGATTTATATTATTTTAGAAGCCATCTATAACTGATTTTAATATTTCCATGCTTTGAATTAGGGTGTATCTGCCTAGCGGGTGAACCTCCATAACGTGGGCTGTGATTTTAGTTACAGTAGCGGGTGGGGAACCTGAGCTAGGGGGTATTTAAACGTGTCCGGATAAGGGGGAGCATACCCAATAGTTGTTGTGCAGTTCTATCCTGTATTTGAAACCCTGTATTACTTATAAGTAGCGTTTTGTAACTTATTTGTAATTGTTTATATATATTGCTCTGGGAAAGGGATAGGCAAAATCTCTGAGAGACCAGGAAATATATTTTAAAAAAGGGCGTATTACACTAGTGGTAGGGTGGCCTATCATGACCATAGAGACCCTTGGTGACTAGTTTTTGTTGTATATTGCCCTGGGAAGGGGATACGCTATTTAATAGAAATTCCTGAGAGACCAGGAAATATACAATAAGTGATACGTGAGTGTACTGGTTAAATTGCAGACATATTGGCCCAGAACCTTTAATCGAGCCGGAAAAGAGGCTGCTGTATGTTTGCTCCTCTATAATTTTGCGGGGGCGGTCACCCCCATGCGGAAAGCCACTGCCATCACAGGGTGGTTAGTTGTGCAGGCCCTTAGCCGCGAGGTGCAAGCATGTCCGTGGAAAGGCTAGAAATTAATAGGGAGTCACTCATAGCTGTCAGAAGTGTTGAACTTTGAGACATATTGACCTATATCCTTTCAGAGGCGGAAGAGGTGTTGTGGTTCACTCCTCTATAATTTAACCAAAGGGTGGAAAGTTATTAAACATGTTTAAGTTGGCTAGAAATTTGTTACTCATAAGTCCATTTGAAATCCTGTATTGCTTTAAAGTTTGTGTCAGTTTTATATTGCCCTGGGAAGGGGATTAGCTATTGTATATCCCTGAGAGACCAGGAAATATAAAATAAGTAATACGTGGGTGAATTGTGTATCTGCCTAGCGGGTGAACTGCCATAACGTGGGCTGTAAACTTAGTTACAGTAGCGGGTGGGGAACTTAGGCTAGGGGGTACTGAGCATATCTGCCTAGCGGGTGAACTGCCATAACGTGGGCTGTAAACTTAGTTACAGTAGCGGGTGGGGAACTTAGGCTAGGGGGTACTGAGCATATCTGCCTAGCGGGTGAACTGCCATAACGTGGGCTGTAAACTTAGTTACAGTAGCGGGTGGGGAACTTAGGCTAGGGGGTACTGAGCATATCTGCCTAGCGGGTGAACTGCCATAACGTGGGCTGTAAACTTAGTTACAGTAGCGGGTGGGGAATTTAGGCTAGGGGGTACTGAGTATTGGACTTTTAGTGTTGTGTACTCCTGAATTGCAAGGAAGATGCAGAAAGCAGCTATTAGCTGATTGTTTATTTTAAGAGCCGAGTAGAAAATTAAGAAAGTTACCTTGTTGAACAAATTGTTTATAAAATGAAAAGCTGAAGGAATGTGTTTATATGTCTGTGTGTGTGTATGTATATATATTCTAAGTAAAATATTTGCAGTATACGCTATAAGTGACTAGGAAAGTAATCCTGATCTGTTTCCTAACCTTTTCAGATTTAGCAGAAACCAGAGGTGGACATTGGAACACAGATAGAATATCAGATGGAGACCAGTGTTTAAATGTTGACCTTTGATGAGCTATTGAATGTTTTGTTTTATTTTATTGTCTATTTAACATGTCTATGCTATGATTTTGTGCATACCATTCTCTTATTTCTAGTGATTGTATTGCAATTGAAACCCTTATGTATTATTATTGTTGTATGTATGTATGTATGCTTGCCTGGGAAAGGGGGGGATTGACCCATAGGGACCAGGGGGTATTTTTGTGTAAACCAAACTGGGGTGGGAGGGCTCTAACGAGGGAACCCCATTGTCCAGTAGGTGTTTGATTTGTGTCTGTGTAAAGTGCATGAGTGGTTGCAGTTCAAAAAACTAAAAAAATAAGAGGGATAAGAGAAAGTAGGCATTTTGGGTTATCTATACATGTTTAAATAGAAGGGTGGTAAATAGGAATGTAATTGTTTTGGTTAATGTTTAGATTAAATTGGTTAAATACAGCAATGATAACGAGTGTTTAGATTAAATTGGTAAATGCAGCAGTAATAACGAGTGTTTGGGTTAAATTGGTAGATACAGCAGTGATATTGTGTTTATCTGTGAATCAGGAGTGTGCTGGATGTGAAGAGAAGTGTGTAGGTATTTATCCAAACGCCATAGGAAAAAATATGGTTAAGACACCACAATCAAATGGTACTTGTGATGATTGGCACAGTTATTATTTATGTTTCTGTTCGTCATTGCCTGTGTTTTCATTCAAGAACTTTCAAGCAAGGATATTTTAAGCAGAAGAAGAAGAAGCACTGGACACTATGCTCAACTGTTGCTGTAAGGAGAAAAAATATTGCAGCTAAGAGTGGTGAGAGTCGGAACAAAATGCATCAGGAGCAGGAAACTGTTATGTCAAGGTGGTTAATGGTATAAAGAAAGAAAAAACAAAACAATGTGACCACAAACACACAAAAGTCCTTGATCACATGAACTGTTTCATTCATCCCTGTCTCCATGCGTATGTTCTATGAGACTGTCGAAGAATAGAGTATCCAGTTTCCAGGACTAATGTTTGTGAAAATTCCAGGCACACAGACCAGCCAGAGGCTACAGAAATCAAGTCGGTCTGTGCTATGATTCATAGGTGTTATGAGTTTGTGGTGTCTAATACTATATTTAGCTCCAAAACACATCCTCACATGAACACAATATCATTGGTTAATCTAATAAAACATGGTTTGAGTTGTCTATTATTACAAGGGTGGGTATTTGCCTATTTAAGGCCAAGGTTTCCCAACTGCTAATGCATGTGCTCAGTGGTTATTCCCAACTGGTGATGCATGTGCTCAATGAAAAAAAGTATATAAAAAAATTGAATAAGCAATAAAGTGTCATAACTTTACGAGTAAATGGGTATCATTCTTAAAAAGGTGGGTTTTGTTGTAGGGCAGGTACTGTTAAAATAGGGTAGATTCAAGATGTACGGGTTTATAATGTTTGTTTTATGACATAAGTCAAAGGGTGGTTTGTAATGGTATTTATTAATTAATGACTTTTTGTCATAAAAAAAAAAGCATAATGAGCTTAATGCTTTAGACGCACCACTAGATGTCAGTAAAGCATATTTAGTGTAATACTTTGGGGGCACCATTAGGGGGAGTGTGTAGGAAGACCTGTGCTTCTGGCAGTGACATCACAGGCCAGCCTACTTACACTGAATAAAACCCAGATGTGAGGAGAAGCTAGCTCTCTGTTTGCCTGTACCTGACTGATCATGTAGCACCAGCTCTGACCTAGCCCCAGCCCTTTGGCTGGGGCCTTGTAAGTAATATGAATCCATTGTAACAGCTAGCCACTGTTATAGCCTTTTGTAAGTAATGTTGTAGTTTTGTATTGTGTAATTATAATTATATTAAATATACATTTCATACTACAATGTTTTGTGTATTTCCTATTATATATTCGACCATAATACCGAACTCTATTAATGTTGTTATTTGTTGCTTAATTATTATATATTAATTATTAAATTTAATATTCATATTTAAGTCACGACTATAACACTACCTCACTCTAATCAGATTAAAACAAATGGGCTGCGCAGACTCAGATCTCAGACTATATATATCTATATTCACCTCTGGTGGGAATGCACTGCAATATTCCATCTTTGTCTTAGTATATCTCAGCTTCTACCTAAAATCTTACAAAAAGATATCCCTATGAAACCCTACTGTCCAAACCTCATAGTCTATTAACAAGAGCACAAAATAAGCTTTTAGTCAAGATAGCTCTGGTCACTAGAAGGGCAACTGCGGAAAATTGGGAAATGACATTCCCCCATTGGCAGGCATAATACACAATGTAAAAGATGCAGTGGTGATGGACAAACTGTCAGCACTTATCTATGACACGACAAAACACTTTAAAAAAATATGGGGTCCGGGTAGCGGAGCCGAATGCCGACCAAGATGGCTTCGTGAAAACCGGAGCTCCCAGACAGGCGGACAAACAATCCATGCCCAACTCATTATTTACCCAAACAACTCAACAATTCCTATGGGGAGCGATGTCCCACCACAAAAGGAAAGGAAAAGGGGACCGGGCATCTTTCTTCATGGCCAAAAACCAACACAAACAGCCTACGCTGCAAAAAGACCTCCAAGATCGTGACCACGAGTCAGAACACAGTCGAACTAATGTTCCCTCCTGCTTCCCTCACAAGATGGTAAAGGACATATTACACTGACCATCCTACAAAAAATGCTGGATGCCCAATCCAAGCATTTACTTACCCACATTTTTAAACCTCACTTGCCGAGCTGAAGCAAGAAATCTATGACATCGGAGACTGGACAGCACATCTGGAAAATAAGATGGACCAACAAGTGACCACCCACAACTCTTTACTTGTCAAGTTCCAGCAGATGGAGAAGCACTTCTCCTCCAATGATGCCAAACTTGCAGACTTAGAAGATAGGTCCCACCAAAATAATTTAAGGCTAAGGGAATACCAGAAAGCATGGTGGTGGGAGACCTGCAGGCCTTTGCTACAGGCCTATTTCAAGCTCTATGCCCAGACATGCCAGTCGAAATGCTCCTATCAGATCACATCTACAGGGTGGCAAAAGTACGTGTAGCACCAGCTTCTGTGCCTAGGGATGAACTGCTACGCGCACATTATCACCATATCAAAGAGGAGATACTGAGAGCAAGCAGAAACAAGAGATCTCTGGTTGCAGTTTATCAAGATGTACAGATTTTTGCTGATATCTGCCCGGCCACACTAACAGCAAGGAGGACTTACACCCCTGTGACTGCAACACTGTGGAAGAACAAAATCCCTTATAAAATCCCTCTTAAGCACTTGCAATGGGCAGACAACCTCAATACTAAACCCAGAGGAAGGCCTAATGCTCATGAAGAAATGGGACATCCAGCCGGCAGCCATGCTTACAGCATCAGTTTAGCTCAATCTGCTCACAGCGGAATGGAAGAGAACGAGACGTTAGACTTACTCATGTATGCCATTTGTAAATAGTTATCAACAGGTATTGTACACTCTCTGATCCCCTGAGAACTTTGCTTTATTTAATAGCCTTCGGATACAGCTTTACAGAGCTCAAGGCACTAATAAGGTACTGTCCAAGAACTTCCACATACACTGCAGCATATAACCAAGAACACGCAGGAGTATAGCACACAGGGAGATAGACACCTCACCCTGGAATACAATATCACAACAGGCACACCTATGGACTGCCCATGGCTCACCTGTTCTCAGCCATGCCACACACCACAGCTGTATATACAAGAACTTAACCTACAGGTTTATGGATCCAAGCCATATTGGACCTGACTAGTACATACCTTCTGCGATAACTACTCTCCATAGCACCTGGCAGGTGTACCTTTTGTTTATGGTACTCCTTATGGGAGGAGGTCCAGCTATCAGCAGCACCAAGAAGAAACAGGTTATTGGGTGTTACATATTGTAACTGTAAGTCCCTATGTTTATTTCTCAAGTGTCCCTATTAGGGTAATGGTATGGTCTGAAAGTAAGGTGGGAACATAGCTTATTCACTCTTGGGCCTAGCTAGTAAAATGCAGTAAAACTTTGGCAAATTGTAACGTTTCCAATATTATCCTTAACACTCCTATATTGCGACCTAGTACCGTTCCTCCAGGGTCAGGAGGTTAGATCACTCTGAACTATTGCTCTCAATTCCTTTGTAACGAATCACCTGGCACCCCGACTGGGCACCTCCATTGACGGATGCTTCCAAGCTGACGCCGAGGACCATAAACAGCGCACCGGACACCACAACCACCGCAGACTCCACAACCGCCATAGCTGAACTGGAGTCTCGCCGTCTTCCTTCCATCCTGGATCAACCTCTGTCCTCCAGGACCATGTGGGAAAGAGGAGAGCGTATCAGGAACAACTCTTAAAAGAGCTAAGTGATTAGAGCTCAGGGGAGTATACAAAGTATAGCAATCTCCAGTGAGATTATAGCAGATTCCCTACAATAACGAGACAAGGCTAAGTATTGAGGGTTAAGCAGGAACAGAATGAACTGAGGCTTTATTGTCTTTTTTATACACATTTTCCCACAAGGTTACCACCCATGTGGACCTTGTGGAGCACAGGACACAAAGTTACAAAGCCAATCAAAACACTCTTGTACAGTAAGGAACTCCCAGATAATGTACACAAACCCTCCCCTCTGCCTGTGATACAATTACCAAACACAATGGACCAACTCAATTAACCACAGGCAGAAAACACACATTTTTCACAAGACACAGAAAACACCCCAGAACACCACATATCCTCATCCCTGGATAGCCCAGATCTGGGTGAACAATATATCCAAAACTCACCCAGATCAGAGCAGGGGTTCAAAAGTTTTATGAAAGTCTATTTTGATCAAACGCAAGCATGGCTTTCATGCCCAAAATAGTTCCACAGATTTAGGCTGTGCAGCCGGTCTATCTTCTCCTCTATCTTGGAGATAATTGGCTTAAGTGGCTGTGGTAATTTATTTATCTCCAGGTACAGGAAATATCTCTAAGTCAAAAACTTTTACAAAACCACATACAAATACATAACTCTTATAATGCAATGTTTAACCTATATGTCCAACATATCCCCAGATAGCTTGGATCTGAGCACTCAATATGTCCAAAAAAGCACTCAGATCTCACAAATACAGTTGGATCGCCATGGGGTTAAACAATAGCAAGGGCTGATGAGAGGCTGAGGAGGGACAAAGCAGCCAGTTTCAACTGGTCTGGCAGTGTCCCTGGGACAACGCCCCGCTGGAAAACAATAGGGCAGGACAAAGGGGGAGGGGAAGAGGCACATTTTCCCATGGAACTCACTTTAGCATGTCTTTTTGCAGGGCCCATAGTCTTGGGGCAGGATGCTAGCCATTAGTCCTCTCCAAGTACAAGTGGTGAAGGGAAATTTGTCACATCCTTATTCCTACATTCCCCCCTCCCCTCTCACCAAATCGCCTCTGTAAACTGATATAACCGATATTGTGTATACAGTAAAGTGGCCCATATGCCCTCCTCAATCCACTTAAGCTGCCCCGGTTGCAAAGCATAGTACTAACAGGGGAAGGCCCTGCAGATAGCTTTTCTCCCAGAGGAAAGATGTACAATCAATATGAAACAAATGTGACTCCATACCCTAAGATAAACTATGTTTTCTTTCATGTTTAGTTTTTACTCTGCAATGCATCCATGGCCAAAATACTCTATGGGAGTTTCATTTCTGCACCATTTGACATCACAAATGGAACGTGTCAGGGCTGCCCGCTCTACCCCCTTTTATAGGTCTTGGTACTCCATTGGCAACACAAAATAGAGCACACACGTCGATTTGAGGGGTTCACATAGGGCAGACCGAACACAATCTAAGCCTTATCGCGGACGATGTCCTCCTTATCAACAAAGACCTTAAAACCTCCCACCCAGCACTCACGGAAATCCTGGAAGAATATAGCAAATTTTCCTATTATAAGCTAAACATGACTAAAACCAAGGCCATGCCTATCAACCTAGATCATAAAACCATACACCTTCTTAAAACACGCCACAACTTCGACTAGAGGGATGATCATATCACTTATAAAATCTAAAGTATAAAATTGACCAAAAATCTGGATAACATGATTAAAGCAAACTACATTAAAGTAGCCTCTGAAATCCGATCCAGTATGCATAAATGGAAAGACAAATCTTTATCCTGGTTGGGCCGTATAACGGCCTTTAAAATGACGCTACTCCCCAAATAGCAGTTCTTGTTCCATTAGCTGCCTGTGGAGATCAAAAGTCCTAAAAGACCAAAGTCCTACTTTATCCAATTGCAAAGACACATTGACAGGTTCATTACTGGCTGACGTAAAGCTTGCATCTCCATCTCTTGCAATCCACTGCCACGAGGAAACTGGGGGACGGGGGAGTGGGGAGAGCAGATAAACGCACCTACTCCGTAGCCACACTATGCAATCATGCAATAGGAGCTCACAACTCCACATCCAGAGATTGAGTCCCATTGGTCTTTGGCTGAAGGTCCCCAGTGCCTAATGGGCATTGCGCCCAAAGATGCGTGACATACTACCCACCACATTTACAATGCTGAAAGCCTGGGACGGAAGCAAAGCCAAGTTTTCCTCATGGACCCCAATCTCTTTAGCTACACCTCTCAAATGCTTTAAATACTTTATTCCCACATTTGACAGCAGGGGGTGGGAAGACAGGAATCTATGGATTCTACACCAGGTATGGAGTGGTGATGGTTTAACCGCCTACCGCCAACTTCGGTTGAATTACAAATTACCCCAGACGACTTATTTGCAATATTTGCAATTGATATTCCTAATACGACACTTCCAACAAACTAGGTTCACCGTAATGCCCAAAGTTCAACATGTATCCAATTATAGAGAAAATATGCATGGGTCTCATACTACAAAAGAAGGTCAAATCAGTCTGCTACGACATGCTACTATGGGATGTAAAACTCCCTTTACCAAAATATACCAAAGATTGGGGGAAGGAACTTGGCTGGGCAATTCCTGACACCGCCTGGACCAAAGCCTTTAAGATACACAAATCCTTCACAAAATGTAATTCTCATGTAGAATTGGTTAGGAAAATCGCTACTAGATGGTACCTTACACAGGCAAGGTTAGCACACATATTCCCAAGCACATCAGACAAATGCTGGAGGTGCATATCAGAACGGGGAACCATGCTCCACATCTGGTGGGTGTGCGCAACAATTAGACCCTTCTGGAAAATGATCACCAAACTCATCTCAGAGGTTCTGAAAACCGCAGTGCAGAGTAGCGCAAAGTTTTTTCTCCTGTTTCTGTTTCCAGATCACATGAACAAACAACAAGGGGCCATGACATTTCACATATTGATCGCTGCTGACTTACTGTTGGCTAGAAAATGGAATTCCACGAGCACCCCAACGTTAGATGAAGTGGTTCAACAGGTAACCATCAATGGGCAATATGAGAATATGGTCCACCTGAGCTCCAGCAGATCCAACAAGTGGCTCAGGGTTTGTAACACATAGGAGGCATGGTTGGGAGACCACACTACATCAAAACACTAGTAACCCTTGGTTTTACAGTTCTGTGATCACAGGGCCATGGATATCGGTTAGCTACCACCCCACTAGAATTGCCATAAACCACTAAAAGTTGCCCCCACAACACAGTACACCATAGCTCCACTCACTTGCTCCACCATCATACCCCACAGGGGTATACCTCTTATTTTAAATCCACCCGCTATTCTTTACTTTCTCTCTATCTCTCGTTTCTCTTCTGTCATACTTACTACCCTCTAGCTAAGTGCTGGACAACCCTGCAAATCACAGTGGCCTCAAGGTCAAGGCAACACATGACTGGTTTGCAACCCAGTGACAGCCCAAGTTTGGCCCTGAGTATCCATGCGTACACAGGGTGATAAGTAGACACCAGATATTAGCGCCAGGGGAACTGACAGCACACCACATAATAATAAAGCAGGTCTACGCTGTGTGTTTTGTACCACACTGACATTTACTGTGGCAGGGAGCAGGTTAAATGGATGGACCAAATCAGGCCCATGGAACAAGATGTACTGTATGTTCATCTCGAACACCTGGCTTATCCATATGTTTAGGTTTCTATTTATAAGTACAAGGATCCATGTTTAAAAGATTCTGTAATGTATTTGATTCACCGGAATAAATAAGTAAATAAATATAAAATAAAAATACAGGATTCTTGGCTTGAGGAGTTTCCAAATTTATTTTAATTCAACTCGGGGTCTGCCGACCTTGGGGCTTGTGGCAGTGGGGAGTCTTATCCAGGCTTACCCGCTTGGCCTTACTTGCTTCCACCCCTTTTTCTGCTCCCAATTTTTTTTCTCTCTCCCACCCAACTCCTTCTCTTGCCTACACACTCTCCATGCCTACCTTTCTTCCCCTTGTCTTCCTCCCTTTTGTGTATGTTCCTATAGCGGGCCTCTCTCTTGGCTTAGACTTTCTGAGATGATCATTCCATACTTAACCCCTTCCCGACCGAGGACGGTTCAGGACCGTCATCGGCATTTTTGCGTTGCCGACCGATGACGGTCCTGAACCGTCCTACCCCGGCGGCGATCAGCGTGGCTCCGGTTGTGGGGAGACTGTCTGCAGCCCAGACAGTCTCCCCATGGCAGATTAGGACCCCTGTGGCCATGTGATCGCTTAACACAGCGATCACATGGTCACAATAGGTGTCCTAGTGTCTGCCTGCAGGGGGACTGTCTGTGCTGACAGGCAGTCTCCCTACATGTTTAAAATCAGAAAAAAAAATAAAGTTAATGTTAATAAAAAAAAATAAAAAAATTATAACTGTGTATATATGATATATAGACATATATTATATCTATATATGTCTATATATCATATATATATATAATGTCATACTAAGTGTATTTTTATATTAATATATACTTATATTAATATAAAAATGCACTTATAATTAAATTACACACGTATATATATAATATATATAATAACTATATATATTGTATATATATATTATTATAAAATATAAATAATAAGTAATTTAAATTAAATAAAAAAATTTTTAAATAATAATAAAAAATTTATATATGTATATATATCTATGTATATAAAAATAAATAAAAATAATAAGAAATATACATACGTCCATATACAAAATTACATAAATAATTATATAAATATACACGTAGACTTCAAATATATAAATATGCATATATATTTAAATTCTACGTGCGTATTTATGTAATATTTTTACATAATTCAGTAATTTTATTGATTGCAATTTGAGGGACCTGCCTGCCAACCCAGGCCGAAATTCCAGAGAATTTAATTTGCTAGCACTGTATTTTACCCTGTAACTTTGCAAGACACCATAAAACCTGTACATGGGGGGTACTGTTTTACTCGGGAGACTTCGCTGAACACAAATATTAGTGATTCAAAACAGTAAAACATATCACAGCGATGATATTGTCAGTGAAAGTTACTTTTTTGCATTTTTCACACACAAACAGCACTTTTACTGATGATATAATTGTTGTGATACGTTTTCCAGTTTTTAAACACTAATATTTGTGTTCAGCGATGTCTCAGGTAATGTACAGGTTTTATAGCATTTTTGAAAGTTACAAGGTCAAATATATGGGTCAAATATTTTACATTGAAAATGGCCAGGTTGGTTACGTTGCCTTTGAGAGCATAGCCAGGAATGAGAATTACCCCCATGATGGCATACCATTTGCAAAAGAAGACAACCCAAGGTATTGCAAATGGGGTATGTCCAGTCTTTTTTAGTAACCACTTGGTCACAAACACTGGCCAAAATTAGTGTTCAATTTAGTTTTTTTACTTTTTTCACACACAAACAAATATGAATGCTTACTTTGGCCAGTGTTTTCGACTAAGTGGCTACTAAAAAAGACTGGACATACCCCATATTGAATACCCTGGGTTGTCTACTTTAAAAAAAATATGTACATGTGGGGTGTTATTCAGAGATTTATGACAGATAATAGTGTTACAATGTCACTATTGATAAATTTTAAAAATGTATGTTTTGAAACCGCAATATCCTACTTGTACCTATAGCCCTATAACATGCAAAAAAAAGCAAAAAAGCACGTAAACACTAGGTATTTTTAAACTCAGGACAAAATTTTGAATCTATTTAGCATTTTTTTTCATTCGCTTTTGTAGATGAGTAAAAGATTTTTCAAGTAAAAGTCAAAAAACATGTATTTTTTTCAATTTTTCATCAGATTTTTGTATTTTTTTTTAAATTAAAATACATGAGATTATATAAATAATGGTATGTAAAGAAAGCCCCTTTTGTCCTGAAAAAACAATATATAATTTGTATGGGAACAGTAAATGAGAAAGCAGAAAATTACAGCCAAACACAAACACCACAAAAGTGTAAAAATATGCCTGGTCGCAAATGTACAACATCGCAAAAACAGTCCAGTCCTTAAGGGGTTAAACAGCAGTCCCCAAAAACATTATGCTACAACTATCATGACCCATCAACCAGGCTTCACATAAAGCTACATTCGCAATAATTATGATCCTTGCTGATCACCTTATTAAAAGGGACACAATAGAACATTGTATGCACTAGCACAGGAAGAACTTTGAGAAGCACAATGGTAACTTTAGCTCTGTCTAAAAAAATTTCATTGTGTAGTTTTTGATCTCAATTTTCTCCACTATTTAAGGCTTTCAATTTCATTTTCATTTTGTTAATTTTGCTTATTTTCTCCTCAAATATTGTACTCACAACTCACAATATTCGTGCTGCTTGTCCCTGCTAACAGTATAGGAACAGAGTGACGTGATGTCACTTCATTCGATTGCCGGCACGCTGGCGATTAATTCAATAGGTTGGTGTCATAAAGGAGGATTGCCCTGCCTGGGGAAGAAAGCACAAGTGGACTGGAAGTGGTTGTTACAGAAGGGAAGCACTCATCTCAGTAAGGAAATAATCTTTCTATAAACACCTTTAGTGTAACTCTGAATTTGCATAACAATTAGCAACCATTTAGTATGCATTGGCACTTATATGTGTAGAAAAACAGATTAAATTAGTATCTTGTAAAATCTCTTTTTATTTAACAAACATTTGGAATACCAAGCTTTCAGTAGATCCTCCCTTTTTAAGTCTTTTAGACTTGAAGTGCAGTTCTAGCTCAGAGAGTCTGGTTTTCAAAGCACTCAATGAGTTTGACTCCTTGTAATGTGGGTCTTGCACACTGCTGTGGTTATAGTGCTTGGAGTATTCCTATAAACACATGTAAAAATTAATATACATGTGCAGATACATGGACAGATTGTTTTAGTTTTATACTGAAGTATATTCACTGACAGGGTTATTCACTAATGGGAGATTTCAACCTGAATGCAAAGTGTAGTTCACATTTTAGGCCAAAGTAGCTAAAGTGAAAGCATAGCTGACTTAGAAAATGTTTCCAGTTTAGCTATTTTGGCCTCAAATTTGAATTCATTTTAGTAAATAACCTTGTCAGTGACTTTACATTCCACTACCAATATTTCCTATAAGCTCACGCCCTCTGCTGATCTATGATCATTCATAGCCAGGGGAACAGGTTTATGCTCTGCTCTGGTCCTTCTGACCCACCACCCCCTCCCGTGACCCTATTGCATCTCATCTGCACTCTGCTCTGCCTTGTATTGCTCTGTCTCTCACAAGAATGTTCAGTCTCTCCCTCTCCTCTGGCATCATTTTTTCACCCTTCAAACATGCAAACATAACCCCGATTCTGAAAAAGTCCAACCTTGACCCTAACTCACCATCCAACTACCGCTCTATCTCGCTACTGTCTTTTGAATCAAAGATCCTTGAGAGAGTTGTGTATGCAAGATCTTCAGTCTGACCAAAAGTATCCAATGATCTAATCACTGAAAATCTCATGGTCACCATTCTATTCTAATTCTCCTTGACCTTTTGCTGCTTTTGTCACTGTTGATCATCAACAGCTTCTTCTCATCCTCTGTAATCTCGGTCTGTGAAATATTGCTTTCTCCTGATGCTCCTCCTTCCTCTCCTCTTCAGTGTTTCTTTCTCTGGCTCTGCCTCTTCTACCAAATCCCTCTCTGTTGGTGTTCCTCAAGGTTCGGCCCTTGATCCCCTACTGTCCTCAATCTATACGGCATCCCTTGGTAAACTCATCAGCTCCATTGGCTTCCAATATCATTTCTATATGGATGACATGCAAATCAATCTGTACTCTCCTGTTCTCTCGACGCCCCTCTTGACTCGTGGCTTTGACTGCCTCTCTGCTATTTCAAACTGCATGGCTGCTTACTTCCTTAAACTTAATCTGTCCAAAACAGAACTTCTGATCTTTCCTCTCTTAAGTGTTGCTAATCCTGTGTCTATCTCCCTCTACAATAACAGTGCTACCATCAGCTCTACCTTGCAGGCTTGCTGGCTAGGTGTTCTCTTTGACTCCAAACTTTTCTTTACCCCTCATGTCTAGTTGATCACTAAATTCTGTCCTTACTTAATGCCAGATGCAGCAATGGTGCTGGTCCATACCACTATGCTCTCTTGCCTCTACTTCTGCATTCCACTTCTCAGTGGTATTATGTGCTTCCAACTTGCTCTGTTAAATCAATAATGAATGTGGTGGCGTGGCTTATTTTCCTGTTTCCCCACACCTCAAATGTCTTCTGCACTGTCAGTCGTCCCTTCACTGACTACTTGTAGGGTTTAGGGCTCAATTTAAAATGTTTGTTCTTGCTTAACTGTAGCGGAGAGGCAGTATGATCCACGATATCTCCGCTGGGTAACAGGAACAACAAAGGATAATCCAGGGAATCAGCATACAATAATCCAAACAGCACTGCAGTAACCCTTCCTTCCCAAGAACTAGACGACACATAGGCTGGGAGTCAACTGAGGTTTTAATCACAGGTCACAGTATTTATGCAATTCCCCATGCAAGGGGTTTCCAAACAGACATTACAGGGGTTGTACAGGAGGGGACTACATGGGGGACTTACTGTACTACATATTTCTCCCATCAGGCACCGCTGCACGAGAGGGATCATCCTCCCAGAATGCACCGTTAAGGGGATTATCCCCTCGTGCAGCAGAACCGGCAATTCACACAAAAATCCACAGTTGGTACAATATACGGTGGATTTACACGAATGGACGTTCGGTAGATAGCTGGGGTCTGGGCGCATCATTCGTGAGATTGCCGCTCAGATCCCAGCTAAAATAACCGAACGCCGCACAGAAAACAACTTTCTTTCAAAACACATGAAAAGAACCGATTGTCTTTAATGAACCTGGTCCTGAAACTCCCGAACGTCCTGGAGGCTTACCGGTGTTCGTGCCGTCGAATAACTGTAGGGAATGCTATGCGTTCGACGACACGAACCCGCTGATGAACCAGGGATCCAAGATGGCCGCCCGCCACATGGTCGGTAGTCGAACGACGGCCACCCAGGAGAGCCTCTAATAACCGATTGCAACAATGTTGCAATCGGTTAACTAGCGCCACACGCCTCTAAGTGTGTGGGCTATTAGGGGGTATCGTATTCGTTTCACGAACGGCCCTCCAAAGTGCCGTTCGCGAAACGAACGGGAATCCCCATACAAACCGCCATTTGCATTCTGCGGAACAGATAGTACAGGCAATGCAGGAAATACATGAAACAGGCACATACAGGTACAATGCATCTCTCTCCAGACCTATAGGCAACCCTTAAAGGCATAGTGTCCAGTTATAGTCCGAGTGGCTAGGTTTGCCACAGTCTGATCCCAACGGATCGGCTTGGGGATGTCCGGAGGAGTACTCACGAATCACGGCTCCAAGTCGGTTTGTCTAGACAACCCGTCGGCGTTGCCATTCTGCTTCCCAGGGCGGTAGTGGATAGTAAAGTCAAAAGGCTGCAGCGCCAAACTCCAGCGCAGCAGCCTGGCATTGTCTCCGGACACCCTGTTCAGCCACACCAACGGGTTGTGATCCGTGAGTAAAGTGAAGGGTTGCCCGTATAAGTAGGGTTGCAACTTCTTGAGGGCCCACACCACAGCCAGGCACTCCTTTTCAATGGCGGCGTAGCTTACTTCCCTGGGTAAAAGTTTTCGGCTTAGGTAAGCTACGGGGTGCTCGCCGCCATCGGGTCCAACTTGGCTCAGTACTGCTCCCAATCCAAACATAGAAGCGTCTGTGTGGACGAGAAAGCGTTTAGTTGGATCAGGAGCAGAAAGTACAGGAGAATTAACCAGCGCCGTCTTGAGCTGTTGGAACGCCTGCTCACACTCTGGGGCCCAGACTACTAACTTAGGGAGGTTCTTGCGGGTCAGGTCTGTGAGGGGTTTGGCGAGGGCGCTATAGTTGGCCACAAACTTCCGGTAGTACCCGGCGGTCCCTAGAAAGGCGAGCACTTGGGTCTTGGTGCGAGGGGTAGGCCATTGGGCGACTGCCTCTATTTTAGCAGGTTCGGGTTTCTGTTGCCCACTCCCTACCCGGTGTCCCAGATACTGGACTTCCGCCATACCGATATGGCATTTGCTGGGTTTTAGGGTCAGTCCGGCCTCTCGGATTCGGTCTAGAATGGCTCCTATGTGAACCAGATGTTCGGGCCAGGAGTGGCTGAATATGGCGATATCATCTAGATACGCGCAGGCATACTCCTGGAACCCATCTAACAGTCTGTCCACCATTCTCTGGAAGGTAGCTGGAGCGTTTTTCATCCCGAATGGCATGACCTTAAACTGATACAGGCCAAACGGGGTGACAAAAGCTGACTTAGGGATGGCGTCGTCCGCTAAGGGAATCTGCCAGTACCCCTTGCACAAGTCTATAGTGGTTAGGTACTGACCCCTGGCCATTTTGTCGAGGAGTTCGTCTATTCGGGGCATGGGATATGCGTCAGAGGTCGTTTTATCGTTGAGCCGTCGGTAGTCTACGCAGAAACGGGTCGTCCCGTCCCGTTTCGGCACCAGTACTACCGGGGAGGCCCAGGGGCTGTCCGAGTGCTCTATTACTCCTAGCTGGATCATCTCCTCAATTTCCTTGCGCATATTCTCCTTGACTGCTTCTGGAGTGCGGTAGGGGGGTTGGCGCAAGGGGGTCGAATCTAACGTTTCTACCTTATGGGTAGCCAACGGGGTATAGCCGGGTAAATTGGAAAACGTGGCCTTCTTTTCCCGAAGCAACTTTTGTACCTGGGCCCGTTCTTGGGTATTTAATCTTTCTCCTAACTGTACCTCTCCCAGATCTCCGCTCTGGCCCTCTTGGTCTAGGAGATCGGGTAGGGGTAGGTTATCAAAATCTTCCGTGGCAGGGGCACAGATTGCGGTGACTTCCTCCGTCCGTTCGTGGTACGGCTTGAGCATGTTCACATGGAGCATGCGTTTGCCTCCCACGCCGGTAACCGGGCCGATCACATAGGTGGTGTCACAGATCTGTTCCACCACCTTGTATGGGCCCTGCCAGGAAGCCTGCAGCTTATCTTTGTGGACGGGTCGCAGGATTAGGACTTTCTGCCCCACCTGAAAGCTGCGGTCCCTGGCTCCCTTATCATACCATCGGCGCTGTCGTTGTTGCGCTACCTGGAGATTGTCTCGGACGGTCTGGGTTAGCCTCTCCAGGCGTTCCCGGAACTCGAGCACATATGGTAAGATAGGGGTGCCATTAACGGTTTCGTCTCCCTCCCAGTGTTCCCGTATCAAGTCAAGGGGTCCCCTCACTCTCCTCCCGAATAATAATTCGAACGGAGAGAATCCGGTGGATTCTTGTGGCACTTCTCGATACGCGAACAGTAGGTGGGGTAAGAACCGCTCCCAGTCCTTTTGGGTGTCCATGAACGTGCGGATCATTTGTTTCAGGGTTCCGTTAAATCGTTCACAGAGCCCATTGGACTGGGGGTGATATGGGGAGTTGAGGATTTGTTGTATCCCACATATTTTCCAGAGCTGATGGGTCACTTCCGCAGTAAACTGGGTGCCTCTATCGGAGATAATCTCCCGGGGAAATCCTACCCGGGTGAATATCCTCATCAGGGCCTCGGCTACCGTTTCTGCGTGTACGTTCGTTAGGGCCACTGCCTCGGGGTACCGGGTGGCGTAGTCCACCACAGTTAGGACATACTTCTTGCCGGAGGGGCTGGGTTTTGCGAGGGGACCTATAATGTCTACTGCCACCCTACTGAATGGTTCTTCAATGATGGGCAGAGACCGTAGTCGGGCTTTGTATCTGTCCCCCCTCTTGCCTACCCTTTGGCAGGTATCGCAGGTCTGACAATACCGCTTAATATCCTGGGAAATACCTGGCCAAAAGAAATTTTGGGTCAGCCGGTGCTTGGTCCGACTGATGCCTAGGTGTCCAGACAGGGGGATATCATGGGCTATGCGTAATAGCTCTAACCTATACTTTCGAGGCACTATTAGCTGTTTAATGGGCAACGGTATCGACCCGGACACTACCTTCTCTGCGTGCCGATATAGTAGCCCCTTGTCCCAGATATATCTTTCCCCCTCTAACCCAGCTTGATTTTTATCTAGGCGGTCTTTGTACACCTGTAACGAAGGGTCTAGGGCTACTTCGGCCCCGAACTCTAGGGAATTGGCCCAGGGCAGGGTAGGGGGTAGGGGAGGGTCATTGCTTACCTGAGCCTCAGAGTGTTCGAATGGGGCCGTGGTGCGGGCCTGTTGCCGGGTCACAACCGGGTATGCTTCTTGTACGGTGGGTTGGGGAACAAAAGCCGAAGTCAGCTCCCCCAAATCGTTGCCCAAAATCACATCCGCTGGCAAGTCTTGCATCATCCCCACATATACATTCCCGTGCCCCGCTCCCCAATTCAAGTGCACCTTGGCCGTGGGTACTTTGTAAATGGCTCCCCCAGCCACCCGCACAGCCACACAGTCCCCCGTGAGCTTGGGCTTTGGTACCAGATGACTGCGTACTAGAGTTAGGGTGGCTCCCGAGTCACGAAGTCCTTGTACTTTCCTCCCTTCCATGTGTACTTCCTGGCGGTGCCCTTGGCGGTTATCGGAGGCGGCCTGGATAGGGTTCACCTCGTGTAGAGTACCGAGAGGTTCCTCCCGGGTCGTCCCCAACTCCAGATTTTGGTCGGATTCGGCCTGTAGGCAGTGGACTGCGGCACGGTTGCTCGGGGCGGCGTTATTCCAGCTAGGTCGAGGCCGGTTCCGTGGGCAGTCTCTCTGGATGTGCCCCTGTTGGTTGCAGGTATGGCACCGGATTGGTGGACGTGCTGAATATCTGGGGGGGTAGGAATTCTGGTTTACCCCTGGCCGCTGGTACGTTGCGGGGCCCCCTGGAGGGCTGGCCATTGTAGGGGGAATGGTGGCTCGGGTTGGTATGGGTTGATCTCTCCGATTGTCCTGGAAATCGTCTGCCATATTAGCCGCTTCCTGCAGGGTGTGTGGTTTCCTGTCCCGGATCCAGTTTTGTAGGTAGATCGGGACGCCATTGAAGAATTGTTCCAGTACCATTAGCTGGAACAGACCCTCCAATGTATCAACTTGGGCGGCCTCCAGCCACCCTTTGGCAGCTCGTTGTAGCTGGTGCGCCCACTCCACATGGGTGTCCTTACTGGGTTTTTTAATGTCCCGAAACTTCTTTCGGTATGCCTCTGAGGTGATGGCATACCGGGCTAGGATGGCCCGTTTTACTTTAGCGTAGTCTCTACTATCCTCGTCTGGTACTGCCCGGTACGCTTCGGCGGCTCGCCCAGATAATCTCCCTGCTAGTAGGGGTACTCTGTCTGCATCATTAATCTCGTGCAGCAAACATAGTCTCTCGAAATCCTGTAGATAGTCGTCAACGCCACCCTCTGTCTCCACATAGCTTTTGAAGGCTTGATATGGGATTTTGGTTTTCCCTGGGAAACTATGGATTGGCGTTGCGGCTCTTTCTCTGGCTTGCTGGTTTCCTGGCGGCCCCCTAGCCATAATGTACTCCTGTACATCGGCGAACAGCCGGTTAAACATTTCTGTAGATGGTGGTTCAGGAAATAAAGCCAGTCGTGCTCGGAATTCCGCTGTAAATTCGTTGTTTTGTCCCTCCATTTGAGGTGCTGCAGCAGCTGCGGCTCTGTCTCCTTCCATGAGCTCCGCAATTAGGACAGCCTTTGCCTTGTTACTGGCGATTGCTCCTCTTGCTTCCAGCAGCTCCTTTAATGTGCTCCGTTTTAGCAGGGTGTAATCTGTTCCCATTCACCTGCTGTTCGTGAGGTTTATTCGAATGCGCTAATTCCCGAATGCTTGTTCCTTGATTCGTTTAAAAATCTGCCGAACGTTGCTTTGCTGTGTAAATTCAATCCCGTCGCTTGCCACCAATTGTAGCGGAGAGGCAGTATGATCCACGATATCTCCGCTGGGTAACAGGAACAACAAAGGATAATCCAGGGAATCAGCATACAATAATCCAAACAGCACTGCAGTAACCCTTCCTTCCCAAGAACTAGACGACACATAGGCTGGGAGTCAACTGAGGTTTTAATCACAGGTCACAGTATTTATGCAATTCCCCATGCAAGGGGTTTCCAAACAGACATTACAGGGGTTGTACAGGAGGGGACTACATGGGGACTTACTGTACTACATATTTCTCCCATCAGGCACCGCTGCACGAGAGGGATCATCCTCCCAGAATGCACCGTTAAGGGGATTATCCCCTCGTGCAGCAGAACCGGCAATTCACACAAAAATCCACAGTTGGTACAATATACGGTGGATTTACACGAATGGACGTTCGGTAGATAGCTGGGGTCTGGGCGCATCATTCGTGAGATTGCCGCTCAGATCCCAGCTAAAATAACCGAACGCCGCACAGAAAACAACTTTCTTTCAAAACACATGAAAAGAACCGATTGTCTTTAATGAACCTGGTCCTGAAACTCCCGAACGTCCTGGAGGCTTAACGGTGTTCGTGCCGTCGAATAACTGTAGGGAATGCTATGCGTTCGACGACACGAACCCGCTGATGAACCAGGGATCCAAGATGGCCGCCCGCCGCATGGTCGGTAGTCGAACGACGGCCACCCAGGAGAGCCTCTAATAACCGATTGCAACAATGTTGCAATCGGTTAACTAGCGCCACACGCCTCTAAGTGTGTGGGCTATTAGGGGGTATCGTATTCGTTTCACGAACGGCCCTCCAAAGTGCCGTTCGCGAAACGAACGGGAATCCCCATACAAACCGCCATTTGCATTCAGCGGAACAGATAGTACAGGCAATGCAGGAAATACATGAAACAGGCACATACAGGTACAATGCATCTCTCTCCAGACCTATAGGCAACCCTTAAAGGCATAGTGTCCAGTTATAGTCCGAGTGGCTAGGTTTGCCACATTAACAATCTAGACATAATGCTGCTCCAACTTACCTTTCCTGCCTAATACAAGTATGTCTTGTGGAGGCCCTCTATTCTCTGTTTGTACTCCCACCTCTGATACTTGCCCTCAAGACTTATCTAGGGCATCACCCTTTATGTGGAACTCTCTTCCCCTCCCCTCTCAGTTAGATGTTCACTCAGTCTCCATTCCTTCAAAAAATCATTGGAAACTCACTTCTTCAGAAAAGCATATCAATTAGACTGTTAATAGTTTGCCCCCGGCACACTGATTCCTATCTTGCAAATGTCAAAAAAAGAAAAAACAGACAACAATAAAGTCTTGCAACCTAGCAACCTAGTTTTCTTCCTTTACCTTTAGTGTCACTATATCCCACTCCATCTAGCATGTAAGCTTATAGAGTAGGGTCCTCACCCCTCTGATCCTGTGTGTCCAACTCATCTGGTTACAATTTAGGGTTAGTTAGTCCACCCATTCTACAGCACTGCAGAATTTGTTGGTGCTTTATAAATAATAATAATAACTAGAACATAGACATTCAAATATATAACTCGAAAAAGTTGACTATTCACAAAAATAAAGTATTTTAGTAATTCACCTTGAAGTGAATTGGACTGAAACAAAAGCAACTTTTTACTACATGTTAGCAAATAATCTATTCACTAAGCATATACTGACAACTATACTCGACTTTCAGGTGGGTCAGGAGTTGTTATGTGATCAGAAGCCATTGAAGAATACCAATTCAAATCTTGTATTATTATATCTTAGTAATAAAGAGAAAACACATTCCATAGTGATGTACACTGCTCAATTGGTACAAGAAAAAAGACAAAGGTATATTACATCTGACACAATATAAGATTTGACAAACAAATGCAGGAGGTGTTGAAGGCTTTATTCCCATTGGACCTTACTAACTAGATGAGTAGGAGGAGTGAGAGAAAGAAGGTGGGGACTGCAAAGGTAATAGTTACATGAATACCGAGTGAGTTTATGGCATTTGTTGATTAGGTGGAATGCTTTAGTTACTTAGTGGTATAAGTGGTAGGCTTCCCTGAACAAGAAATTAGGGGAAATTCAGACATTGTTGCAATGATAAGATATGGGGGGAGGGGGGTGATGTAGTAAAGTTGTTCATTTGGAAGGACAGGTAGTGGGGAGTAGCATTAAGAATGGCTTTGTAGGTCAGGGTGAGAAGCTTGAATTCTGCTGTAAATGGGAAGTCAGTGAAGGCACTCGCAGTAGGGTTCAAAAGATATGGAATTACAGGTAAGGTAGATTAGTCTGATGGAGACATTTTGAATGACCTAAAAAGGGGTAGAGTAGGGAGAAAGGATTGTCGGTTTGTAGGTTATTGTACTAGCCGTGAAGAGAAATAACAAGGGAGTGGATGAGTTGCTTAATGGTTAATACAATTTAATATGTTTGATTTTTACTAATTTATCTCTGATTTTTATTGACTTACCTTAGATTTTAGGTCTTTATAATATATATTGCCTGGCACTTAATATTGCATTGTTTTCCACATATAGCTTTATATTTATATTATATGTTTTTTAATTGTTCTTATAACTAACATTTATTGTGACAAGTTTCATAATTTTTATACTGTCTTGGTGTTCCTTTTTATTATTTTAGGTTTTTTTGTACTTACTGACCACATATTTTTGATTGATTTTAGTTGTTTATTGCTGCTATATAGCTTTTAATTATTCTATTTCTCTAACTATGAGCTCCTGGGTGCTTTTGACCAGTTTTATACTGTTTAAGCTTAGTGCTGTTCACTTGATTGAGGTTTTTTATGGTTACCTCTATTCCAGTTTTTAGAGTGAAATTTAGTTGGAAATTCCCTGCCTCTTTCAAGGTAGTTTTTTCTCTCTCTCTTTGTCTTTCTGTCTGTCACTCCCTCTCTCTCCCTCTCATTTTTCTACCTTGTATTACTTTGATTAATTGTGCACTTGGTATCTCTTCACCGTAAATATCTCCACATGCAGATTGTGAAGGTAACTTTTAGAATATACTATATTTGGAGGGCCATCTGATTTATATTAAGTATACCCCTGTTTAAGTAAGTTACACTGTGCTGTATGGATATTACACACCTCCATTATAAAGTTGGTAATGAGTAAACTCACCAAGGAAGGGTTCATTTTTATACATAGACTTAGAGTGAAATTGGTTGAGGATTCTACAGCACTTTGCATTTACATAGATCACTAATTTATAATCCACAATAGAGGTTAGTACTGCACTGCAAAATCCATAAACACCCATCCATTTTGGTGTGGGGAATAGTTCGATCACAGTGCTATGCCATTGGTATATGGCCATCTGTCATTGGAGGACTTAAAAAGGCCCTTCAACTTGAAGAAATAAAAAATGTATCCCAATTGACATGAGGGATGACACCCTAGTAGATGGGTGGTACCAAGTTGAGGGAAATGTGTTTCAATTATGCAGGCAGGTTTCACATCTTGATTTGTAGATGGGTGGTACCAAGTTGAGGGAGATGTGTTTCAATTATGCAAGCAGGTTTCACATCTTGATTTGTAGATGGGTGGTACCAAGTTGAGGGAGATGTGTTTCAATTATGCAAGCAGGTTTCACATCTTGATTTGTAGATGGGTGGTACCAAGTTGAGGGAGATGTGTTTCAATTATGCAAGCAGGTTTCACATCTTGATTTGTGGTCAGGGATTTAATACAGTGATCTATATAACAGAGTGGGACACTTTAGGTCCCAGACGTAGGCACATTGCTGGAGCTGAAATGTGCAATGGGTGTACTTTTCTTTTGTTTTAGTTATACTAGGGTGATGTGACAATGATACCTTTTATTCTCAGCAAAGTAGCTTTAGTTTATGAGCTTGGTATGCAGGATCTCCAATGAGATTTATATATAACAGAATAGCTATAGGGAGTTTCAGTCATATGATAGAAGAGAGATTCTTTGCTTTAGACAAAAAGGACTTAACTCCATACCAACCTGTGGTTGTATTTCAATCACTGTTCAGCTCCTATTTAACCTCGTTCAGTTGGAATTTAACTGAAATTTTATTCCACTTGATTACAACAGGGAACAGGATCCACCAAAAGATAGCCAAAAAGGTTCCATGGAAATATAACTCCTGGTTATATTGTCATTATTTATCAAATATCTATGAGTTTTTGTAGAAATCAGAACTAAAATAATTATGTTCAGCTATTTTATTCAATCAATATATTTCATAAAGAATTGCCATAACTAGAAATCACTACTAGTTATTCGATATGCATATGTTTAACGACCAAACCTGGGGATAGGCCGGTACACATTTTGAGCTTCTGTTGTAACTACGATGATTATTTCTTACGTATTTGTATTTGTACTTATTTCAATGTAGATGAATGCCAAGGGGAAATTAATAGTATTTTTATATTTTACATTTGACTGAGTTAGAGGAAATGTTAAAACTATAAATAGGCAGTAAAATAAGCAGTGGGGGTTTGCTCATTGAACCTCTGGGGTATCTACCAACCAGATTTTTGTAAAAAAATATTTTTAAAAAACCTGTTGTCCATGGTATGACTACTAAGATTTTTTTGTCTTGGGTAGGAAGGGCATTTTGTGAAAAATGTCCTGTTTTAGTATATTCTATTTTATCATTTAAGAGAATATATAGGATCATCCATTCAGAAATTAGTTTTTTTTCAACTGCAGGCTCCAGTAAATTTAGCTATTTAGTTAACTGACAGCTTATGAATAACCCAGTCCATATAATTTTTTTTAATGGTGCAAAGTTTTAAAATCACTGTAGTTATAAGCTAGTTTGTTCAAGGAAACAGGGATCCCTTAGATCATAACATACTCAATGAGCATTGGTTTTTTGGTGCTTTAATTTTCCCTTTACTATAATACATTTCTTAGATGACATCTTCCACAGATGTCATCTAAGAATGATCAAGATGACATCTTGATAACTACTTCAAGCTATAATGGTTGAAAAAGGCAAATTCACTGCACTGTCTATAATTTTGAGATTCCTGATGTTCTGAATATGAGCGCCATGCACAGTTTTTCTTAGACATTTTTTTTACATCTCTGACAGAGTATCTACATCTGTTCTACTACTAAGTTTCCGCTGGCCTGATTTTTGCCTTCATGTTTTCTAGGAAATTATTCCTCTCATCATCCATCTGTCTAAATATGTCATTCAAAGTTTACTCTTTACACAGATATGCTTGTACATGAGTTTAAGGTAACAAATGAAAAAAGAAAAACAGGAGGATTCCCTGATAAGTAGAGATATTTTGGTCGGACTGGAAAAATACCTATGGTATAGTCGAGATGAGATAGAGAGATTGTCCCTTAGACTGACTAAAGATACTGGTATTTGTCTAAAACATAACTTTTAATGATGTGTACTGTGGTTATTGCTGCTTCCCAGGAGTGATGGGAGTGAGCACAGGACTTTACTTTTTGTATTTACATCATACTATTAAAAAAACTTTATATATAAATTCCTATACTCACAAAGAAAATGTTCCTTGAGACATCACTTAACACTTAACAAAGTTGCAATATTCTGCACAGGTGGATAAAGACCAGAAAATTTAGCATTAGTGTTTGTATGTTCTTCTCTCTAAATCAGTAAAAACTTCATAAATTCCATACATAAGACTTGATTTTTTTTTATATAATCTTTTAAAATAATCAAATATTTTTAAAAATATTTTAACAATTAAACTATTAATATTACCAAAACCACAGCTCAATATTTACTTCCAGTAGAGTTACTGTAATATGATTGTGATATAGAGTTGGAGTGGAGGGAGAGTGATGATCCTTCTTTAAAATTAGTCTCCTTGCTAAATGTCATATGGGCTTGCAAGAGAATGGGAGCACCTCTCTTATGTAAAAAAAAATGTACGCAGACAAAATAAGAATGACAACTAATATAATCCAATCTACTTATGTAGAGAGGTTGTAGAAAAGGAACAGTAGGATCCTTATTATATTGTACACATAAAGTCAATACTGAAAAAACAACTTAAAACTGGTTAGATTGACAGATGAAAAATTTCAGTATTATTATGTAAGAAAGAAAGATATTGACAGATTGTGTCAAGAATACAACAACAGAATAATAAAGGATATATCCTGTGAAATGGGCTAGCATAAATATAAAGGATATGTATTTTAGTGTTCAGTCCCTCCAGGACACTTTATCTCTGGGAGCTGGAGATTTCCTGTTTCTTTGCAGGAATATTCAACTTTTTTATGGAGTTTTCCATCATTTCACTTGAGTGAGACCAGTCTAAGCTTCAATATCAACATTGGGAAGATTCAAAACTTGTAAAAAAGCCAGAACATCTGATAGTTACCCCCTTAAGGACTGAGCCAAATGTACACGTTGTGATCAAAACAAAGCGTAAACAAAAACTGGAATTTGCGCTATATGTCTGTTCAGGCGTAATTCGCCTCTTTCATATTATGTGCACCCAAACTTTTTATAGATATGATTTTATTCAGGGGAAACAGGGCTTTCATTTAACATCAAATATTTAGGTATGAAAGATAATTTAATAAGAATAAAATATAAAAAAATGGGAGAAAATAAAAAATTTAAAAAAAAAGGTTTAGTTCTACGTGACATTCTAACTGTGAATGTCATAATACTGTTTGCTTTTACTGCAATAAAATACACATATTTGTATTCAGCGATGTCTCACGTGTAAAACAGTACCCCATATGTACAGGTTTTATGGTGTTTTGGGAAGTTACAGGGTCAAATATAGCATGTTACATTTTTCAGTTTTTTCACATAGAAATTTGCCAGATTGGTTACGTTGCCTTTGAGACATATGGTAGCCCAGGAATAAGAATTACCCCGATGATGGCATACCATTTACAAAAGTAGACAACCCAAGCTATTGCAAATGGGGTATGTCCAGTTTTTTTTAGTAGCCACTTGGTTACAAACACTGGCCAAATTTAGTGTTAATATTTGAAAAAGCAAAAAACTAATTTGACCGCCAATTTTGACTAAGTGGCTACTAAAAAGACTGAACATACCCCATTTGCAATACGTTGGGTTGTCTACTATTGCAAATGGTATGCCATCATGGGGGTAATTTTCATTCCTGGGCTACCGTATGGTTTTAAAGGCAACATAACCAACCTGGCAAATTTCAATGTGAAAAAATTGAAATGCAAGCCTTATATTTGACTCTCTAACTTTTGAAAACACCATAAAACCTGTACATGAGGGGTACTGTTATACTCGGGAGACTTTGCTGAACACAAATATTAGTGTTTCAAAACAGTAAAACATATCATAACTATTATATCATCCGTGTAAGTGCCATTTGTGTGTGAAATATGCAAAAAAGTTCACTTTCACTGACGATCATCATTGTAATACATTTTACTGTTTTGAAACACTAATATTTGTGTTCAGCGAAGCCTTCCGAGTAAAACATGTACAATTGTTACGGTATCTTGGAAAGTTATAGGGTTAAATAGAGTTCTAGCAAATTAAATTTCCTGTACTTTCGGCCTGGGTTGTCAGGCAGGTCCCGCAAATTGTAATTAATAAAATGACCTAATTATGTAAAAATATTACATAAATATATACGTATAATTATTATATATATATACATGTGTATATATATATATATATATATATATAGTATCCAAGAAGAGAGCACTCTGGAGTCTTATACTTTGAAAAATAAATGCTGCTTTATTATGCAGGATACAAAAAAATGTCGACGTTTCAGTCAATGCTGACTTTTTTCATGACCAACAAAAAAAGTCAGCATTGACTGAAACGTCAAAATTTGTTTGTATCCTGCATAATAAAGCAGCATTTATTTTTCAAAGTATAAGACTCCAGAGTGCTCTCTTCTTGTATACTAAGTACTGGTTGGAGATTGTCTGCACCGGAGCACGAAAAGACCAGGAACCTTGAGTGCTGGGACCTGGGAGTATATATATATATATATATATATATATATATATATATATATATATATATATATATATACATATATATATAAATATATATATATATATATATGTGTGTATATTTATGTATATAATTTTTTTCATTATTTCTGATATATATATATATATATATATTATTTTGTTCTATGTGTATTTTGATATCAATATATATATATATATATATATATATATATTAATTTTAAAATACAGTTAGAATGAAATTACACATATATATATATTTTATTTATTTATTTTTATATATAATTTAATTTTAAACTGTTTTAAACTGTTCTTATTTTTTTTCAGACAGCAGGGGGAGTACCTGTCATTACAGGCACTCCCCCTGCTGGCAATGCCTTAGATGGCTATGCCGTCCATGTTATCGTGAGGTCCTCGCAAGGACCTCGCAATCACATGGCCCAGGGGGGCCAAAGAGGGTGGAGGGGGACTCCCTGAGCACCCAGGTAAGTCTCTATACCGCGATCGCCGGCATGGGATCGCCAACGACTGGGTAAGTACCCTGGACGGCGGGGACGTTCTATGCCAGCCTCCGGCATTTAGAGATGGTCCCTAAGGATGGCATAGAACGCCCACTATCCTTAAGGGGTTACATAATGGTCCAGGTTTTGCCCTGATGGGTGACTGAAATGGCAAAGGGAAAGATCCATCTAAAGTTTATCCCTCTCACATTCAATAGTAGGGTAATAGGTTTTTTTTAAATCATAAAAAAACAAACCATATCAAAGTATACATTGAGACCTGCTGGACTGAAAGTTTTTAAGGTGAAAATCCAAGATCCTACGATCCTTCTCTTTGACTCAGTCTCATAGTTAGATCCCCCCTGTCATATTAAGAGACCCTCTTTCTAAACCTATACATAAAAAAATCTCAAAACTGAAAAGGGACATTTGTAACAGTGGACAGGTACTGAATGTGTTGTGATTCCTTTTTTTATGTTGTTACAATGCTCCATAAAACTGACTTTCAATGGTCTACTAGTCCTACCCACATATTGTGTTCCACTCCCACAAGTCAATAAATAAACTACATATGTGGAATTACAATCAATAAATTCTTCAATTTCATAGCATTCCCCTGTTTGTTTGCTTTTAAAATCTAATGTCTTAAAATGACACCCTTTACACCTTCCACAATTGTAAACACCTTTAAGTGGAGGGACTTTAACCTCTTTGGTCCTAAAAGTGCTGGGTGCTATATTTTTAAAATTTCTGCTATTTTTTTAAAATCATTCTCTGTGCTGAAGGTATTTAATTTTTTCGTCCTCTAGTAAAAGAGGCCGGTCTTTTTAGAATGTTTTTTTATTTTAAAAGCATGGGCACTATACTCTGTTATAAAAGATGTGCCATAACTTTCACTAGAAGAGGAAACATAAATATTTCTGTCAATTATAAGGTAATTTCTATCTACAATTTTACAACGATCTATTCTGTTGTTGATAAAAGATCGGGAATACCCTTTTTCAATAAAATTATTTTTGAAATCTCGATCTGTTCTAAAAAGCATTTATTGTCTGTGCAGTTCCTTTTTAGTCTAGTAAATTGACTTCCTGGTACAATGCGTAACCAATTAGGGTCATGATCACTTTTTACATCTATGAAAGAGTTGGCATCTGATGGTTTAAAATTTCAGAATCTTCTATAAAAACAGTACGTTCTCAAAAGTTTTTAGTATAATGATACATCTGTGGGGTAAAAACTGAATGCTGTTTTAATAAAAGTGAAAAAAATCTTGTAAATGGTGATCAATGTCCTTGAAGCAAAAAGGGAAAAAATCTTCTAAGTGGTCATCAATGTCCTTGAAGAGATTCTTTGCTAAAAAAGAGAAAGTGGGTTTTATAAAACCCCAAGCAAACCTAACATGTAATAAACAAATCAAAACACCTTTCAAAGTTAAATCAACTTTTTGCCCTAACGGCAAAGGCAGACAATTAGAAGCTTTTTCGAAAATGGTGATAAAAGACATATAAAAATTAAATCCTAGGAGAACTAATTTTAACCTCACAAAAAAAAAGAAAATTAAATTTAAAAAATGTTGAAGAACAGAAAGGACATTGCGATTAAGAGTGCGGATAAAGAGAGAGGTACAGTGATTATGTCCACAGACTACTATTTGAAAAAAGCTTATAGACTTCTTAGGGGTGACTGTACCTACAAGTAACATAGTGAAAATCCCAATTTAATTTTTAATGGGAAATTAAGTTAATTTCTTTTAGACTATATTATTAAGAATGTTTTGAACGACAATATTTTCTCTTTTTTATTTTTAGATTTCCATAGGATTGGAAGTTCCATAGGATTCCCACTTTTTATTTATTTATCAATTCTTTATTTATGTAATTTTGGATTCTTGGAAGATAGGTAGTAGGGTACAGAATAAAGAAATGACATTATGGTTAGTTATCACTGTAATGGATCACCTGGCACCCCGACTGGGTACCTCCGTTAAAGGATGCTCCTAGCGTTTCCTGAGGACTCCAAGCACTCTGGCCGACACCACAATCACCGAACCGAAGAAGCGTATACCTTCTCTCAAGCATATGAATGCTATAAACAGCTGAATAGGCAAAAAACATACGGATGGGTTTAGACTCCTAGCAGTCAAACTGGAACAGCATACAATAAATCCTCCCCCAATAATGAGACGACACTTCACTTTGAGGGTTAAGCAGGAACTGACTGGACTGGCACATACAGCCTCTTTTATTCCCAATCCACAAACTTAGTACTGCCCACAGGGTTTTACATTACAACCAATAACACACGTACATTACAGAAAGACACTCCCACACAAAATCCTCCCCTCTGGCTGTGATATGATTACTGAACACAATGATTAATCTAATTATCACAGCCAGAGAAATACAGTTTTTCCACATTATTCATAACTTGAAAAGTATGCATCACATTCACATAAACACACTTACATTTTCAGAATCAGCATACTCCAAATACAAACATATGTCAAAATCATACATATTGGTCCAGTGGTTCAAAAGTTAAGGAAACGTCCTATTTGACCAAATGCAGCATGGCTTTTCTGCCCAAAACCAGTTCTACAGAGTCTTCTATCCTGGAGGTAATTGGGGAAGTAATCCAATTATCTCCAGGACAGAGGCAAAACTCCATTAGCCACATGGCAGCAAAAGACAATAAAACACATAAAAACATATAACTGTGCAGCCATTGCACAAAACAGGTACATTCAACATATCCCCAGATAGCTCAGATCTGAGCGCACATTATTACTGAATGGCGCTCAGAGCACACACATACAGTTCAATTGCCATGGAGCCAAAGTCTTTCCCATAGTCTTTCATTATACAAATGGGCTCCATGGCATAGCTATCTGGGTAACACTGCTCACATAGGGAAAGTACCGAAAGACCCAGCTTTTGGGTCTTTGCAGGGAAAATCCATCCTTTCAACATGGGGCCATAGTCACAGGGCAGGAGGCCGGCAATCAGTCTTCTCCAATGCCCAGTGGCGAGGCTGGTTCCACCACAATCACATCTTTAGGGTTAGGCAACAACAAAGTACAATGTAAGAATCATTCATACATTCAGTGAAGTATTCTGTTTCAGAGAAGTCCTAATGCATTACAGTGTTGATATCAATACATTGTTCTTTTTAGTCTCATTAGGACAGCAGAAAGACCTCCTATTTCATAGGAAAGGAGTCATGAGGAGGTACGGAGGTAGTATTCATGAGGGCTGATTAGTTTACTTTCTGAGTGCAATTCCAAGGAGGTGGTTGTGTGTAATCATTTGTGAATTCAAGCGTTTTTTGTGCCTGGGTGCACGCTGAAGGTGAGGAGGTGAAAAGGAGTTGTTGATGTTTCAAAGCTATTTGTCAATTATAGGGGAGGATATGCTTGTGTGTGCTAATGAAATGATCAGAGGGTACTAGCCCCTCTCAGGGTAAGAAAGCTAGTGAGCTAGTGTAGAAGGAAGGGGAGAAAGAGACATAGAAGGAGAGAAAGAGAAATAAAATAAAATATTATAAGGAGTAGGGGGGTAAGGTCAGTGGGTGGTAGCGGGCAAGTCAGGAAATAAGGCATGGGTTCCTTCACTATCCATCCCTGTACAGAGCCCCCATGAGTGTTAATTTAGGTGAGTAGTGGAAATTCAAAAAGCCAAGATTCCCAGATTTTGGTGTCATGGATAAGTGCAGAGAGGCTGTCCATTTTCCTAGCGTCAGTAACCTTTTCGTTTCACTGTGTCCAGAGAAGGGACGTCTGGGCTTCCCTACCTATTTTTCCACTATTGCATGCCTCATGGCTAATGCAATTTTAGGGATTAGTTTATTGTGGCCCCTAGGGTGTCCCTGAGAGGCTTGGATAGGAGCAATGTCCATGGGTCTAGCAGGATTTCGGAATGTAATACATTGGATGTCATCTTGGAGACCTAAGGCCGACATTGGGCTATTTGGTCACATTCCCACCAGAGATGGATGTATGTGCCCTTGTTTCTGCAACCTTTTCAGCAGTGTCCTCCCCATCTGTTTTAGTCAAAGAGGTGTAAGGTATCACCTCATCAGCTTTTTATACACCAGTTCTTTGTGATTTATGCAAGCAGAAATCGTAGCGGGATTCAAATAGGTCCCAGATCCCTCTCCCATGCCAACATATAGGATAGGGAACCTTCTTGTGAGTTCTGAGAGATGAGGGCATATAGTGTTGAGATTTGACCTTTTTGGATTGTGCATTGCATGCATGCTTTTTCAAAGGGTGTTAAGGGGATTGTACTTGCTTATTTATTTGTGGGTGTATTGAGGAAGCTCCTGATCTGCTCCTGATCTGATCTGGTCGAAAGAAGTCAAAAGTTGTGAGTGAGGGGATCAGCTGCTGATTAGCATAAAAGGGGTGGAATCTGGTTAGATCATTAATGTCATGATCTTGTGCAGGTCAGATAGGAGACTTATGCCAGGGTTGACTTCAGGTACTTTATTAGTGATTTTAAACATCTTATGGAACTTGAGGTAAAACATAATTTAGGTAATATTCCACAAAACAGGATACTTGCCACAGAACAGGTTATTTGCAAATAATAAAGAATGTCTGTAATTTCCAGATAGGGTTGTAACAAAGGCAGGTTGGTATCAAGGGCTGGCTAGTAACAGTGGAAGGCTGGTAACAGAGGCAGGCTGGTTTGAAGTATAGGTAAGGGTGGAGCAGGTTATTGTTAGGAGCAGGTTTGACGGTAAATCTGGAACAGATTGGTATGTAGCAGGTTCACAGGAGCCAGGATATGAAGTGATTTAGGTAAATCACCAACTTCAATGGTATTCTCAGGTGTGGCCTTTTGTAGGATATGTAATTAGTCCTATGCAGGTGAAGACTGAGGTGACTAGTGGCTAGGGAGGCCACTAGTGGTGGAGAGCTGGAACTTCTTTTAAAGGAACATAAATAAATGAACATAAAACATAGCTGTCAGGATACAATCCTGACAGTCATCCTCAAAGTGTGCAAAGTCTTTAGGGTGCATACCAGGAGTAAAGTGCTTGTTTCGGAGGATCAGCGTTAGTGGTGGGGGGGTTTGATATTAGGTTGCATTTAACCGCTATTTTATCCCATATTTTTATGGATGTAATAATCTCTGGGGATGTCGATAGAAGTGGTTGTTCCAAATGTTCAGGGATGGGAAGTCCCTATCAAAGATGGTATTCTCTAAGTCTAACCATCTTTTGAAGCCGTAGGGGGCATGAAGGTTCTGAATTTGGGCCAGTTGTGTGGCGTGGTAGTAATGGGTAAAGTGTGGTAGTCCTAGACCTCCAGCTTTGTTTGGGACATAAAGAGTTTGGCATTTTGATCCTGGCTCTTTTATTGCCCCAAATGACTTTGTCGATATTTGTCTGCATTTTAAAATCAAGTTGAACGATGGTGATTGGCAAGGCTTGAAAGAGGTATAGAAATCTTGGTAGTAAGTTATTTTTTATTGCTGCTAAGAGGCCCAGCCAAGATATTGGAATGTTGTTCCAAGTCTTTAGGTCTTGTAAAGCTTTGTGTATCAGGGGTGTGTAGTTAAAGCCATGGGTTTGTGAGAGGTCTGGGGAGAGAGTGGTGCCTAGGAATTGGATTGTGCTAGTTCTAAACTTAAATGAGTATTGTTCTTGAAGGGTGTCTATAGTCGCCAGGTCAACCTGGATAGGCAAGACTTCCATCTTATTTATGTTCAATTTGTAGACTGAAACTATGGTGTAGTCTTGTATAGAATGCATGGGGTCTGTCATGGGTAAGAGCAGGACATCAGCATAGGCTGCAGTTTTATAGTCCTCTCCTTGAATGTTAAGGCCTTTGATATTTGTGTTTGCCCTAAGGGTTTTTGAGTAACGATTCAAGAGAAAGTGTGATTGAATTGAGGAGAGGGGGCTGCCCTGCCAGGTCCTGTTGAATATTTGAAAGGAGGATAGTTGCGAGGAGGAGAGGAGTAAGGTGGCTGTAGGGGAGGAGTACAGGGATTGTAGTGCATCTAGAAAGGGTTGTGGGCAACGGAATCTACAGAGGCCAAACACAGAGAAAGGGCCAAAGTAGTCTGTCAAATGCCTTCTCAGCATTGAGGGAGACGACCAGGGTAGGCATCCGTTAAAAGTCTGCATATCATATGTGGTCATATGTTTGTCTGGTGTTGTCACTGACTTGTATAGTAGGGATGAACCAGACTTGATCCAGGTGTATAAGTTTGGGCAGGAAGGGATTGAGTTGTTCCGCTTTGAGTTTTGTGAAAAGTTTAACATCCACATTCAATAAAACAAATGGGGCAGTAGTGGCCTGGTTCTAGGTGAGACTTGTCTGGTTTGGGTAGGAGGCATATATTTGACTGTAGCATATCTGGTGGTAAAGCTTCTCCATCTAGGATAGAGTTTGCAGAGATGCGGAATCAGTATTAGGGCAAATGTTTTATAATAGAGTCCTGAGAACCTGTCTGGGACAGGACATTTGTTAGGTTTAATCATCTTAATTGTGATGGCCAATTCATCCAGTCTGACTGGTGTAATCAATGTGTTGACCCCTTCAGATGGTAAGTTAAGAGATATCGGTCAATCAGAGTCTCTGTTAAGTTGAGATGATGACGAGTCTGTGGGCTATGATCATAAAGAGAAGAAAAATAGTCCTGGAAAATTTTAGCTATACGTTCTGGTGTTATCTGGGTGTGGCCTTCAGGAGAGTTAATTTTATCAATGAGTTTGTGGGCAGCTCTACATTTAAGCTTAGGGGCCAGAAGGGTGCCTGCTTTGTTAGATATTTTGTAGTATAGTTGTCTGATCCACTGTAGGGCTTTAGCGGAGTCGGCGGCCATGAATTATTGGAACGCAGTTTTGCATTTTGTAATCTGTGTGTTTAGTTCTGGTGTAGGGTTTTGTTTAAGTTTGGGTTCTAGGGAGTGTAATTTGGTTAAGGTCTGTTCGAGATCCGATACCTGTTGTTTTTTATGATGAGAGGCTAAGCTGATCATGGTACCTCTAAGAACTAACTTGTGCACAGCCCACATGGTGCTCTTAGAGTGGGCTGAGTCTTGGTTCATGGAGAAGTAGTCAGTGATTCCATGGAAAATAGAGTCTCGAGGTAGCGGGTTGTGCAGAAAAATGGAGTTAAGGCGCCAAGACCAGGATCTGACCGTGTTGGGTAACTTGAGTATCAGCAATATGTTGGTGTGGTCAGACCACGTGATGGAGCCTGTGGAAGTAGATTTGACCATTGGTATGAGAGAAGGAGATATTAGGAATAAATCAATACGAGAGTGTGATTGATGAGGATGGAAAAAGAAGGTGTAGTCTTGGAAAAGTTGGGTGTTGAGATCTCTAAGCATCCACTAGTTGCTCAGTGCGTTGGCTCAGTGTCTGTCTACTGGTGGTAAAAAAAGTAGCATTGTAGTCCCCCATTTTGCCCATGTGATGAGAAGAGCATTAGGTGTGCCTGATCTGCCAAAAGTAACTAGACGGTGTGTTAGGTGCATAAGCTGAAGTAAATGCATATTTGTGGGAGCCTATTCGGCCGGCAATTGTTACATATCAGTTGGGGGCCCGGGATTGATGGTTCTATGGATAAGGGACATGACTGTGAAGTAGAATCACTACGCCATTTTGTTTACCAGTTGGGGAATTGGCTAAAAAGTATTTGTTCAAATGTCGGTTGAGGAGAGGGAACAACTTAACTTCAATGAAGTGGGTCTCCTGTAAAAGAATAATTTGTTGTCGAGTTCTGTTTGCCCATCATAGTAGTTGATGGCGTTTGGAAGGGTTAAGGCCCTTGCAAATAATGGATATGCAGGACAGAAAGGACGACATGATGTCCGGTTTGCTTTCCTTGAACACAGTTGTGACCTTGGGTGGTGGGAGGGTGTCAGCAGTAAGGTCGTAAAAATCTAGAGAAGGATGGACGTGAAGTGTGGAGGATTGGAGGGGGGAGAATAGGGAAAAATGTAAAGAGAGAAAAGGGAGAGAAGAAAAAAAAAACAACAGACCCACTTTTTATTTTTAACCTAAGGTGCACAAGGGATGACCAATTATTAGTTTGATGGGTCCATGACATATAGGTTGTCTGAGTATAAAGATTTTTCACTCCAAAAATATGCACAAATCATATTTGAAAGACACAAAGAATCTTATACAAGACTTGGATAGCATTGAATGGAGTGAAGGCTATATGTGAGCAACTCTAGATGTCTCTTTTTTGTTCACGGTTATAGATCATGAGAAGGGCCTTGAGGCGGTCAAATGTGTTTTCGATCTTGATAATAGTAACTCCCCTCTTTTTAATCAGTTTTTATTGGAAAGTATTACGTTAATTTTAACTCATATTTTTTCCTTTTTTTAATTGTGATATTTATTTTCAGATTAAGGGTACAGCCATGGGTACCAAGTTCCCGTCCAGTTACAAGAATGTGTTTATGGACAGTTGTGAGACCCATGATATCTGGTCCAACAATCCTTTTGGTGCTGACTTGGTAATATGGCGGAGATACATAGATGATATATTAATTATTTAGAAAGGCAATGATGATCATTTACAAGATTGTTCACTTTTATTAATAATAACGACCAGGTTTTAGTTTTTCCCCTGCAGATTAATCATAATACTATATACTTTTTAGGCATTACTATTTTTATATAAGATGATTCTGAAATTGAACGATGGCAGAATAATGACAGACGCATGGGCTTGTTCGCATTAAAGTGGGGACTCCCAACACGACTCTTTGCTCGGCTGAAGCTTCGGGTGAAAGGCGGGAATAAATTGCTGATACGAGAGATTCCAGAGTACCAGCTGCAATTCCTACCTCGAACAGCATTTATAAAAACCTGCGCGAAACACCTATATGGGATGGATTGGATTTGAATAAGCCGGACATGAGAAGTCCACAAACATAAAACAACAAAGGTTTGGTCGGCTACTGCAAAAAACAAAAAAAAAAAGAAACCGGAGCTGGCAAAATACATTCCCTCAGATAAGTTTTACATTTCTTTTTATCTTTATGGATGGTTTAAAATTTTAATTTATTCTGAATAACAATAGCAATCTGAAAAAGAAAGAGACAAAAGTAAGATTGAGAGGAGAGGAGAGAAAGGAAAAGCAAAGGAAAATCAGAAAAGCAAAGAAGGGAGAGGAGAAAAATCTTTATTTGGAAATAAAGTAAAGCTGAAGGAAACTTCTAAATTTAAAGGGGACTAAGTGAAAGACTAAGTGAAAGAGAGAAAACTCTGTAACAAAATGGCAAATAGAAAACCTCAAAAATCAAAAGGAACATTAAGAGTGTAACAAATTATTTCTCCCCCCAACAACAGAAGGACCAACAAAAGGGTTAATACCAGACAGAATTTGGATATATCTAATACCGGTTCAGATAATTTGGAACCAGAAGATAAAAGAGTGAGAAAATCGCTTATAATAGAGCAACTCAATGTGAGCTTACAAAACAATTTGGTAGAAATAAAAAAAGAAATAGCTACTAACACACAAGAAATTAAACAAGAAATTAAACACGAAATTAACCAATTGATTGTAAAAGTTCAAAATTTTGAAAATAAATTGGTTCAAACGGATTTTCAGATAAATTAATTAAAAGAAGTCAATGATAAAATTAAAGAACAAGTTACATCCCTGGAATCAAAGATAGATGACTTGGAAGATAGATCAAGAAGAAAAAACCTCAGTTTCAGAAATTTAGATGAGTTAAATGATCAGCAAGATCTAAAATAAATTTTGAAAGAATTGTTTGAGGAATTGGGACTAACACTTAAAGACTGTAAAAATGTAGATAGAAATTAACTTTTGACAGAAACATTCATGTTTCCTCTTCTAGTGAAAGTTATGGCACGTGCTTTTAAAATAAAAAAAATTCTAAAAAAACATTGGCCTCTTTTACTAGAGGACGAAAAAAATCAAATACCTTCAGCACCGAGAATGATTTTTAAAAAGAGCAGAAATTGTAACAATATATTAGGCCCCAGCACTTTTAGGACCAAAGAGGTTAAGTCCCTCGCCATCCGGTGGCACCTAATAAAGCTAGCAATAGCTAATAGTGATGTCGTGAACATAAAATTTTCGGTTCGCGAATGGTGAACGCGAACTTCCGCAAATGTTCGCGAACCGGGAGAACCGCCATAGACTTCAATAGGCAGGCGAATTTTAAAACCCACAGGGACTCTTTCTGGCCACAATAGTGATGGAAAAGTTGTTTCAAGGGGACTAACACCTGGACTGTGGCATGCCGGAGGGGGATGCATGGCAAAACTCCCATGGAAAATTACATAGTTGATGCAGAGTCTGGTTTTAATCCATAAAGGGCATAAATCACCTAACATTCCTAAATTGTTTGGAATAACGTGCTTTAAAACATCAGGTATGATGTTGTATTGATCAGGTAGTGTAAGGGTTACGCCAACATGAGGATATAATAGAAAGATGTCATAGAGTCTTTAAACCCCCAAACATTGAAAAATCCTTTCATAGAGATGTGATCGCTCGTTTCTATTCCTTTGACTTTAAAGAAAAAGTATTGAAGGCGTTTAGACAGAAAGCAAATAAAACAGGACGCTTCCTAAATGTAAAAATAATGCCAGACATATCATACAATACTCGTATGATAAAAAGAGCCTTCAATCCAGCAATTCAGATCTCAAGAAGGCATGAGATAAGATATATGTGGTCTTTTATGTTGAAATTAATCCTTAGCTGTTCTGAAGTCTTTGAGACACATGATAAATTAACAAATTGGCTAACACTTAAGAATTTGGTTTAACCAAATCTATGTATCAGTTAAGCTTTTTTTTTTTTCACAAATGAGAGATAAACATATAAAACATAGAAGGGTATTTTCTGGCACAGTAAATGCACTATTGATGAGGTTGAATTACACTTAAATAATACCTAAAGTAAAAATTGATAAAATTAATGTGATATTTAATTTAAGATAAAACTATAAATAACAAATTAAGGGTGCTAATGTCAAGAAATTAAGTTATAAGGTTTTTTTTTTTTTTTCTCTACTATAATATTAATCACTATTGAGAGATAAACATATGAGACACAGAAGGGTATTTTTGAAATAGTATGGTAAATGCACTATTGATGATGTTGAATTACACTTAAATTATACCTGAAGTCAAAATAGATAGTAATTAATTCAATATTCAATTAAAATTAAGATAACACTGTAAATAACAAGTTTCCAAGGATAAGGAAATACGTTTTTGTTTTTTTCTTATGACTAAAGGCTTGCAATTATATATTGACACAGAAGGATAATTTCAGAAGGTTAATTTTAAAGGGCAGACTCTCTTAGACAATAGAGAATTTACAAAGAGTAGATAATGATGAATTGCACTATGGTTGATATCGATTTGCACTTTAGAAATGGTTGTATAAACTAGTATAAATATATATTGATATAGAAGGGTAACTTTAGAAGATTAATTTTAAAGGGCAGACTCTCTTAGATAATAGAGAATTTACAAATAGTAGATAAAAATGAATTGCACTAAGGTTGATGTTGATTTGTATTTTAGAGGAATAAATTAGTTTAAAATTAAAGGGAATATCACAAAATAGGTAAATGTCAATTTGTTATTGAATTAAGATTCAAAACACGACTGTAAAACAAAACGGTTAAATAAGAATAGGATCACCCTAATATAGTTGAAAATATAAACGATGAATTGATTGAGTTATTAGGGATAGAACCACCGATAATAAAGACCTTAAGCAATTTAGGCAAAAATGTATTACGTGGTTAATGAGATATAAAGAAGGATAATACAAAATAGAGGCACCTTCATTTCTTCACTCCATTTAAGGTATGCCCCACTTTCTGTAGTAACACTACAGTTTTCTCTGTAACTAAAATAGTCACAAAGATAAAAGAGGAAGTGTTACGGCACCCCCAGGCATAAAAGGGTTAAACCGCCGTTTAGTAGATCTTCCCTTCCAGAGTCACAGGCAAAGCTACTGCAGAACACCAATCCGCCGAACAGGAAACCGAATGAATGCCGTAAACAGCCGAATAGGAAAAACCATACGAATAGGTTTACACTCCTAGCAGTCAAACTGGAACAGCATACAATAAATCCCCCCAATAACAAGACAAAGCTCCGTGTTGAGGGTCAAGCAGTGAACAACCAGAGCTGTGGGTTTATTGTGCTTATGTACACATTCTTACACATTAGTACCACCCACAGGGTTTTACACAACAACCAATCATAAACGTGCATTACAGAAACACTCGCAACAATTACACACAAAAATCCTCCCCTCTGCCTGTGTTATAATTATGTTGCACAATGGTTTAACATAATTAACACAGGCAGTAAAAATACAGTTTTTATCCATACACTGTAACTTTACAACTACATATCCAATCTTCATAAAAATTACATATTATTAATCAGCACACTTAAAACATAAACATAACCATAAATCAGCCAAATCCATCCAGGGGTTAAAAAGTTAGCTGGAGGTCCCTTTATGACCGACCGCAAGCACATTTTCCTGCCCAAAACAGTTCCATAGATTTGGGCTGTGCGGCCGGTCTATTTCAGGCTGAAAAAATGACTAAGTCCCATAGCCGATTGGGACTTAGTCTCTGCAGCTGAAATCAGGCTGAAAAAAATGGTTGAAAAAACGACTAAGTCCCATCGCCGAATGGGACTTAGTCTCTGCGGCTGTAAAATCAGTATGGGAGAAGGTAGGGCTCAGCAGTGTTCGCGGAAATGTGTAGCCGATTTTAGTTCCATGAATTTGGCTACACATACCGCTGACCTCGTTCGCATTAACAAAGATGGCTGCCGCCACGTGTTCGGCAAACGAACAAAGGCCACCCAGCATTGTCAATTAAGCTGCGGTTAACCGCTTCTGGGAAGTAAATTGCCTGCACACTTGTGGGAAATAGCCAGGCACAAAGAGTTTTAACCAGCTCTGGGGACACAGGGGACATCGTCTTAAAGGGGCAGTGTCCCAAACAAGTCTGGGGACACCGTCTTAAAGGGGCAGTGTCCCAATCTTCCTGATGTCCCAAAAAGGTGTTTAAAGGGCCAGCACCAGTCCCATAAAGAGTCCATAAGCCACAATATGCCCACTGACTGTCTTAAAGGGCCATACACACCCAATAAAAGTGTGTACGTTTTCACCATCTCCCAGGGGCCATAGTCATGTGGAAGGAGGCTGGCAAATAGGCTTCTCCAATGCAATGTGGTGAGATTGGTCTCGTCACAGGAAGTATGTCCCAAACAGGTTATTTATGGTTCAGGACTGCAGACTATTCTTGGGTCTGTCAGCCTGATATGAATGTTTTAAATGTTTTTTTGCAAAATTGTACTTAAAGAAGGGGGAGAGGGATTGTTGAATATTGGTTGGCTTAAAAGTTCAGGATAATGTCGGTAAATGTTCAGGGGTTGAACACTGTTGTTAAAAAAAACAGGTTATATCATTTGTTAATACAAGAAAATATTCAAATCAGTTTTTTACAAGAAACACATTGGTTACAAAATAAGCTGCAGAATTGTGGAGGAAATAGATTCCCTTTATTCAAACATGCATCTTTAAATAAAAAGAAAAGAGGTGTTGCAATAGTGTTCACTAGAGAGATTGAAGTAGATATTAAATATCAGGAATCTGATGAATTTGCCAGATATCTAATTTTGGTGTGAGAAATAGGAAAGACTCCCTACACTTTGGTAAATATATATTTACCAAATGTGGATCGGGTTTCAATGTTAACTAAGATAATGAATAGGGTACAGAACATAATGAAAGGCACATTGATTATAGCCAGGGATTTTTGGACCCCAAGTTAGATAAAATATCACAGGGCAACCCAAAGAGTGATAAAATAACTAAAAAACAATCTAAGAGATTGACGGCCCTCTGTAAAAGGTATAACGCGCCAGAAAGCCTATGGAAAAGGATTATACCCATATATCCAGCGCACACTACTCACATTCAAGAATAGATATGTGTTTAGTAAATGCCAAAACGATCCCGATTATTAGTAAATTTGTAATAAAAAATAATTTTTGGTCCGATCATAATTTTATATTGATTGATATAGGGAAATCCCACAGAGATCCAATGAACTCTTGGAGATTAAAAGATAAGTTAATTAAAAACGACATAAATAAAAAGGAGTTATCAAATCTTTTAAAATTGCTTTTTGAGGAAAATAAGCCTAATGAGACTTCACACACTATAAAATGGTGCGCTCACAAGGTGGTAACGAGGGGTTATATAATCAAAATGGATCATATACAAAGGGAAAGAACAGGGAAAACATTAACAGATTTACACATGGCTTATTATGATCTTTCTAAATTGAATAAATTGTAACCAACACAAGAAGGAAAAATAATTTACAAATTGTAATTAAAGCAAAAATTGAAGAAAAAATAAAAATAAATATAAATAAATTGAAATTAAATACTTATTATACGGGGAATCGTGTAAATAAAAAATTAACTAGGAAACTGCAAATTCAGAGATCTAGAAGCAGAGTCGAAAAACTCGAGGATGATCACATGATCTATACCTCTCCAGAAAAAAGTGGACAAAAATTAAATAAATTCTATCAGGAACTATATAATTTAAATTTAAAACCAAAAAATATAGAAATACAAAAGTATTTAACTAATACAAAAATTACGAAGATTTTAGAAGAAGATCTCTTAATATTAAATCAAGCAATTTCTTTAGAAGAAGTTGACAAGCAAATTAGCAAATTAGAACTAAATAAAACTGCAGGACCTGATGGATATACAAATTTATATTATAAAATGATGAAATCCACACTGATCAAACCCCTTACAGAGTTTTTTAATGAGTTTGCATTAAATAACAAAACTCCTAAAGAATTACTCCAATCGAATATTCTTCCCATTGTAAAACAGGTAAAGACAGTAGATATGTAGAAAATTACAGACCAATTTCACTAATCAATGTCGATGTTAAATTATATGCCTCAATTATTGCCGAAAGACTGAAAAATATTATCCCAAAAATAATACATACAGACCAAACCGGTTTTGTACCGAGAAGGTCTACAACCAATAGTGCTAGGACAATTTTGGATATATTAGATCAATCAGGAAAGAGGCAGATTCCCCTGCTGACCCTGTCATTAGACGCAGAGAAGGTGTTTGACATGGTCGGCTGGGATTATATAATGAATCTTTTGGAGGAATATGGCTTTAGTGGTATGATTTTTAATGCCATTATGGCACTTTATTCGGTTCCATCAGCGAGGACTGTTGGAACCAATATATGCGCAGAGTGGTTTGAATTAAAGAATGGTACAAGGTAGGGGAGCCCTTTGTCACCTCTTCTATATATATTATCATTGGAACCATTCACAACTAATATAAGGGATGATTGTAATATTAAAGGCGTTCATACCGCCATAAGGGAAATCAAAATTTTGCTATATGCGGACGATACTACAACTATTATGACTTCTCCTGAACAATCTCTGCCAGAATTAATGAAAGAAATTAATAAATATGCTTTGGTTTCAAATTATAAATTAAATACACTAAAATCCACGGCAATGTATAAAAATATGGATAAATCGATAGTAGAAAAATTGAGAAAGGAATATTGAAAGGTAAATCTGCTAATCTGGTGACTCAGTCCCTCTTTGGCCACGATTCTCCAACCCTCGATTGTCAGCTGAAGAGTTATGGAAGGAGAATAACAAGACAGACACAAGGTTGCTTTCCAAAAGTCTTCTGACAATGTATTCAAAATGCTCTGTACTTACACAGTGTTTTTTACAAACATTGGTTACAAAAATTTACATAAAATGTATAAAGAGGAAGTAGTTTCTGCTGTTATGTGCAATAATCTAATCTTGCAAAAATACCACATATACCTTGTGGCTAAGCTCATCCTGTTACATAGAAACTGTTATAGCTTGTGACTTCCTTTCAGTTATGTTTTGTAAGCGGTTCTGCAAAAGAGCTTGCTACTACATTTGTAAAATAATTCAAACAATACTAACTGATTAACTGTTTCAATTCCTTCAAATATAACTTTATTTGGACTAAAAAAGTAATAAATCATTTAGGAGTTTTAATTCCAGCTAGAGTGGAAAATACAATGGAATTCAATGTAATGGAATTATTAAAATATACTAATAAAACACTAAAATCATGGTGGAATGTGCAAACATCATCGTGGGGGAAAATAAATGTTGTAAACGCATATATAGTACCCAAATGGTTCTATTTATTTGCAATGATTCCTCTCAAAATTTCGAAGAGCTGGCTAGATTTGATTCAAGCCAGTTTTTCATCTTATATCTGGAAGAATAAAAAGCCCAGGATCAGATTAAAGACACTTTCTAAAAAGACAAAACAAGGGGGTGTAAACTCTCCTAACTATATAAAACGTATATATTATGCAAATGTAATTAAACATATATACAAATTACAAGATCAACATTTGAATGTAGACCCTTGGTACTTTATTGAAGCAGAAGGAACTAAAACAAGGAATTTGGAGTACTATCTATCTTTAAACTGTGATAAGAAACATATAGAGGCCCTTACAGACACATCATTAATATTATATCAACTTTTACAAGTTTGGGAGGAGATAAAAAAAAGCTCTGGGAATTGCCAAATATATACCAAAAACCTGTAAATGAACTGTACTAGAACAAAATATGAAAGACTTATCATTAAGGAATTGGCCAAATAAAGATACAATTTCAATTTCACAAATAATGAAAGATGATAAGATCATTCTATTTCAAGAAATGGTGAAAAAGTTTCAAGTCCAAAATATGGAAATTTTTACATATTTAAGAATTAAAAATTTCCTAGATATCAATATTTTAAAATCTTCATTTCAGTCAGCAGGTCTTATGGAAAATATATTTGGCAATATTTATGTAAATAAAGTAATTTCTAAAGCAAATCTCCTTCTAGACTTACTTAACGATAACCCAAAGAAAATAATAAATTACTGGGAGCAAGAACTTGAATTAACAATAACACTGGAAGAATGCTGTTCCTCTTTGTCACATACCTCTAAAAAAATATACATTGCTTGAATGTGATAGAGTGCCATTTTAAAATTATAAACAAATGGTATTTAACACCAAATAAATTAGCCAAAATGTATCAGAATTGCGACCCTACGTGTTGGAGATGTGGTAGTAGTTTGGGTACATATATTCACATATGGTGGTTTTGCCCATGTGTTAATGAAATTTGGTCTTGGGTCTTTAAACTCTATTATGATCTGACAGGTATAAAACTAATATTTTCACCTACAGTTGCATTATTACATGTAAACTGGAATTTAAAATCACAAAATGATATCTGTATTGCTGTTCATTGTTTCATAGCTACGGAAATTATAATAGCCAGAAATTGGAGGTCCTCCTTATCCTTTCAAAAACAACATATACTCTTTCAAATTAAAACACAATTGAATATGGAAAAATCGCTTACGATAAATAATATTTCTCAAATAAAAAAAAATGTCTGAAAATTGGCTAAACAAATTGTCAACTATGTAAGATCTACCCTGAACTTGAAGTTAAAAGATACTTTATATTCTGAATTTGTAAAAGTTTTATCCTTGGAACCCCCCAATATGAATGTAGTACATTTATATGTAATGTGAATCATTATGTATTTGTGTTTGAGTGACTGAATATTTTTAATGTAAATTGATATAAATTGTATTTGTTAAAAAACTTAAATAAAGAAATATTGAGATAAAAAAATAAATAAATCAACAGATGCCAATTCTTTCATAGATGTTAAAAGTGATCATGACGCTAATTGGTTATGCAGTGTTCCAAGAAGTAAATTTACTAGAATAAAAAGGAACTGCACAGATGATAAACACTTTTTAGAGCAGACCAAGATTTCAAAAATAAATTTATTGAAAAAGGGTATTCACGATCTTTTATCAACAACAAAATAGATCATTCTTATCAGTTTAATCCCAATGTCACGACTACTAGTGTGGTCCAGCACGCAGAAACTATGTAAACATATACATAGGCAAGAAAAGGAAAATAAAAGGACAGAGCGTAAACCGGACCTTAGAATGGCCGGACTAATACGCTAGAGACAGAGAATGGTCAAAGGGAAAGCCGAGGTCAAGGAAGCCAGAAAATACACAATACCGTTTACACAAGCCAAGTCAGGGAAACCAGAATTCAGAATAACCAGGGAAAAGCCAAGATCAGGATACCAGGAAATCAGATTCACAATGATAAAGCACTCTCAGGAAACCAGGAACAGGAAACCACGACAGGGCATGGTACTGGGGTGAGCTAGGGATTTAAATATCACGCGGCGGGCCGGCAGCCGCGACACCCTGTTAATTCCCCCTCATCAGGCCTTTTTTAGTCGAATGTATCGCCCACTGATCCATCCCTCATTCATCTTAATAAAGGTGAGGTAATCTAGACTTTTTTGACCTAGGCGACTTCTCTTCTCAGTGACAATACCTCCTGCTGCACTGAAGGTTCTTTCTGACAGGACACTTGAAGCGGGGCAGGCCAGAAGTTCTATCGCAAATTGGGATAGCTCAGGCCACAGGTCAAGCCTGCACACCCAGTAGTCAAGGGGTTCATCGCTCCTCAGAGTGTCGATATCTGCAGTTAAGGCGAGGTAGTCTGCTACCTGTCGGTCGAGTCGTTCTCTGAGGGTGGACCCCGAAGGGCTGTGGCGATGCGTAGGACTTAAAAAGCTCCGCATGTCCTCCATCAACAACACGTCTGTAAAGCATCCTGTCCTTGCCGGCGTGGTCGTGGGAGGAGGAGGATTACTTTCACCTCTTCCCCTGTTAGATTCCCGTTGTGCTGTGACATCACCCTTATACGCTGTGTAAAGCATACTTTTTAATTGATTTTGGAACTGCTGCATCCTTTCCGACTTGCTGTAATTCGGTAACATTTCAGGCACTTTCTGCTTATACCGGGGGTCTAGTAGCGTGCACACCCAGTACAGGTTGTTCTCCTTCATCCTTTTTATACGAGGGTCCCTCAACAGGCACGACAGCATGAAAGACCCCATTTGCACAAGGTTGGATGCCGAGCTACTCATGCCCTGTTCCTCGTCCTCAGTGATCTCACTGAAGGTATGTTCTTCCCCCCAGCCACGTACAACACCACGGGTATCAGATAGGTGACAACGAGCACCCTGGGATGCCTGTCTTCCTCCTCCTCAAAGCCACATTCCTCCTCTGACTCCTCTTCCTTACAATCCTCTTCCAGTGTTGCCGCAGGTCCAGCAAGCGATGCTGATAAGGCTGTTTCTGGTGGTGATGGTGACCACAACTCTTCCTCTTCCTCTTCAAGCTCATCTACGGCCTGATCCAGGACTCTTCGCAGGGCATGCTTCAGGAAGAAAACAAATGGTATCATGTCGCTGATGGTGCCTTCGGTGCGACTGACTAGGTTTGTCACCTCCTCAAAAGGACGCATGAGCCTTCAGGCATTGCGCATGAGCGGCCAGTAACGTGGCAAAAAAATTCCCAGCTCCGCATAGGCTGTCCTAGCACCCCGGTCATACAAATACTCGTTAACGGCTTTTTCTTGTTGGAGCAGGCGGTCGAACATTAGGAGTGTTGAATTCCAACGTGTCGGGCTGTCGCAAATCAAGCGCCTCACTGGCATGTTTTTTTGCCGCTGGATATCTGAAAAGTGCGCCATGGCCGTGTAGGAACGCCTGAAATGGCCACACACCTTCCTGGCCTGCTTCAGGACGTCCTGTAAGCCTGGGTACTTATGCACAAAGCGTTGTACGATCAGATTACACACATGTGCCATGCACAGCACATGTGTCAACTTGCCCAAATGCAATACTGCCAACAAATTTCTTCCGTTGTCACAAACCACTTTGCCGATCTCCAGTTGATGCAGAGTCAGCCACTGATCCACCTGTGCGTTCAGGATGGACAGGAGTGCTGGTCCGGTGTGACTCTCTGCTTTCAGGCAAGTCAACCCCAAGACGTCGCGACACTGCCGTATTCAGGATGTGGAATAGTACCTGGGGAGCTGGGGGGGTGCCGTTGATGTGGAGCAAGACGCAGCAGCAGAAGAGGACTCAGCCGAGGAGGTTATAAAAGAGGATGGAGTAGGAGGAGTAGAGGAGGTGGCAGCAGGCCTGCCTGCAAGTCATGGAGGTGTCACCAACTCCTCTGCAGAGCCACGCATTCCATGCTTGGCAGCCGTCAGCAGGTTTACCCAATGCGCAGTGTAGGTGATATACCTGCCCTGACCATGCTTTGCAGACCAGGTATCAGTGGTCAGATGGACCCTTGCCCTAACACTGTGTGCCAGACATGCCATTACTTCCTTTTGTACAATCGAGTACAGGTTGGGGATTGCATTTTGTGCAAAGAAATTTCATCCGGGTAACTTCCACTGCGGTGTCCCAATAGCTACAAATTTTTTGAACGCCTCAGACTCCACCAGCTTGTATGGTAAAAGCTGGCGGGCTAAGAGTTCAGTCAATCCAGCTGTCAGACGCTGGGCAAGGGGGGGACTTTGTGACATTGGCTTCTTACGCTCAAACATGTCCTTGACAGACACCTGACTGTGGGCAGATGAGCAGGAACTGCTCAAGGTGAGAGACGGAGGGGCGGATGGTTGAGAGGGGGCAAGGAGGACAGCAGTGGTTAACGTGGCTGAAGATACTGGACCAGGAGGAGGATGGCGGCTTTGAGTTTGTGTGCTGCTTGTACTCATGTGTTGATCCCATAGGCGTTTGTGATGTGCGATCATGTGCCTTCGCAAAGCAGTTGTACCTAGGTGGGTGTTGGACTTCCCACGACTCAGTTTCTTTTGGCACAGGTTGCAAATGGCATCGCTGTTGTCAGAGGCAGACACACAAAAAAAATGCCACACTGCTGAGCTCTGCAATGCCGGCATTCTGGTGGTGGCAACAGCATGTGTTGATTGGCGTGCTGTCTGGCTGACCCCGGGTGCCGATGCATGCTGTCTGACTGTGCCACTAGCTCCTTGCGACGACCTCCCCCTGCTTCCAACTCGTCTCCTCCTCTCGGTCTCCCCATCTGAACTTTCCCCCTGTTCTTCTTCTCTTCTAGCGGGCACCCACGTGACATCCACGGACGCATCGTCATCATCAACTGCTTCACTTGTATCTGACAACTCAGCAAAGGAAGCAGCAGCGGGTACAACATCATCATCATCACACCGTACGTCCATGTGTGTAATGCTGCCTGACTGAGACATATCCCTGTTATCTACATCCTCTGGCAATAATGGTTGCGCATGACTCATTTCTTCCAACTGATGTGTAAATATAATGTGATGTGCAAATTTCTTCCGTTGTCACAAACCACTTTGCCAATCTCCAGTTGGTGCGGAGTCAGCCACTGATCCACCTGTGCGTTCAGGACGGACAGGAGTGCTGGTCCGGTGTGACTCTCTGCTTTCAGGCAAGTCAACCCCAAGATGTCGTGACACTGCCGTATCCGGGATGTGGAATAGTACCTGGGGAGCTGGGGGGGTGCCGTTGATGTGGAGCAAGACGCAGCAGCAGAAGAGGACTCAGCCGAGGAGGTTAAAAAAGAGGATGGAGTAGGAGGAGTAGAGGAGGTGGCAGCAGGCCTGCCTGCAAGTCATGGAGGTGTCACCAACTCCTCTGCAGAGCCACGCATTCCATGCTTGGCAGCCGTCAGCAGGTTTACCCAATGCGCAGTGTAGGTGATATACCTGCCCTGACCATGCTTTGCAGACCAGGTATCAGTGGTCAGATGGACCCTTGCCCTAACACTGTGTGCCAGACATGCCATTACTTCCTTTTGTACAATCGAGTACAGGTTGGGGATTGCATTTTGTGCAAAGAAATTTCCAAGTGAAGCTGCTGTGGTGCTAGTGTTGGTGGTGGCGGCAGGCGGGCGAGTGGTAACTTGAGAGGTGCCCGAAGCTAAGCTGGAGGAGGATGGTGCGTCAAGGTTCCGAGCGGAAGCTGTCGAAGATTGGGTGTCCTGTGTTAGCCAGTTAACTATGTCCTCAGAACTTTTTGAGTTCAGGGTACGTGGCCTCTGAACACTGGGCATTATTCTAGGGCCAAAGGGAATCACAGCACCACGACCACAAAGGCCCCTGCGGGGTGGCCTGCCTCTGCCTGTCATTTTTTTTTTCGATTAGTGATACTATGCGTGCAAGCTTCTGTGACAACAGATATGAGTGGCACTGTGCAGTGGCAGAAGTTGGCAGAGTAGACGTTGTAGGCCTGACACACGCTTGCAGACAAATAACTGCTATTCAATCTATTACAGTCGAAATTGTATTTTTTTTTTAAATGTACATTACTGTTACACCAGATATGAATTGCACTGGTGTGACACTGTGCCCTGGCAGGCCCTGAAACGCACACGTGTGAAGGAAACTGACTGCTATTATATTACAGTCCAATAAGGTTTTTTTTGTTAAATGCAAGCTATTGTGACACCAGTGAGTGAGTGGTGGCACTGGGCAGGCCCTGAAATGCACACTCGTGAAGGAAACTGACTGCTATTATATTACAGTCCAAAAAGTTTTGTTTTTTTTAAATGCAAGATATTGTGACACCAGTGAGTGAGTGGTGGCACTGGGCAGGCCCTGAAATGCTCACTCGTGAAGGAAACTGACTGCTATTATATTACAGTCAAAAAAGTTTTGTTTTTTTTAAATGCAAGCTATTGTGACACCTAGAGGCGGCTCTAGACTTTATGAGGCCTTAGGGGAAACTCAAACATGAGGCCCCACTAACAAAAAAGTGTCACATATACACATTGATGCACAGTTTACCTGTGTATGTGCCTGAGAGTGTGTCTGACAGAGAGTATCCTTGTGTGTGAATGTATGTCTCTGTGAGCATGTTTGCGTTTTTGTCTGATACCCTATGTGTCTGGGGTAGCTGCTTGAAGTGTGTTGTGTGTATGGGGGGGGTGATGGTGAGAAGGAGAGGCGGGTGATGGTGAGAGACAGGTGATGGTGACAGGGAGGTGATGGTGACAGGGGTGATGGTGTGGGGGGTGATGGTAATGCGATAAGGTGGAGGGGAGGTAATGTGAGACGGAGGAGGTGGGGTAATCTGAGAAGGAGGAGGGGGTAATGTGAGAAGGAGGGGTAATGTGAGAATGTGAGAAGGAGGGTAATGTGAGAAGGAGGAGGGGGTAATGTGAGAAGGATAATGTGAGAAGGGAGGAGGGTAATGTGAGAAGGAGGAGGGGGTAATGATGATGAGAAAGGAGGGGGGTGATGGTGAGGGGGGTTGATGCTGAGGGTGGTGGGGGTGGTGAGGGGGTGATGCTGAGGGTGGTGGGGGGTGGGGTGGTGATGCTGAGGTGGTTGGGGTAGTGAAGCTGAGGGTGGAGTGAGGCTGAGGGTGGGCTGAGGGTGGTGGGGGTGTAGTGAGGCTGAGGGTGTGGGAGGTAGTGAGGCTGAGGGTGTGGGCTGAGGGTGGAGGAGGGTGAGGCTGTGGGTGGTAGTGAGACTGAGGGTGGTGTGGGTGGTAGTGAGACTGAGGGCGGTTGGGGTGGTGATGTTGAGGGTGGTGAGGGGGGTAGTGAGACTGTGGGTGGTGAGGCTGAGGATGGTGTGGGGGTAGTGAGGCTGGGGGTGGTGTGGGGGGTAGTGAGGCTGAGGGTGTGGGTGGTAGTGAGGTCAGAGAGATCAGATGAGTCCTTCAGGACTGTAGTGGACACTGAATACACTAGCCTAGCTATCAATTTCCCTATCAAATCAGCAGCAGCTACACTGTCCCTCCTCTCACTAAGAATGCAGCTTCACAATGAATGTAAAATGGATGCTGTCCAGGAGGTGGGAGGGTCTGGGAGGGAAGGTCTGCTGCTGATTGGCTGGAATGTGTCTGCTGACTGTGAGGTACAGTGTCAAAGTTTACTCAATGATGACGAATAGGGGGCGGACCGAACAGTGCATATGTTCGCCGTCTGTGGCGAACGTGAACAAGCGATGTTCGCCAGGAACTATTCGCCAGCGAACCGTCCGGGACATCACTAATAGCTAACAATAGATCTGAATCAAGTTTCACTGACTTGAATATTATGCTATATAAAAACTATACGAAATAAACAGTTCATGTCCGCAACTTTGTAACAAGAGATATTAGATATAAAAGGAAAAATAAATGTCTTACTTGTCGGAAAAATAAAAAATAATGTACTTATTAAAAACTTTTTAATACTACAAAGGCAACTAGGCGGATAAAATTCTAGCTAATAAATGTAAAAAACAAAGAAAATAAATAAATATCCCGAAGCTAATATACAATGACAGAGTCTGTTTAGCCCCAAATGAAATAGGACAATCTTTCAACAAATATTTGACATCACTTTATAATTTGTCACTAACGACCACAGTACCTGAAAATTAGAATATTTTAAAAATAAAAAAAATCCAAATCCTTCTAAAGAAACTATGTATCATATAAATAAACCTTTTTTTAAAGAAGAAATAGAACTAGCAATTAAAAAAACTAAAATAAATAAATAAAAAAGCACCTGGACCTTATGGGTCCAACTCATTCTTTTTTAAATTGTTTAAAAAGGAATTAGCTCCCCAGTTAGTAAAAACCTTTAATAACTTTGCTGATAAAGGGCATATACCAGAGGAGATGCTCCTATGAAACATTGTACCTATACTTAAGCCATATAAAAACCCTGAAAAGATTACAAATTATCACCCTATTTCTCTTCTGAATTCAGATATAAAATTATATGTGGCCATTATAGCTGAAAGATTAAAACCGACATTAGACAATTTAATCCATAATAACCAGGTAGGATTCATCCCCGGAAGATCTCCGACAGGCCACCTTAAGCGAATATATTGCATTAGACTGGCAATAGAGAAGCTCTGCAGCTGACCCTGTTATTAGACGTAGAAAAAGTGTTTGATAGGGTCAGCTGGGGATATTTGGCAGAGACATTGCAAGCATTTGGCCTCACATGAAGAATTTAAAAGGCCATAATGGCATTATATGTAAAACCAAAAGGTAGAATTATAGGTTCAGGTATAAAGTCATCCTGGTTTCATTTAACAAATGGCACCCAATAGGGTTGCCCTCTATCACCCATTCTTTATATTATTTAATTGGAGCCTCTATCTAGAGAAAACAAAATATCATATGATTTGAAAATGTGGAATCACAAAAAACAAAACTTTATGCTGATGACATTTTTTTAATAGTTGAAGAACCTTGTAAATCAGCAGATCAGATAATGAAATTAATAAATGAATATAGATCTCTTTCAAAATATAAAATATTAAAAGTAACAAAAAAATTGAAGCGGTGTCGTTTAATCTGTCTGAATCTTAGCAAAATGACCTAGAAGGAAAATACTCTTTTAAGTGGGTAAAAAATATTTTACCTCTTTAGGTACTATATCTCTAAACCACCAGTGGAATGGTTAGAAATTAACTTGTTTGCAAAGTTGTGATGAGATGGTACTGGGTACTGCAGAGACTTTCTCGAATGTATGTTGATATTTCTCCAAACTACTGGAGATGCTCACAAGAAATAGATTATTTTGAACACATATTTTGGAAGTGCCCAGTCCTGCTACAACTTTGGAAATCTTTAGAATGAATTATTCAACAAATAATAGGTCTTAAGTTATTATTTCGACCAGAGTTTTATTCACTTCACATGATCCCCGCACTTGCTAGCATCCAGCAAAAAGATATAATAATACATCTTCTTCTATATAATACATTTTCTTCGAGTAACAAAAATTAGTAAAGCGGCAAGGTGGAAATCCCCACTTCCGCCCACCCTAAAAGAAGTAGATGATATGCAGATATGAAAGGCAAAGAACATGTTCATATTAACAAATGGGCTAATTGGCTTATCCACAGATCTATTTTACAAAACTAAAAGAAAAAAATATTATTTTATTTTATTAAAAACAAAAGAAAAAAGGGTAAAGGGAAAGCTAGTTAGAAAAAATAAAAAAGGAAGGAAAAGAGAAATAAAAGAAAAAAAGAAAAGAAAAATATACTAAAAGGCGTACATTATACTATGGCTGCTGCTCACTATGTACAATAGGATATTTCTGATTATCCCCGTTTTTTTTTTTTTTTGTGCACCCATGGGAAAGATAGTTAAAGGATCACTATAGGGTCAGGAACACAAACATATAGTGTTAAAACCACCATCTAGCCCCCCTGGGCCCCTCATGCCTCCATAAATATAGCAAAATCTTACTGTATTCAAGCCTGATGCTGTAGATCTGCATGCTGTTTGCCTCAGAAAAACAAGCTGTCTGCTGACATCATCAGAAGTGGTAGCCTGATCCAATCACAATGCTCCCCCATAGGATTGGCTGAGACTGACAAGTTGGCAGATCAGGGGCAGAGCCAGCACAATTCAAACGCAGCCCTGGACAATCAGCATCTCCTCATAGAGATGAATTGAATCAATGAATCTCTATGAGGAATGTTCAGTGTCTGCATGCAAAGGGTGGAGACACTGAATGTTTGGATGCATTTTAGGCAGCCATGACCCAGGAAGGATCTCAAACAGCCATCTGAGGAGTGGCCAGTGAGGTTATCACTAAGCTGTAATGTAAACAAGGGGAAAATAAACACCATTGAGTATTTTCTATTACCTAGGTTAATTTATATATTTAGATTGATACCTTTAAACGTACCAAACCCATGGCTTAATATGATTCAATCATGTTTTATGGGGTCTATATGGGCTGGCAAAAAAACTTTAATTAATCAACAGTTATTATCAAAAAAACTAAATGCAGGAGGACTTTATGATTATGCAAATGCAGCCCTGTTAACACATGCTATGATCTCACAGAATAATAATGCAAAAAAGGAGAACTGGTACAATATAGAAATAAAAGAATTTGAAACTCAAGATATGCTAGTGCATTTCTAGAGCCCCAATCTAACTTAATTAGTAATGCAAGGAATCTACTACTCAACCATATTAAAATGTAAATATAAAAATATTACAAAGGATAAAATCCTCCCATGTTTACCTATGAACATATTAAATGAATTAATAGACAATCTTGATATTACTCATTGGATTAAAAAAGGAATGATGCAAATTCAAAATTTAATAGAAGGTACTAGTAATTAAGCCTGATTACAAGCTGAATACCATTTGTCAAATTGTGAGATTTTTAAATACCTTAGAATTAATGGTTATCTAAATAATACATTAATTTTGAAATAAAACAACAAAGTAAAGATACCTTTAGTAAAATACTGTCACAAACAGATCAAACGCATCTGATGGCTAAATGCTTAGACATGATCAGGACATCTAAGAAAGATATTTCATCAATATCTATAAAAGAATGTGAAGAAGACCTACAGATACAGATCAATCCAACACAATGTAATACCTCCTTCGTGGAATGCAATAAAACAATCTATTGTTTAAACCTTAATGAGATACAGTATTGGTATTGCCCACCTCTGGCACAGAGTGCCATCGATAATCAATAAGATATATCCAAACTTGACACATTTGTGCTGGAGATGTAACTCAATATATGGTAATTTTGTACACATTTGGTGGACATGTATAATGATAAACCCCATGTGGGTAGATATCTCTGATAGACTCATTACAAGATTCGGAACAACCTGATACTTTACTCCTGAAAGGACCCTTTTAGACCTAAATTTCCCAAATTAAAAAGAAAACTGAAAAAAAAATGATAATTTTCCATATCTTGACCGCTGCAAAATTACTAATTGCAAGAAACTGGAAATCCTCTAGGGTGCCAGATTGGTCTGAAATGAAATCTCAAATAACTCTACAATGTAGAATGGAAAAAGGAATATCAAGACAAATAAATTGGAATATAAAGGAGCACACTTATTGGAAGACATGGTCAAATATTTTCAATAAAGATGAATTCTGAGAAAACATATATTTTTTTATTTATCAAAAAAAATATTTTCATAAAAAAACTTCATATTAAATTTTCAATGTATCTCGTATATGGACAAAAACATTTCCAATATTATCATATTGTCACCAACAATTAAAGACATACAACATTAACGTTAAAAGTATTAATTAAATGGCAGATATTGAGGCCTGTTGTGATTGATAAATCTTAGGGTTTGAGGGAAGAAACATCATCTTGATATTAAATACCCTTTTCCTCATTCCCTTTCTTTCTTTTTCCTCTCCCTTCTTCTCTAAATTCCTTGTTTTATATTGTACAGAGGTTTATATATATATATATATATATATATATATGTATATATATATATGATAGTTCCTCTACATTTTCCCTTTCTAGTAAATCCTCCTCTTTATCCCTTTTACCCTCTTAGCTTAAAAGTCATTTTTATGAAAAAATATCTTACCAATACCTTCATAGTTCTTGATCTTTTTTGTTCCAATTTGTTTGATAAGATATTCCTTTTTCCATTTCCATTTGTATAATTATTTGATTCTTAATTTCTTGTCAAATTTGAATTTTTGGAGATTTCAAATTTATTGCAATGGAGAGTTTTACAGCTATTAAAATATGGAATATAATTTTTTTCCCCTAATTATCTTGTTTTGGGAAGTTTAAATGTAATGTTATTGGGCAATAAGTACAAGTAGCACTTTGCTAATTCCAAACCAATTTAACTAAATTACCACTGATATCTGTCAGGAATCTCTGCATAACCCTTCACCTGTATATATTTTGTAAAAGAAGACAAGCTAAGGTATTACACTTGGGGTATTTTGGCTCTTTTCATGCAACCATTTTATCACCAATCTATGACAAATTAAAAAGATAAATAAAAAAATTGGTGATTTTTTTTTACACACATAGCAATTTAAGAATACATGTACTGAGAACTTTAAGGGTTACTGCCAAAGAACACCCCAAAATGTGTTCAGCAACATCTCCCGAGTACAGTGGTATAGGTGTGTTGGGTTCTCCTGGGGCTAAAAGACCTTATTTGGAGGGTGCGCATTCCAGATTTCCAACTTGGAATTTTCGCAGCTGGTCATCATGCACCCATGTCCTATTTGGGACATTTTTGAAGCTGGCCAATGTAATTTATCCTCATGAAACCATATATATTTGAAAAGTATACCACCCAGGGTATTCAATATGGGGTATGTCCAGTATAAAACAGCCTTATACTTGACCCTGTAGCTTTCCAAAACACCATAAAACCTGTACATTGGGGGTACTTTTATACTCGGGAGACTTTGCTGAACAGAAATATTAGTATTTCACAACAGTAAAACTTATTACAACAATATCATCAGTGAAAGAGCTGATTGTATCATTGCTGTGATATGTTTTACTGTTTTGAAACACTATTATTTGTGTTCAGCGAAGTCTGCCGAGTAAACACATGTACAGGTTTTAGGGTGTCTTGGAAAGTTACAGGGTTAAATATAGTGCTAGCAAATTAAAATCTCTGGACTTTCGGCCTGGGTTGTCAGGCAGGGCCTCCAAATTGCAATCAATAAAATAACTTAATTATGTAAAGATATTACATAAATATGCATGTAGAATTTAAATATATATACATGTTCATATATTTGAAGTCTATGTGTATATTTATGAAATGATTTATGTAATAATATATATGTAATATATATATATATATTTATATTTTGTATTATTTTTATTTATTTTATATATACGGTATATATATATATATATACATATATATATATATATTTTTTAAAATGTAAAAAATCTTTTTCCTTTTTAAATTTTTTACAAATTATTACTTATTTTTATAATAATATATGTATACATATATATATATATATATGTAATTTTACTCTAAGTGTATTTTTTTATTAATATATGAATGACGTTATATATAATATATATATATATATATATTATATATATATATATATATATATATATAATATCTATCTATCTATCTATCTATCTATCCATCTATCTATCTATCTCATATATACATATATATTTTTAATTTATTAATTTTATTATTTTTTTTACTTTTTTTTCACCAGCAGGTCCCCCTGCTGGCAGCACTATGGACACCTGTTGCGGCCATGTAATTGCTCTTTTTGGAGTGGTCACATGGCCACTGGGGGTCCTAATTTGCATAAGGGGGACTGTATCGGCTGTCAGGCAGTTCCCCCTAGTGAAGAGGGTAAGTAAAAAAAAATTTTTGGCCACCTCAGGGTGCCCCCGAAGCTGTATTAGGTAAGGCAGAGCAGGCACCTGCTTACCTTGATAGCAGGTGCCTGCTCTGCCAAAAAATGCCGGTGACCTGAGGAGAGGGGGACGGAGCAGGAAGGCGGCGAGGGAGACTGTTCTTGCAGCCTCTCACTCCTCCCTCGCGTGCCCTCTGTGATGCCGGGAGCCGAATAATGACGTCATTCTGGCCCCGGCATTCTAAACAGTGAGCGGGAGGAGTGAGGAGTTGCCCCACACTGGACACCAGGGAGGTGAGTCTTTGACTGTCAGTAACTGTGTGTGTGTGTGTGTCAGTGAGTGTCTGCCTGTGTGTGTGTTTGTCAGTGAGTGAGTATGTATGTCAGTGAGTGTCTGTGTCTGTGTGTGTGTGTCTGTCAGTGAGTGTGTATATGTATGTCTGTCAGTGAGTGAGTGTATATGTATGTCTGTCAGTGAGTGAGTGTAGTGTCTGTCTGTGAGTGTCTGTGTGTGTTTGTGTGTGTGTCTATAAGTGAGTGTATGTATATCAGTGAGTGTCTGTGTGTGCGTGCCTGTCTGTCAATGTGTGTATGTATGTCTGTGTGTGTGTGTGTGAGTGAGTGAGTGAGTGAGTGTATGTCTGTCTGTCAGTGACTGAGTGTATGTATGTCAGTCAGTGAGGGTCTGTGTGTGTGTGTGTCTGTCAGTGAGTGAGTGTATGTCTGTCAGTGAGTGTGTGTTTGTGTGTCTGTCAGTGAGTGAGTGTATGTCTATCAGTAAGTGTTGTGTCATGTGTGTGTGTGTGTGTATGTCTGTCAGTAAGTGTCTGTGTGTGTGTCATGTGTGTGTGTGTCTGTCAGTGAGTGAGTGTGTGTCAGTGAGTGAGTGTATGTCTGTCAGTGAGTGAGTGTATGTCTGTCAGTGAACGAGTGTGTGTCTGTCAGTGAGTGTGTGTGTCTGTCAGTGACTGAGTGACATGAGGGGGGGCAAAATGGATATTTGTCTAGGGCAGCAGAAATCCTTGCACCAGTCCTGTGGACGTACCTGATAAGTCCGAGGTGGGGATGGGGTTAAAGAGCAATTTATCATGTAGAAAACACTTAATTCTCAGATAATTAAATATTTCTTGATCACAAATACTAAATTCTATTTCAAGTGCAATAAAGGATTTTATTTTATTCCCATCTATGTATTGCTTAATTTCCTTAATTCCTTTAGTAATCCATGGTAGGAGATCTATATTTTCCATTAGACCATTTATAATTTTTAAAGGTAGGCAGGGTAAGATTTCGTCCTTTATCATTGCTTTATTTATAAACGTAAACCAATTTGACAAGCTATGCTTTGGAGCTATATTTCTTTCTATTATATATAAAGATTTAGAAGAATTCTGTGTTTTCCAAAATTGAGTCAATAAGTCATGAGGTTTAAAATCTTTCATCTCTATTATATACCAACTTTCAGATGAAGCTCTACTTATTTGTGATGTTACCGCTTGTGCTAATAGGGCCGCATCTGCATAGTCTTGAATTATTGGCATTCCTAACCCACCTAGCTGTTTTTGTTTTTTTTAAGCAAGTAGTTGTAAATGTAATCTGGGTTTCTTCCCAGTCCATATAAATTTAGTAAATGCAGTCTAAATCATAGTTAACCATGGAATCAGGGTTTTTAAAGGAACCATTCTGAATATATGCGTAAACTTGGGCAGCATATATGCCTTCACAGTATTTATTTTTCCCACCAGGAAATTTCTAATGTTCTCCATTCTTTAAATTATCTATTCATATCCTTTATCAGAGGAAGTAGATTTATTTACATCCATTCACTAGATGTAGTAGATATTTTAATACCCAAATATGAGAACTGGCTATTTTCCCATTTAAAATTATATTTGTCTTTCAAATAATTTATTTGAGTTCAAGACAAAAGGGATTGCTATAGATTTTGTTTAATTTAATTTGTAATTAGATAATAGAGTATTATTTTATACAATCCATAATGTCATCTGATGATTTGCAAGGATCTTCAACATTCAATAAGATGTCATTAGCATTTAGTTTAATTATTATTATTTTATTATTTCTATAGTGCCAGCAAATTCCGTAGCGCTGTACAATGGGTGGACTAACAGACACGTAACCAGACAAATGGACGCACAGGAACAGAGGGGTTGAGGGCCCTGCTCAATGAGCTTACATGCTAGAGGGAGTGAGTATAGTGACACAAAGGGTATAAGTAGGGTTAATGAAATAGGTTGCTAGAAGAGTAATCACTGAGAAGTAGGGGTAATGAAATAGGTTGCTAGAAAATCACTGAGAACTTAGTAGGGGGATGAAAACCCGCTAACAGTTTAGATGATATGCTTTCCTGAAGAAGTGTGTTTTCAAAGCTTTTTTGAAGGAGTGGAGACTGGGTGAAAGTCTAATGGAGAGGGGAAGGGATTTCCACAGAAAGGTGCAGCCCTGGAGAATTATCTGTGTATTCATTTTATTGAATCCTTGAATTTTAGGATGAGTTCTAATTTTTTTAGTATATAATGACATTATTGCTTCAAATATTTTGCCCCTTAATCCAAATGCTCTCAACGATTCCACCATATATCCCCAGCTGACCCTGTCAAAAGCCTTTTTGACATCCAATAACAGAGTCAGCTGGAGCACTCAATTTGATCGGGAGCGATTGTATATATTTATAAGTGATCTCAAGTGGCCCTTGGAGACCTTCCTGGAACAAAGCCTACTTGGTGGTTATGATTCACTGTATCTAGTATTACTTTAATCTCTCTGCTATTATGGCTGCATATATATTTACACCTGAATTTAAAAGAGAGATTGGTCAATAGCTGCTGGTGTTTTCTAGATTTTTACCTGGCTTAAGAATAGGTACTATATCTCCTCCCAGTAACTCTTCAAGTATAGCTCCTTTAACGACAAAATCATTGAAAGCATTTACTAGATATGGGGCCAGTTGTTTTAAAAATAATTTATAGAAAGAAACATCAAAACCATCTGATCTAAAGCTTTCCCAGGTTTTTGTTTTCTTATTATTTGACATACTTCCTCTTCTGTAAAAGGTCTATTTAACTGATTTAATATCTCACTAGATAGTTTTGGTAGATCCACATTTTTTAAGTATTCTTCGATTTTAATTGCTGTTGCCCCTTGTTGTAAGTTAGTGACTAGTAATATTTACTAAAGACCTTACATATTTTATTTGGTGCTAGATATATTTTACCTTCATGTACAATTTTAGAAATAGTTTTTACTTTTCTTTTCTTTTTTAATTTATTGGAGAGAATTCTATCATCTTTTATTCCCTTTATAATACCACATTTTTAAATAGTGTAACATTTTATTTGTTTTTTTTTTCCCATCAATAAGCTGTTTATCTTATTGTTTAGGTCTTGGATTTCATTAGATAGGGTCACTGATATCCACTTCTTGTTTAATTAATATTTTACACTTTTTTTTGCCTGTGCCCCTAGTTTTAGAAGATGGACTCTAATAACTGATGGAGCCTGCGGTGCACTTCATATCTGAGAGTCAAATAGAAGCGTCTAATACTGTAGTTACAGCACAATTGTAAACATTCTAATTGTTTTGGTGCTAATTTTCTAAATAGTACATTTTGGGGCCTGCTCTTCTTATCTACAAGTCATGCTACAACAAAATTAAACAAGTTTTATAATATGTATGGGCCAACCAGTGGCTGTAAACAACAAAGTTTTACTGGTTACATTCATTACTACACACTCTAGTGAACAGGACCTGCATGTAGTGTGTTCTTTTTTATTAAATCATACAGCATCCTTTCATGTGCTTTTCAGATCTCATATTGTGAATTATCAATTTTTGTGTAGCCTGATGTTTTGTTTTTTTTTAAGTGAAAAATAAGTGTTATTGTGATCGTTCATATACGGAAGCATTAATATACATTTCTATATTGTGTAAAGACACAACTACAAAGTTAAAAACCAAACACCAAAACAACGTGCCAGACAATCTACCTGTGCATTGCTAGTGTGATACTATAAATCTACATCTTAAAAATGCAATAAGCCACAGAAGATGGGCGAGAATTTTTTTTTTGCAAATTGAAATTTGATTTAAATTTACTACATCGGTCACTTGTAATATTGTTTCACACCTACAACACTTGTTACACAGATCTAAGTGATAGAAAACAGATTGATATTTTCTACACTAGAAACTACCAGATAACAAGCTGCTATATTTAAACCAGTGATCAATAGCTAAGAGGTACTTCAACAATATTGTAATTCTGGGGCAATACCCTTACAAGTCAAACTGAGAGGTCAGTTTATAGGGAAAACTGTTGCCTGGAGGAAATTCTACTATAATTTCCATATGTCGTTTGCAGAGTTCACATGCTGGAAAAACACAAGTGCCAACTGCTGTGGCTTTCTGCAGTGTGCATACCGGCAAGGGAGGCAGGGTTGAGGAGTGGGTGGAAGATGATGTGCAGGATGATGAGGTCCTAGACACCACATGGAATCAAGGTCATGCGAGTGACGTGTGCAGTTTGGAGGAAGAGGCGCTGTGGCACAGAGGCACCAGCACAGCATAAGAGGGAGCAGGGGGCAAAAGCGGAGCGGCTGTCCCCTAGCGCTCGTTGGCATGTATTATCTTTAGAATTCCTACAGTTATCCAAGTAACAGATGGAGCGATAAAAGGAACCATAACAGATTTAACAGTTTAACAGTCATGGGGGGCAGTCCGGTGACCGGGACCCAGACACTGTCTGGGCGGCGGTTGGATGACCGGGACCCAGTATGCCTGATGTTGAAGTTAGGAGTCACAGTGTGGAATGGATTAGCGGGGTAGGGTAACCATACGCCCCCTGGTGTTGAGCACCAGCGTTTGTGCAGGCACATACCAGGACCCTGATGCAGCTTTAGTAAAAAGAGTACTAGATACCAGAAGCCATCACCAGACTGATCCGCAACTTGGAACAGGATGTGATATTCACTGTAGCTGCTCTGTGCGCTTTCGGCGTTCTCGCCCTGCTGCTGCTCACCTGTCTGTGCTGCAGCATAACTTTGGCCTTCCCGCTCACCGCCTCATATGCGACGTGCCCACAAGGTGGAACTTGACCTTGCACATGCTGGAGAGACTGTGCGAGCAGCAGCAGGCAATAGTTTCAGCTGCAGCATGCAGGGGTCAGTCGCTCTGCACCAGACTTGCCCTCCAATTGATTATGGTTAAAGGATTTCAAGTTGACTCATTACAATTACAGGGCCTCTAAAGAGTCCTGTATTGTTATTTGTCGTCACAACCTCCCCGCGTCGGGAGTGGGTAATGTGCGCACCTGCTGCCTTCCTTGGATGTGGTAGCCGTTTCTCAGTCTCCCTCTCCGGAATCAAACCCTGATTCCCCATTACCCGTGGTCACCATGGTAGGTGCAGAAAGTGGCATTGAAAGTTGATAGGTCAGACATCCGAATGCAAAGTCGCCGTCATGGGGACGTGCGATTGGCCCGAGTTTCTCTAGAATCACCAAAGTGCCTGCACAACTATAATGTCAACAGCTACTCTGCCAAACAGATCTTCACTAATAGGTAGGGGATGGAGGGGTACCTGTGCTGGTCCCTTCTCTTCCCCACTCTCTGGCAGACATCTGGCAGTACTGCCTCAGATTCTGAGAGATGCCTGGCCAGAAGAAGCTGTGGGTGAGCCGAGATGTTGTCTGGCTCCTGCCCAAATGCCCTGCCAAGGGGATATCGTGAGCTTGCTTCAGCAGCTCTTACCAATACTTCTTGGGTCTGGGGCTGGCGGTCTCTCACCAGCCGTGTCGTTGGGGAGCTCTAGCTGGGTGATCTCCTCTGGGAACTTGGCTTGATGGGAACAACAGACCGATGAGTGGTTGTTGCAACTGAGCCTCAAGCCCGGCCTTTTGGTGTGCGATAATTGGCAAAATCTCGTAGCAGCTCTGGGCCTAGCCAGTTTGATGCACATCCCTTGCCTGGCGGATGTGCTGAATTTGGTGGTGTAGAAATTCCTGAAAAACTATCCATATATATCAGATCTGCTGCAGAAAGTGTGTGCTGTCTGTGCGCACTTTCGGCGTTCTCACCCTGCTGCTCCTCTGTATGCGCTGCAGCGTAACTTCGGCCTTCCCGCTGACCGTCTCATATGCGACGTGCCCACAGGGTGGAACTCCACCTTGCACATGCTGGTGAGACTGTGCGAGCAGCAGCAGGTGATAGTGGAGTTTCAGCTGCAGCACACATGGGTCAGTCGCTCTGCGGAACAGCACCACTTCACCACCAATGAGTGGGCCTCCATGCGAGACCTGTGTGCCATGTTGCGCTGTTTCGAGTACTCCACCAACATGGCCAGTGCAGATGACGCAGTTCTCAGCCTTACTATCCCACTTCTATGTCTCCTTGAAAAAACACTTTGGGCTATGATGGAAGAGGATGTGGCACAGGAGGAAGAGGAGGAGGAAGAGGGGTCATTTCCACTGTTATCAGGCTAGTAATTCACAAGTGGCTTGGAGGGTGGGTTCCTGCACCAGCATAAGCCAGGTACACAATTGTCCAGCATCTACACACTGTCCCATGGAAGCATTCAGCTGTCCTCTTCCCAAACACTGGAGAGAAACAGGAAGTATCCCCCTAGCCACCTGCGATCCCTGGCCCTGAATGCCAGCATTTCAACATTTGTGGCCTTTGAAATGCTGTCATTCCGTCTGGTGGCGTTATTGGACTGCAAGAAATGCACCGCAGGCCTCAAAAAATTTTTTTTATATCTCCTAATATTTTGGGGGCTATCCCAATAAAAAAAAATAAAAAAATAAAATACAGTGTTGGCTACCTCCTACTCCTCCAACGCAGCTTCCACTTACACCGCCACAGCCACTGCCTCCTCAACCTAAGGGTCACTTAGTATAAACTATGTACACAATAGCAGATGCTTGTGAAGGCCTTTTCTCCATGCATCAGGAGTTGAGCATTTCTCCATACATCAGGACTGCAAGAAATGCACCGCAGGCCGCAAATGTTTCTTTTTTTGCATGTCCCAATATTTTTGGGGCTACCCCAATTAAAATAAAAAATAGATATTTATAAACAGTGTTGGCTACCTCCTCCTCCTCTACTGCTGCTTCCACCTACACCACCACGGTCACCGCCTCCTCAACCTATGGGTCACTTAGTATAAACTATGTACACAATAGCAGAGGCTTGTGAAGGCCTTCTCTCCATGCATCAGGAGTTGAACTCAGATTGAACAATGAAAGAGAATACCCTGCACTCCAACCCTCTCTCAAATGGATAATTCTGGTGATCCTCCTGACAGCCATGCTTTAGATTTTGATTTATGTTCTTCCAAAGCTAAATTCAAAGATTCCATCTAATGCTATTTTATGGCTCAGCTGTATTTTTAATTTTTATGTATTTTATGTTATTTTAAGTGATATCCACATTTGTTTGCAGGGCACTTGTCCTACTCTTACTACCATTTTACTTCCTTTTGTAGCCCTCTAGCCCTTTCCAGGACTTTTTTAGAGCCATTCTTGTGCCCAAAAGTCCGGGTCCCCATTGACTTCAATGGGGTTTAGGTTCGGTGTCAAGTTCGAGCACAAACTCAGACTTTTTTCCAACGTTCGGCCGAACCCGCCGGACCCGAACATCCAGGTGTCCGCTCAACTCTAATGACCACACACACCTGGGGGAACCAAAATATTTTCAGCAGCCCATCAACGGTGCACAGGATCAGTCCTGGGTGTATGTAGTGTCTACTCATTTTTTGGTATATGGCAAACCAGCTATGTGGCACAATACAGCATGCAATACTAATGAGTAACAACCTTTCACCCCTAGTGACTGAGCCACAAGGTCTAAGTTAAATCTAGTAAATACAGTCAAAGTAATGCAAACATAAAATATTTGTGTGTAAACAAACTCTGAAATAAAATAAAAAGTGAAGAGAGATATAGTGGTTAAGTAGACTTGCCCCATCAACAACTGTGGTATACATTCATTTGTTGATAGTCCCGGTTGTTGATAGAGGTAACTGTAGTTAATTACTACGTAGCAGTCAACTTTTATTTTATTTCTGATTTTGTTTACTTACTCTTATTTTTTTTTTGCATGAATTTTGTGTTTTCACAGTCTGAAAGTCAAAGTAATACTGAATCTCTGATTTGACACAGACTAAACACCGTGTATTATATGTGTATATGTGAGTGTGTGTTTGAGTGTGAAAGAGAAAGTGAATCATGTTTAGCTGCATTATTCTTTTGGACTTATTAATCAAAATTACTAAATGTGCTCACTAAGTAATAGGATTATAGAGTTATATAACAACACATTGTATTAGCTTATATAGCTAACATCGTATTAGCTTACATAGCAATAGACACATTTAGGTATGTGTAGGTAACAGAATAAAACAGTTAAGAAACATTATGAAATGAAATTATGTTCACATTCCCTCAAGTAATCCCATTTGTCTGCATTTGTGTATTTACATATAATTGTAATAACTGCAGATGATCTAAAAATGAATTATTTAAATTAACACTATTTACTTTGCAACTGGCTAAAATCCAGTTGGATTTAAATATATTATAATTCCATTTAGTTATAATGGTGCTTAATCATCTGAATAAGCAGAATAGTAAACATGTGCAAAATATAGCTTCATCGGGTTCGTCCCAATGAACATCTTTTTAGTTCATATCCAAATGAATTGATCTACCTGTGCAGTTTTATGCATTGAATAATATTCAGACAAAGAATGAGACAAGCCGTCTGAAACAAATTTTTGCTGAATAGTCCTATGAAGACCAATGGAGTTGTAGGCTGCACCTTTATATATATATATATATCATGGCAAAAGCAATTCAACATTAGACATATACATTGAATACAATGTTATCAAAAATCCTTCCAAAGCCAAATGTGTGACTACACAGATTTCTTCATAGCAGCACTATGTATCTACTGCAATTGTGCATTTTACCAGAGTCTAATGTGAGGTAGCAGTCAACCTATTATATCACATAACTTTCTTCCTTTATACCTCTTTAATGCACTCTAGCATTGGCCAAGGTTGCCATGATGATACAACATTATATAGTGCCCAATATTAGACTGTAGCTGTAAAAGAGAGAAGGATCTGTGCCACCATTAAGGATGTATTTTGGACTAGGCTGACAAGGCTCTAGGATGGCGGGACAGACAGGGACAGACAGGGATGCAACAATTATTATTATTTTTGTCTAGTGGGTGATTACTTTACATGCAGACTTCTAATTAATTAGATCTGGTGCAACAACATAGTGATGTATAAAATCCCTTTGGAGAGAGGGGATAATGATATTTAGCTGCGTGTTCTATAGCAGCTGTTGAGGGAAGAACAGTAAGGAGTCTCGGTAAGCAGATCCACATCTACCCTGCATTCCCACTGCTGACTGTAACTCTGATCTTTCTACATTCTTCTGGAGCTTGCATACAGGTAAGCACTAGGGGGGAGGGGCAAGTATTGTGATTATCTGAATGTGAGTGTGGTTAAATATGCATGTATGTGATTATGTGTCATGATTCCATAGGAGTCCACTGATTGTATGTATCTTCAGTTAAATGCAATACCTCTCAGGTCCACTGACTTTCTGTGGTTCTCTTGTAGGCTTTGAATGCAGGCTGGAAACATCTGAGCCTGCTCTCAGTTGTTCCTACTTTATTAATTCGCTTTCTTTCCTCTGGACTATCTTTCACCTTGTCCAGTTGCCAAATCCTTGTTTGGATGTTTTTACTCACTGTATATTGCTAACACATTTTGCCTTGTATTTTGTACCTGCCTTGTATCTAGATTTTTCTTTTAGTGTTTCTGGTGTATTTTATGTGGTATTTACTATATTGTTTTGCCATATATGTTTTGTTTTTAGATTTATCCAATACTAGATTTTCCTCTACTTTATTTTTTTTTTGTGTTGCCTGGGTATCCATGCATTTTGGTTTCCAGTTGTATAAATTACATTCTATCTCAGCATCATTCCAGTCATTCAACTTTGCATATGTAGTGGTTTCGGTGCTTTGAGTGTCCTTTTAAAGGATATTGTTAGAATTTATATAGTTGATTAAATATTTTAAAAAGGACACATGAACATTTTCTGAAAATAAAAAAATGGGATTAATTTTAGTATATTTTCCCTTTAATAAGCTAATGTAATGAAAAGAATTGAACTGCTGTCACACTAAGTTTTAGTTAAGTAAAGATGTTTTGTTCGTGGTGAGAAAAAACATTCCTCCTGAAACTGTAATCAGATTTTTAAAAATAAATTAATGAAGAGTCACCCATTAGGTTAGATAACTGTAATAAGTGTAAAAATTGACTTGCAAAATTAGTATCCAAATATTAAACAACAAGCAGTGAATATATGCAATAGATGCTGTATGAAAGTGTAATTGCTTTGTCTAAGTCATTCAGCTTTGCTTTTTGCTCTTGGGGTGGCTGAAAGAATTCTGAGAGCGTATCTGTTTTAAGTCACTTTGTCTTCTTAACAGATGTTAATATATCTTCAAGAAATGTCTATAATTAATCTGTGTGTACTAATGTTGCTTCTAATAATTCAAATATCTAAAATATCCTCACATCCACTTTAATTTATGATAATAATAAATGTTATTACTGCTACACACACATTTTGAAATGTTCTTGGATTTGACAATGGTGCAGGCATGCTCCAGTGATTGACAAGTCAAACTGCTAAGAAACGGAAGCATTGAATGTTAGAAGACAGGTCCAAATATTACAGTGCTCCAGGTCTTTTCTTTGAATGAAGTGATTCCCTCTGGATTGTTCTACTGATATGTTATATGTTCTCGCACCTGAGATGCTTTGAGCAATACAATAAAAATGGATACACTGAAAAGAAGCATACAACCTTGGATATATGAGCCATAGTGCTTTGCATAAGTAACCCATTCTCTGCTGAAAACTGAAATCTCAGATTGTTATAATTCTTCAACACAAATGTTTAAAAAAATAACCAAGAAAGTTGTAGATGTTTTAAAAAAGAATATCAAGATTATTTACATGCAACTCATTCCTGGTAGTGGGCTCTATTATTAGTGTTGTAAGAAATGTAATGCATTTAGTTGACACAACATGCTTTCCTGCATTTAATACTGTTGGAAAATAGCATTGTTAGTACAATGGGAACAGCAGGATGGGATTCATTTTTTTCCTGGTTGTAGCGCAACCAATATCCATTACATTTTATTGGATATCTAGGTTTGTTTTTCTATTAAAATAACCAAATAAATAATTCAATTAATTTATACATTTGTTTATACTTTTTGTGGGATCTTTGGTCAGTCTTCTTGCAAAAGAGGGAAATAATCCCTTTTCTCATTTTTAGTTTTTAAATTTATACATTTTTAATAAGGATTATTACCAAAACTAAATAAATAAACTTAAAAATTAAAATGACAGAAAACAGCAGAAAACAATTCAGGACATCCTGCATACAGAAAAGTCCCAAAATACATAATATTTTCATATATCATATATCATGCATTTGATCATGTGGTCTGCTACAAAGTTATCGGTTGTGAAACTTGAGACCAGATTTGAGATTTATTATCCAACACATTCGTGAAAAGATAAATCAAGTTTATATATGATGTAAACATGAGGAGAAATGTAAATACAAAGTGAATCTGTAGTCCGTTTTTCAACATTTGCTTAATAAAATAAATTACATTAATACTTACCAAGATCTCAAATAAATCTATATATTGATACACATGTACACAAAATTAAAAATTACACATAGATTTATTATATTTTTTAACCATTTATTAGAAAATGAGATTGCCAAATATAGACAGGATCAAAGAGTAACTCAAGTAAAATTTGCACATGTAAAAATTAGAGGGAAAAATGTGCAAAGGACACAATACATGCAACCATTATTACAGCATAAATAAAGATAATGTTTTCAATACAAAACAATTGTCAAAATATGTAGCAACTATTTTGAAAAAAATATTGAAATTTACTGAACAAGCAGCGACAAGGTATGGCTGGATAGCACTGAAATGGCATCTCTGTTAAACAAATATGGAAAATGCATTTAAATCTGGTCAGGATATTGTGATTTTTCCACATTGTTGGCAAATTGTCATTTGCCAGGTCTTCACCAAAATGACTGCTTAGAGCATGAAATGCATGTGCACTGGTCAAAACAGAAGCTGGGTTTTATAACACCATAAAGATGGTAATGCAAAGCTGGAGGAAGGTCTTGACGATGTTGGTAGGTGGGCACACTATCAAACAGATGTCGGATTACAAGGCATGTCGAGTGTCGATCAGGTGGAGCACAATTTTAATGCTGGTTTGTACGGCAATCTATACATTTGCTAGCAATATTGCTAGCACAATGTATAGATGAAATTTAATATACAATAGAATACTGTGTTGTTTAAAATGCCATACCACAGTTAACTGTAATGAAAAGAAAAAATAAATTCCATATTTTATTATTCCATAGAAATGTGTAATAGAATGTAGACATTACATTTTCAAGATATACAGTCTCAAATTTGTCTTACTGTAAATTTCCAGACATTTTGTAATTATGACACCAGGTCCCGCGTGCACAATGCATGTGCTTGCTTAATCAAAATGCCTTGTGATAACAGCACAAGTTCTATATACAGTATATGACTTGCTAAGCTGTGCAGCTATATGGGTGCTTTTCAGTAATTACCAACCTAGAAATGGCATTGTTGCAGTAAAAGAATTGGAATGCAATTCAAAGTCCTTCCCTTCCCATATTTCACTATGTTCCACCATAGTAATGTTTCATTTGGATAGATATCTCTAAAATTTTCAGTAAATACCATATTTGCCAAGACACAAGTCTTAAGGTGCAGTGAATACCCATTTGGCACATGAAAGTGTAGTACAGAATTTATTTAGTTGAGCAGTTAGCTGAACTCATTTTATATATGAAGTAAAGATTGCTAACCTAGGCCTCAACTTAATATTTTTGGATAAACTTTTAAAATGATTTAATATTTCAAAAAAATATTTCATATGTTGATAATCAATATATTAATATATTTTTATATATGATATGTTTTCATATTTTAATATTTAAAAATTATATATTTTAAAAGTCGGTCTAAAAATATTAGAAATTGAAAAGTTTATCCAAAAATATTTAATTGAGGCCCTAATGTCACATGTATAACCTTTATCACATTCAAATTACTAACAAGCACTGGTTTAAAATAAAAGAAAGCCATTCAAATGAGACAACTTTAGAGTGTATTATTGACAAAATTAAGATGCTTTAAAAGAACATCAGAATGTTTTTTATTCATTTACTAAACTGAATAACAGTTTGGGTTCATAATAAATTAGACCAGCCTGCTACCAAAATACTTATTTTCCATCTTTTTCCTGGATAGATTGACCAAGATTTATTTTTGAAAGATCATGCAGCTATAGTGAATGCCTCTTTACTGTTCAGACAAAATTATAAGCAAATGATATGTGGTAGCAAGACTTTCTATGAACACTTAGCATGTTTTTCATTTAAAAGAGCTCATAGTTTAGGGAATAAACTCCCTTAACTCATTCCAATAAGGACGCAGGATAATTTGGGTTTGGTTTCAGTACCATAGTCTTGGTATATTGTATCTCATGAATGAAAATAGCAATGCTTTTAATAGTCTATTAAAAAAGGAATGGAAACTAATAAAGGAAGAAGTTGATCCTTTATGTGAATTACTTTATAAAAGCAATTGTATTACAGGGTACCGAAGAAAATGTTAAGACCATTTTGAAAAGCAGAGAAAGTGACATTATTCATGTGGTATTATCTGGCAGAATACTGTTGCCATGGATAAATATATGTAATTTGTTATTAGAAACCATAATTTAAATGGCAAGTGGTTAATTTATGCTTAACGCATATAGAACTTGTTAGATTATTACACCTTGTAATTTGTTTCAATCATAGTCTGTACAAGGTGACTGTAATTTCAACAGTCTACAGACACATGATGATTTCAATGTTTAATACAGGTATCAAGTGGGCTGCTACTGGATCTCAATGGGCCTAGTGCGTGCCATCTTCCACTGTTGATATATCATTTAACCTATTTATATCAAAGCTACAAATAAATACACGGGTTAAGTGTTAGTTTGCAACTATCACTAGAATGTATGGTTGAAAGCATGTTTGAAAAAAAATCAGTGTGATTTTGTATCCAGTGGAGCTTGAATTTAACTAAAAGTCATACTTTTTTCCCCAAAATATGTTTTATTAACAAAGCATGAAGAAAAAGCATATAATGTTGTATGTGTAAGTACAATCATATATTGCCACATGTTATACAGGTACAAAATGCCTTATGCCATTCATAAGAAGACAAAATAGCAATACAATATACAAATAAATAAAACAATGCATTTTGAAAAAATAGTGAAATTATTTGATTTTAAATAATAATAAAAAGAAGAATAAAAATTAATAATATATATATATATTTTTTTTATTCTTTATTTTTGTTGTGCACGTAATAACAAAAGTATGCTTGCAATGCCACGACAGTAGTTACAGGAAATTTAAAAACAGGTATATGTTAACATTTGGCATTTGGAAAAAGGCACAATTTAAGTAAGCTTAATACACGTTAACTTTGTATGTCTGTTGTGGCAGTTCACTTTATGATCATCAGGCATAAGACAGTAAACATACAAAGAGTATGTACCAATAATTAATAATTGTTAAACTTTGCTTAACTAGCAAGAGTACCCTGTTTAAATGGCTTAACCGTAATATTATCAAAAGTGTCACACAGGGTGTCAGGGAAATAGTTAAAGGCATGTTTTGATGAGGAAATACAGTAGAGTATATCACCCCAGATAGCTCCCAGTGTACAAAGGTAACCCATTAGAGGAATGGCAGTGTGAGAATTTGCATTATCCCCTGGGACATGTCGGCTAATGGTAAGGGCATCGTTAGGCTATATCAAAGGTAAAGCAAATAGGAAGTCCAATGGGAACAAAATATTTAGTGAGATATAACTTGGGGTGAAAGGCTTATCGTGTTGGTCATCCTATCCCTGTTACCGGAAAGTTACTGTCCCAGATTGTTTGGCTTCTCAGGCTGTCAGCAAAGGGTAACTGCTTAAGGTCTCCGGTCAGCAGGTGCTCCCTCTCATCTCTCCGTCCCTGCATGTCTCTCTCTTCATGGTGCTGGAGTTGTATCGCTTCTGAGCTTGGCGGCAGGATGCTTTTGCCGCTGTGCGTCGTTTAGGCCATCTCCGCCATCTCAGGAATGTTGGGCCTGTGGTGTTTGCTGTAGGTCGCTTGGGGGAGCAGGAGGGTTCAGCATGCTCTCCAACTGCCTCCAAATGGCATCGAATATAGCTTCTAGGCGTTGGTGGGTTTCGTGTATCTCCCTGTCAGGAGTCTGGGTGCACGTGGCGTCCGCCATCTTAGGTGGTGTTCCATCTTGCACTTTGATGTTTGCGGCTCTGCCCCAGCTCCCCGATGAGGCTTGGGAGCCATCAGGGTGGGGACCGGGATCACCCCCGCCGGTCCAAAGGGGGGGGTTGCGGGGTGTCCACTTGTAGCCTCCGGGCACCGGGTAGCTCCGGTCTGGGAGATCGGCCGCCTCTCCCGTCCAGCGCACGCCAGGCCGCATGCTCTTGCAGGTCTGTTTGACTGACTGCTGTCTGTTCACGGGTCGCATCACCGGTACACCGTGAGGATTGAGGGCTGGTGAGTCGCTTAAATTCTTTTGTTGGGGTTGTTTGTGGTCTAGAAATGCCTTAGTAGTCATGCTTATTGAGGAGCTCCAGCACGGCATGTCTTCCCTCCATTACAGTCAAGCCCCGCCCCCAATAATTAATAATAATTTTAAAAAAACTTACCCCTATATAGACCCATGGTTCAACATATATAGAAAAAAAAGGGCAGAAAATTGTATAATACTATGGGAAATGAAGAAATAAATCTGAGATGCTCAAGTGGGCTATCCAATGGTGGAGCCATTTAGGAAAAGGCTCTGCAGGATATTACAAATGAACTGAAATGTCGCTTTTCACAAAGAAACACATTTTGGACTACTCTACCAAAAATGTAGATATGTACACTCCATCCCATAATCTCTTCAGCACAATTTGGATGACCCAGGATAAACATAACTCAGTCGAACAGGGGTCAAATGCCATTTAAATAAGAATTGCATTAACAATTGAGCCCGATTTGTACATTTAGTAAACCAACATTTATTAAATAAAACAGAATGCAAGGATTATGATGGTTGTGAATAGGTAAGTAATAAAATGAAATCATTTATCATTTGGTAATTTTTTCACCAGTCTTTGTTTTGGGTCTAAGATGGTTGTATGTAATAGTTACAGAAGCCACTACAATTGTAGAAAAAAATGAATAAATCTTTAGTCAGCAATCATTATTTCTTATTTAATCTTTTCAATAACAAAATTGAGTATAAACATTTATATGTTCATGTGTTGATGCCCAGATGAGCTATCCAAAATCGTAAGGTCTATAGTGGAGCAACTCTGGAAATATTTTGTACAGCTGGACATTTTAATTACCAGGACAGAAATTGGGATAGAGGGATTAGTAGGTCACCAAAGGGAATCAGGATTTTGAACTTGTACAAGCACCAGCTAGAAAGGGCGCTTATCTGGATTTGGTTATACCAATATTGATCTTCCAACCAACATTCAAATAGGGGAGCACCTGGGAAACAGTGGTCACAATATAGTGTCCTTTAAAAAAAATGTTTTAATTAATGCACATGGGGCATACTAAAAAATATACTTTTAAAAAGATACATTTCAATAAGAAAAGGGCAGCTTTACAATATATTGACAGGCAAAAGCTCTTTAGTGAAAAAAAACCCACAAAGGATAAATGGAATATCTTCAAACACATTATAGAAAGGCACATTTCTCAGTATATGCCATTTGGTAATAAATATAAAATAAATAAATTGAAACTGATGTGGCTCAGTCACAGGCATCATATTAAAGATATAAGGAAGCTAATAATACATGCAAAAAAGAAAATAGATTTGCTAAACTTACAAATGAGGACATGATAGCCAAAGAGAGCAAAACCAAACCCAAAACATTTTTTTAAAATAATTTATTTTATTTTCATAATACATATAAAAGATACATTTACAGTGAGGGTCAACTCTTACTTGGGTCCAAAAATTATACAAAATAGATAATATTGTGCATCTTTATATTATAAATTACCCATCTTATTCTGCTTTTTAAACTGATATATGACAACTCAAACAGTACAAAACAGCATTATACCATAAAAGTACAATACAATACAAAACATCACAAAAAGTGTTGCTTAATCACCCTTGAGGATTACAGTGGACCATCCTTTATGTTACTCATCATAGAGAGTCAATGATGAAAGAAAAACAAATACAAAAAACTATACCTCATTCTTGAATAGCTGAACTCTCCATTCTTTTTTACCAATATTTGCTTGTGTCCCTTTTTTTGTCATCTGATAACCTAAGGCCTCCATTGTTAATTGATACCGGACTTGTGAATACAGCTGGTCCTTGCTATTATTATTTTGACTGCCGCTACAAAATGCACATATATAAATCTATCTTTACCATTAAGTGATTGTAAATTAAGGTGTAGCACGCTATTATGTGGGCCCCTTCGGATACATTTCTCTGTCATGTACTCTAGTGCCTCAAAGGCTATATGCCAGAACCCTTTCACCTTTTCACACTCCCACCAAATATGCCCAAAGGTCCCTTCCTTCTATCTTGTTTCATCTCCAAACAAATTGGGGAGCTGGAGCTGTACATTTTAGCCATTCTTGTAGGGACCAGGTACCAACGATTCATCAGTTTAAAAAGTACCTCCAAAATATTCAAACAATGAATATATTTACCAGTTTGTCATAATATTTGATCTCATTCTGTCTTAGAGATTTGGATATTCAGCTCCTTCTCCCACTTCTGAGCATTTAAATTTATGGTTGGGGCTCCTATTTTTAAAAGTGCACTTCTCGCTTTTGAAGCTATTTGAGCCACTTTTCCATTATTTAATAGTGCAAACAGTTTTCCTAAATCCTACTAGAAGAAATTGTTTAATGAAACCACTGATCCTTAGGTAGTTAAACCACTCTTTTTTTAGGTAAAGAAAATGATTGTATTAACGCCGCAAAGGGCCTGATTTTATTTCCTATAGTAAATTGATTGATGTATTTTATACCTTTTCCTGTCCATGTATTCATGTCTAAGTCCCTCATCCGTGCTTTGATAATTGTGAGATTAAAATTTCCTAGGACTTTATCGCCCAAACCGCTACTATTTTTCAGCTTATCCCAATCCAACAGGATTGATTCCAGACAAATACTTAGGGAACATGCTTTCATAACTCTCTCATCTCCTTTGGTCATCAAAATCAGTTGGTATAAATTTTCCATTTTGGACATTTCCATTTCTAATTGGTACCACCACTCTTTCTCAGAACTTGAGAGTTGTGTTTTATAAATATGGAAAACCATATTAGAGGGGTAGGTAAGATTCACATTTGGAAAATGTATACCCCCTTCCCTACTCTTTTGCATCAGTTGATTTTTATTTAATCTTGGTCGCTTTCCCTTCCATATAAAGTTAACTATGTCACGCTGTATCATATCCAACCATGGTTGGGGCATTCTTAAAGGGATCATGCGAAAGAGGTAGGACCATCTGGGGAGAAGATATGCGTTGATCAAATTAATTCTTCCCCACCATGTTAGTTCAACCTGTCTCTATTTTTTTAAAGAGTCGTGAGTTGATCGGTAAGTATTTAGGAAATTAATGCATAGTTTCAGCTGGGTCGTTAGTGATTATTATTCCCAGATATGGTAATTGATTTTTAGCCCAGTTGAACTTATATTGTTCCTTTATATAGACTCTACTAGCTCTTGATATGTTAATAGCTAGAAAGGTTGATTTATTTACATTTATCTTATAATTTGAGATTGAGCTGTATTTATTCACTTCTCCCATTAGGGCCTCCAATGATTCGACAGGGTCGGTTAGGGTCAAAATCCGGTCATCGGCGTACAAATTAAGTTTAAATTCTTTGTCTTTAAACCTAAAACCTTACATTCTTGAGTTATTCCTGATGTTAATAGCTAAGATTTCCATTGGAATGACCCTCATATAATGCAAGGATTGCCTTGAGCATCTAACCTCGTATACCAAATTTTTCCAAAGTTTTTCATAGAAATCCCCAACCGACCCTGTCGAAAGCCTTTTCTGCATCGACCACCAAAAGAAATAAAGGCTTTTCACTTTTTTTAGCTGCGTCTATTAGGTCTAACAACCTTCTGGAATTATCAACAGCTCCCCTCCCTGGTACAAAACCTATTTGGTCGTTGTTTATAATGTTGGCCAAAACACCCTTTAGTCTATTCTCCAGAACTGATGAAAAAAATCTTTACATCTATATTAATTAGGGAAATTGGCCTGTAAATTTCCATTTTAAGTGGATGCTTATTTTGCTTGGGGATAGAGAGGATATTGTCTCTCAACATTTCCATGGGAAATCTGCCTACCAACACATGTTGGTTAAATGAAAAGCTGTAAGATCTTGAAGGATTTATAAAATAGATTTGAGAAGCCATCTGGGCCTGGAGTCTTTTAGGATTTTAAATTACCTATTACTTCCTCTACTTCTTGAACTGTTATAAGGGTGTTCAGATAATTGCTTTGGTCAACGAGATAAAAGGGGTTTCAGTATAAGCCAGATATTCCTCTTCCAATACTTTAGAGATAGGGAGGTTGTATAGATCTCCGTAATACTTATTAAATCTCTCTCCTAACTTTTTAGGATCTAGGTATTCTCCTTCATCTTCAGCTATTTTCACTATTTTGCTTGCCACTAATTTCTCTCTTAGTTTTTTTTGTCAAGATCCTATCTGCCGGTTCCCTTTACTATAGAATTTTGATTTTAATTTATTCATTATCTTCACATTTTTTTGTAATAGAAGATTATTAATTTTATTTTGGACCGCTTTCAAAGCTTCTGCATTTTCCCTTGAAAAGGAATCTGCTTATTCCTTTTAGAAGCTTTTGTTAGTTCCGATTGTAGCGAAATCATTGCTTTATTGTTTTCTGCATTATACTTTGCCTGAATACTAATTATATAACCTCTCATGGTGGATTTAAAGGTGCACCAATTATTTATATATGAGGTATCTTTCGGATTGTTTTCAATAAAAAAAATCTCTAATTTGACGGTTAAACAGTTCTAAATTAGATTTGTACCGTAATAAATCATCGTTAATGCACCAGGTTTCTCTATTGATCTTGTCCCATTGATTTTTCATCTCCCACATATTGATGCTATGATCTGACCAGGAATTATCTAGAATCGTTATATCTTTTATATTCGTTAAGGCGATTGCATTTCCCCAGACCATATCAATCCGGGAATAGGACAAGTGCACTCTAGAAAAAAACATGCATTCCAACATGCTAGGGTACAATATTCTCCATAAATCAAAGAAATCATATTTATTCATTGGCCAGCGTATCTATTCTACTATGGGATGGTGGTATTGTAGTAAATTTTATGTCTATTTTAGGGTCGAGCACGCTATTAAAATCCCTGGCTATCAAACATGTTACTATTTTATTGGAGTCAGCCAAATCTAAGATTTTTTCCATAGTTGGAACTGGGGATTCGTTGGGAAGATATATATTTATCAGAGTATAAGGCATCTCATTTATCTTACAACAAACCAAAACAAATCTGCCTTCTGGATCTTTAATTTGATGCATAATTTCAACTTTTAGTGCTTGAGAAAAAACAATCGCTACCCCACGTTTTTTTTGTTCCTTAATGAAGCATGAATCAAAATGGGAAATCTAGATCTGCCCCAACCATGGTTATCTGTTTCTGTCCAGTGGGTTTCTTGCAGGAAGCCCACCTCCACTGTATTTGTCAGCATATAGTTATAGATTATGGATTTCTTGTTGTGAGAGTTTAATCCCTGAACATTAACCAACATAATTTTCACCATTGCTCCTAATAGAATGATTCTGCCACTGCCCCCAGGGTAATTGCAACGTTATATATATAAAACACACATATAACAAAAATCCCTAACAATAAATGGCCTTGTGGGTATATCACCCAGTCTGGCCCGACATGACCTTGCTCCTGAAAGGTTACCTCTCTCCTCCCCCTCCAGGAACTAGTCCTGCCTTTGTGGTATGGCAGCCGTAGCGACCATATCTCGGTATTTGTGTCAACTCTTGACACATAGAGGGGCGATATAACCACAAAAGGTGAACTCTTAATTATTTTATTTCCTTGTCCACTCTTATCACTCCATGGTAAAATGGAAGAGAGAGAGAGAAGAGCAGAAGAGAAGAGAAAAAGAAGAGGAAAAAAAAACACACGTTATATTTACTTACAACTCATATTTGAACCTTTGTGCATCCTAATTAATTAAAAATATATAAATATTAATTTACCCTACTCTTCCCCTTTACTTTATAGCCATATGTATTTATCAATACTAAAGTGTTTTGCTTTCATATCGTCCTGTGTTAGAAGCTCTTGTGTATGCTTCTATCTTTTGTGCCGCCTAAATTCAAAGGTCCTTATTACACTTTGTTTTGAAACTTCCTATGTGATCGTGTTTTACTTTATTATAGTGGATTCTAATAAATACTATCCTGTGTATTAGTTTGCTCTTTTTTATCTTTTCTTTTACCTTTTTACAATTTATTTGTGACTGTGCTTGTAAACCTTTATATTACTGCTTAACTTTCCTTCTTAAGTTCTCCTTATATCTGTATTGATTTCACTATGACTACCCCCCTTTTTGTTACAATATTCCCACACCTCTGTCCCCTCAATTATTCTAAAGCTACCTGCCACTCTGTGAATCACCAGTTTAGTGGGAAAAAATATCCCTTCTATTACAGACTCTAGTTAATCAATCCTAATACAATGCCATTTAAGGGATAATTTCCATACAGTTCTCCATGAAATTTAGTTTGCCTTTGTGCGAGCGGTTCCAGTTGGAGAGCTGTATAGTTCATGGTTCTTTGCTTGGCTATCATCATACAGTTGTTCCACTTTTACATAAAAAAAAAGAACGCCACCTTATATAGGAACTATTCCAAACTCTGGAAAGTCATAGTTAAATCTACTTCCAAGGCCAATTTCTGTAAAATTCTCCATAGATTTTCCTTTCTACCTTAGTTTACATTTTATTTGCAAACATGCTCAGATGGAGGCCTTAGAAGCTCTTCTCTTGGTTTTCTTGACTTTCTTAATTCTCTTAAGAAAAAAAGACCTTTAACCCTTTCTTCTCCTCATCCTCTTCTATCAATCTGTTATTGTCCAACACCATATATTTGTTTCTCTTCCATCCATTCCACCAGAGACTCGGGAGTTTCAAATTTTTCCATCTTCTCTTGCTATATTATCCTGAGAGATTTAGGGAATCCCCATATATATTTCCCTCCTCTCGATCTCAACACAAACAGCTGCTGACTGAAACCTCTTCGCCATTTCCTCATATAAAATGACAAGTCCGGAAAGATCAATAATTCCTAAAATCTATCTTCCAAAGCAGGTTTATTTTTTAGAGACAACATGATTTTGTTTTTAAAATAGAAGGATTGGAATTTAACTATTACATCTCTGGGTAAAGAATCTGCTATATTTTGGGGTCTTGGGAGTCTCTGGACTCTGTCCAGTTCAGAGTCTTTTAGTCCTATTTCGGATAGCAGTGACTCAAAATATTCTATTAGAAATTTTTTCAACATTTTTTCATTAATAGTTTCAGAAATGTTACGGATCCTTATGTTGGATCTTCTAGAGCGGCCTTTTATGTCATTTAATTTACCTTCTAATTGTTCCACCTTCAGCTACAGATCCAAAAAAGTTGTTTGCATTTGATTACATTTTAGTTCTGTTTGCATAATTTTTGACTCTATTGATCCTAACTTTTCCTGCATGCTTTGTATTTCGTATTTTAATTCTGTCAATCCCTTCTGAATATCTTCTTTTATAGTCTTCAAAAATGTATCTAGATAGTCTGTCAAGATTTCCTCAGTTAGGAAGTTACTTTCTTGAACTTCCTGAGGGGGATTGACTTTAGTAGGAGTTAGGGTTTCACGGATTTTCATATTCGCTTGGGATTTATTTTGAGAGGGGGAAAAATAGCCTGAAAGCCTTTTCTCTGGTATGCTGTCTTTTTTTCCTTTTTCTTCTTGTCATCTTGTGCTTTTTTTGATGCCATATTGAAATAATACATTTCCTTTTCTTTCTTTTTTCTTTTCTTTTTCCTTCCTTTTACTATCCTCCTCTCTCTTTTCCTTTTTTCCCTTTCCTTTCTTTTTTTATTCCCTTCTTTTTTTCCCTTTTTTTTTTCTATCCCCTCTTCCTTGCCTTTTCTTTTTTTCCCTCAACCTGCTTTTAGCTCTTCCGACCCTTAGTATCAATTATCCTCTAGGGATTAAAGAGTTTTGCAGGTCTATTTCAGCATATCAAAGTCTTTTCAACTTATAAACCTGCTAATATATTTCAACTGATAACTAGTGATGTCCTGAATGGTTCGCTGGCGAATAGTTCCTGGCGGAGATAGCATGTTCGCGTTCGCCGCCGCCGGCGAACATATGCGATGTTCGGTCCGCCCCCTATTAATTTACTAATACTAAGTAAAAATTACTTAGTATTAGTAAATTGTGCCCCTACTCGCAATACTGCGAGTAGGGGCATGTCTATTAAACAATGAGCAGCCTCTGGCTGCTCACTGTTTAAAAGAAAAAGGGGTCCCCCCCGGTGGGGGCCCTAAATACTAATGGGGGGACCTATTGGCCTCCCCCCGGCCCCCACCCCTGAGCGGTGGGTGGGGGCCCTAAAATGAACAATAAGGGGGGGACCTATTATCCCCCCCGGCCCCCACCCCTGAGTGGTGGGTGGGGGTCCTAAAATGAGGGGCCATATTGATAATGAGGGGGGGGACCTAATGCCCCCTCCCGGCCCCCACCCCTGCGTGGCGGGTGGGGGCCATATTGATAATGAGGGGGGGACCTACTGCCACCTCTGGCCCCCACCCCTGCGCGGCGGGTGGGGGCCATATTGATAATGAGAGGGGGGACCTTCTGTCCTCCCCCCCGGCCCCCACCCCTGGGCGGCGGGTGGGGTCCACAAAGATAATGAGGGGGGGACCTACTGTCCTCCCCCCCGGCCCCACCCCTGGGCGGCGGGTGGGGGCCACAAAGATAATGAGGGGGGGACCTACTGTCCTCCCCCCCCTTCCCCCACCCCTGGGCTGTGGGTGGGGGCCCTAAGTAAATTCCCCCCCAGGTGACTAGGGGTCCCCAAGCCCCTAGTCACCCCCCCAAATAAAAAGTCCCTACCTACCCCCCTCACCCTAAAAAATAGTGAGGGGGGAATAAAATAACTAACCTGTAAAATAAAAGTAAACTTACCATTCAACGTCTTCTTTTTTCTCAAATCTTCATTTTTCAGCCCAAAAAAAGGCCAAATAAAAAACCATCATAACCGTCGAATTGAAAATAAAATAAAAATCCAGAGCGCAAAAACAAAAACCAGACGAAAAAGAAAAAACCAGAGCGCAAAAAAATAATCCATCTTCACCCATGGAGGGCTCCGCGCAGACTGAGCTCTGCAGGGCGGGGGAAGGCTTATAAAGCCTTGCCACGCCCTGCAATTAGGCTAAGAACACTCTGATTGGTTGGTTTAAGTCAATCAGAGTGCTCTGTGTCATTTTACACAGCGTGGGAAAATTCCAAAGAACTTTCCCACGCTGTGTAAAATGACACTGTGATTGGATGGCCGGGGGGGGCAGTAGGTCCCCCCCTCATTATCAATATGGCCCCCACCTGCCGCGCAGGGGTGGGGGCCGGGGGGGGCAGTAGGTCCCCCTCCTCATTATCAATATGGCCCCGACCCGCTGCGCAGGGGTGGGGGTGGGGGGGACAATAGGTCCCCCTCTTATTTTTCATTTTAGGGCCCCCACCCACCGCTCAGTGGTGGGGGCCGGGGGTGACAATAGGTCCCCCCCTTATTTTTCATTTTAGGGCCCCCACCCACCACTCAGGGGTGGGGGCCGGGGGGGGGGCAATAGGTCCCCCCTTATTGTTATTAGGGCTGCGGGGGGGGGGACAATGTGCCCTTGTACAGAAGGGATAGAATTTCCGAGTGAACCAGATCGGAAGCCTCAATGTCCATACCTTATCGGCCATGGGGTGGGGGCTTGTATCGGAGGTTCAACTAAATTGATCCGGAATCCGGACAGGATCTGCATAACCCACGGATCTCCAGTGATGGCCTACCACTGGGTATGTTTGGCAAATAAGAAGTGACTCTTACCTGAGACATATTTGGCCCATGTGGACGAAGCACCTCAGCCTCCGCAGGACCCTTTTGGAAACAGCGGGCGGTACTGGTATCGAGATGAGGATGAGGAGAAAGACTTTGAGATGGCTGCACCACCAGCAGACTTTGTTGCCCGTGAAGGCAGCTCTGCTGGTGGTGCAGCCCCTCTGCTGACCAGCCCTGTAGGAAAAACAGTCCTCTGAACGGAAGACCCTTTTGAGAAACAGTTAAGCTTTGTTGAGGGATGTATTAATGGAAATGTGACAGTTCAATTCCTCCATAACGGTGTCACCAAAGAGTAGGCCTTTGGAGTTAAGACCCAATTCATTAGAGGCCAAGTCAGCCAGCTTGCCATCCAGCTTGTAAAGGGCTGCCTTGTGGTGTTCTGAGTTGAGGGACACATTGGCATTGCCCAGTAGACATATAGCACTTCGGGCCCACTCCTGGTGGAGATGAGCGTCAACTGGAGCTCCACGGTGCCAGGCATCATCCGCCATAAGATCTGTGTCAACAGACCACTGATATTGAGTAGTTTATCCTTGGCTGAGTGTAGACACAGGCCTTTGCGTGAATCCTTCCGGGATCTTGTCATGAAGGTGGCGAACATTGGGTCAAAATCAGTGGTAAGGGCCACTTTATCTGTTAGGGTTGGGCAGGGGCATTTGGCCCTCCTTATCCAAATTGCAGCAAAGCCAGTAACGTAGATATTCTGCAATGTGGTCTGGGGGAGCCCATTCTGCGGAACAAGGATGTTTGAGGAGATGTGGGTCAAAGAGCGGGCGACAAGAAGGGTCCAAGATCTTTCATAGGGTGTCAGCGGTTGCCAAGGTAGCCTTCAGCGCGTCAGTTGTAGGGGAGCCCAAAACTGTCTCCCTCATGTAGGGTGAGGGTCGGCCAAGAAACCCTCACCGGGTGATGCATTACCCGAGCTACTGCTAGCTTTCTACTCGCCCAGGATGTCCTAGCCAGTTGCCTCAGAGTACATGTCTTCATTTAGGCAACCACCGGAACCAGAGCCCTGTTTGGCTAGCTTGGCTGACATATTTCCCTTGCCAGTGATCGTGCCTTGACTTGTCCAAGGTCTTTTGTGTGCTGTGCCCATGTCCACAGAGCAGAGGGAGCCACCTAAGTCAGAGTTCCAAGCCGCAGAGGTGCCGGGCATGGGTCCCATAGAGGTAGGTGGAGCGTTGACATGGAAGGCAGCAAGGTCTTAATGTAGAGAGTACGTCAGTGCAGCACAGAGCCAGGCTTGGAGGCCTTTGGAAGCCTTGAAGTCAGATTTGTCAGCCATAACTAATGACAGTGAAACAGAGGTAAGATACGGTCAGTGTGGTACCTGTGTAAAGCCATCTGGGGGTCACTCAGCATGCAAGAGTGGGTCATCCAGCAAGCACAATCATGCAAAATAGGCCAGTAAAGGAGGTGGTCACCCTCAGAGTAAGTATAATAGGATCCAGGGCAGAGGGAGGAGATCGCCCTACCCAGAAAAATGCCACAGTAGTGTGACCCAGCAGGGGACAGTATAGCATGCCAGTGTACCAGTAGCATATAATATAAGGGGGGTCACTCCATGCATGAATAGGCCACAGGCCTTGCTCCACTGTGGAGTATATAACTCCTTAAGAACTTAACTGTGGGAGAAAAAACATCAAGTTGTGGGAGAAACAGGGGAAGAAGAGGATGACAACATATCCAGCAGCAGTAGGGGCAGTGAGGTGGGGAGGACCAGACTGCCCAAAGTGCAGGGAGCCCAGCAGCTCCAAAAATATGGCCGCCGCGGCTCAAAAAATGGTGGAACAGAGCTGGGGAGTGTGGGAGTGGGGCTGGAAATGGCAGTACCCTGGAGGGTGCCGCGGGAGTGCACAGCACAAGGGCCGGCCAGAGGAAGCCCCATGAGTGAGGTCAGCCCAGACAGTCCCAGATCCTAAAGAAATACAGTATGAATATACACCCACAAGCAGCCCAGCACACAGCATAGATAATAGTATTAACAATTAAAGAAAAACAATAATTAAATATAATAATTAAATAAATAACCCAAAGCAGACACACTCTCTGAGTTGGGGAGTGCTTACCTGGAGGTAGCAGCAAAGAAAGAAGAAGTGGGAGGGTTTGCCTGAGAGATTTATTCTGCTATTATTTTGTTCTGATTGGTTGTTCTTAAAAGTTATGTTAACTATTTCTTTGTTGCTGGAGGTTTTCAGTAAAGAAGGTTAAGCAAATATGAAGCCTCCTGTCTTGCTATGAAATTGTGATTTGATGATTCAAGAAAAGGTGCTGCAGCAACTAAAGAAAGTTAATATAAACAAAGCTCCAGGGCCTGATAATATTTAACCAAGAGTACTTAAGGATCTAAGTGTGGAAATAAGTGACACTCTGTTTTTATTCTTTTAAGATTATTTGTTTTCAGGGATTATACTAGAGATTGGAGGAAGGCAGATGTGGTTCCTATATTCAAAAAAGGAAAATTAAAGATTTGTGAGCTTAACTTCTGTGTGTGAGAAAGTAGTTGGAATGTTATTAAAGGATACTATTCAGGAATTCCTTGAGAAGAATATTATTATTGGCAAAAATCAGCATGGATTTATGAAACATAGGTCATGTCAAACTAACTTAATTGCATTCTATGAAGAAGTAAGTAGACGCATAGATCAGGGTGTTGCAGTGGATGTGATCTACTTGGATTTTGCCAGGGCATGTAATATTGTTCCACACAACAGATGAAGAAAGTTTGTTCTTAGGTAGAGCATTGGCTTAGAAAAAGAGTTGTTATTAATGGTAAATTTTAAAGCTGGAAAAAAGTGGTAAGTGGTTTCCCTCAGGGCTCTGTTCTGGGACCACTTTTATTTAACATACTGTATTTTCTGGTGTATAAGATTACTTTTTAACCCTGAAAAATCTTCTCCAAAGTCGGGGGTCGTCTTATACGCCGGGTATAGGGTCTATATGGCTGCTGGCGGCACCCTGCACTCCCATAGCCGGCCCTTCTAATGCTGCAGCCACCTGAGCGCTCTATAGAGAGCGCTCAGATGGCTGCCGCACTGCCTCTCTTCTCACCTCCCCTTCCCTGTGCAGAGTGGGTGGCCGAGCTCCTCTTCGTCCTGTCAGTCCGGCCGGGTACCGCGCGGTACAAGAGATTCAGTTCTCAGATTCAGTGCTCACTTCCTTTCAGTCCGGCCGGGAACAGGTAACTGAATTTCCTGTACCGTGCAGTACCCGGACTGACAGGACGAAGAGGAGCTCGGCCACCCACTCTGCACAGGGAAGGGGAGGTGAGAAGAATGTAGGGAGGATTGGGGGAGGGGAGTAAAAAGAATGGGGGGGAGTAAAAAAAATGGAGGGGGGGAGTAAAAAGAATGGAGTAAAAAAAATTAGCCTCCTGTGTGCTAGACCAGCAGGCATGGATTATATGCCCAAACAGCCTGGCACATACCTGGACTTTAAATGCCATTTCAGATTATCATTATTTAATGTCTTGCTGTGTAGCTCTGTCTGCTCACTGTACATCATGGCTAATTTTTATTTGGTGTGCATTGGAAGAGGGGTAGTCTTATACGGCGAGTATATCCCAAACTCTATATTTTAACTGGAAAAGTTGGGGGTCGTCTTATACGCCGGAAAATATGGTATTTGTGCGCTCTCTTATAGTGTATACTTATGCCAATAGATAAGTATAGAATAGGTATAGAAGGATGTGCTGACATTTTAGGATGAAAAATACTTTAAGGGGAATTGTTACTTCCCTGGAAAATACACCACTAAAAACACTTTTGTTAATTTTTTTTTTGTGAGAGACACGTTTTTCTTTAAATTGTATAATAAAGATTTAGCAAATGACACCATAAGTAAGTACAGACAAGGTAAAGCCAGGGCAAACAATGCAAATGAGCAAGAAAAATAGAATTAATGTTTTCACTTCTCCTCCCCCTTGCATGCTTTCTCTGTGCTGAGTGCCTAAAGACAGAGCTTATAAGAATGACTGACATGTAGCAAAGATGGAGGCACCCAGTTGTATATTTCTACGTTTAATTCTATCTTTCACACTCCAGTTGTTACAGGACACCTCCACACCCACGAAGCACTTGCTGAATTCTATATGGGTGAGGAGTATCCCATTTCAAAGGCACTTTTCTAAATAATGAAACACTTCCTGGCTGTCAATAGCCCCCACCTCTCCATTCGCCCATAACTTCTTCACAGACCTCAGATCATACCAGCATGGTGAGTGTGCACAGATGATAGTTCCAGAGGCTTTCCATTGAGAAGCCTCTGGCAGGCTATTTTCCCTTGAAAAAAAACTGTTAATGTCTTCTGGGGAAAAAAATAGGAATGCAGTCATAGATTGCAGAGTTCAGTGATGCCTATGGTAAGACTTCTAAATAAATTACCTCCCTGTCCTGAACTCCCTGCATTGTTCTTAATCTGCAGGATGCAGTTTGACAGCTTCTGAAAAACAGCTAAGAATAGCCAGCACTCAAGATTGTCCTCCCCGCTGGTGTACAAATACGGTGGATTTATAATGTTTAATTTATAGATAGCATCACATCATACTAGAGCCAAACAGCTGAACTGAAAACATAGCTGACAGCTTATAAACACCAGGGACACTAGTTGGTAACATATTCATTCCAAAACAGTTTAGCATTTATCTTACATGCAAAATATTGGCATCAAAGATACCCCCCCAAAGTGCACACAGATGTTTAATGAACACTTCAAGCTACATAATACACTACTGTAGTGGTTATGGTGCCAATAATGTACTATTGCCATCCCACATGAATAGTCAAACTGCTTAAAGGAATACTTCAAACACTTAAAACACTTTAGCATGCTAAAGGGGCTTTATGTGTGAAAAGTGTGTCTTCAGCATAAACACTGGCCAAAGATAGCGTTATTTGTTTGTGTGTGAAAAATGCAAAAACACTAAATTGAACTCCAATTTTGGCCAGTGTTTGTGACTAAATGGCTACTAAAAAAGACTGGACATGCCCCATTTGCAATACCTTTAGTTGTCTACTATTGTAAATGGTATGCCATCATGGGGGTAATTCTCATTCCTGGGCTACCATATGGTCTCAAAGGCAACATAACCAATCTGGCGAATTTCAATGTGAAAAAAAACTGAAACACAAGCCTTATATTTGACTCTGTAACTTTTGAAAACACCATAAAACCTGTACACGAGGGGTACTGTTATACTCAGAAGACTTTGCTGAACACAAATATCAGTGTGTCAAAACCGTATAATAATTATATTGTCAGTGTTAGTGCCATTTGTGTGTGAAAAATGCAGGTAAGTCCCCTGGACAGCGTGGACGTGCTATGCCACCCGCTGGCTTTTAGAGCGGACGGCATAGCATGCCCGCTGTCATTAAGGGGTTAACATTGTTACACTCCCCTGGCTGTCAGACAATCGGTCCTGTTACTTCCTGGTTGTTTGTCTCACTAGAACTAAACTGCCTTGTATAGACTTCTCATTGAGCTGCATTAAGAAGTCGGTGATTGGACAGAAGGTCGCAGACATGAGATCTGTATCTTTTGAAAGTTGTTTTTAGATATACATCAAATAAAAAAAGAAAGTTAGGGTAACTTAGACGTTGGAGCTGTACCTAAACTCCTATAGAGTGTGAATGCATAATTTTATTTACACTCCCCTTACTCTATTCTTTACATACTTCACCATCAGTTTCCTCTTTGTGTTTACATATTTTCACTAGGGGTACACTTGCTAAATAATGATATATATATTTATTTTTTTAATTTGGGCAATGTGCCATAACAACATTTTGCCAACATGCCTGGAGTCTGCTAAGAAATATAAACATTTAAAAAAAAATCATTGTGATAATGTGCAACTGTGTTGATCAAAAGGTTTTGCCAAGCAGACTGAACAGCCTCTTTCAATTCAAAGTGCCAAATATCTATCTAAATAAAAGTGAAATGTGTATTCTGTTTGGAAGGCATGAATTAAGACATTCTTTGGAAGGATTATATAAAAAAGTTTACTCCTTATTTATAGTATGTATGCACACAGACACACAATAGAGTACCATATTTCTGTACATATGAAACAATATTTAACTTATATACAGCTGTCTAATGGATGTCCCCAAAGACAAATTCTCAGCTGCGGATTTTCAATCAAAATCTGAAAAAGAAGAAAGTATACATTTTTAAGTATGATATGATGGTCTTATCTCTGGGACATGTGCATATCTCCATTAACTAGGAAGTCTGTTCTGCAGGACAACAAAAAAAAGATACAGATCTATTTGGAAGCCAACTTGACATTTTTTTTTTTTTATTGCCCATGCTACCTTATATTATAAACAATATGTATGGCAGAGGATAGCTGGCAATGGTCTTGAGATTCAGAGACCGAATGGTCTTGAGACTCAGATCTCATACGAAACACACAACATATGAAAATGACAAATTAAAGGACCCCTATTGTGCCAGGAAAACAAACTCGTTTTCCTGGCACTATAATGCCCTGAGGGTGCCCCCACCCTCACGGTCCCACTCCCGCCAGGCTGAAGAGGGAGGAAGGGGGTTAAACACTCACCTTTCTCCAGCGCCGGGCTCCCTTGGTGCTGGGGACTCTCCTCCTCCTTCTGACGTTATCGGCTGAATGCGCATGCGCGACAAGAGCTGCGCGCGCATTCAGCCACTCCATGGGAAAGCATTCTCAATGCTTTCCTATGGACGCTGGCATCTTCTCACTGTGAAAATCACAGTGAGAAGCGTGGAAGCGCCTGTCAATGAGACAGCCACTAGAGGCTGGATTAACCCATATGTAAACATAGCAGTTTCTCTGAAACTGCTATGTTTACAGCAGGCAGGGTTAATCCTAGATGGACCTGGCACCCAGACCACTTCATTGAGCTGAAGTGGTCTGGGTGCCTATAGCGGTCCTTTAAGTTGCAGGTTCTGACATCATAAATTCCTGCAACCTCAATCAATATGACCTACGTAGAGTGAAAGATCACTTGCAGAGGTCTCTGCATGCTTTACAAACATTCCCTGTGCCAGCAAAGTCAAAACTATTATTAATCTGAAATTTCTGAAATCTGAAATTTGCTATTTTAAACTGCACAAGAAGGGTGTGAGGCTGCAGCCAATGCTCCTCTTGTCAGCCCTCCCGTGCTAGTGACTCAGGGCAACAATTGTTCCATTTGCCAGCCTTTGTAGGAGTATGGGGCCAATGGCATTAGAGAAACTAGTTCACTTACCATTTTATAAATGGGATGTCTTGTTATCCCATACATGACAGTTAAAGATGAGATGACTTGGGTTGAACAATGTTTCTAGCTGTAAAATGAATACCATCACCAATTAACTGTGATTCTATCCAAGGAGAAACCCAGATAAGGTACCACCGCTCTCCCAAAAAGTTTCTGACATTCGTCTTCCAGCCATGGTCATAAGCACGTGCATGACCACCAAACCATTCTTTGGTTGTAGCTCCAGAATGTAGAAGAGAACAATGTAAGACGAGAAAAGCAAAACAGAAGAGAAAGCCCACAACACAAGTGTCGGCCACAAATGCAAAAATGAAGGTTGACGGAGTGACTTGACCTAAAATGAAGAAAAAACTGTTAACGATTGTATGGACCCCATCCTTTAGTGGTAACAATAAAACGTTTGCATTGTGACTACACATCATTTTAATATTCCATGATTTTATATACACACACACAAACCGTTTAGTTTTTTTCTAAAGTAAGAATGCAAAGTGAATTTCAAAGAATAGCTGTACTGAAAGCATAACGGACAGAACGTATTCTTGGAGCTATTTTCACCTTAAATTTGAAATGCATTTTGAATTAACCTTGAATTCTCACTATAAGTGAATAACATTGAAAAAGTCAAAATCATACCATAACATTATTTATTGAAATGAATTGATGAATTCATAAAAACATCCTGATAGACAGGTAATGTTTTGGTAAAAAACAAACAAAAACAAAAAAAATATCGGCTTTGCAGGATTTATGTGCAACTAAATGTACAGTCAAGGATATTTTATTTCTTTGAGAGAAGCAACATATGAAGTTTATTACTTGGCGTGTCGGAGCCATTCACATGCCTTAAGTGACAGCCCATTTTACCTGCTTCGCCTTTCTTATAGAACAGAGAATGTCCGAAACATGCATATGAGTATTAAGAAGACCCAGTGCACTGCTAATGTATGACAAGCTGTACAATACCCAACATCTTTCTACACATTTCAAGTCTCACTATGATAAGATGTTAATTTCAGGTAGACCATGTACAGGAAATTATTTTTATTAACTTGTGGCAACATTTTGGGGAAGAATGTAATATTTTTTAAATTGCTTATATGTAAGTGCCTCTATAGATGTCAGGTCCATTAAATGGTCGGTCTAAGCATGATATATCTAGACACAAACACACATATACTGCTACTTAAAATTCAAATAATTCTGACACCAGGAAAGTACTGGACCTATACAAAATATTAAAAAACACCAAACAACCGAGTGTTATGCTATCCCTAGACGCCGAGAAGGCGTTCGATCGCCTGAACTGGCAATTCCTTCAGGAAACCCTACAGGCTTACGGCTTCCCAGCCCCCTTCCTCTCTGCAGTCAGAGCCCTGTACAGTGACCCCAGGGCGACGGTACTCACCTCGGGATTTAGCTCACAGGCCTTCCCCATTACAAATGGAACCCGACAAGGATGCCCATTGTCCCCTCTCCTTTATGTGTTAGCCTTGGAACCCTTGGCAATAGCAATTCGGTCCAATGATTCCATCCGTGGTGTACCAGTAGGCCAGACAGAATACAAACTAAGCTTATTCGCCGATGATATCCTCCTCACACTCACACAGCCACTCATAACACTCCCCTCCTTGCACAAAGAAATACACGCATACAGCCAACAGTCTTATTACAAGCTCAACGTGGCTAAAACACAAGCAATGTGCCTCAACACACCAAAACACATAGAAACACTCCTGAAATCCGGCCATTGCTTTGACTGGAGGGAAGACTATCTGGTGTACCTGGGTGTCAAAATAACCCACAGAGAAAATGAGCTATTTCCTACCAACTACACAAAACTGCACAAAGATATAGACACCCAACTGCAAACATGGAAGGGCCTATACCTATCATGGGTTGGAAGAATAGCGGCATTGAAAATGACAATTCTACCTAAAATTCTCTATCTCTTCCGGACGCTACAAATCAAAATCCCACAAAGCTATCTCACAAAACTACAGGCCACCCTCCTCAGATACAGCTGGGGCAGCAAACACCCTCGAGTCCCCAAATCACTACTGCTGAGGAATGCGAAACATGGGGGAATGGGCTTTCCTAATATCAAAGCGTATTATCACTCCGTCATCCTTACGAATGTGATCAGCGCCCACTCGGCCACATACAACCCCCAATGGGTAGCGATAGAGAATAATTATACTGGGAACCAGGACCTGCCAACAATGCTCTGGATACCCCGGCACTTAAGACAGAAACCTACAACCATGCTGAACACAAAACGCCTCCTTACAATATGGGACACCTACAGGGACCTATTGTGCTCAGCACACCCGTGGGCCCTGGCAACTCCAATCCGGACCCTGCACCAATGCAATGGCACATTCCCACATCACAAGTGGGAAGAAAAAGGAATTACACATGTCTACCAACTGTGCACCAAGGAGGGTCTCAAAACGTTCCCAGACCTACAGAAAGAATTTGCCCTATCCCCGAACTACACATTCGCTTATCTACAAATCAAAGCACTGATAACCCACAACGTAATCACAGATATGGAACACTCACTGAGATCATCCATAACGAAATTTGAAGCGCAATGCCTCTCCCTAGACCCCCCGAAGAAAACGGTCTCCACCTGTTACGACTACCTTGCCAACCCTAAAAACAACGTCACATGGAAGTTCATGCAGGACTGGCAGACAGACCTCCAAGTCACAATATCCCCAAAAGACTGGGAAAAGATTTTCACTTCTCATGTAGGGCTGACAACAAGTACAGCACACCTGGAAGCATCCAGGAAAATCTTATACCGATGGTACATGGTACCGACCCGACTGCACACCATATTCCCCGACACTCCAGACCTATGCTGGCGCTGCCACGCTACTAAGGGAACTATGATACATATGTGGAGGACATGCGACAGTGTGCAAGATCTATGGAAAGCTACAGCCCGACTTATAAGGAATGTCACAAATCTCCAATTAGCTCTTGACCCTAAAACAATGCTACTCCGATTGCTTCCAGACGACTTTCCAAAACCGATCAAGAAATTGATATACCTCATCCTGGGCACGGTGTCCATATTAATAGCCAGAAAATGGAAAACAGCGGACTTGCCCTCCATCCGAGAAGTTGAAATAGAAGTGACACTGGCAATGGAGTACGAACTCATCATGTGGAAGCAGGCAAAAATCGGGAAACTAAGCCCCTACACCGCCACGATATGGCGAAACTACACACAACAACTCACACAACACCAACACAGTTCTTCATAGGCCCACAGAGAAGCCACAGCACTGGCTGCCAAAAGGACAACACCCTTTAAACCAGCACCGATCTCCCGACACACTTACCAGACTATCCTGTAACATAGAGGTCATGACCTTAGGACCCACCAGCAGCCGCAAACCGGTACCACGCTGCTACCCCCTTCCACCTATCACCTGCCCTCCAATACACTGGAACCCCCCACTTTCCTGCCCCCCCCTCTCTAACCTCATAACACAATACAGACACCCTGCTCAGCGGCGACACCCTCCCCCCTCCCGGAGATAGGGGACTTTGAACAATATTGTAACAAACCGACCTCACAAAATTCAGTACAACGACACCGTACGTAGCTACATGAGCGAACTCCCCGACCACCAGGAGCCCCTCCCACGCGCACCACCCACTGAAACACCTCGAAATCAGTGTAAATACTAAGTGAGAAATGTTAGGTTGTGTCAAGGGTGTCACCCCCCCCTCTCCTTCCTTTCTGTTCCTCCCCCCCCCTTGATTAAAGTTATATGTCATTACATGTATAGCAAAGATTGTACAACCCCACTATGTACGTTTGAAGCTCCCCCTTCTCTTCTGTACCCCATTTCCTTGTCTTTATGAAAATAAAATTTCAAATTGAAAAAAAAGAATAAAAATTCAAATAATTCTGATTTGTCTTCCCAAGCGGTTCACTTTGTCAGTAGTGAGTACGAAGAGAAGATAGGAATATACAACATTCTGTCCATGATATCTAACAAGATGTCTCTGTGTGCTGCAATAGCAAAGGCAGCTACTGGGATCCCCTTGCTCTCCCAGACAGCATTTATACTCATAGTGCTTAGAGAAGGTGATATAAAGTTCCATTCTCCCAGCATTGTGAGTCAATATACTATACAGGTGGGGATCTCAGAAGCTGTCCCTGCTGTTTCAAAACGCAGAGACAGCTTTTGCTCACTAACAGTCTTTGTGGAACAGGCCATAGGAAGTGTTTTGTTTTTTTCCCTCATCAGGACAGAGATAAATGCTCTATTTCAGGTCCCAATCGGTATCACCATGGCACCCTGGTTTACCAAACTATAATATTTTAGGAAATTATCTATTTTTCATTTATCATAGTCATATAGGTTTTATGAATAAAATACACATACCTGTGACTAGCATCATCCAAGGCATCAGAAGCAGGAAAAAGCTGTGGAAGCTGATGCCTTCATTGAGTAGTTCCATAAATATCTCAGCATTAAGAACGGTCGCAAGAAGCAGAGCCAACCAGCCATGAAACAGGGTACAAAAAAAATAGCGATAGTTTGAATGCCCTACACACTGTCCAAGAAGAGCACAGTGATGGTCACGTCGAAGGACACAGACATTGCAGTTGTAGCAATGATTGCATCTTGGGGGAACATGCGTCTGGCAGGTATAGCAATACCTAGGTGAAATAACAGGGAAAATGAGTATTGTTATGAACTTGTAGTAGCTCAGGATGTCAGTGCTACAACTACTATCAACACATTTCGTTCAGAATAGCTAAATATCCACAGTGTTGGATTGTGTTGTTCTAGCAATTCCCACTCAATACACACACACACACACACATATACAGGAATACCCCACTTTTAAGTACACAATGGGACCAGAGCATGTATGTAAAACAAAAATGTAAAGAAAATAAAAGATAGTGGGTAGGCGCTTCACAAAATTGGAAATATAATAGATAAAACAAAAGTGGTTGATACAACAATGTTTCCCAGACACTAGATAAGAGTAAATATAAAAAGAAATGTA
>OW240916.1:104682494-104728534 GCA_933207985.1 Pelobates cultripes
GTCATTTAATTTACCTTCTAATTGTTCCACCTTCAGCTACAGATCCAAAAAAGTTGTTTGCATTTGATTACATTTTAGTTCTGTTTGCATAATTTTTGACTCTATTGATCCTAACTTTTCCTGCATGCTTTGTATTTCGTATTTTAATTCTGTCAATCCCTTCTGAATATCTTCTTTTATAGTCTTCAAAAATGTATCTAGATAGTCTGTCAAGATTTCCTCAGTTAGGAAGTTACTTTCTTGAACTTCCTGAGGGGGATTGACTTTAGTAGGAGTTAGGGTTTCACGGATTTTCATATTCGCTTGGGATTTATTTTGAGAGGGGGAAAAATAGCCTGAAAGCCTTTTCTCTGGTATGCTGTCTTTTTTTCCTTTTTCTTCTTGTCATCTTGTGCTTTTTTTGATGCCATATTGAAATAATACATTTCCTTTTCTTTCTTTTTTCTTTTCTTTTTCCTTCCTTTTACTATCCTCCTCTCTCTTTTCCTTTTTTCCCTTTCCTTTCTTTTTTTATTCCCTTCTTTTTTTCCCTTTTTTTTTTCTATCCCCTCTTCCTTGCCTTTTCTTTTTTTCCCTCAACCTGCTTTTAGCTCTTCCGACCCTTAGTATCAATTATCCTCTAGGGATTAAAGAGTTTTGCAGGTCTATTTCAGCATATCAAAGTCTTTTCAACTTATAAACCTGCTAATATATTTCAACTGATAACTAGTGATGTCCTGAATGGTTCGCTGGCGAATAGTTCCTGGCGGAGATAGCATGTTCGCGTTCGCCGCCGCCGGCGAACATATGCGATGTTCGGTCCGCCCCCTATTAATTTACTAATACTAAGTAAAAATTACTTAGTATTAGTAAATTGTGCCCCTACTCGCAATACTGCGAGTAGGGGCATGTCTATTAAACAATGAGCAGCCTCTGGCTGCTCACTGTTTAAAAGAAAAAGGGGTCCCCCCCGGTGGGGGCCCTAAATACTAATGGGGGGACCTATTGGCCTCCCCCCGGCCCCCACCCCTGAGCGGTGGGTGGGGGCCCTAAAATGAACAATAAGGGGGGGACCTATTATCCCCCCCGGCCCCCACCCCTGAGTGGTGGGTGGGGGTCCTAAAATGAGGGGCCATATTGATAATGAGGGGGGGGACCTAATGCCCCCTCCCGGCCCCCACCCCTGCGTGGCGGGTGGGGGCCATATTGATAATGAGGGGGGGACCTACTGCCACCTCTGGCCCCCACCCCTGCGCGGCGGGTGGGGGCCATATTGATAATGAGAGGGGGGACCTTCTGTCCTCCCCCCCGGCCCCCACCCCTGGGCGGCGGGTGGGGTCCACAAAGATAATGAGGGGGGGACCTACTGTCCTCCCCCCCGGCCCCACCCCTGGGCGGCGGGTGGGGGCCACAAAGATAATGAGGGGGGGACCTACTGTCCTCCCCCCCCTTCCCCCACCCCTGGGCTGTGGGTGGGGGCCCTAAGTAAATTCCCCCCCAGGTGACTAGGGGTCCCCAAGCCCCTAGTCACCCCCCCAAATAAAAAGTCCCTACCTACCCCCCTCACCCTAAAAAATAGTGAGGGGGGAATAAAATAACTAACCTGTAAAATAAAAGTAAACTTACCATTCAACGTCTTCTTTTTTCTCAAATCTTCATTTTTCAGCCCAAAAAAAGGCCAAATAAAAAACCATCATAACCGTCGAATTGAAAATAAAATAAAAATCCAGAGCGCAAAAACAAAAACCAGACGAAAAAGAAAAAACCAGAGCGCAAAAAAATAATCCATCTTCACCCATGGAGGGCTCCGCGCAGACTGAGCTCTGCAGGGCGGGGGAAGGCTTATAAAGCCTTGCCACGCCCTGCAATTAGGCTAAGAACACTCTGATTGGTTGGTTTAAGTCAATCAGAGTGCTCTGTGTCATTTTACACAGCGTGGGAAAATTCCAAAGAACTTTCCCACGCTGTGTAAAATGACACTGTGATTGGATGGCCGGGGGGGGCAGTAGGTCCCCCCCTCATTATCAATATGGCCCCCACCTGCCGCGCAGGGGTGGGGGCCGGGGGGGGCAGTAGGTCCCCCTCCTCATTATCAATATGGCCCCGACCCGCTGCGCAGGGGTGGGGGTGGGGGGGACAATAGGTCCCCCTCTTATTTTTCATTTTAGGGCCCCCACCCACCGCTCAGTGGTGGGGGCCGGGGGTGACAATAGGTCCCCCCCTTATTTTTCATTTTAGGGCCCCCACCCACCACTCAGGGGTGGGGGCCGGGGGGGGGGCAATAGGTCCCCCCTTATTGTTATTAGGGCTGCGGGGGGGGGGACAATGTGCCCTTGTACAGAAGGGATAGAATTTCCGAGTGAACCAGATCGGAAGCCTCAATGTCCATACCTTATCGGCCATGGGGTGGGGGCTTGTATCGGAGGTTCAACTAAATTGATCCGGAATCCGGACAGGATCTGCATAACCCACGGATCTCCAGTGATGGCCTACCACTGGGTATGTTTGGCAAATAAGAAGTGACTCTTACCTGAGACATATTTGGCCCATGTGGACGAAGCACCTCAGCCTCCGCAGGACCCTTTTGGAAACAGCGGGCGGTACTGGTATCGAGATGAGGATGAGGAGAAAGACTTTGAGATGGCTGCACCACCAGCAGACTTTGTTGCCCGTGAAGGCAGCTCTGCTGGTGGTGCAGCCCCTCTGCTGACCAGCCCTGTAGGAAAAACAGTCCTCTGAACGGAAGACCCTTTTGAGAAACAGTTAAGCTTTGTTGAGGGATGTATTAATGGAAATGTGACAGTTCAATTCCTCCATAACGGTGTCACCAAAGAGTAGGCCTTTGGAGTTAAGACCCAATTCATTAGAGGCCAAGTCAGCCAGCTTGCCATCCAGCTTGTAAAGGGCTGCCTTGTGGTGTTCTGAGTTGAGGGACACATTGGCATTGCCCAGTAGACATATAGCACTTCGGGCCCACTCCTGGTGGAGATGAGCGTCAACTGGAGCTCCACGGTGCCAGGCATCATCCGCCATAAGATCTGTGTCAACAGACCACTGATATTGAGTAGTTTATCCTTGGCTGAGTGTAGACACAGGCCTTTGCGTGAATCCTTCCGGGATCTTGTCATGAAGGTGGCGAACATTGGGTCAAAATCAGTGGTAAGGGCCACTTTATCTGTTAGGGTTGGGCAGGGGCATTTGGCCCTCCTTATCCAAATTGCAGCAAAGCCAGTAACGTAGATATTCTGCAATGTGGTCTGGGGGAGCCCATTCTGCGGAACAAGGATGTTTGAGGAGATGTGGGTCAAAGAGCGGGCGACAAGAAGGGTCCAAGATCTTTCATAGGGTGTCAGCGGTTGCCAAGGTAGCCTTCAGCGCGTCAGTTGTAGGGGAGCCCAAAACTGTCTCCCTCATGTAGGGTGAGGGTCGGCCAAGAAACCCTCACCGGGTGATGCATTACCCGAGCTACTGCTAGCTTTCTACTCGCCCAGGATGTCCTAGCCAGTTGCCTCAGAGTACATGTCTTCATTTAGGCAACCACCGGAACCAGAGCCCTGTTTGGCTAGCTTGGCTGACATATTTCCCTTGCCAGTGATCGTGCCTTGACCTGTCCAAGGTCTTTTGTGCGCTGTGCCCATGTCCACAGAGCAGAGGGAGCCACCTAAGTCAGAGTTCCAAGCCGCAGAGGTGCCGGGCATGGGTCCCATAGAGGTAGGTGGAGCGTTGACATGGAAGGCAGCAAGGTCTTAATGTAGAGAGTACGTCAGTGCAGCACAGAGCCAGGCTTGGAGGCCTTTGGAAGCCTTGAAGTCAGATTTGTCAGCCATAACTAATGACAGTGAAACAGAGGTAAGATACGGTCAGTGTGGTACCTGTGTAAAGCCATCTGGGGGTCACTCAGCATGCAAGAGTGGGTCATCCAGCAAGCACAATCATGCAAAATAGGCCAGTAAAGGAGGTGGTCACCCTCAGAGTAAGTATAATAGGATCCAGGGCAGAGGGAGGAGATCGCCCTACCCAGAAAAATGCCACAGTAGTGTGACCCAGCAGGGGACAGTATAGCATGCCAGTGTACCAGTAGCATATAATATAAGGGGGGTCACTCCATGCATGAATAGGCCACAGGCCTTGCTCCACTGTGGAGTATATAACTCCTTAAGAACTTAACTGTGGGAGAAAAAACATCAAGTTGTGGGAGAAACAGGGGAAGAAGAGGATGACAACATATCCAGCAGCAGTAGGGGCAGTGAGGTGGGGAGGACCAGACTGCCCAAAGTGCAGGGAGCCCAGCAGCTCCAAAAATATGGCCGCCGCGGCTCAAAAAATGGTGGAACAGAGCTGGGGAGTGTGGGAGTGGGGCTGGAAATGGCAGTACCCTGGAGGGTGCCGCGGGAGTGCACAGCACAAGGGCCGGCCAGGAGGGGTCCCCAGAGGAAGCCCCATGAGTGAGGTCAGCCCAGACAGTCCCAGATCCTAAAGAAATACAGTATGAATATACACCCACAAGCAGCCCAGCACACAGCATAGATAATAGTATTAACAATTAAAGAAAAACAATAATTAAATATAATAATTAAATAAATAACCCAAAGCAGACACACTCTCTGAGTTGGGGAGTGCTTACCTGGAGGTAGCAGCAAAGAAAGAAGAAGTGGGAGGGTTTGCCTGAGAGATTTATTCTGCTATTATTTTGTTCTGATTGGTTGTTCTTAAAAGTTATGTTAACTATTTCTTTGTTGCTGGAGGTTTTCAGTAAAGAAGGTTAAGCAAATATGAAGCCTCCTGTCTTGCTATGAAATTGTGATTTGATGATTCAAGAAAAGGTGCTGCAGCAACTAAAGAAAGTTAATATAAACAAAGCTCCAGGGCCTGATAATATTTAACCAAGAGTACTTAAGGATCTAAGTGTGGAAATAAGTGACACTCTGTTTTTATTCTTTTAAGATTATTTGTTTTCAGGGATTATACTAGAGATTGGAGGAAGGCAGATGTGGTTCCTATATTCAAAAAAGGAAAATTAAAGATTTGTGAGCTTAACTTCTGTGTGTGAGAAAGTAGTTGGAATGTTATTAAAGGATACTATTCAGGAATTCCTTGAGAAGAATATTATTATTGGCAAAAATCAGCATGGATTTATGAAACATAGGTCATGTCAAACTAACTTAATTGCATTCTATGAAGAAGTAAGTAGACGCATAGATCAGGGTGTTGCAGTGGATGTGATCTACTTGGATTTTGCCAGGGCATGTAATATTGTTCCACACAACAGATGAAGAAAGTTTGTTCTTAGGTAGAGCATTGGCTTAGAAAAAGAGTTGTTATTAATGGTAAATTTTAAAGCTGGAAAAAAGTGGTAAGTGGTTTCCCTCAGGGCTCTGTTCTGGGACCACTTTTATTTAACATACTGTATTTTCTGGTGTATAAGATTACTTTTTAACCCTGAAAAATCTTCTCCAAAGTCGGGGGTCGTCTTATACGCCGGGTATAGGGTCTATATGGCTGCTGGCGGCACCCTGCACTCCCATAGCCGGCCCTTCTAATGCTGCAGCCACCTGAGCGCTCTATAGAGAGCGCTCAGATGGCTGCCGCACTGCCTCTCTTCTCACCTCCCCTTCCCTGTGCAGAGTGGGTGGCCGAGCTCCTCTTCGTCCTGTCAGTCCGGCCGCGTGGTACAGGAGATTCAGTTACCTGTTCCCGGCCGGACTGAAAGGAATTGCACACTGAGTGCTCACTTCCTTTCAGTCCAGCCGGGAACAGGTAACTGAATCTCCTGTACCGCGCGGTACCCGGCCGGACTGACAGGACGAAGAGGAGCTTGGCCACCCACTCTGCACAGTGAAGGGGAGGTGAGAAGAATGTAGGGAGGATTGGGGGGTGGGGAATAAAAAGAATGGAGGGGGGGGGAGTAAGAAGAATATATCACAATTAGCCTCCTGTGTGCTAGACCAGCAGGCATGGATTATATGCCCAAACAGCCGGGCACATACCTGGGCTTTAAATGCTATTTCAGATTATCATTATTTAATGTCTTGCTGTGTAGCTCTGTCTGCTCACTGTACATCATGGCTAATTTTTATTTGGTGTGCATTGGAAGAGGGGTAGTCTTATACTGGGGCAATGGGCCCTCAAATGGCTGATGAAACATCATAAATGGTAGTAAATTAGGGATAACTACAGACAAGAAGGATTTTGGGAATTGTTACAGAGGGAAAACTAGGCAACAATGAGCAATATCAATCAGCAGTTTATAAGGCCAGTATGATATTGCCATGTATAAAAAGGTGCATTGATTATCTGGATGAGAATATAATTTTGTCTCTTTATCAATCACTGGTAAGACCACACCAAGAATATGCTGTGCAATATTGGGCACCTGTTCTAAAGAAGGATATTATGGCACTAGAAAAAGTGCAGAGCGTGCTATAAAATGAATAAAAGGAATGTAACATGCTAATTATGCACCTCAGAAGGGAAATGATAGCATTTCAAGTATATTCAGGGCCCATACAAATCATTGTATGTAAATCTATGCACAAAGAGGCCTATACATAGTACTCAAGATCACACATTTAGACTGGAAGAAAGGAGGAAGATGTGGAAATTCTCTGCCTGAAGAAGTAGTTTTATCAGTGTCAGTACAGATGTTTAAACAGCAATTGGATGTATGCTTGCAAAAAACATGAAATCCAAGGATATACTTTTCTAATTATAGGGTAAAAGCTTCTTGAGTGGTGCATTGTAAGGGGGTGCATTGTAAGGGGTGCATTGAGTGTGTGTAAGGAATGTATTGTGTGTTTCTGTGTGTGTAAGGGTTGCATTGCTTGTGTGTGTGTCTGTGTGTGTAATGCATTATGTGTTTTTCTGTGTGCAAGGGGTGCATTGTCCTGTGTGTGTGATGGATGTCAATCTCTTCTCCCCCTCTCTCTCCCTTGTCACTCTCTTCTCCCTCCCTTGTCCCTCTCTTCTCCCCCCATTGTCCCTCTCTTCGTCCCCCCTCCCTTGTCACTCTCTTCTCCCCTGCTTGTCCCTCTCTTCTCCCCCCTCCCTTGTCACTCTCTTTTCCCCTGCTTGTCCCTCTCTTCTCCCCCCTCCCTTGTCACTCTCTTCTGCCCCGTTGTCACTCTCTTCTCCCCTCCCCACTCTCATTCCCCCTCTCTCCCCCGTCAATTCCCCTCCCTGTCAATTTCTTCCCACCCACACTGTGAATTTCTTTCCCCTCCCTTTCAATTTATTCCCTCCCTTTCAATTTATTCCCCCCCTCCCTGTCAATTTATTCCCCCCTTTCAATTTATTCCCCCTCCCTTTCAATTTATTCCCCCTACTCTCCCTGTCAATTTATTTCCCTTTAATTTTCCTCCCTTTCAATTTATTCCCCACCCCCTTTCAATTTATTCCCTACCCTCCATTTCAATGCCTTCCCCTTTCACTTATTCCCCACCTCCTGTCAATTTACCCCCTTCCTGCTCATCTTCCTGTCAATCCCCCCTTCCCTGTCAACTCCCCCCCTCCCCTGCCAATCCCCTCTTTCCCAGTCATTCCCCTGCCCCCCCCTTCCCCTGTCACCCCCCCATTCCCCTGTCAATTCATCCCCATCAATTCTCCCCCCCCCTTCCCTACCATTGTTGTAGAGTGGCCGAGCCCTCTATTGGTCCGCGGGTACAGGTAGCTTTTGTTTCCTGTACCCGGCCGGACTAACAAGAATTGCACATTCAGTTAGTCTGGCCTGGTACAGGAGACAAATGCTCCCTGTACCCGCGGACCAATAGAGGGCTTGGCCACGCTACAGTGAGGGAGTGACAGGAGGGAGCGCTGAGTGCTTCCCCCTCTCCTCATGCTGCTCCCAGGCAGTGCGCCCTCATGGACGCACCACCCGGGCAAAGCTGCAGCCGCCTGAGGCTCTCTACAGAGTGCTTGGGCGGCTGCAGCATTAAGGGGCGCCCTAGGTGGCTGCCTAGTCCGCCTAAAAGGTAGCGCCGGCCCAGCTGGGGACTCAGGAGTCAGGCAGGCAGACTGATTAGTTGGGCCCTCGGTCCAAGTTCAACTAAACCAAGGACAACTAACTGTTCCTACTAGGGAGTGGAGGTAACTCCAACTTGAACTGGTGAGGGAAGGGCAGGAATTCTGCAAAGTAACAGAAGTCAGAGCAAGAAAGCCAGTATTTTGCAGAAATCCATTTGTGCATAGTCTGACTGGAAGATAGTTCCCCTTCATTCATTATTGTCTCATCAAAGACTGTGTTCCTTTGAATTAAAATTTAAGTTGAAAAGTTATACCAACTTCTGTCATGTTTTAGAAAAAAATATTTGAAGCTATGGTGGAATGGACAAGTAATACCAGGTAACAAGAAATTGGAATCAAGCTATTAACTGGTTAGAACAGTGGTAACTTCACTGCCTCAGAAGTGGAAAACTCAGATTCAAATTCTGGTTATACCACCTCACAAGAAATTGTTCTTAAGACAAGACACTTAGCAATATATATCTACCTGATAGATTTAAGCTTTAAGATTTAAGCTTGTTTGTTTTACACTATATAAATGCTAAGTTCTTAACTAGAAAGTTAGCCAGAAATGCATATTGTCTTCCAAGAAGGCAGACCAATTATCTCAAGTCCCACTGGTTGGGGGACTCAGTGCGTTCAGCACTTGACCCTTTCTTAAAGGGTTACTCCAACACCATGAAGTGGCCATTGTAATTGGAGTCTGGATGTGCAGTGTTTGTAATGCTGCACATACAGAATAAGTCATTTTGCAGTCATAGGTGTAACTCCACCCATATCAGCACCATTAATGAGCCCAAAATGAGAATTCAACATAAGCTCATGTTAAATCTGCATATATGGGCATCTGTGTCATCAGCACACATAGCATGCTTGTGACTGATGAGAAATGCTGGCTTGTCCCACTCCGTGCTGACCAATTTTCCTCTTAGCTTAGCCTCTAGGGTAGTGACATCATTAGAGAGGGATTCAGCTGCAAGGAAAACTCTGCATTGATATGTTTTTCTTTTTCCTTTATTTATTTTTTATTTTTTCCAAGGTAGGTGAGGGGGTGGACGGGGGGAGGCGGGGATACCTTGCAGTAGCGCTTACTCCAACCAAAACTGTGTTTTAATTAAACACTGTAAACAGTTGTTATGCCAAATAAAAAAAAAAACTAGCCATGTCATTTGAAAAAAAAAAAGAGTCAATTATCGCTGTTTGACAATATAAATTACTATATAATTCATTGTCACAGTCTGTGTGAATCTTCACTAAAAATAAATTCAAATAAATTATTCATGAGCACACATTTAAGATTGAAAGTGAATGGACCTAAGTTTGAATGCCTGTGCAGGTACTAGTCACTGAATTTGAAAAAGAAATCACATCAGAGCCAGGCTTAGCACAACTGTTATTTTATCACACAGTAAAACACTTTAAGCATTTAAGTGCTGGGCTGGGTACATTTATATTTCATCTTTGTACAGTCAGCAATATCAGACTCATTTATAACCTCAGCTCTCAATACATTCTTTAGCTTCACAAACCGATTGTTTTACAAAGCTGTACTTAGATTACATAAGGTCACTCTTAGCAAACACCTATTAGTAAATTAGCACATACTTCAAACCCATTTAATAGCGATGCTTAGAATAGCATCTGGTTCTGTGTAAATTATATAGCTATGATATCTAAAAGGAACATTGTTTAATTACTGTTTTTCTTTTGTCCTGATCCCCAAATCTTTGGAAGCAAATTAACTAGTTAGAATAGAATGTTCCATCTGTTTGTTGTTGCTTACTATTTTATTAGTTGTTTATAGTTTGCAACATGTGCACATAGTCATTTTTATGGTATTCGATTTTTTTTTAGCTATTGTTTGTCAACGAATTTACTTATTTGACATGTGATGTATAGAATTTACTTTCAGGCTGCACAAATATCCGCTTAACATTTGAAATAATTTTAGAGAGAATTCACTGTCAGCTGTTTATTCTTTGTGTATTTCCATTTACAAATGCTGTTATTTTGTCCTATTAATAAATCCATATTGTCAGTCATATTTGGCAAGGGCAATAAATGTCACTGTCTATATTCACATTCGACAAGTATTGTTTTGTTTTTTTGATATTCAGTGATAAGGCCGTCCACATTAATAATCACCTTCTGGCATGTGGAGGGATTGCTAGACATTTTACATTTCTAGACAATGTACCACATGTATTTGCACAGACAGAGTCCATTTATATTTTTCAATTCTTTATTTTTATTGTGCAAGCGTTGACATACATGCTTGGTACGCCACGGCAGCTGTATCAAGCCGAATAAAAACAGGCAAAACATATTAGTAGCATAGCATATGTAAATACTGCACATTTTTTTATATATTAGAATTAAAGGCTAGGAACAGTAGCGTGTTAATTGGTGTTTGTAGGCAAGTAGAACATGCTGGTGTAGTAAGCAGGTTAAACTGACTGATGATGTTCGCTTTAATAATCTGCTTACAGACAGGAATGTACATGGCTACTTATTCACAAGCCGTATAGTAGGTATAGGAGGATAGATTTGCAAGAAAGATGTAGAGTGTGCAACAGATAGAGTATATAGTGCATTAATCTGTGAACTGTGCAAGTTACTGCCTGAGTGTTATGTACGTTAAGAGAGTTAGCGCTATGCTATGCTTGTCTTTTCTGGGCGAGCAAGCTAAACATTATAAAAAAATAACTGAAAACAGGCTTTAACAAAATGTTGAGAGTCAGTGGTTGCTAGGAGCCAGGGTGATACGTCACAGCAAAGTAAGGTGGCATGCAGATTTTCTAACCCTTTGACTGGTAGAGGTAGCATTCAATCTCCCTGCCTCATTGTGGCTTGAAATATCAGTGATATAGTGCAGCTAAATAAGTTTAGTCTATAATGTAAGTTGTGGTTGTTTTACATTATATACAGTATTTATAAAAACATTAGCAATAACTTTTTAGCAACACTGTAGCCTCCAGAGTCAGCAGACGGTGTGCTGATTTTGATTTTAGCTAGTCAGGTGGAGTTTGTCACTTTAAGGCAGGCGTGGAAAAACTTTAGTGACATGGATCTACTTTACAAAGTCGTGTTAGCAAGACCTACCATCTTAAAAGCACAGAAATAACACACTGAACCAAAGCTATATAGCCAACCTTTTTATTTACTACAGGAGTAGGGGCTGTTTCATTTATACTAACTATAGCTGACATATTTAACTACCACAGCATATGTACAAAATGACTTTAATATAAATTACACAGATATCATACCAGACATATAGATATACTCACACACTTCTATAGATACATCCTGTATATTTTGGCACATAAGCTCTCTCATACATACACCATACATACTGGAGTATCTTTTCTCCCAAATATATATACATACCCACAACCACCCATACATAAATACTGGCATATTAACAGGTGGTTATATCATACTTTCCCATATATGAATGCATAAAGAGACATAGAGCCTTTCATACCCACAAATTTCATTGTTTACAGACAGGTGCTCATAAATATATTATCGAATGCATACAGACTGGTAGTCATGCTCTATTCTCCCATGCATACAGATAGGCAGTCAAGGTCCTGGGGAGATAGCACAGCTAAGCAAACAAGGTCACATGTATGAGTGTGGATATGTGATTTTGATTGCTTGTGATTGGTTCTGTATGTGTGCATGGGAATGGTTGTGTGTTGGGTTAGTGCCTCTTGGGATTCAGGCCAGCAAACAACTTCCTTCTAATCTTTCTTTTCTTCAATTGTTATAGTTGTGTGTCACAGCTGGCAGGGGCGTGTCCTTGCCAAGCAGTTTGAGGGGCTGTTACAGTGAGCATAATCATGTGGACAAGGTTGTAGGGTAAACGTATAAGTTACCTATTTGAACATGGACACTGAGCTAGAAGCCGGCTAGTGGTAGGCATTAGAAGGAAAATGGAATTCAGTGGACGAGGGGGGAGGTGAGAACCCTCTGGGGCAATTTTATGCATAGGCACTTGGTAATTTAATTGGCAAGGACGTTTACTTAGTTAAATACTGTATGACACCATGTGTTAATTTATATGCTTATTTATGGGCTATTTATGTACTTATGTTTAGTTATATTAATGAGAATGATACAGTTTTAGATAACATTATGGATGTGTTTTACAGTATTTATAATATGTTATAATAAATGATGTGGCCTGTTTCATCCAAATACAGTGTCTTTTGTCATTGGGGGGTATTTGGGGTAGGTTCTGTTCTTCTCATCTTCCATCCCAGTTTCCACTACATACATACATGCTATCATTCTCCCATGCATACAGACATGTAGCCATGCTCTTATTCTCCTTTAAATACATACAGGCATTCATGCTTTCATTCTCCTCTACATACAGACAGGCAGTCATGCTCACATCCTCCCATACATAAAGACAAGCAGTCAGTTATACTCTCTTTCTACCATACATGCAGAGTGGCTATTAAGACATTATAACAAGTATCAGCAAACAATGTAAACTGTATTAACCCCTTAAGGACGGAGCCAAATGTACACGTTGTGAACAAAACAAAATGTAAACAAAACCTGGCATTTGCGCTACATGTCTGTCCAACCGTAATACACCTCTTTCATAGTAAATGCACCCACCCTTATTATATATCATTTTATTCAGGGGAAACAGGGCTTTCATTTAATATCAAATAATTTAATATGAAAAAAATGGGAGAAAATACGATTTTATTGGATTTTTTTAGTTCTACATGACAATTAAACGGTCAGTGTCATAATACTGTTTGCTTTTACTGCAATAAAATACACATATTTGTATTCAGCAAAGTCTCACGTGTAAAACAGTATCCCCTATGTACAGGTTTTATGGCGTTTTGGGAAGTTACAGGGTCAAATATAGCACATTACATTTGAAATTGAAATTCGCCAGATTGGTTACGTTGCCTTTGAGACTGTATAGTAGCCCAGGAATGAAATTTACACCTATAATGGCATACCATTTGCAATAGTAGACAACCCAAGGTATTGCAAATGGGGTATGTCCAGTCTTTTTTAGTAGCCATTTGGTCACAAACACTGGCCAAAGTTAGCGTTAGTATTTGCTTGTGTGTGAAAAATGCAAAAAACGCCAATTTTGGCCAGTGTTTGTGACTAAGTGGCTACTAAAAAAGACTGGACATACCCTGTTTGCAATACCTTGGGTTGTCTACTACTGCAAATGGTATGCCATCATAGGGTAATTTTCATTCTTGGGCTACCATAGGGTCTCAAAGGCAACGTAACCAATCTGGCGAATTTTAATGTGAAAAAAATGAAATGCAAGCCTTATATTTGACGCTGTAACTTTTGAAAACACCATAAAACCTGTACATGAGGGTACTGTTGTACTCGGGAGACTTCGCTGAACACAAATATTTGTGTTTCAAAACAGTAAAAAGTATCATAGCAATAATATTGTCCGTTTAATGCTGTTTGTGCGTGAAAAATGCAAAAAACGTCACTTTTACTGGCGATATCATTGTTGTAATACATTTTACTGTTTTGAAACACTAATATTTGTGTTCAGCGAAGTCTCCTGAGTAGAACAGTACCCCCCATGTACAGGGTTTATGGTGTCTTGGAAAGTTATAGGGTTAAATATAGTGCTAGCAAATTAAATTCCCTTTACTTTCGGCATGGGTTGTCATGCAGGTCCTGCTAATTGTAATTAATTAAGATACCTAATTATGTAAAAATATTACATAAATATATATGTAGAATCAATATATGTATATATATACTTATGTGTATATATATGTATATATCTATATAATTTTTTTCAAATATTTTTATTTATATATAGGTATATATATAGTGATATATACGTATATATTTATGTGTATAAATATATATATTATTTCGTTCTATGTGTATTTTGATATATATATATATATATATTAATTTCACAATACAGTTAGAACGAAATAACACACATCTATATATTTTTTTAATTATTTATTTTTAATTATTTTTGTAATTTTATTTTTTAACGTATTTACATTTTAATTTTTTTTATAATATATATAAATATATATATAACAATAATTATATATATATTTAATCATTATCAGTGTACGTGTAATTTGATATTAATATATATATATAATTATATATATATTAATAGTAAAATACACCTAGACGGTGTACATGTGTGTATGTATATGTGTATATATATACTTTGATCATATATATATAATATATATATATGATCTAAGTATATATTATTTATTTTTTTACACTATTTATTTATTTCATTTTTATTTTCAGCCAGCAAGGGGACCACCTGTCATTACAGGCAGCCCCCCTGCTGGCAATACAGAAGCCAGCTATCCCCGGCCATGTGATTGTGGGGTCCTCGCTAGGACCCCACTCTCACACGGCCGGGGGGCTTCCTGGAGGACGGCCGTGCCGCGGGGGGCTCCCTGGGAGTCCCCCCCACCGCGATCGCCGGCGTGGGACCGCCGGCGACCGGGTAAGTACAGAAAGACCGGAGGGCGTACTATTACGCCCGGCGGCGTTTAGAGCCGCCTATTAGAGGACGTAATAGTACGCCCTCCGGTCTTAAGGGGTTAAGAAGCAGAGTTTTAAATATAAATAGACCAAGTAGATAAATAAGTGTATCACTAAGAAGTGGTCCTTAGGTAAGGTAGAGCCATCTAAAAAATCTGAATATGTTGAGTAAGTTAGAAGAGTCAGTATAGAACAGGGGTTCTCAAACTCCGGCCCCCCAGATCTTGCTGAACTACAACTCCCATGATTATCTGGCTATTTATGTAATTCAAAGAATAATGGGAGTTGTAGTTCAGCAACATCTGGGGGGCCATAGTTTAGGACCCCTGGTATAGAACAACTGCATAGCATCTTCCCAGAATAATATAGTGGATTTGAGTGGAGGGGAATGTGTCCCGAACATGAACATTTGATAGAAAATAGAAATACTTTGGGGCAACAATTCAAAGGGAGAGACTGATCTATAAAAAAATGTGAGCAGATTATACAGAAATTACTGTAATATGGTTGGTTGTTCCTGGAGTAAGTCTGTGTCAGGATTACGGTTTGATCCAGCACGTAGAACTGTACAGCACGGATGACAAATAAGTAACGTATTACCAGTCCTTAGAATGGCCGGATTTAACGTACAAAGAATAGTCAAAAATACTAGCCGAGGTCAGGGAACACAGAAAGGGACACAGCGATGAGGAAAGCCAGGAGTCAGGATACCAGAATATAGAGAAGTCAATAAACAAAGCCAAAGTCAAAAACCAGGTAGAAAACTATAAACAGGAACGCGCTCTCGGACAACCACAAGGGAAACCACGACAGGGCACTGAGCAGGCTGAGAACTGGGCCTAAATACCCCTCCTTTCTTTCTGATAGGCTGTAACCGGCCTTTGACCCCAAAGTCAGTTACCAGGTTTCATTTGCATAATTGCTGCTCAGCATTAACCCTTCTGTGGATTAGGTTGTTGCTCGGCACAACTTTTCCTGTGTGGACAGTAAATGTCATTAATCACTTTTCTCTAAGCGGATGAATACATGACACCAGGTTTCATTTGCACAATTACTGCTCAGCATTAACCCTTCTGTGGATTAGGTTGCTGCTCAGCACAACTTTTCCTGTGTGGACAGTAAATGTCATTAACCACATTTCTATAAGCGGATGAATATGTGACATTACCCCCCACCTGAAGAACGCCCACCGGGCGGACAGGACCAGGCTTGAGAGGAAATTTAGCGTGAAAAGCGCGGATCTTACGGCCCGCATGCAGGTCAGGAGCCGAAACCCAAGAACGATCAGCAGGACCGTAACCTTTCCAAACAACCAAGTACTGTAAAGTGCCCCGAGAAAACCTAGAATCCACGATAGAAGATACCTCATACTCTTCCTGACCACCCACCACCACCGGAGGGGGAGGAACACAAGGAACAGTATATCTATTGCAGACAAGAGGTTTGAGTAAGGACACATGAAAAGTGTTGGGAATCCCTAAAGATGCAGGAAGAGCCAGAGAGTAAGACACTGGATTGATCCTACGAAGCACTCTATAGGGACCAAGGAATCTGGGGGCAAACTTCATGCTAGGGACCTTAAGCTTGATGTTGCGAGATGACAACCAAACCCGGTCCCCCACTTGGTACACCGGGTTGGCACTCCTACGCTTATCAGCAAAATGTTTGAAGCATTCAGCAGCAGCCCCTAGAGCAGTTTGAACCTTAACCCAGGTATCCCGAATGGAGGCCAGACGCTCATCCAGAGCAGGAATGGAAGTATCAGAAAATACCGCAGGGAGAACCGTAGGATGCCTACCATTATTGACAAAAAATGGACTGTGCCCAGAGGAGTCATGAACAGCATTGTTTCTAGCGAACTCGGCCCACGGGAGTAGTTCGGACCAATTGTCTTGTGTGCTATTAATAAAACAACGCAAATAAACTTCTAATGACTGGTTAGCCCTCTCAGCTGTACCATTGGTCTGTGGATGGTAGGAGGAGGAGAAGGAGAGATCAATCCCCAATTGTTTACTGAACGCCCTCCAGAACCTGGACACAAACTGAGAGCCCCTATCAGACACAATATTGTGGGGGATGCCATGCAAACGGACAATTTCACGTATGAAAATTAGGACCAAATCTTGCGAAGATGGCAACTTCTTGAGAGGAATGAAGTGAGCCATCTTAGAAAATCGGTCTACAACCATGAGAATAGTAGTGAACCCAGCAGAGCTAGGAAGCTCAACAATAAAGTCCATGGATAGGTGGGACCATGGAATCTCAGGAACAGGAAGAGGCTGCAACAGGCCACAAGGAAGTGCATGAGTCACCTTAGAAACTGCACACACAGAACATGCCTGCACATACTCCTTTACATCTTTCCTGAGTGAATCCCACCAAAATGATCTAGTGATCGCGGCAGTGGACTTATTGATGCCCGGGTGTCCAGCAGTTATATTGTCATGGAACACTTTCATGATATTAACCCTTTCACATAGGGGAACGAACAGTTTATCACACGGTTTACCACTGGGCGCCTGAGGCTGGGCCTCCAGTATGGTGCCAAGCAGTGGAGAAGACAGTGAGAGGACAGTAGTAGCAATAATACACTCTGCTGGAATAATAGGAGATGTCATCTGTTCCGGAGCTGACTCATTATCAAATTGCCTGGACAAGGCATCAGCCTTGGTATTTTTAGAACCAGGTCTATAAGTAATGAGAAAGTTAAAACGTGAAAGGAACAGTGACCATCTAGCCTGTCTGGAAGACAAACGTTTGGCATCCCCTATATATGCCAGATTTTTGTGGTCGGTTATGATCAACAGGGGGTCCTTGGAACCCTCCAAAAGATGTCGCCACTCCTTGAGGGCAAGAATAATGGCCAACAGTTCTCTATTGCCAATATCATAGTTGCGCTCAGCAGGAGACATCTTTCTGGAGAAGTAGCCACAAGGATGCAATGGTGTTCCCTGGCTTTCTCTCTGAGAGAGAACAGCCCCTACCCCTGTCTCGGATGCATCAACCTCCAATATAAAAGGTTTACTGGTGTCAGGATGTTTTAGTATGTCCGCAGAGGCAAATCTTTGTTTAAGAGTCTCAAAAGCATTCACAGCCTCTTTGGACCATACCGTGCTACTAACCCCTTTGCGAGTCATATTTGTGATTGGGGCTATTACAGAAGAAAATCCCTTGATGAATCTTCTGTAATAGTTGGCAAAACCAATAAACCTTTGAATGGCTTTTAAACCAGAGGGTAATGGCCAGTGTAGTACAGCCTCTAGTTTTTTAGGATCCATTTGAAATCCCGATGCAGAGATGTTGTAACCCAAAAAGTGGACTTCAGGCTGGTCAAATATGCACTTTTCTAATTTACAATAAAGTTTATTTTTCAACAACGTCTGCAGAACCTGTTTCACATGGGAGTGGTGAGTTTGAAGATCAGGGGAATACACCAAAATATCGTCCAAATAAACCAAGACAAATGAGTAAATGAATTCCCTGAGTACATCATTTATAAAGTCTTGGAATACGGCCGGGGCGTTGCATAACCCAAATGGCATTACCAGATATTCATAGTGTCCACTACGGGTATTAAATGCCGCCTTCCACTCATGATTCTCTTTAATTCTAACCAAATTGTAAGCGCTCCTAAGGTCAAGCTTAGTAAATACTTTAGCTCCCTGAAGTCTATCGAACAATTCGGAAATGAGTGGGATAGGGTATGCATTTTTTACAGTGATTTTATTAAGTGCCCTGTAGTCTATGCAAGGGCGTAACTCACCACCCTTTTTCTCAACAAAAAAGAATCCTGCACCAGCTGGTGAGGATGACTTTCTTATGTGCCCTTTGCTCAAGGATTCTTTGATGTATTCCTCCATTATTTTACTCTCCTGGGGAGATAAGGCATAAACTGCCCCCTTAGGTGGCATAGCGCCTGGAAACAGGTTAATGGCACAGTCATATGCTCTGTGGGGAGGCAATACATCGGATTGAGCCTTGTTAAACACCTCCTGAAGTTCTCGGTATTGTATGGGAACTCCAGGAGTTTGGGGAGTGGTAGTGGGAAGGTCAATAGTACTTCCACCTCCATAGCTTGGGTTTTGGTGACATTTAATCTATAGTAGGATTGGTTTCCATATGTTTTTATGTCCTCTAGGAGGTTCGGCAAGGAGATCTGTGGTTGGGTAATCGTTAGTAATATATTGTCCATGAACAGGCTGGCTTTGTACTCTCTGCATCATATTGACACCCCATGTATCGATACATTGCCCCTGATTCTCACTGCCAGGGGTTCAAGAGCCAAAATGTATAGTAGGTGAGAGAGGGGACACCCTTTTGCCTGGTGCCATTTGTGAGTCTAAATGGCTCAGACAAAAAGCCTGAATTGAACACCTGTGCAGATGGTGAGCTACATAAGCCCTCTACCACTGAAAGGAAGCCTCTCGGAATGTTGAACTTTCTCAAGACCACTCTCAAACCCCCAATGCAAGCAGTCAAATGCCTTTTCTGCATTGAGGGATACCATCAGATCACCCTGGGCTGTTTCCGTAAGGCATGTAGAATGTTCAGGACTTTTTGAGTGTTGTCTGAGCCCTGTCTCCCCTTAACAAATCCAACCCAATCACTGTGTATATTATGGGGCACAATAGTTCCCAGTCTCGTTGCGTATAACTTCGCGAACAGCTTTGCATCCTCGTTTAATAATTCTGCGGGATAAGTGGTGGCTTGCCGGTTTTCAGCAGCGTAACTATATGCACCAACAGTATTTCTTTAGGTAATGTGTTGTTGTTGGAGGCCTCCGTAAACATCTTAACTAAGTGGGTCTTACCTACAGTAGTATATTGGCTAAACTGTACTGCTAGTATCGCGGGTAGTAATTTTTCCCAGTTATTGAATTGTATATATATATATATGTATGTATATATATATATGTATGTATATATATATATATATATATATATATATATAAATATATATATATATATATATATATATAATTTTTTCTCTGTTTTAATTTATGAGGGATGAGGGGGAGTTAGGGGGGAGTACAGGAGTTTGCTCTTGGTGTTAATACTTACTCACTGTCCCCTAACCCAGAGCATGTCCCTCTCCCTCCTTGTGTACTTACTACCAATAAACAAGGGCACCCTCTAAGTCTGAGCACATAATTCTTGTGTGCCTTCGCATAGTGAGACCCTAAATCATCTTATAACACATGACAAATCAAGGGTAAAGTGATCATCATATGAAAGTGGTATTTGCGTGACCATATTAAATGACTGAGAGTCCTAGCAGACAAGACACAGTTACCTCTTCCTTTTCCACTCTGGTGATATTTGTCTTGGGGCCTGGGTCTCCTCGGCCAACTTCTCCATTTTGATACCCCACTCTCTAAGGAGTCTCCTGCCTTCCTCTGGGGTAAGTATCACAGTGGTGTTTCCTGCACTTTGCACCAGGAGCTTGACCGAAAATCAGTAAGCTATTTTGTTCGCTCTGAGGCGTTCGGTGCTTCTATGGAACAGCCGTCTTTTTCGTAGCATCATGGCTGATATGTCAGCAAACAGGAGTAGGCCTCGATATTGTTCAGGAAGGACTTTGTGAGCTCTGCTTTGTCAGAGTATATCCTCCTTGGTGCGGAAATAGTGCAGGTGCACTAGGATGTCCCTGGGCTTGTTGGGCTGCAATAACTTAGGCTTCATGGTTCTATAGATCCTGTCGAATGGCAAGGTGTCCACCGGGAGGTCTGGAGCCAGTGATCTGAAGAAGGCTGTGACATATGCTGTCAGGTCGTTGAGGCCCACAGACTCGGCCACCTCTCTAATCCTGAGGTTATTTCGACGTGCGCAATCCTCTATATTGGCTAATTTGACGTCTTGGGCATCCACTCTTTCGAGTAAGTATTCCACTCTGCTCACTAAGTCTTTGTGTGCTTCCGTTTGATCTGCCATTTTATCCTCGATGTGTGAGGTCCTGTTGCCAAACTCATGGGGATCTTTTTGCAGCTCTCCAATTGAAGCGTACAATGTCTGCTGAATTTTTTCAGACTTGGTATCTAGCATTTCTTGCAGCATGTGGCATTTGAGCTGGGTTTCTGCGGCAGCAGTGCATGGCAGGCCCTCTAAAGACTCATCGGCGCCATCTTGAATTTCTTCAGAGCGGGAAGAGATCTTGCCATGACCCATTTTAGGAGTGAAGAATTGGGATTTATCCACCTTCTCCATGTTCCTCTTTGGTTTGGGGTGCGACATGATCAGAGTTTTATTTCCGCGTGGGCTTCAATTGCTCAGTTTTAGGCCTCTGCCGTACAGAGCCTCTAACACATGTGACTGGTCTCGTTGGGATCACCATCCCCCCATGTGGTTGTTTTTAATGAATTTAATGAGCCCAATAATTTTTACACCGGGACTAGGAAAATATGTCTGCTGTGAAAGGATTTGTAAGCTGAACGAGTGGTTATATTTTAAATGATCCTGGTACAATTCTTATGAGCCCAGGACTTTGCCTTAGATTAAAAAAAAAAAAAACACATCTAGTGCTAGTTTCATAAGTCCTGTTATCCAAACAGAGTGAAACACCAAACATGCACACAAAATAGTTAAAGAGCCCATTCCCTCTGATTGTATTTAGACCCATATTGCTTAACCCTAACAAACAAATACATTTTCACACTTACAGCGGCCCAACAATGATTTATATTGCTTTTTGGCTGTATTATTGGATTTTTTGCTTGCTACGGAATATCCATTCTGTGTGTTACTGCTTCTTAATTATCTTGCAGGGTACACTGAGGGGATGCAAGGCAGTAAAACGTTTTCCCAGAACAGGAGGCTTGGACCCAGAGCATGTTTTAATGATAGAAGGCTTGTGCATGGGTCAAAAGAGAAAATGGTCATGGTACGGACTAGATTAGTGTTTTTTTTCAGGGAGGCACTACTGTGTCTTTACCCTTTGTCCTTACATTGACCACCCCTTTAATGAATCACATGATGGTGCATTTTTCACTTTGCACAACAGCGGTGCATGTGTCTTTTCTCTTCCACAGGAACTGACTGATATTCTCAGCAGACAATCTGTCCTCATACTCACAGGCACTCAAGAGGTTAAATTGACCACAGACCTAGAGGTAATTTAAGTGCCACAGTAATAACTACCTATTTCAGTTGTTACAGCTTTAAGTAAATACACGCTCTTGGTGCTAAGTGGAAAAGTGAATACATCCTGTTTGGTGTTTCACTCTGTCCCAGAACAAGAGGCTTGGACCCAGAGCATGTTTTAATGATAGAAGGCTTGTGCATGGGTCAAAAGGGAAAATGGCCATGGTACGGACCAGATTAGTGTTTTTTTTCAGGGAGGCACTACTGTGTCTTTACCCTTTGTCCTTACATTGACCACCCCATTAATGAATCACATGATGGTGCATTTTCCACTTTGCACCACAGCGGTGCATGTGTCTTTTCTCTTCCACAGGAACTGACTGATATTCTCAGCAGACAATCTGTCCTCATACTCACAGGCACTCAAGAGGTTAAATTGACCACAGACCTAGTGGTAATTTAAGTGCCACAGAACTAACTCCCCATTTCAGTTGTTTCAGCTTTAAGTGAATACACCCTCTTGGGTTGTAAAAAGGTTTACCAATAATGTATCTCTCATTTACTGTGTTCTTTTAAATTGTAAATGTTATATGAATAATGATTTGCTCTGAAATTTCTATGATTGGTTGATTTTGTCTTCTGTTTTATACACCACTAAGAAAACTGTGTTTAATATAATACGATGCACATGAATTAAAAAGCCACTACTTTCTTGAACTTCGTGCATTAATTGTTCATTGCAGTGAATATACATAGAGACAAAGGAAAGCAGAATGTGTTAATGCATAAGCCCATAGCAGCGTGAGGGTGGAAGACCCTGTAAAGTTTTGCAGCCTAACATATGCTGTAGAAAAACTTTTGAAATCATGACATTTTTAAAACAAATAAATTGTTGAAACAAAGAAAAAAATTCTATAAAAATTTAAATAATGAAAAGAAAAAAAACAAGGCTGAAGGAAGTTGGATAGGTATCATTTTAAAAAAAGGTAAATAAACCTAGGGATGAGATTAATTTTGACAAACTGTGTACGGCTAAACTATAACAATGGGGGGATTGACCAAGCCTTCATATCTGCTTTGTACTTGGCCAGAATTGGAAGAAAGCTAATTCGGTATAAACATGATAGATCTTGAGATATCAAAATACATAGGTACCTGAGATCTCTATATCCCCAAAAGGAAATTGTGGCAGAAAATAAGAAACTTTTTGAGCTGGTATTGAAATGTGTTCATTCCTTGTATCTTTGGAACTCTTCTATGATATTTAGAAGTGAGATTAATGGTTTCCTAACGTAAAGAACACCAATATATTTTGATCCTTCCTACCATATTGAAAGCCCCTGGTGCCCTGATTCTTCATAACCACTATAAGAAACAGATCTACATTCAACATAAATAATAATAGCTACACAGGGCAGCCTTGTGGTGTTCCATTAGAGATGTTAACTGGAAATGTTAGAACCCTAGTAACCCAAACTCTGACAGTTGGATCACTAAAGAGGGTTTGCAGCCATATACAAACATTATTCCCAAACTCAATTTTGTGAAAGGTCATGTGCATGAAGGGCCAGACTACCCACTCAAATACATTCTCCACATTGGTAGAGAGGAGGACTAGTGGGAGATGAGAGTGTTGAGCTAACCAGGTCAACTAAAGTTGGAAGGTCAATTTTCAATTGAGCAGCTAAAATCTTAGCTAATAATTTTATGACTCAATTCAATAGGTATATGAGACACTAACTTGATAACTATGAAAAGTTATATAGGTTACATAGGTGTTGTAGGAAAGTAGCTGTTCCTGAGATGTTTGTTTGTCACAGTTTCAATAATCAAATCAGATTGTCTGGCAGCCAAAAATGTATATACACACCATCCAAAAATAACACAAAGCATTTGCACACATATATAGACCAATACAGCAACGTGTAAGCACTTCAAGATAATATCCATTTTTGATGTTAAAAGTATTGGTGAAGAATTTCTAACTGCAAAAGTTTTTATATGTCTAAAATTCAGTTACTTAGAGGCATACTCATAAGGTTATTGGATACCTTTAAAATATGTGGTTATCATAGAAAAAGGGTAATGGCCTAGTAACCATGATGTATAATCTATGATTAAAGCCATATGTTATATTTGGGTGGTAAGATAACATTTATACAAAGGACGTTCTTTATACATGGTTAAATGAATGCCTTCAGAAAGGAGTCTCTTCCTAATTTACATGGGAGTCTGGCTTGCAATGCTGGGTCAAAGGTTAATATCAACAGGCCTTCATCAATCTGTCTGTACTAGAACCAGATGTAGTGACCATTGATATAATATGGAAGTCTGTAATACTAGATATATAGGTAGGGCCTCTCAGTTCCTGTGTCTAAAAAAAAGTCTGAGATTAAATTAATTTCAACTAAAATAAAGAATTATAATATTCATATTACAAAGATAAAATCTTACAACACAGATATTTTAAAGTTCATTACATATTTCAGGTGTCATCAGTAAGATGACTCTTATGTTGAGTCTAAAGGTTACCTATTTCATGAATAATACTCAGCAGATTGTCAGACTGTATTTTTCACAATATTTGCACATAGAAATAAAGTGTCTAGGGTCTAGGGAGGTGGACTCATTTAGTCTTCAGATCTTTGAATGGGACCAACTTCCCATTCCCAGGGTGGTTCAAATGTTGCAAAGACAGGGAATGAGCATACCATTTCCCAAGTGCGGCTTTCCTTAGGGGGATCAATGTGCCAGAAAGAGGCAGGCAATTCTAGAGTAGGAATTGTGCTCAGTTGAAAAGCAAAACCGTACTCTCTGGATGCGATATTCTCCAAAATCAACCAGATGTGGTTGAGATAGCATTTTACAATGCTGATGGATACAGAAGTGGGATATTGCACTAGTATCTCATGATATGTCAAGTTAGGATCTAATGCCATACTAACAAATATGTTATGTATATTTGTTAATTTAACATGGGAGGCTCCTATATAGTCAGGCTTCATGCCTGAGTCAAGTTGTACCAAGTAGGTGGAGGCTCTACTGAGACATATTTTATTTTATTGTTGAGTCCATTCAAACATTTTAATATTAATTTATATAACATTATTATCTTTTTTGTTACTCAGATTTAAACTATAGGATTGACGCATTTCCATGCAGTTACTCTAGTCTTATGATTCACTCGTCCCTCCTCATACTAGTGCAGTGTCCTTTTTACTTTCCCTTTACATAGTTACATAGTTACATAGCTGAAAAGAGACTTGCGTCCATCAAGTTCAGCCTTCCTCACATATGCTGTTGCTGTTGATCCAAAAGAAGGCAAAAAACCTAGTCTGAAGTGCTTCCAATTTTGCCACAAACTAGGAAAAAAATCCTTCTTGACCCCAAAATAGCAGTCAGATGTCTCCTTGGATCAAGCATCTATTACCCCACTAATTAGAAATGATATCCCTTTATGTTATGTTTTTATAAGTATTTATCCAATTGCAGTTTAAACATCTGTAGTGACTCTGACAAAACCACCTCTTCAGGCAGATAATTCCATATCCTTATTGCTCTTACTGTAAAAAAACCTTTTCTTTCCCTTAGATGAAATCTCCTTTCTTCCAGCCTAAATGTGTGACCTTGTGTCCTTTGTATAGCCCTGTTTATGAATAGCTTTCCAGATAAAGGTTTGTACTGGCCCGAATATATATGTATAAAGTTATCATATCCCCTCTAAGGCGTCGTTTTTCCAAACTAAACAGATTTATTTTTTTAACCTTTCTTCATAACTAAAATGCTCCATTCCTTTTATCAATTTTGTTGCTCGTTTCTGGACTTTTTCTAGTGCTATGATATCTTTCTTTAGAACAGGCACCCAAAATTGCACAGCATATTCAAGGTGTGGTTTTACCAGCGATTTATAAAGAGGCAAAATTATATTTTCATCCCGAGAATTCATGCCCCTATTTATACATGACAAAACCTTACTGGCCTTAGCAACTGCAGATTGACATTGCATATTTCTGCCTAATTTGTTGTCTATAACAATTCCCAAATCCTTCTCGTGTGTGGTTATCTCTAATTCACTACCATTTAGTGTATAAATTGCTTGTGCATTCTTAACCCCGAAGTGCATAACTTTGCATTTCTCTACGTTAAATTTCATCTGCCATTTTAGTGCCCAGTCCCCCAATCTATCCAAATCCCTCTGCAGCAAAGCAATATCTATTTATACTCAGTGTTTTTATCACTAAGGAGTTTATTTAAAGGTGTGGATTTCTATATTTGTTTTTATTTTTCACACTTCCCAAACCTATGTTTGTTTATAGACTTGTGTCTATAATTTTATATAACTTGTGTCAGAATTTGGACAAATCACAATTAATTTAAAAGTTGTGCGATTCAATGATTTGTCTGAAATTCTAAACTCCAAAAAGGGCAATGGATGAGTCAAACAATTTGTGTGCTGCTAGCACTTGCTTTCCAGCCTCCACAATAATTTACAAAAAAAGCGTATAAGGATCAAACCAAACCCCTAGAAGCGCTCTTTAATGAATGAAATTCCTACCTAACCCCTAATCCTAATAAGTGAGTATGGGCCAATAAATCTATTTGCACAAAAAAAATCAAATCATAAATCCCTTTAAACATATTTTTTTTTCAATTCTTCTTTCTTCAGACATAACAAGAAGCCACTATTAGCTATGAATCCTATAAATTTAAAAAAACAAAGTGCCAAAAATAAATTGCAGTTGCAAAAAAAATAAAAAATCCAAGAGTTCCCTGAAAGGCCAAGCACAACATGTGCTATCAATTTGGGAAAGTCCATCCTTCACTTTAAAGTTCTCTGATTGGGTTGCAATGCTCACCTTTCTCGAAGCAGTGCAGGCATCCAACAGAGCCAGGTAAGTGACAAAAAATATGTAATTGTTTTAATACTAGCATCAGATGGCATCTGTGGAATACTGATACCATAACCACTACATCATTGGAGTGATTATGCTGTTTAGAACATTATTTTCAGTGCAGTGAACAAAAGGTGGTAAGCCCCAAAAACATTCATGCACTGAGCTCTCTGTTCATTAGTTCTGTCACTGAGAATAATAATAGAAAATAATCTATATGTTTAAATGTAGCAAATGTGCAAGTACTCTTGTAGAAATCCACCAGTGATTTACAGCGTTCATACATGTTACATACAGTACACAAATAACACATGCATCTTTACCCAAATGTCAATTATTTCTTGTACTTGAACATATCATTGAATTTAGTAATGTATGGTACTGTCTGTTTGCATACAGAAAATCTTTAATAAAAATGAAAATTAAATTAAAAAAATGCAACATGCAATTTCATAGTGCCATTTATATAAAGCAATTGGGCGACATGAATCCTTTTAAAAGAAAGGATGCAAAAGCTAAAGATAAAGTATAGGTAATTTTACAACCCTTTTTCACATGAAAATAATGCATTCACCCCTTCTGGTTACCATGGACATAAATAACTTGGTTTGAAAGAAAAGGGCCTAATGGCTGTAATTGGAAGAGAAAATATCTAAAAAAGGTGTAATTTAAAAGACGTAGAAAATGACTTAATTGTTATTAATATATTATACTAGAAATAGAACTGAAACATTTTCATCTTAACCTCTTCACTACAGACCTTGTCTATACATGATATAGTCATCCTGTCATTCAGCCCCCCCCCCCACATAGTCACCCCACACTGATCCTGTCACACTTACCCTATCACACTTACCTCTGTCACAGGCACTCTCATACATAGTCACTCTCATACACAGGCAACCCTTTAAAGATAATAATTCCTCACACACAACTCATCTTCTCATAAGCACAGCATACACATGACAAGTAGCTCCTAAAATCAAATATGTTCACAGACAGACATACACACGCTCACAGACACAGAGATATGCATTTACAATCACATAACATTTCTCACTGCCAGACACACCAAGGCCCACTCAGTCAGAAATACAAACATCCATATACACCCTGTTAGACACACACTTTAAATTAAGTCTATAACAGTCAATATGTGAGTCTCTGTGCATCAGTGTGTTTGTTTGTGTGCATGTACATGTGTCAGAGACTGTATTTGTGTGCGTTTATCAGGGTATATGTATATGTGTATATATATATATATATATATATATATATATAGTGTGTGTGTGTGTGTATGTGTGTGTGTTGCAGAGCTTTTATGTGCCTGTATTTTTGTGTGTGTCCAAAGTAGCATAATGAATGCACAAAGAGAGTAATGTGGTAACATATACAGTATACAAGGGACTATATATACAGTTGTAAACCAAAGGAAAAAAGTTACTTGCGCTCTCCTTAATCCCTATGTATATTTAGACAAATGGAGGTCATTTAGTTACTCCAATGGCCATTGGAGGGAATGCCCGCCTGCCAAAGTCAAGTAGACCCCCTAAGCTGGTCCTACACTGACCCTTCACCCTGCTTCCTTGAGCTTCTGGCAAAGAAATCTCCACTGAGACAGAGAGGGGTATTTTTTATGTACACCCCTATATACGTATTAACCCTTAATAGGGAAAACATGGGATGGGCGGCTGCATTGTAACAAAGCTGTGTGATACAAAAAGTGAATACAAATACAAAAAAATAAGTTCTGCGCTCACTCCCATCACTCCTGGGCGACAGCAATGACCACAATACTCATCAGCCCCAATATATAGTTAAAAACCAAAGAAAAAAGTTACCTGCGCTCTCTCGCAGGACTTGTGTTTAAATGTTTGCATACCCTTGGAGAATTTGAATATATGAACCATTTAAAAAAAAAATAAAAAAAAAACACGAGTGAGCAGACAAAACACATTTCTTTATTTCTAAAGGGGTTGATATTCAACTGTAGATTATAACAGAATGTCACAATCATAAAACAAAGCATGGCAACAATAAAAATATGAAATGACCCCTGTTGAAAAGTCTGCATACCCTTAGTTCTTAATACTGTGTATTGCCCCCTTTGGCATCAATGACAGCGTGCAGTTTTGTAATAGTTGTCTATTAGGCCTCTAATTCTTGCAGGTGATGTAGCTGCCCATTCATCTTGGCAAAATACCTCCAGGTCCAAGAGCGTTCCATGTGAAGTCTTTGTGCAGAAGAATGCAAATTGCCTGCCGGTATTTTCTAATAACATGCTGCATTCATCTTGACATCAATTTTCACACGATTCCCTGTGCTTTTAGAGCTCTCCCTCCTACCCCCCAAACATCAGTAAGCCACCACAGAATTGGTATTGGGATGGTATTCTTTTTACTATAGGCCTTGTTGACCCCTCTCCAAACATAATGCTTATAGTTGTGACCATAAAGCTCTATTTTGGTCTAGTCACTCCAAATTACAGTGTGCAAGAAGCTGTGAGGTGTGTCAAGGTGTTGTCAGGCATATTGTAAATGGACTTTTTTTGTAGCATTGGTGCAGTAGAGTCTTCATTCTGGCAACTCAACCATGCAGCTCATTTTTGTTCAAATAAAGCCACCTTTATGTTATAATACATATATATATAACACAATATGAGTACATACAGTATAATATATATTGTGCTCCTTGAAACAACCACACCGTCTTTTTCCAGAGCAGCCTGTATTTCTCATGAGGTTACCTGTGTGTTTTTCTGTGTATCACAAACAATTCTTCTGGCAGTTCTGGCTGAAACCTTTCCTGGTCTACCTGACCTTTTTTGGCTTGGTATCAAGAGATCCTCAAATTTTCCACTTCTTAATAAGTGATTGAACAGTACTGACTGGCATTTTCAAGGCTTTGAATATATTTTTATATCCTTTTCCATCTTTATAAAGTTTCATTACCTTGCTTCACAGGTCTTTTGACAGTTCTTTTCTGCTCCCCATGGCTCAGTATCTAGCCTGCTCATTGCATCCACATGAAAGCTAACAAACTCATCGACTATTTATACACAGACACTAATTGCAATTTAAAAAGATACAGGTGTGGGAAATTACCCTTTAGTTGCCATTTTAACCTGTGTTTGTCACCTTGTGTGTCAGTAACAAGGCCAAACATTCAAAGGTATGTAAACTTTTGATCAGAGCCATTTGGGTGATTTTTGTTATCATTATGCTTTAAAAAGTATCCAAAACACTATGTGATAGTAAATGGCTTCATATGATCACTATCCTTCAATATAAGAAATATTTTGCATGATCAGTCATATTTTCCAAATCAATGCCACAATTTCACAATTTCTGCCAGAGTATGCAAAGTTTTGAGTGTGTGTGTGTGTGTATATATATATATATACACACACACACACACTCAAAACTTTGCATACTCTGTGTATATATATATATATATATATATATATATCTAAAAGAAACTTAAATGTTGACTAAATAAATAGCAAATTGCAATACATCACTTCCTTATTAAGCAGGATGTAACACTACTTTTTTAGTCTGCTTTAGTTTGCTGATCACACTGAGTGGTTCCGTTGTTATGTACAGTTCTTGGTGACATCGATCAACCCTTGCCACTATGGCAACAGTAGGAACGTTTGCATGTAACACAGGCATGGAGCATAAACACGCTTACATGGCAGTGGGAGACTCCGATTTCACACTCGTTATTTACTCGATGGTAAGTCTATTACTTTATCATATCTTTTTCATTTGTATTTAATTAAGTTTAATTTTTTAAAGGATAGACTATAAATAGGCTTGAATTACAATGTATGTCATTATAATCCTGAGGAAAGTCCCGAGCTTGGACTGAAACGTCGATCTCGCTTTTAATCACATTTCAAATAAAGCATGGATTTTTAACAGACTGAATGCAAGCCATCTTTGTTATTTCACATATATATAGCACAATATAAGTACATACAGGATAATATTTATTAACCACTTAAGGACTGAGCCAAATGTACAGGTTGTGATCAAAACAAAATGTAAAAACAAAAACTTAAATTTGCGATATAGGTCTGTTCAGGCGCAATTCGCCTCTTTCACATTATATGTGCACCCACACTTATTATATATCATTTTATTCAGGGGAAACAGGGCTTTCATTTAACATCAAATATTTAGGTATGAAACATAATTTAATATGAATAAAATATAAAAAAAATGGGAAAAATAAGAATTTAAAATTTTTTTTTGTTCTATGTGACATTTTAACTGTGAGTGGCATAATATTGTTTATTTTTAATGCAATAAAATACACATATTTGTATTCAGCGATGTCTCATGTGCAAAACCAGTACCCCCTATGTACAGGTTTTATGGTGTTTTGGGAAGTGACAGGGTCAAATATAGCATGTTACATTTTTCACATTGAAATTCACCTGATTTAAAAACAGTAAAACATATATCAACAATGATGTCCGTTAGTAAAAATGAAGTTTTTTCCTTTTTTCAAACACAAACGGTACTTTCACTGACTATATAATTGTTGTGATACGTTTTACTATTTTTTTCACATTGAAATTTGGCCGATTGGTTACGTTGCCTTTGAGACTGTATGGTAGCCCAGGAATAAGAATTACCCCCATGATGGTATACCATTTGGAAAAGTAGACAACCCAAGGTATTGCAAATGGGGTATATCCAGTCTTTTTTAGTAGCCAAACACTGGCCAACGTTAGTGTTAATTATTGTTTGTGTGTGAAAAATGCAAAAAACTAATTTGAATGCCAATTTTGGCCAGTGTTTGTGACTAAGTGGCTACTAAAAAAGACTGAACATACCCCATTTGCAATACCTTGAGTTGTCTATTATTGCAAATGGTATGTCATCATGGGGGTAATTTTCATTCCTGGGCTACCGTACGGTCTCAAAGGCAACATAACCAACCTGGGGAATTTCAATGTGAAAAAACTGAAACGCGAGCCTTATATTTGACTCTGTAACTTTTGAAAACACCATAAAACCTGTACATGAGGGGTACTGTAATACTCGGTAAACTTCGCTGAACACAGATATTAGGGTTTCAAAACAGTGAAACGTATCACAACAATTATATCGTCCATGTAAGTTCCATTTGTGTGTGAAAAAAGCAAAAAAAATCATTTTCACTGACAATATCGTCGTTGTAATACATTTTATTGTTTTGAAACACTAATATTTGTGTTCAGCGAAGTCTTCCGAGTAAAACAGTAACCCCCATGTACATGTTTTATGGTGTATTGGAAAGTTACAGGGTTAAATATAGTGCTAGCAAATTCCCTGGACTTTTGGCCTGGGTTGTCAGGCAAATGGTAAATAATAAAATGATCTAATTATGTAAAATTATTACATAAATATATACGTAGAATTATTATATATATATTTGTGTGTGTGTGTATATATATATATATATATATATATATCATTTTTTTAAATTATTTTTATTTATAGATAGGTATATATAGTATAAAGTGCTACAATTCTCTCACACTCCCAGACTCAACTGTAAAGGAGGCTGCATAGGCATCCTTCTCTCCCCTCAATGTACCTTTCAACTAATCATAACTCCCCCTGCCTATCCTTTTCTTCTTTTGAAGTTCACACTGTCCGCCTATTTAAACCCACTCCTTTAAGAATTGCTATGATCTACCCCTTCCCCCCCACCCCCCCGGTTATCCTAGACTATTCATTGAGCACTTTTCTTCCTGGCTTCCCCACTTCCTATCATCTAGCACTCCTTCCCTTATACAATATCCCTATCAATAACCCCAATTGCACTGATGCCTCTCGTCTGCGCTCTGTAACCTCCTCCTTTGGCCTTACGCAATGGTCCAATCTAGCAACACATACAGCGGGAAACACTCTTGATCTTGCTTTCACCAACCTCTGTACTGCCTCTAATCTCTCCAATATTCCCTTTCCTCTATCTGACCACCATCTGCTGACTTTTGACATTGGCATACCTAAGACCCAATTGACACCACCGTCTGAACATCACTCTCACAGAAACCTCCAATGTCTTGACCTAGAGCATTTCTCCACTAATCTCCAAACTCTCCTTTTACCTATCTCAAACCTCACCTGTCCTAGTTCTGCAACCTCCTTCTACAATTCCACCCTCTCCTCTCAACTAGACATAATGGCACTTTGTACATTTAAATGCCGCAGGCCCCCCCAACAACAACCCTGGCACACCAAGCTCACTCGATACCTCCAAAAATGCTCCAGAACTGCTGAACGTTGTTGGAGAAAGTCTCACTGGGCATCTGACTTTCTCCACTGTAAATTTATGCTGAGTGGCACTTTCCTCTGCAAAAGTTAATCACTTCAATATCCTCATAACCACACTCTCCCGTGAACCCAAACGACTATTTCACACATTTAACTTTCTTTTTCGCCATGCTGTTCCTCCTCCACCTACTAACTTGACCACCTCAGACTTTGCAACTCACTTCTCTGACAAGATCTCTACAATCAGGGTAGAGACATCTCATCTTTCTTCTTCCTCTTACAATACTTCCCCTAACTTCATTCCCTCTGCTGTTCTATGTTCATTCGCACCCGCTACATTGGAAGAAGTTTCTGCTCTGCTCCAGTCCTCCCGCCCCACCACCTGCTCCCTAGATCCAATTCCCTTGCATCTCATCCGTACTCTGTCTTCTTCTCTTTCTCCACCTCTCACTAAAATCCTCAATCTCTTTCTCTCCTCTGGTATATTTCCATTCCCCATCCAACTATCGTCCTATCTCTCTACTGCCTTTTGCATCCAAGATCCTTGAAAAAATTGTGTATGCGAGATTGACAGAATTCCCTCTGGCATGTAAGCTCATTGAGCAGGGCCCTCAACCCCTCTGTTCCTGTGTGTCCAACTTGTCTGGTTACAACTACATGTCTGTTCGTTCACCCATTGTAAAGCGCTGCAGAATTTGACGGCGCTCTATAAATATCATAATAATAATAATAATATATAGTGATATATACGTATATACTTTCGTCCTACATATATTTTGATATCTATATATATTCATTTTAAAATACAGCTAGAATGAATTTACACATATATATATTTTGTATTATTATTTTTAACATATTTACATATTTATTTGTATATTATATCTAAAAATATATATAACGAAAATTATACATATATTTAATCAATATCATTGTACTTGTATTTTGATATTAATATATATTTATAATTATATATATTAAAATACACTTAGACAGTGTATGTGTATGTGTGCATATATATTTAGATCATATATATATATATATAATAAATATATATATATATGTTCTAAGTATATATTTTATTTTAAACTGTTATTAACTTTATTTTTTTTACTTTTTACAGGCAGCAGGGGGAGTACCTGTCATGTACTGGCGATCACATGGCCCAGGGGGGGCGAAGAGGAAAGAGGGGAACTCCCTGGGCTCCCAGGTAAGTCCCCATACCGTGATCGCCGGAGTAGGATCGCGGGGGACCGGTAAGTACAAAGGACGCCTCCGGCATTTACAGCCAGTTCCCTAATGACGGCATAGAACGCCCACTGTCCTTAAGGGGTTAAGTTGATTACAGAGTGTGTGTGGGAGACTGCTTTCATATCTAACTTCATTAATTGTTAAATAATTTTACAGGTATTTTTGTCCAATCAAAATTTTTATTTTTTTACAATAAATAATGTGCTAGCTATGCCTACTGTATTTAAAAATACATGTAAGCATTACTTTCCAGGACTCCCAATATAACCTGATTTTGATTTTGTTCGCAAACAGCTTCACAGTGAAGGGTAAATAGAATATAAAGACTGCCTCTTTAATTGTCCCAAATCGCTCTGTCTCTCCTTTCTAGTCTAATGTTCCTCTTTTTGGTGTGTCTAAGTTTATAACAGAGCTCCATAACAATAATATTCACAGTAATGTGTTTTTTAACTAGACTTGGTTATTTGTTTTGGGCAGAACTGAAATTTGCCCAAATTAGAGCAGATCTGGCAACCAACCAAAATACTAAATTCTAAGGAACCCTGCACCAGAATTTTAGAAGGACCCACTTGTGCAATCCCGAACATCTATTGTTTTCATTCGTGATTCAAAGTGCCGTTCCTGGTGCCAGGGGAAAAACTGGGAGAAAGGGGTGCAAATAAACATTTTATGCCTTGATTTAATATTTTTGGATAAACATTTAAAATATTTTTTTTCAAAATATTAAACTATCAATCATATCATACATAGAAAATATTTGTGTATAAAAATATATATAATTATTGAAGAATATTTCAAAATATTGAATATTTTATTTTTCAATTTGACAGTTTGTATTGATTTTTGGGATACAGAAAGAAGAAAGGGAAGTTTTGGGCAGGGGAATCATAATCATACATACGGTTTACACCATATTACATTATTGCACTCTTGACAGCCAACCTCAATTCCATTTGCTTTAGCTCGTCATGTGATCATTCGCCTTCTGTTTACGTAAACTGTTAGGCTTGGTGCTTCTTTTCTTTTAGATTCTATATGTGTCTCACTCTGTTACTTGGTGTGAAAGAGGTATTTGGGAGGTATAAAATAAGAGAAGGGAGATAAATGGGTTGATGTACATTTATTCTAAGTAACCATATATTTAACCATGTCCTTACTTTGGGGGCGAATAGTGGTGTCCTGCATGGGTGTCTCTTATTTCCCTCTGAGTGCGCTGTTTCCTTTGCATTAGATCAATGAGTTGTGCCTAGTTTGCTCTACAGGGCAAGTTATCTGACTTGTTTTTCATATTAGTGACAATATTGGTATGTGTTCCAAAAAACACATTGTGTATTGTTAGTATTAGTTATGTGTTGTTTTTCAAAGTAGTTTCATTTGGCTTTAGCTTCTAGGGTGCATAAGGGAAATCCTAATATGTTCATCTGCCATGGCCTCATATTTCCAGTTTATAGTGATTTGTGTCAGGAGGATAAGTTTTGTCAGAGCTTGTGGCTTTTTCCACGCCCATGCAATTAATGTGACTGCTGCTATGAGCATGTGAAAAAACAGTTTTCCCTCTGATTTGGAGCAAGGTGTGGTATTCATAAAAAGTAGACATTGTTTGTGTTCCCAGAAGCTGGTTTAATATCTTTTCCACCATCTCCCAGTACGGTGTGATACAGGTGCACATCCAACAGACATGGTGCATAGTACTCACTGCTGCATTGCATCTCCAACATATGTTGGATGTGCCTGGGAATACCTTGGATAACTTATCGGGGACCATATATCATCTGTATTTTGTGAATGATTTCAAGGTGTGATGCACAAGTGTTTTTATTTTTCCCCTGTAAGTTGCAAATGATGTATTCCATGACCTGTCAGCTATTTTGCAATGTCTCTCTGAAGTCCTCCCCCCTTCTACGTTATTCGGCAATAAAAAGTTGTATAGTTGGGACAGGAGTTTCTTCGGGGGTTTTTGTGATAAGCAGATCTTTTTTAGGGTCACAATGGACTTGTTTGCTGTGTGCTTACGCTTGCTTAAGATAGTAATGATTTTAGTTGGAGATAAGAAAACAAAGCACGACTGGGTAGGTTAAACCTCGTCTGGATTTCTGGGAATGGTAGTATGTTGTTCTTTTCCCATAGTTGTTGCAGTAGTGTATATCCCCCTTTTACCCATGGGGTGTAGTCAAAAGTCTGTATCACCGCGCTTATAACTTTCAGCAATGTATGTGTCATAGTTGGTACGGCCATGCCCAGTGAGCCCCGAAGAGTGTCCCATGTTTTGAACATTAAAACTGTTGTTGGCAGCATTTCTGAGTATTTGTGATATTTTTCCTTGTGGAGCTTATATAAGGATTTCAATCCCTGTTTGCATGCCCACTAAGGAGGTTCTGATTCTGTATTAGTAATCACCATGGCCGACAATAAAGCCGTCTTTTAGTACAGTTTCACATTTGGCAGACCCAGACCACCCTTGATTGATCTCTGTAATACCGTTGCCACCTTGCTCATCTTTTTATTAGCCCATATAAAGCGAACATAGAGTCTTTGACCTGCAGATACAGTTGCAAGAAAAAGTATGTGAACCTTTTGGAATGATATGGATTTCTGCACAAATTGGTCATAAAATGTGTTCTGATCATCATCTAAGTCACAGCAATAGACAGTCTGCTTAAAATTACTGCATAAAATATGTTCTGATCATCATCTAAGTCACAACAATAGACAGTCTGCTTAAATCTAAGACAATAGACAATCTGCTTAAACTAATAACACACAAAGAATGAAATGTCGCCATGTTTTTATTGAACACACCATGTAAACATTCACAGTGCAGGTGGAAAAAGTATGTGAACCCCTAGACTAATGACATCTCCAAGAGCTAATTGGAGTGAGATGTCAGCCAACTGGAGTCCAATCAATGAGATGAGATTGGAGGTGTTGGTTACAGCTGCCCTGCCCTATAAAAACACACACCAGTTCTGGGTTTGCTTTTCACAAGAAGCATTGCCTGATGTGAATGATGCCTCGCACAAAAGAGCTCTCAGAAGACCTACGATTAAGAATTGTTGACTTGCATAAAGCTGGAAAGGGTTATAAAAGTATCTCCAAAAGCCTTGCTGTTCATCTGTCCACGGTAAGACAAATTTTCTATAAACGGAGAAAGTTCAGCACTGCTGCTACTCTCCCTAGGAGTGGCCGTCCTGTAAAGATGACTGCAAGAGCACAGCACAGACTGCTCAATGAGGTGAAGAAGAATCCTAGAGTGTCAGCTAAAGACTTACAAAAGTCACTGGCAAATGCTAACATCCCTGTTAGCGAATCTACAATATGTAAAACACTAAACAAGAATGGATTTCATGGGAGGATACCACAGAGGAAGCCACTGCTGTCCAAACAAAACATTACTGCACATTTACAGTTTGCACAAGAGCACCTGGATGTTCCACAGCAGTACTGGCAAAATACTCTGTGGACAGATGAAACCAAAGTTGAGTTGTTTGGAAGAAACACACAACCCTATGTGTGGCAAAAAAAAGGCACAGCACACCAACATCAAAAACCTCATCCCAACTGTGAAGTATGGTGGTGGGGGCATCATGGTTTGGGGCTGCTTTGTTGCATCAGGGCCTGGACGAATTGCTATCATCGAAGGAAAAATGAATTCCCAAGTTTATCAAGACATTTTGCAGGAGAACTTAAGGCCATATGTCTACCAGCTGAAGCTCAACAGAAGATGGGTGTTGCAACAGGACAATGACCCAAATCATAGAGGTAAATCAACAACAGAATGGCTTCAACAGAAGAACATATGCCCTCTGAAGTGGCCCAGTCAGAGTCCTGACCTCAACCCGATTGGGATGCTGTGGCATGACCTCAAGAAAGCGATTCACACCAGACATCCCAAGAATATTGCTTAACTGAAACAGTTCTGTAAAGGGGAATGGTCAAGAATTACTCCTGACCGTTGTGCACGTCTGATCTGCAACTACAGGAAATGTTTGGTTGAAGTTATTGCTGCCAAAGGAGGTTCAACCAGTTATTAAATCCAAGGGTTCACATACTTTTTCCACCTGCACTGTGAATGTTTACATGGTGTGTTCAATAAAAACATGGCAACATTTCATTCTTTGTGTGTTATTAGTTTAAGCAGACTGTGATTGTCTATTATTGTGACTTAGATGATGATCAGATCACATTTTATGACCAATTTGTGAAATCCATATCGTTCCAAAAGGTTCACATACTTTTTCTTTCAACTGTATATATGATTTTGGCAGAAAAATTGGCAAGATATTGTAGCTTAGGAAGCACTGACATTTTCACGACAGCTAGTCTATCCAGCCATGATTGGAATTTCCCCTCCCAGCCCTGTATCGTATTTGTAATGTTTTGGAGTAATTTAGAATAAATGAGCTTAAACAAATATGGTAGGTGGCATGGTATTTTAATGCCTAAGAATGTAATAAAATCTGATCTCCAATCAAACACGAATGCGGTACTTATTCTTTTAATATGTCAGAGTTTATGTCTATGCCCATAGCTTCATCACGTTAAGCTTATAATAGGAGTTGTCGCCGGATTCGCGGATCACTGTAATCAGATTCGGTAAAGATATTTGCGGTTGGGTTATGGTCAGTAAGACATCATCTGCGAACAGGTTTGCTTTATATTCCCTATCTCCGACCAACACTCCATGTATGGCACTATGACTCCTAATTTTCTCCACCTGTGGTTCCAATGCTAATATATAAAGTAGGGGCGATAGTGGATACTCCCGGCGGGTGCCATTGGTGATGAGAAAAGGTTTCAATGCTAAGCCGGCATTTAAAATCTGCGCTGAGAGGCCATTGTACAAGGCCCTGACCACCGAGATGAAGCCCCAAAGTATTCCAAATCTGTGGAAGACTGCTTTCAGGAACTTCCAGCCCAGACGTTCAAAGGCCACGTCCAAGGCCACGTCCAAGGATAAGGTAACACTTCCTCCTTCTTGTCTTTGGACAGGGTGTAGTATGTTCATAACTTTTCTTGTGTTATTGCCTCTCTACCTTCCTTTTACAAACCCCACCTGGTCTGTATCAATTATGTGTGGTAAAATACATCCTAACCGTAGTGCGTACATTTTGGCAAAGAGTTTTGTGTCTGTGTTTAGGTGTGAGATTGGGTGAAAATTTAGTGGGTGGTTGGGAAAATCGTTTTGAAGTATAAGGGTGTATGCATTGGTTTTAAAGTGTGTCTCTTGCAGAGGCGGCTCTCTAATTAGGTGGTTTATGCGGCCACCTAAGGCCTAACTGTCTGGGGCCTCGTAGCCGCCAAAACCACCTTAGGGCAGACTAATGTGCCAGGTCCTCAGTCAATGAATGAGGAATGGAAACCAGGAGGGGCCCAGTTGCTTCTCTTCCATCTCACTATTACCCCCCCTCCCAATATACCCCCTACTTCTCACTATCACCTCCCTCCCTCTCCCAGGATTCCCCCTACCTACCACTATTTCACCTCCCAGTATTCTCCCCCTCACAGTATTACCCCCTCCCTTCCATTATCCCCACTCCCTCACACTATCACCCCCTCCCTCACAGTATTTCCCCACTTACAGTGTTACCCTCCTCCCTCCCAGTATTCCCCTCACAGTATTACCCCCTCCCGCACAGTATTACCTCAAACCCTCCCAGTATCCCACCAACTCCCTCCTAGTATTACCCCATTTCCTCACACTATTACCTCCTTAATCACAGTATTACCCCCTCCCTCAAACTATCACCTCCCCTCTTTTCCAGTATCCCCCCTACACACCATGACCCTGCTCCTTCACAGTATCAACCGCTCTCCTGAGACGTCCCTCACAGTATCACCCCCTTCCCTCACAGAATATCCCTTCCCACACAGTATCACACCACTGTCCCACATAGTATCACCCCACTGTCCCACACAGAATCACCCCACTGTCCCACACAGTATTTCCCCGCTGTCCCTGGCAGTATCATCCCCACACACATAGTATCACCCATCACACACACAGTATCACCCATCACACACAAACTATCATCCCCCTCACACACACAGTATCATCCCCCTCACACACATTGTCACCTTCCCTTATACACACTGTCACACCCTCACACACACGCTGTCATGCCCCCCACACACGGTCATTCCCCACAATGTAGTGTCATCATACTCTCACACACACCACCAATCTCCCCACATACACTGTCAGGCTCCCCTCACACTGTCACATCACCACACATTTTCACCCCTCACCACACAGTCATCCCCCTTCCACACTTTCAGCCCCTTCACACATCCACACTCACATTAACCACTCCTAATCCTGTTAATCTCGCCCCCTCCAAATTTACCTGCCCTTGCTCTGCCACCCTTTCAAATTAACCCACCCTAATTCTGTCACACTCACCTTCTCACTCGGTCACACTCTCCCCCTAACCCTGCCACACTTATCCCATCACATTAATTCTGTCACACTCTGCCACACTCACCCTGTCACATTAATCCCCCTTAATCCTGTCATTCTCCCTCCTCCAACTATGCCACATTCACCCTTCACCCCAACCCTATGATACTCACCCCACCCATGCCACACTTACCCAGTCACTTTAACCCCTTCAATCCTGTCACACTCGTCCCTCCTACCATGCCACTATTGCCCTGTCACACTTACCTCCACTCGCCCTGTCCCACTCCCCCATCAAACCATATAATACTCACCCTTCCTCATTCTCTCTCACAACCCTCCATCCCATTTGCCTCCTTCATCCTGTCACACTCTCTCTGCCACTGGTACCCCTTTACTCACTCTGTCACAGTCACCCGCTGAAGACATACATCATACACACTTTATTATTTGGGAAATTATTTTTTAAAAGCTTTTTTGCTCAAGCAAAATTTTCTTTTTTGTTTTCAATAACCCCTTCACACCAGTACTTATGAATCCACGACTGCCAGGCTATGCAGCTATACCCCACAATTGTATATAAACAATTGACATAATTGAAAATTAAATGTATTTATTGCAAATTAATTTTGTTTGCAAATTATGCTACAACTACAGCCAGAGAGCTCACAATGCAGGGGTACAGGAAGCCGTGACACTGCAAGCTTCTGAACAATGATTGCAGAGACTGACTCTCTGTATCCAGCGCTGCAAGCCCGTTGTAATGGATCGCCTGGCACCCCAACTGGGTACCTCTGTTGAAGGATGCTCCTAGCGCTTACAGAGGGCTCCAAGCGCTCCGCCAGACACTACAACCACCGTAGACCCCACAAACGACCGCAGCTTGGTTGGGGTCTCGCCGTCTCCTACCCACCCTGGACCTATGACAAGGCTCCAGGTTCCAGTGGGTGAACCTCTCCTCCACGAGAGTGAAGCAGGAACAAGCTCTTAAATGACGTTTAGGAGATATGAACTGTTTTGGGCTAGCACCTCATGTCCGGCCGGTCAAAACGTTACCTCAATGGCATTCCTGTTTCACCAAACTGATCTGAGTGATATTTGGATATGTTATACACTCAGATCGGGGCTATCCAGAGATATAACTTTTGTGGTGTTCCTAGTTATGGTGGGGGCACTTTTGGGGTACTGTATATTTTGTGTTGATTTTTTGTATTGAGAGATAATTGCGTGAGAAAAACCTATAATTCAATTATCTTTCAAGCACAAAGGATCCTGAGAATGGAAACCCTGCATTATTGTATAGGAGACCCCATGTAGGGGTCTGTGCATAAAAGCCGTGTTTAGCCTCAAATAAATCAGTTGACTCCCAGAACTACGTTTCGGGGGAATGGATGTCTGCTTGCTTTAATGGTTCCAGTCTGGCTGAGTGAAGGAATTAGCGGAGGTAACCAGTCTGGTTACCCGTGGTCTGCTACAATATATATATATATATATATATATACTTATTGAGTGTATAGCTGATACATTACATTTAGATAAAAATACTAAGGCAAGTGCCTTTCAAGAACAGCGTATAGCATATCAATGCAAATTCTAGTAGTATTCTACAATGCTCATAGTAATTGCCTATAGTAGATACCAACATTTAATGACCTCGGGAACTGAGGCGTGTAATAAACTAAATGGAAAAAAAAGGAAAAACTAGTGCTCGGGTAGGCCAAGAATGTAATAGTTCAAGCGAACTTGGTTACTCAGTCAAAGTAATCAGATTGTGGGTAACTTCTCCAAATAGATGATTTACGTCGGGGGTGGAGGGGCTGCACATGGCTGAGTTATCGTAAGCCTAGCTGGTATTGGTGACATTGTTTGAGTTCCTCCTGTTTGACAAATGTGTCATCCAGGGATCCCAGTGAGGTGAAATTCCAATTGATTATTTAGGGAATAAACAGTAAGTTCCTCCATCCCTCTAATCTCCTCAATTTTTTGTGTCCATTTTAGTATTGTGGTGGTATGAGGGGATCTCCAGTGGAGAGGGATCAGGGACTTCACTGCCAGTAGTAATATAGAGAGGCAGGATTTCTTCAGTTTAGCTATGGGGATGTCTGTGTGCAGTAAGAGAATTTATGTGGGCATTCAGAATATCTGTATAACAGTGATTGTTCATAATAAAGAAAGTATGTCATCCCAGAATTTTCCAATTGGGGGCCAGGACCACCATGAGTGCATAATGGTACCCTTGTTTATTCCACATCACCAACAGTACTTGGGTATAGAGGGATCCCACCTATTCAATTTATCTGGGGTATGTTATCCTCTGGCCAGTAGGTTCAAGCCAAGCTCTAACAGCTTAGAGCTCGATGCTAAAGAATAGTAAATTTGATAAATTTCTTAATATTGATGTACAGTCAGGGAGAGATCTAGATCCCTTTCTCACAGTTTGGTGTAAGCAGGGAGGGGTTCTTCTGCAGAGTTCTGCAAAGTTGTGTATGCCTCTGAGAGAGGATGGTTCAGTCGGGTCAATAGAGAACAGAGTCATTCATAATCAGTTAACAATAAGTGGGGACCTAATGTCCTCCCCCTGACCCCCATCCCTGAGCGGTGGGTGGGGGCGATAAATAAAAATCCCCCCCAGGTGACTAGTGGTCCCCAAACCCCTAGTTACCCCCCTACCCCCAAATAATTACGCCTACCTACCCACCTAATAATGAGGGGGGACCCTTGTCTAATTACCTGTAAAAAACAGACTTACCATTTGATGTCTTCTTTCTTCTAAAATCTTCTTTTTTCAGCCCCAAAAAAGGTAAAAAAAAAAACAAGCGCAAAAATAAATAATCCTTCTTCACCCATGGAGGTCTCCGCGCAGACTGAGCTCTGCGGGGGGGGAAGACTTATAAAGCCTTGCCCCGCCCCGCAATTATGCTCAGAGCACTCTACATTTACCTGTCACAGCACTCTAATTGGTTGGCTTGAAATCCACCAATCAGAGTGCTCTGTGTCATTTTACACAGCGTGAGAAAGTTCTTTGGAATTTTCCCACACTGTGTAAAATGACACAGAGCACTCTGATTGGTGGATTAAGTAACCAGAATGTTATGAGTCAAATTAGACAGCATGGGAAAATTCCAAAGAACTTTCCCACGCTGTGTAAAATGACACAGAGCATTAGGTCCCCCCCCCCCAATTTCTATTCATGGCCCCCACCCACCGCTCAGGGGAGGGGGCCGGGGGGAGGACAGTAGGTCCCCCCTTATTGATATTTAGGGCCCCCACCCACTGCTCAGAGGTGGGGGCCGGACAATAGGTCCCCCCCTTGTTGGTATTTAGGGCCCCCCACCCGCCGCTCAGGAGGGGGGAATTTTTTTATTTATTTTTTAACAGTGAGCAGCCACAGGTTGCTCACTGTCTGTCTGTTTAATAGACATGCCCCTACTAGCTGGGTCACATGCTGCACTGGCCAATCACAGCCATGCCATTAGTAGGCATGGCTGTGATGGCTTCTAAGGGCACACGAGTCAAACACTTGTTGATTGGGTGCCCTGCAGCCTTTCAAAACGTGTCATTAAATTGCCGAACACCGAACTCCATTGATCCACTCTTGAACATTTTGTTGTCTTTCATGGAATATGCACATTAAACCATGATAAGATGATAAAGGCCTTTGCTCCACAATGTGTACTCTCCTCTTGATTCACATTATGCAGGAAAATAATCGCATTACTGTACCCTTACCACATCCCATTATTACAGCTTACTAAGGCTTTAGGTCAATGGGTGGACTTCACTACAGATTTATGGAGTGCTCCTAGTGGTCAGCATGCCTTTCTCTCCTTGGTGGAACACTGGTGGCAGCCCAGTGGTGGTGGCAGTGGAGGAGGCCCAACATCAGCAGTAAACTTGGAGATTTATTTCACACCAAACTGCAATTCTGCCAAATTCAGACTGATTGGCCAAAATTCCACATTCTGAGCCATCATGTGCCACTGCAGGAACTAACTGGGGCAAGCACAAACACGTTTTGTCTATTTGTGGATTCAGAGTGACTTTTTCTTGAGGAGAGGTGAGCTGGATCTCTTGTTAAATCAAAAGGTAGTAAAAAAAAAATACAAATGATGGTTAAGGGCGGGGGCGTACCTAGAGCATTTGGCACCCGGGGCGGATCCTGCACCCCACCCAAAAAAAAAACCTGTAAAATTTTTTAAAGGTTTTCTTTCTTTTTTTTTACAATTTGTAAACTTTGCAAAACCGCTGTCAGCCCCTCCTACAAAACCCTTGTCCTGCCCCGCCCCTCCTACAAAACCTCTGTCCTGCCCCTTCTACAAATCCTGTACTGCCCCGTCTACAAAACCCCCGCAACCCCCTTCCACAAATCCCCTGCTTATCCCCCCTTATAAAGACTCCTGTCCCAATACAAAACCCCCGCCCCCTTCTACAAAATCCCTGCAGCCCCACACACACATTTACAGGCAGACAGTCACACACTCAGTTACAGACAGACAGTCACACACTCAGTTACAGGCAGACACAGTCACAGGCAGACAGTCACACATACACATTTCCTCCGTGCGGCACAGCCTAACTACCATGGGACACTGTGCGGCCACAACTCACACAGCCCCCTCCAGCCAGGGCCGGTGCAAGGATTTTTGCCACCCTAGGCAAAAGTAAAGTTTGCCGCCCCCCCATGTGACATCACAATGCCCCACCCATATTATATGCCATGTTAACTAACACCAGTGCTGCAGTGCCGCCATGTTTACATTAAAAGGCCTGCAGGGACAGGCTATAGACACCAGAACCACTACATTAAGCTGAAATGGTTCTGGGGAGTATAGTGTTTCTTTAATGTGAGGTAAATTAGAGCTTAGTGCCACGAATAATATACTAGATTGCCTACTTACAACCAGATGAGGATGATGATGGGCTCTAGCTGCAGTCTGGCTCCACTGGTCTGGTGCAGAACAGGCTCTCTGGAGGCGGTTTGTAACTGTGGTCACAAAAATCAATGTTCTGGGAGAACGGGAAGCAGCTCCATTTTTTGGGGGTCCTTTACACAGCTCATGGTCTGGGTCCCAGGGTCCACCTTCATGTTCCACCAATGAGTTTGTTCACAGGGGGTGGAGTGTGTAAGGGATGTCCTGATATGTGTGTAAGGAATGCATTGTGTGAAATTGTGTTTGTATGTGTAAGGGCTGCAAGGTGTGTTTCTGTGTATGTATGGGATGCATTGAGTGTGTGTATAAATGCATTGTGTGTTTCTGTGTGTGTAAGGGATGCATTGTGTGTAACGGTTGCATTGCTTGTGTATGTGTGTCTGTGTGTGTAATGCATTGTGTGTTTTTCTGTGTGCAAGGGGTGCATTGTGTGTATGTGATGAATGTCAATCTCTCCTCCCGCTCCAATTTCCTTCTCCTCCTCCCAATTTCTCTTCCTCTCCCCCCCTGATTTCTCTTTCCCCCCTCCTAATATCTCTCCCCCCCTCCTAATTTCAATTTCTCTCCCCCCCTCCTAATTTCTCTCTCACCCCCCCTCCTAATTTCTCTCCCCCCTAATTTCTCTTTCCCCCCTAATTTCTCTCCCCCCCTCCTAATTTCTCTCACACCCCCCTCCTAATTTCTCTTTCCCC
>OW240916.1:104728634-104934434 GCA_933207985.1 Pelobates cultripes
TTCCCAGTTCAAGAGAAGTGAGCAATAGAGGAGACAAAAGTAGATTAAATAAAACAACTATAATGCAAGCATGGATTTTCCAGACACTTTGACTACTGAGGTAGACATGCCAGCATGAGACTGGGTTTTGGATATACAGTTGTTAAAAATATATATATTTTTTAACTTTTTGAAGGAAGAAAATCCTTCTCTTGGGTAGTGTGGTGTTTAGTAACAAAGAGACAATAGTTTCTATTTTCAAGCCTGGGTTTTGAATTTAGTGTGAAACTAGGTTTAGCTTTCTGTTATATCTAACTTACAGCTACTGACAGATGAACTTAAAACTCCTCTTCCTTGGACATAAGGACTGCTGACACTATCCATAGTGTTCTGCCTGAGGCTGGAATTAAGACACACTGGAGACAATTGTTTCTTCACATCCATGCTGCAATAACCTATGTTGCTCCCACAGGTGTTAAAGCTCCTTTTACCTTATCTAGTTAAAGTGTTATACCTTCTTCGTGCATCCCTCTCCAAGAATCAACTAAGGGAGAGTGCAGCAGAGTTTACTTTGTGGGGGCCATCATAGCCCCACACTCTTAACTCTTAACATAAGTAAAAACTGAACACAGAGTATCAAAGTAGTGTTACCAATGTTTGTTGTGGCAACAATTACGAATCAAGTGATTATAATTCAGTTTCCCTCACAACTGCACATATAGCACTTTTATATATGGCCAAGAATCTACTACGCAATGAATATGATGACCCAGAGAAATTAGAAGAGTAGAGTGTGGAAAGAACAGGCAGCAGCCTATTTTTTCTATGGCAGATTGTGAATTTCAAAGATTAGGCTAAAAGAGCCAAATTGGAAAGAAATCTCTAACTCTGCTATGCTTAATATAAATAAAATTACTCCTGCTGCTCCTTTTTTATTCAAAAGCCTTTCAGTATGGTTTATCCTACCTGACTGAGTATTTGCAAACTTGCTAACTCCACAGATGCAGTTGTTATAGCACTGTTTTTTTCCTCACTGGATGGTAACTAAGTAAAACGTCAGTGGACATGGGCAACTGATGACTCACTCACTCTTTCCCCCCTGAGAAGAACATAGCTTTCCTACACATCCAGTTTGTAGCATGATTGATAATCCTTTAGTGAGGGAAATACTAGTGCTCTATCATCAGCTTCTGCAAAAAGAATGAATGCAGGAATGAAAGGAAACAGTAGGGGTGAATTTGATGAGCCACTTACCCACTCTACCCTTTATTTTTATTTATTTTTTTAAATTTTAAAACACATTTTTCCAATTTAATGACTTTAATGCTGCTGCTGAAGTACATTTTTTTTTTAAATAAATAGAAGCTAACTGATGATACAACCTGGATTTGTGTAAATGCTTTCCAGGATGGAATGGGTGAATGGGTAGTCAATTGCCTATTTCCTTTTTACTTTCATTTTTGGATACATCCTCTATTTTTAATATAAAATTACTCCTGCTCTCTATTTTACACAAGGCAAGATAGCAACAGGAAAAAACACAATAAATCATATTGGTGAGTTCCCTCACTTATTTTTTTTTTTTTTATCCAGATATATAATAATCTTTGGCAAAAATGCCAGGTATTACAAAGCCATTAGATTAGACAATTGTAACTATAGCCTTAGGACCAGAGATATTACCAGAAACAGAACTAGACATATGACTATGGCATTGGTACCTCGTTTCTCCAGACCTGTTGTTCCTGACCTCCCTACACAGTCTGAACCCCAACCTTTGCAGTTGGGGGTCACTAGACTGTCAGACGCAGAAAGACAATACAGGAGAAAAGAGGGTCTATGTCTTTCTGCATCTGTGGTATAAAGGAATAAATGATGAGTGCTTGTCCAATATGACCGGAAAACTTCAGCACCTAAGAACCTTAAGGGGATAGGTCTTAGGTGTGATGGATACGTCCTCTGGTAACAACCAAAATAGGTTTCTCCTTGATATTATCGTATTGTGTAACAAAAATAACTTTTCATGCAAAGCCCTGATGGACTCAGGTGCATCAGGAAAGTTCGTTGACATAAACTTTGTTAAAAAAAACAGTTAATACCGTTCAAGGAGAGATCATCACCTCTTGCTGTTGAGGCTATTGAGGGGAGATCTCTCACTCAGCCCTTGATTACCCATGACACCTTGCCTATTAACATTTCTATTGGAGCTCTACACAAGGAAAACATTACATTCCAGATAATTACTTCTCCTTCTTGTCCCATTATATTAGGATTTCCTTGGCTCACTAAGCATAATCCTCATATTTACTGGGCAAAGGGAGAAATACTGGAATGGGGTAAAGAATGTACAGAGAGAAGTGTATTACCCATTACCAAAAGAGTGGGCATCGTTACTTTACCCAGACTCAGACTCCTGAGATTCCCATGCAATACTGGGAGGTTAAGGAGGTATTCAGTAAGAATCAGACCAATATCTACCTCCTCACAGACCATATAACTGCTCCATAAATCTGCTACCTGGCGCTATGCTGCCTAAGGGGGCAGTGTATGCTTTATCTCCACAGGAGAGTAGAATAATGCAAGAATACATTACAGATTCCTTAAGTAAGGGCCACATATGTAAATCATCCTTGTCTGCTGGTGCAGGGTTCTTTTTTGTATCTAAAAAGATGGTGAATTACGTCCATGCATTGATTACAGAGCATTAAACAAAATCACCATAAAAAATGCCTATCCCATTCCCCTCATCTCTGAATTATTTGACAGACTCCAGGGTACTAAAGTCTTTGCTAAACTAATAATAAATACAATATATCAGTGTATACACCCTACCCAGTGCAAATATAAAAATCAGATAATATCAACATATGATGTACTGTAATAGAATGGTACCTAAAATATACAAATAGAATACAACTTAGTGTGAACTGTATAATATTAAAAAGTGGTGAACAGGTATAGGACTACCACTCATATTCTCCAGATCCATACCAGGCTCTGTGTGACAGATTCAAAGGTGCCAATACAGGCTAACGATCCCACTGACAGTAGTAGAAGATGGTGATGAGACTCCCGATGGGTTTTGAAGACAATTTATTGCAAGTATTAAAAAACAACAACTCTAGGTACTATGAGAGTGGAACCAGCTGGTTCTTTATCGTAGGTTCATAGGCAACATCTTTTTTATTTGGCGAGGTAGTGAGAAATCATTAAAATCCTTTTAGATTTTTTAAATCTTCAGCACTCAGATATTAAACTGACTAGTGAATGTAGCAGGTCCAACATCAACTTCCTTGATCTAACTATATCTTTTGAAAACCAAGCCATTAAAACTAAAACTTGTTTCAAGAAGGTCAACGTCAATGGTTACATTGACACATCCAGCTGCCATTACAGCCCGTGGCTGCAGAATATCCCTAAGGGCCAGTTTTTGCGGCTATACAGAAACTGCAGTGATGTGGCAGTATTTGAAGAACAAGCAGTTTTTCTGAAAAAGAGACTTATTGAAAAGAAATATGGAACTGGATGATTGTACAAATACTATCAAATTTATTGACCATAGTGATATTTTAAATAAAAAGAATTCTAGAAATGAAAAGGGAGGCGATAACCAAATTGCCTATTTTAAACTACAGTGAAAATGCTAAACAGGTACAACATATTGTAAGTAAATATTGGCATGTCCTTAAGTCAGATCTGAACCTAAAGGGGATTATTGGAGAAAAGCCACAAATAATATATAAAGGGGCAAAGAAATTGAAACAACATCTAACCACTAGATTTATAAAAGATAAAAAAAACAGAAAAAGATTTTATTTGGTGTAGAGAAGGGTTTTTATCCTTGCAAATCATGTATAGCCTGCAGAAAAACTCTTTTTAGAAAACAGAAACATACAAATTTCACCTCATACGCCACTAATCACACTTTTAAAATCCATGAAAGATCCAGGATGCACTCTCAGGTCTTTTTGTCAAAATATAGTGTGATTTATTTAAATGATGTGCATACAGCAAACAAAAATCGACCTTTCGACCCGTGCGGGTCTTTTTCAAGATTACTGCATCAACATTAACAGTGAATATATTACTGCATCAACATTAACAGTGAATATATATATCAAAAATATCAATAAACTTACCAATCAATTGCAGTGTTGTCCCCCTCACTGATACCACCCGGAAGTGTACTAGGACCGCCTTCATGACGTCATCACATACTGACGTTGGGCGGATTGGAAACGTGATCGCTATGGTTACCACTAATGCTAATGTGCAGGACCGAGATCCTGTGTAAAGTGAAGCAAAGCCGTGGGGTATAATAAGAACATTTCAAAACGGAGGATCGTCTGGATTAAAGAATAATTGACAAAGACATGTCTAAATACTTGTAAATGTACTAATAAGCTACAGAAATGAAAAAAGGGGGAGGTGAAGTGCAATTGTGTTTAAATATCAGTGAAAGACCTAAAAAATCATGTTATGAAGTGACACACAAAGAAAGGTGCAAGTGATGATTCCAATCGTGGCATAATGGTACATGATTGGTAATACAAATATACATAAATACAATCGAAAAGTAATAATAATAAAAAAAATTAATCATAATAATAATAAACTATATTATAATAAACATTGTTTATCAGAAGCAGAGCCTGTGTGTAGCTTAATATATGTAAAAACATATGACTGCTCTATAAAACGTAAATAGTATTAGACTTATCAGTGATAGAGCTATACATGTAAAGCCATGGAAGACTGGCAAACACGAAATATATAACTCAACCTACCTCCTATTGAGGTGTAGTTGCCATGAAAGCATATGAATCATCTGTACTGTTGAAAAAAGATAATGTGACCTAAATAGTCGTTTCCTGCAGGAACAGCAGAAAAACCACAACACAACAGTGGAGACTGCATACAAATAGCTTATAGGAGGGGAACTACACTGAGTTCTGTTTTAATTGCATAAAGGAAAAATAGGTGCACACCAGAAACTTATTGTATATACATTATAGTTACACTGTGGGGGGTGGGGAGGTCCATTAGAGAACTAAAATCCCTACGTGGGGTAGTTCTAGAGAGATTTGAAATAAAGTTATAATACAGGTGTCGCAGAGTTAAATGTATTATACACAGTATACCCACATCAGACCCTCTACTACAATACTGTTCTATATGTATCTTTTAGATGCCCAGATTTTATGATCTAATGACTGCTCTTCATCTCTCTAGACCTCTAGCTCAGTATATACAACTGGGGGTTCAGTAGTGGTTTAGTTTCTCACTACATTTGCTGCTTATTTCGGCAGATCTCGCCTTTGGCGTATAATTCTTTCTTGTTCTTCTCACTATAATACACAGGAGGTGTATAGACTGGTTGCTATGGCTACGGCATCACTAATTAGAACACTTCCCCTCATGCACTCTGAGCATGTCACGGACGTCACCGCACGCATTACGGCAATGCGCAGGCGCAAACGGCAGCGGTCACTTCCAGGTTTGGAACACAGATGGGCGCGATCACACACCGTTGGTAAGTCACTAATTTCCTATGACTTATATTAATGCACTGTATGTTTTTTCATTTGATCTTGATAAAGACCCATGAGGGTTGAAACGTTGATTGTACACGTTAATACACTTTGTAAAAGTTTCCCAAGGAGTGCTCTATTTATTTTTTATTTATATATGCGCTGGAAGCACCCCGGTGGTCCCTGTTGAACAGCTTTAATATTAATGGTGAGTGCCTGAGACGAGGTCCGTCACTCAGCCTGTCAGAGCGAGCACATGTGCTCAGTATAATTACCTTCCTCCTCCCTGCATTTCCTGGTTCTGTGTGAAGTGCAGGGAGCCGGAACAGTGATGATCCTGCCCCCTGTGTAAAAAATAAATAAAGTTAATTTAAAATCCCACCCCCCCTTTACCCATTTTAATAAAAAATTAACCCCTTCCCTGCCAATTGATCACTGACTACAGTGATCAATTGGTAGGGATTACATTTTGCTGTCATCTGATTTTTTTTTAACCCCTGAGGGTTAATTCTTTTTTTTTAACCCTCCAGGGTTAAATTTATTTAATTAATTAATTTAAATATTTTCAAATTATATATTTACCTGGGGTTGTTGGAAGTTAGTGGGGAATTGGGGGATTTGGTGTTAGGCTAACTAGGGGTTAACGTTAAAAAGTTTTAAAATAAACTTTAAAAAGTAAAAAATTAAGCTAAAAAAAGTTTTAATAATGTTTAAGTAAAAAAAAAAACCTTTACCCAGTCTAAATAAAAACTAACCCCTTCCCTGCCAGTCGATCACTGCCTACAGTGATCAAAATACAGATCACAGTATACTGTGATCTATTTTTTTAACCCCTGAGGATTAACTTTTATTTATTTTTTAACCATCAGGAGTTCAATTTATTTAATTAATTTAAATATTTTATAATTATATATTTTGCTAGCTGTGGTGGGTGGGTGGGTGGGAGTTATGGGAAAATGGGGAATTTACTGTTAGTGCTGCTTACTGCTAGTTAGGGGTTAATGGTAAAAAAAAAGCTTAGAAAAATGTTAAATCTGTAAAAAAGTTTTAAGAAAGTTTAGGAAAGTTTAAAAAAATTAATAAGCAAAACAAAAGTTTAAAAACTAGTTTTTAAAAGTAAAAAAGTTTCAAAAAGTAAAAAAATACATTTAAAAACACTCATTACCACTACACCTGGAACAAACTAGAGAAAAAATTATCCCACGCTAAAGTTCAAAATATGCCTTTTGATTTACCCCAAGGTGTATTCTTTAATAAATAGTATGTGTTTGTGGGGAAGTTTCAATAACCAACTGTCTAAACTACTCCAAATTGGAACATGGACACAGTGTAAAACCTGGCAAAGGTACATACGGTGGTATTGCTGTACTCAGACAACATAGCTGAGCAACATATTAAGTATTATACAGTCGTAGCACACATAAGGTTTGCAAAATATACTGTGCAAACTCACTTTGTGTGTCAAAAAGACAGAAAAAACACTTATTACCACTACACTTGGTACAAGCTAGAGGAAAAATTATCTCAGGCTAAGGTTCAAAATATTCCTTTTGAAATACCCTGGGATGTCTTCTTTAAGAAATGGTATGGCTTTATGGGGTATTTGGATTATATAGCTTGGTAAAATACTCTATAATGGGACATGAGCACAGCGTAAAAATGAAAAAGTTTGAAAAAAACTGGAATTTCCTTTTGAAATACCCTGGGGTGTCTACTTTAAGAAATGGTAGGCCTTTGTGGGGTAGTTTGAATTTAAACCCTGCTAAGATGCTTGGAAATTGCACATAGGCCCAGCGTCAAAATTCAAAGTTCTGTAAAAACTGATATGGCTTGGTTTCCTATATGGCACTGTAGCTTCACGAAATAGTGCCAAAGACATTCGTTGGGGGTGTCTTTTTACTCAGAAGACTTAGCCAAGCATAATTCGGGGTGTTTGAGCTTAGTGGCACATGTGAAATATACGAAATGCCCAGCAAAAATGCAATCCATATGTAAAGAACGCACAAAATTATTTTTTACCACATACTTTGGCATATATTGGTGAAAAAATGGGGGCATGGTAAGGCACAATATGCACCTTATGAGATACCCTGGAGTGTCTACTTTTACAAATGGTAGGCTTTTGTGGGCTTTTTTGAACAGTCAAACTGTTATAATACCCCAAATGGAAGCATAGGCTCATTAAATCCGTCTCTCAAAATTCTACTGTGAATACTGAAAAGAACAAGCCTCCTATATGGCACTGTAACTTCACAAAATAGTGCCAAAGACATACAATGGGGGTGTCATTTTACTCAGCAGATGTAATTGAACACAAAATAAAACTTTGTTTAGGAATAGCACACACCAACTTTACAAAATACACATGAGAATTTCTTTGTTATAAGTTTGTGTGCCAAAAACAAAAAAAACACAATTTTACTCCAATATTTAGCAGAGATTGACGGTGAAATGGCTACGTAGAAAGTGTCAAAACAACCCTAGGTAACTAGCTTGTGATGTCTACTTTATATAAATATATACTTTTGTGTGGCAATTTTGTTTTCTTTTATGGCTATTAAGCTTACAAGACAAACATACCAAATTCTAAAATCGCTCCACATTAAAAGTTTATTTTACTCCTTGTGCTTTGTGACCTGTAACTACCAAAAAAAACTTAAAATCCCAGACACATTATATATTCTGTAAATCAGAACAACTAAATGAATTTATTTTTAATTACTTTCCTTAACCTGCACTAATTATGCACACATTATTATTGCAAAAACTGTAAAAGAACACACATTTTTTAATTGTTTTGCATTTTTCTGTTATTTTATTTAATAAATAAGCATTTATATATATGTGTGTTACATCAAATTAAAGCCCTTTCTGTCCTTTAAAAAACAATATATAATATGTGTCGGTGCAATAAATTAATAAAATGCAAATTGCAGTTTAACGCAAACAGCAAAAAATGAAAAAATTGCTGTTGTCATTAAGTGAAAGACAACCTTCTGAAGCTCTGTCCTTAAGGGGTTATATACATCCTGGGGTTAATTCCTTAAGGACTGGACTGTACATTTGCAACCAGGCCTCCTTTTACACTTTTGTGGTGTTTGTGATTAGCTGTAATTTTCCACTCTCTCATTTACTGTTCCTATACAAATTATATATAGTTTTTTTTCAGGACAAAAAAGGCTTTCTTTACATACCATTATTTATATAATCTCATGTAATTTAATTTAAAAAAAATGATGAAAAATGGAAAAAAATACATTTTTTTTAACTTGAAAAATCTTTTACTCATCTACAAAAGCGAATTAAAAATACTGCAAAATAGATTCAAAATTTTGTGCTGAGTTTTAAAATACCCAGTGTTTACATGCTTTTTTTTGCAAGTTATAGGGCTATAGGTACAAGTAGGATATTGCGGTTTCAAAATATAAATTTTTTCAAATTTATCAATAGTGACATTGTAACACTATTATCTGTCATAAATCTCTGAATAACACCTCACATGTACATATTTTTTTTAAAGTAGACAACCAAGGGTATTCAATATGGGGTATGTCCAGTTTTTTTTAGTAGCCACCTAGTCGCAAACACTGGCCAAATTTAGCGTTCATATTTGTTTGTGTGTGAAAAAAGTAAAAACGAAATTGAATGCTAATTTTGGCCAGTGTTTGTGACTAAGTGGCTACCAAAAAAGACTGGACATACCCCGTTTGCAATACCTTGAGTTGTCTTCTTTTGCAAATGGTATGCCATCATGGGGTTAATTCTCATTCCTGGGCTACCATACGCTCTCAAAGGCAACGTAACCAACCTGGCCATTTTCAATGTAAAAATATTTGACCCATATATTTGACCCTGTAACTTTCAAAAACGCTATAACATCTGTACATGAGGGGTACTGTTATACTCAGGAGACTTTGCTGAACACAAATAGTAGTGTTTCAAAACAAGAAAATGTATCACAACAATTATATCATCAGTAAAAGTGCTGTTTGTGTGTGAAAAATGCGGAAAAAGTCAATTTTACTGACAATATTATTTCTGTGATATGTTTTACTGTTTTTAATCACTAACATTTGTGTTCAGTGAAGTCTCCCGAGTAAAACGGTACCCCCCATGTACAGGTTTTAGGGTGCCATAGAAAGTTACAGGGTAAAATACAGTGCAAGCAAATTAAATTCTCTGGACTTTTGGTCTGGGTTGGCAAACACATCCCTCAAATTGCAATTAATAAAATTACTTAATTATGTAAGAATATTACATAAGTACGCACGTAAAATTTAAATATATATGCATATTTATATATTTGAAGTCTACGTGTATATTTATACAATTATTTATGTAATTTTGTATATGGACATATGTATATTTCGTATTATTTTTATTTATTTATATATACATAGATATATATATATATATATATATACAATTTCATTCTAAGTGTATTTTGATATAAATAAATATATTTTAATATCAAAATACAGTTAGAATAAAATTTCATATAGATATATAATTTTTTTTTTTTTATAATAATTTAAATTTTTTTTAATTTTATTTAATCTACTTATTATTTGTATTTTATAATAATATATATACAATATATATAGCGATAGTTATTTTATATATTATATATATATATGTGTGTAATTTAATTATAAGTGTATTTTTATATAAATATAAGTACATATTAATATAAAAATACACTTAGTATGAAATTATATATATGATATATAGACATATATTATACAGTTATAATATATGTCTATATATCATATTAATATACACATATATAATTATTATTTTTTTATTAACATTAACAGTTATTTTTTTAATGATTTTACACTAGCAGGGAGACCGCCTGTCAGCACAGACAGTCCCCCTGCAGGCATACACGTGGACACCTATTGTGACCATGTGACTGCTCTGTTGAGCGATCACATGGCCACAGGGGTCCTAATCCGCCATGGGGAGACTATCTGGGCTGCAGGCAGTCTCCCCACACCGGGAGCACCGCTGATCGCCGCCTGGGGAACGACGGCGATCGGGTCGGCAATGGAAAAATGCAGATGACGGTCCTGAACCGTCCTCGGTCGTTAAGGGGTTAAAGATCATATGCCTCTCTGAACAATGCAGTTGAAATATAAACTCCCTCACAGACCACCCCATTCACCTTATCACAATGGGAAGCACCATTATATCAGTTACACTGCCTGCAAAGTATTTTTAGCTATGTATAAGGTTTATATTATAACGGTGAAGCTCCTACACACTATTTGCTTTTACTATACATTTTGTTTACTAAACTAGACCTCAGGAGTGCATATAATTTGGTAAGGATTAAGGAGAATCATGAGTGGAAAACGGCATTTAACACTAGGAGTGGGCATAATGAATACCTGGTCATGCCATTCGGGTTATTAACAATGTACTCAGAGACTATATTTATTAATTTGTCCTAGTATACCTGGATGATATACATGTTTATTCCTCTGACCTTTAGACTCACCACAAACATGTCAAACAAGTGCTGCAAACCTTGCTTGAAAAGCCTTTGGGTTTCAGATAGATCCTAATAAACTAGAGGCTGTTCTACATTGGCCATTGCCCAATGGATTAAAAGCTAAATCCAAAGATTTATTGGGTTTGCTAATTATTACGGAAGATTTATCAAAGGGTTCTCTTCTGTGATCGCTCCCATCACCAATATGACACGTAAGGGGGCTTATTGTACGATATAGTCTAAGGAAGCTAGAGAAGCTTTTGAACTTCTCAAACAAAGGTTTGCTTCTGCTGACATATTGATACATCCTGACACCAGCAAACCTTTTATACTGGTGGTTGATGCCTCTGAAACAGGGGTAAGGGCTGTTCTATCTCAGAGGGAGAGTCAGGATACTCCATTATACCCACGTGGGTACTTTTCTAGAAAGTTGTCCCCGGCCGAGCATAATTATGATATTGGCAACAGGGAATTGTTTGCCATTATACTAGCACTTAAAGAATGGTGACACCTTTTTAGAGGGTTCCAAGGATCCCCTTTTGATCATCACTGATCACAAGCATTTTATAAAATAATAGAGGTCCAGGCACTCCTTGGTTCAAGACAGGTACTTTATTAAGAACCACAGCAGCAACGTTTCAACCCCAAAAGGTCTTTGTCAAGCACCCTGGCTTAGATTTATGGGGAGTGAGTGCAGTTCCACACATACTACTAAATGATCACAAAAATTTGGCATATACTGGTGATACTAAACAACTGTCTTCTAGACAGGCCAGATGGTCTTTGCTCTTGTCCCGCTTTAATTTTATTATCACTTACAGACCTGGTCCCAAAAATGTTAAAGCTGATGCCCTCTCTAGACAGTTTGATATTGAATCAGAACAAGATCAAGAAACGTCCACTTTTGTTCCTCTGGAGTGTATCATTGCTTTCACTGTTCTTTCCTTGTCATTCCCATTGATTTGTGCTGTCATGGCAGCTCAGGCCCAGGCACCTTGCAATAAGCCTCTGAATACATTGTTTATTCTGTTGTATGACAGAAATGAAATACTGAGGATATTCCACGACAATGTGACTCCGGGTATTAATAAGACTATTACCTCTGTCTCTAGATCTTTTTGGTGGAATTCACTCAGGAAAGATGTCAAGGAATATGTAGAGGCCTAGTCTGTGTGTGCAGTCTCTAAGGTTCTTCATAAGCTTCTGTGTGGCATGTTACAACCACTTCCTGTACCTTATCCCACTTGTCCATGCATTTCATCATGGAACTTCCAAGTTCAAGTGGCTATACCACCATCCTTGTGGTAGTTGACCGCTTTTCCAAGATGGCTCACTTTGTTCCACTAAAGAAATTGCCTTCCTCACAATACCAGGTTCTTATCTTTATATGAGAAATTGTCTGGCTTCATGGAATTCCACATAATATTGTTTCTGACAAAGGTTCTCAGTTTGCGTCACGGTCTTGGGGGGCTTTCAATAAACAGTTGGGCATTGAATTGTCATTTTCTTCTGCTTACCGTCCTCAAACAAATGGCACAGCTGAAATGGCTAACCAGTCATTGAAATTGTATTTGCGTTGTTTTATTAATAGCATTCAAGATAACTGGTCCAAATTACTTCCTTGGGCCGAGTTTGCTAGGAACAATGCTAACCATAACTCTTGCGGTTATAGCCCTTTCTTTGTTAATAACGGTCGTCATTCTACTGTACTGCTGGCTGTTTTCTCTGACACCGCTATGCCTGCTCTGGATGATCACCTCGCTGCTATTTGTGAGACTTGGACTAAAGTATAGTCTACTCTGGAAACTGCGGCTGCTCGTTTCAAATTTCACGCTGATAACAGGTGAGGTGCCAACCCTGTTAACCAAGTGGGTTACAGGGTGTGGTTATCATCATGCAACGTTAAGCTGAAGGTTCCTAGCATGATGTTTGCTCACAGGTTCCTTGGTCCATTTCATGTCATCCAAAGAATTAATCCTGTCTCGTATTCTTTGGCACTTCTTGCCTCTTTGCATATTCCCAATACTTTCCATGTTTCCTTGCTCAAACCACTTATTTGCAATAGGTATACTGTCCCCAGTATTCCACCTCCCCCATTGGTTGTTTCTGGACAGGAGGAGTATGATGTCTCTGCCATAATCAATTCCAGGTTTTCTCATGGTTCCTTGCAATATTTGGGGTATGGGCCTGCCGAGCACTCTTGGGTTCCAGCTTTTGATATTCATGCTGGCCGCAAGATTCACTCTTTTCACACCAAGTTTCCTCTCAAACCTGGTCCTGCCCGCCTGGTGGGTGGTCTTCAGGTGGGGGGTAATGTAACATGTTCAGCCGCACCTTGCGGCATTTTTTTCCTTTTACTCATTGTCCTGTCGTGGTTTCCCTTAGTGGTTGTCCAAGAGTTCCTGAGCATTTAATTCTGGTTATTGACTTTGGCTTAGTTTTGACTACCCTGTATTCTGGTATCCTTGACTTTTGGCTTTCCCTAATCGTTGTGTCTCTTTCTGTGTCCCTGACCTCAGCAAGTATTCTGACTATTCTCTGGTATGTTAAGTCCGGCCATTCTAAGGCCTGGTAAGACTTTACCTTTAGTCCTAGGTGTGATACAGTTCTGCGTGCTGGATCAACTAGTAATCCTGACAAAAAAAAATTGTAGCAGTTTTTTCATGCATGCACGCACAATCATAGTCCCCTTTTTCCTGCTGCTGTTGCTGTTCTGGCTGCCTGAATGGCTTTCATGAATTTATTTTGACCAAGCCAAGCACCAGCATGAACAAGTTATTCCGACGCCCCTTTTTTTTTTTCCTGAAGAACTGCACTTATTCATCCTACACACATCTACTAAATACAGATGGAGTTTTTTTTTAAATATATGATGTTATTAATAGAACTATATGAAATAATCACTGTCTATATGAAAAATATTCAAAAGAACTGCCACATGTAAGGTAAGATAATTTCAATCCATATATAGAGGCAACTATTAAATAATACCTAAGAATGAAAATGAACTGAAATAAAATGTGATTTCTGCTTAACTCCATGACAAGACATGGATGAATCCTAGTATTTAAAAATAGTTATTTGTTTTCTGTCATGAATGGTTTTCATGTTCAATTCTGCCTTTATTCAGTATTCTATATCATACCACTGTGTTACAGTGAGGGAAAAAAGTATTTGATCCCCTACTGATTTTGAATGTTTGTCCACTGACAAAGAAATGATCAGTCTATAATTTTAATGGTAGGTGGAGACAAAATAACAAAAAAAATCCAGAAAAGCGCATGTCAAAAAAGTTATAAATTGATTTGCATGTTAAGGAGTAAAATAATTATTTGATTCCCTATCAATCAGCAAGATTTCTGGCTCACCATGTGTCTTTTATACAGGTAATGAGCTGAGATTAGGAGCACTCTCTTAAAGCTCCTAATCTCAGCTCGTTACCTGTATAAAAAACACCTGTCCACAGAAGCAATCAATCAGGTTCCAAACTCTCCACCATGGCCAAGACCAAAGACCTGTCCAAGGATGTCAGGGACAAGATTGTAGACCTACACAAGGCTGGAATGGGCTACAAGACCATCACCAAGCAGCTTGGTGAGAAGGTGAGAACAGTTGGTGCGATTATTCGCAAATGGTGCTCCATGCAAGATCTCACCTTGTGGAGTTTCAATGATTATGAGAACAGTAAGAAATCTGTCCAGAACTACACGGGAGGATCTTGGTAATGATCTCAAGGCAGCTGAGACCATAGTCACCAAGAAAACAATTGGTAACACACTACGCTGTGAATGACTGAAATTCTGCAGCGACCACAAGGTCCCCCTCCTCAAGAAAGCCCATGTACAGGCCCATCTGAAGTTTGCCAGTGAACATCTGAATGGTTCAGAGGAGAACTGGGTGAAAGTGTTGTGGTCAGATGAGACCAAAATCGAGCTCTTTGGAATCATCTCAACTTGCCAGGTTAGGAGGAGGAGGAATGCTGCTTATGACCCCAAGAATGATAATGATTCCCACCGTCAAACATGGAGTTGGAAATATTATGCTTTGGGGGGGGGTTCTGCTAGGGGGACAGGAGAAATTCACCACGTTAAAGGGACGATGGATAGACCATGTACCATCAAATCTTGGATGAGAACCTCCTTCCCTCAGCCAGGGCATTGAAAATGGGTCGTGGATGGGTATTCCAGCATGACAATGACCCAAAACACACAGCCAAGGCAACAAAGGAGTGGCTCAAGAAGAAGCACATTAAGGTTCTGGAGTGGCCTAGCTAGTCTCCAGACCTTAATCCCATGGAAATCTGTGGAGGGAGCTGACGATTCGATTTGCCAAATGTCAGCCTTGAAACCTTAATGACTTGGAGAGGATCTGCAAAGAGGAGTGGGACAAAATCCCTCCTGAAATGTGTGGCTAACTGCAAGAAACGCCTGACCTCTGTGATTGCCAAAAAGGGTTTTGCCACCAACTACTAAGTCAAAGGGATCAAATACTTATTTCACTCATTGACATGCAAATCAATGTATAACTTTTTTGACATGCGTTTTTCTGGATTTTTGTTTTGTTTTGTTATTCTGTCACTCTCTGTTAAAATACACCTACCATTACAATTCTCGACTAATCATTTCTTTGTCAGTGGGCAAATGTTCAAAATCAGCAGGGGATCAAATACTTTTCCCCTCACTGTATATACTTTATGAAGAAGCATGCAAATGCAACAAATTATTTAAAAGAGACTCTAAGCACCTTAATCATTACAGGTTTTTGTAGGGGTTCTGATACACAGAAACTATCCCTTAAGTCTTAGCAGTGTAAAAACTGCCTTTTCTGAGAAAAGTCAGTGCTTGCATTGCTTCTTAATGCCAACTCTGACAACCACTAAAGGGACTTCCTTGTGTTTGGTCCTGCAATTTATTAACTATTTCAGTGTTGAGTTTTTAATCTAAATAACCCCTATAAGTTAGGAAAGACATTTATGTTCCTTTAACAATAAACAAATCTTTCAAGTCAAAAGGTGACCCTCTAGCTGCTACAACTATGATGCCTAGTCTGTAAACACTCCCCTCAACCCCCCCAAAAAAAAGAAAAAAGAAAAACTGGTAACTTATTTGTACAATGTAGGCCAACAAATAATGTAGCATGTTTTTAACTGAGCTATTTTGTCTACAATTAGCAAACTAGTTCTCAATTTATCTCAACTTACTGTTTGATAAACAGACACCAAATAAAGACTTCTCATAATATATTCCAGGAATCATATGCTTTTAGAGGATATAAGGTGAATTAAGATTTTTTTTAACCTAATGGAATTTTTAGATTATAAAACTATATTTAATATTTATGCAAGGCATATAAGCAGATGTCCTGCAGAGAGAAGAAGCTGGAATAAATATCAATTTGCTTTAAACTACATTAGAATTTTCTTGATATATTATTAAGAAAAGAGCATTGCATTAAAGTCTAAATCATGAATTCCAGAAATTGCTACAAATACAAAGCGAACATACAAAAGTTCAGTACTATAAAGCACAAATTCAAGTACAAGGAGTGGGTGGAAAGAAAATAACATTTTACTTCTGTAGAAGCACACAATGCTTGTAATATTAAGCTTAACAATTGAACTTCTTTTCTAAGTAGCATTTATGGCATAATTACTGAAACAATAAGATATTTTACTCTCACTGCAGGTTTATGGATTTGTGTTATATGTACTTACATTAAGTGTTTTATTTTTTGTGCCATACAGTAAATAATAATTTCTAAATTAAAATGGCTCTCATTTAACTGTCATAATTAATTAAAATTAAATGCATGTAATGATACTGAAATAAAATGAGGCAATAAAGCATTAAAAAAAATATTAGACATAGGCTATTCTATTAACTGAAATAATTTCAAGCATGTGGCACACATTTATAATAATAACATATAAAGAAAACAGACTCTTAAAAAAAACTGTGCAGATGAAAGCATAATGTAAGAAGAAATTGTAGTAGAACATGCCTTGTCAACAAATAAGTGTAACCTTTATTTTTATGTGAGTTTTCTTATTAGTTAAAAATGAATGAATGGGTTTTAGTACAGAAAATGAAAAGGCAATTTAATATGTCATGTTTTAAAACATAAAAAAAATATGTTTACTGCAATAATTTAAATGTAATTGAGTGCGATATACTTCTGACATTTCTTCTAGATCTGGTTGCCATAAAAAATTGATATATTAATATAAAAGATCAAGTAGACTATTACATCTGCAACACTGTCAATTTTCTTATATATGATCTGTCTGTCCAGGTGCTCATTATTTTCTTATTAAAATCATAGTTTTTTAATAATTAGGGTATGATATATCAAAATGCCAGAATCGGAAAATATAAAAGAAACTAGAAAAAAATGTTCAAGTCAGTGTCAATGTTGGACTCTTTTAAACTAGAAATAAAAAAATGAAGTGCAAAGTGTATTTTCAGAGCTCTGATCTACAAAAAGCATTTTAGAAGCGCCTTTAAAAATTTAGTTAAAAATTAATTTATATTGAGTCCTGAAATTATTTTGTTGCTTTTATATAAAAAAATAGTGAATACTTTCGGGGGCCTTGTTGTCTGACCGCCGAGTGAAATGGCCGCATAGTCAGAGAGCTCTGCACTAGTGATGTCGCGAACACAAAATTTTCGGTTCGCGAACGGCGAACGCGAACTTCCGCAACTGTTCGCGAACCGGGCGAACCGCCAAAGAATTCAATGGGCAGGCGAATTTTAAAACACACAGGGACTCTTTCTGGCCACAATAGTGATGGAAAAGTTGTTTCAATGGGACTAACACCTGGACTGTGGCATGCCGGAGGGGGATCCATGGCAAAACTCCCATGGAAAATTACACAGTTGATGCAGAGTCTGGTTTTAATCCATAAAGGGCAGAAATCACCTAACATTCCTAAATCACAATGGATATGGATTGATACCTGACATATGACATATTGACAAACAGCAGAATAGGGACAGTTCCCCCTACATAGGGTCACTTGGCAGGTATGGATTAACACCTGTCCTCAGAGACCATGATACACACTGACACAGAGCAGAATAGAGACTGTTCTCCTACATAGGGTCACTTGGCATATATGGATTGACACCTGTCCTCAGAGATCATGATACACACTGACACAGAGCAAAATAGAGACTGTTTCCCCTACATAGGGTCACTTGGCAGATATGGATTGACACCTGTCCTCAGAGACCATGATACACACTGACACAGAGCAGAATAGAGACTGTTCCCCCTACATAGGGTCACTTGGCAGATATGGATTGACACCTGTCCTCAGAGCCCCTGATACACACTAACACAGAGCAGAATAGAGACTGTTCCTCCTACATAGGGTCACTTGGCAGATATGGATTGACACCTGTCCTCAGAGACCATGATACACACTGACACAGACAGAATAGAAACTGTTCCCCCTACATAGGTCACTTGGCAGATATGGATTGACACCTATCCTAATGATCCCTGATACACACTGACACAGAGCAGAATAGGGACTGTTCCCCCTACATAGGGTCACTTGGCAGATATGGATTGACACCTGTCCTCAGAGCCCTGATACACACTGACACAGAGCAGAATAGAGACTGTTCCTCCTACATAGGGTCACTTGGCAGATATGGATTGACACCTGTCCTCAGAGCCCCTGATACACACTGACACAGAGCAGAATAGAGACTGTTCCTCCTACATAGGGTCACTTGGCAGATATGGATTGACACCTGTCCTCAGAGACCATGATACACACTGACACAGAGCAGAATAGAGACTGTTCTCCTACATAGGGTCACTTGGCAGATATGGATTGACACCTGTCCTCAGAGACCATGATACACACTGACACAGAGCAGAACAGAGACTGTTCCCCCTACATAGGGTCACTTGGCAGATATGGATTGACACCTGTCCTCAGAGCCCCTGATACACACTGACACAGAGCAGAATAGAGACTGTTCCTCCTACATAGGGTCACTTGGCAGATATGGATTGACACCTGTCCTCAGAGATCATGATACACACTGACACAGAGCAGAATAGAGACTGTTCCTCCTACATAGGGTCACTTGGCAGATATGGATTGACACCTGTCCTCAGAGACCATGATACACACTGACAGAAAGCAGAATAGAGACTGTTCCCCCTACATAGGGTCACTTGGCAGATATGGATTGACACCTGTCCTCAGAGACCATGATACACACTGACACAGAGCAGAATAGAGACTGTTCCTCCCACATAGGGTCACTTGGCAGATATGGATTGACACCTGTCCTCAGAGACCATGATACACACTGACACAGAGCAGAATAGAGACTGTTCTCCCACATAGGGTCACTTGGCAGATATGGATTGACACCTGTCCTCAGAGCCCCTGATACACACTGACACAGAGCAGAATAGAGACTGTTCTCCTACATAGGGTCACTTGGCAGATATGGATTGACACCTGTCCTCAGAGCCCCTGATACACACTGACAGAGCAGAATAGAGACTGTTCCTCTTACATAGGGTCACTTGGCAGATATGGATTGACACCTGTCCTCAGAGACCATGATACACACTGACACAGAGCAGAATAGAGACTGTTCCTTCTACATAGGGTCACTTGGCAGATATGGATTGACACCTGTCCTCAGAGACCATGATACACACTGACACAGAGCAGAATAGAGACTGTTTCTCCTACATAGGGTCACTTGGCAGATATGGATTGACACCTGTCCTCAGAGATCATGATACACACTGACACAGAGCAGAATAGAGACTGTTCTCCAACATAGGGTCACTTGGCAGATATGGATTGACACCTGTCCTCAGAGCCCCTGATACACACCGACACAGAGCAGAATAGAGACTGTTCTCCTACATAGGGTCACTTGGCAGATATGGATTGACACCTGTCCTCAGAGCCCATGATACACACTGACACAGAGCAGAATAGAGACTGTTTCCCCTACATAGGGTAACTTGGCAGATATGGATTGACACCTGTCCTCAGAGCCCCTGATACACACTGACACAGAGCAGAATAGAGACTGTTCCTCCTACATAGGGTCACTTGGCAGATATGGATTGACACCTGTCCTCAGGATCCCTGATACACACTGACACAGAGTAGAATAGGGAATGTTCCCCCTACATAGGGTCACTTGGCAGATATGGATTGACACCTATCCTAAGGATCCCTGATACACACTGACACAAAGCAGAATAGGGAATATTTACTAAATGCCAAACATTGTTATACAGGGGAATATTCAGTAAATAAGGATAAGGGGGGACCTACTGTCCTCCCCCCCGGCCCCCACCCCTGCATGGTGGGTGGGGGCCATAAATCTCAATGGGGGGGGACCTACTGTCCTCCCGCCCGCCCCCACCCATGAGCAGTGGGTGGGGGCCATAAAAATAATGAGGGGGGACCTACTGTATGATGTTGTATCGATCAGGTAGTGTAAGGGTTACGATCGCTTCACAGTGAGAGACCAAACTCCCCGTTTAACGCACCGCAAACAACCTCAAACAGTCCATTTGCACAACCGCAAACTCCCCATTTGCACAAGGTTGGATACCAAGCTAGCCATGTCCCGTTCCTTGTCCTCACTGATGTCATTGAAGGTCTCTTCCTCCACCCAGTCACGTACAACACCAAGGGTCCCCGAAAGGTGACAACAAGCCCCCTGGGACGGCTGCTGTGTTTGGTCTTCCACCTCCTCAAAGCCACCTTCCACACTTCTTCAGACTCCTCTCTCTGCGTTGCCTCTCTCTGCGTTATTATAAGGTGTGTTATGTAGTATTATTCCAATCAGTTTAATCCCTGTTACGTCCCCTATCAGTATATGGCATCGATTTTAGGAACCGGGAGATGGAAAAAGATGCTTGGTCGGTCCTCCTACTTCAAATTTGGGGCACTGCGCGTGCAATCTAATGTGCCACCAGATAGGAGTGGTGTGTTAAGTAGTACTATTCTTATCAGTTTAATCCCTGTTACGTCCCCTATCCGTTGATGTGGAGCAAGCGCAGCAGCAGAAGAGGACTCAGCCGAGGAGGTTATGGAAGAGGATGGAGTAGGAGGAGTAGAGGAGGTGGCAGCAGGCCTGCCTGCAAGTTGTGGCAGTGTCACCAACTCCTCTGCAGAGCCACGCATTCCATGCTTGGCAGCCGTCAGCAGGTTTACCCAATGCGCAGTGTAGGGGTGGCCTGCCTCTGCCTGTCATTTTTTTTTCGATTAGTGGTACTGTGCGTGCAAGCTACTGTGACACCAGATATGAGTGGCACTGTGAACTGGCAGAGGTTGGCAGAGTACGCTGCAGGGCTGACACACACCAGCTTTGAGACAACTAACTGCTATTCAATCTATAACAGAGAAAAAAGTTTTTTGGTTTTTAAATGCAAGCTATTGTGACACCAGATAAGAGTGGCACTTTGAACTGGCAAAGGTTGGCAGAGTACACGTTGTAGGCCTGACACACCCGCTTGAAGACAACTAACTGCTATTCAATCTATAACAGTGAAAAAAGTTTTTTGGTTTGTAATGCATGCTATTGTGACACCAGTGAGTGAGTGGTGGCACTGGGCAAATGGGCACAGTATACGCTGCGAGCCTGACACACAGTTGCTTGCAGACAACTAACTGCTATTCAATCTATAACAGTGAAAAAAAGTTTTTGGGTTTTTAAATGCACGCTATTGTGACACCAGTGAATGAGTGGTGGCACTGGGCAAGTGGGCACAGTATATGTTGCGAGCCTGACACACAGACGCTTGCAGACAACTAACTGCTATTCAATCTATAACAGTGAAAAATGTTTTTGGGTTTTTAAATGCACGTTATTGTGACACCAGTGAGTGAATGGTGGCACTGGGCAAGTGGGCACAGTATACGCTGCAAGCCTGACACACAGACGCTTGCAGACAACTAACTGCTATTCAATCTATAACAGTGAAAAAAGTTTTTTGTTTTTAAATGCAAGCTATTGTGACACCAGTGAGTGAGTGGTGGCACTGGGCACAGTATCCACTATGAGCCTGACACACCCGCTTTAAGGACACTGACTGCAATTCAATCTATAACAGTGAAAAAAGTTTTTTGTTTTTAAATGCAAGCTATTGTGACACCAGTGAGTGAGTGGTGGCACTGGCCACAGTATCCACTGTGAGCCTGAAACACCCACTTTGAGACAACTAACTGCTATTCAATCTATAACAGTGAAAAAAGTTTTTTAGTTTTAAATGCAAGCTATTGTGACACCAGTGAGTGAGTGGTGGCACTGGGCAAGTGGGCACAGTATACGTTGCGAGCCTGACACACAGACGCTTGCAGACAACTAAATGCTATTCAATCTATTACAGTGAAAACTATTTTTTTTTTAAATGCAAGCTATTGTGACACCAGTGAGTGAGTGGTGGCACTGGGCAAGTGGGCACAGTATACGCTGCGAGCCTGACACACAGACACTTGCAGACAACTAACTGCTATTCAATCTATAACAGTGAAAAAAGTTTTTTGTTTTTAAATGCAAGCTATTGTGACACCAGTGAGTGAGTGGTGGCACTGGGCAAGTGGGCACAGTATACGCTGCGAGCCTGACACACCCACTTTGCAGACAACTAACTGCTATTCAATCTATAACAGTGAAAAAAGTTTTTTGTTTTTAAATGCAAGCTATTGTGACACCAGTGAGTGAGTGGTGGCACTGGGCAAGTGGGCACAGTATCCACTGTGAGCCTGACACAGAAGCTGGCAGCAGTGGCAGACACTAACTGCTATTCAATCTATTACAGTGAAATACAGTTTTTTTTTTTAAATGCAAGCTATTGTGACACCAGTGAGTGAGTGGTGGCACTGGGCAAGTGGGCACAGTATACGCTGCGAGCTTGACACACAGACGCTTGGAGACAACTAACTGCTATTCAATCTATAACAGTGAAAAAAGTTTTTTGGTTTTTAAATTCACGCTATTGTGACACCAGTGAGTGAGTGGTGGCACTGAGCAAGTGGGCACAGTATACGCTGCGAGCCTGACACACAGACGCTTGCAGACAACTAACTGCTATTCAATCTATTACAGTGAAATACATTTTTTTTTAAATGCAAGCTATTGTGACACCAGTGAGTGAGTGGTGGCACTGGGCAAGTGGGCACAGTATTCACTGTGAGCCTGACACAGAAGCTGGCAGACAACTAACTGCTATTCAATCTATTATAGTGAAAAAAAATTTTTTTTTTAAATGCAAGCTATTGTGACACCAGTGAGTGAGTGGTGGCACTGGACAAGTGGGCACAGTATCCACTGTGAGCCTGACACAGAAGCTGGCAGGCAGGCAGGCAACTGCAATTACATTACACAGAAAAAAAAAAGCAGACTGATGTTATAGCCCTAAAATGGGCTTTTTGGGGTGCTGTCCTTACAGCAGAGATCAGATGAGTCCTTCATGCCTGTAGTGGACACACTAACCTAGCTATCCATTTCCCTATCAAATCAGTAGCAGCTACACTTTCCCTCCTCTCACTAAGCATGCAGCTTGAGAATGAATCTAAAATGGATGCTGTCCAGTAGGTGGGAGGGTCTGCTAGGTAGGGTGTGCTGCTAATTGGCTGGAATGTGTCTGCTGACTGTGAGGTACAGGGTCAAAGTTTACTCAATGATGACGAATAGGGGGCCGATCGAACCGCGCATATGTTCGCCGCCGTGGCGAACGTGAACATGCTATGTTCGCCAGGAACTATTCGCCAGCGAACCGTTCGGTGCATCACTACTCTGCACCTGAACCCAACTTTTAACAACCCAAGTAGCTGAGCATACCTTGTGCATATCTCTGCTCCTGATGTCCACCCGAAAGGCATACAAAATGTCACGTGGCAGCACGCTGCCACTGGCCGACCTTCGCCCATGCTGGCCCAAGAGGGCTCACCAGGATACTCAGAACCCACTTATCTCTGCCAAACAGACACCCAGGGCTATCCTCTGCTCCCTCGCAGAAGTCAAACACTTCCTTGCAGCAGAAATCGAGAGGTTGGCGAAGGAGGTAAAGGCCGAAATCCAGGCAGTAGGCCTCATAATGGATGCACTGGAATGCAGGATGGAACATGTCATTCAGGCACATAACCATGCAGCTACCATTACTAACAAGTGCCTGGAAAGGGTGACAGAACTGTAAATCGAGATTGGAGGATGCCTCTAACTGTTCAAGATGAAATAACATGAGGGTCAGAGGCCTTCCTGAGAATGTCCGAGATGCAGATCTGGAGGCTGTTCTATTAGCCTGCTTCAGAGTGGGCCTACCAGACATCCCTAACCACCTATGGCTCATAGACTGAGGATGCCAATGGTCCGCCATGAGATGTCATCATAACATGGCACTTTTTCTCCACCAAGGAAGCCATCATGAAGCTCCGCAGACACCACACTCTCCAACATGCAGGGCATGATTTGAGCCTACATCAAAACCTGACACCAGCAACTTTGAATCACCAGAGAGAATGTAAGCCAATTGCAGACCTCGTCAGAGCAACATGACTGAAATTAGCTTGAGGCTCCCTTTAAAATGATTGTCTTTAATGGACCAAAGCCCACTGTACTCATGACATCAGCCGACCCCAGAGTGTTTCTGTGTAAGCTAAATATAGAGATTCCTAATTGCCTACAGTTACCTCCAATTGGCCCACAGGGACTGGGACTTTTGTCACATGAATGGATGGACCAGGGAGCGCAGGAGTGAGATATCTTGGCCCACAGTTGCCAGAGAATGCAGCATTTGGACGGCGATAGCATCTAAATGACTGCACGCAAGTCGACAGAACTTCTGTCAAATACTACACTACATTTAAATTGTTAATTTAGCTAGTTTAAGATAGTTAGCACAGTGGTATTTAACTTATACTAAGTATTCCTCTGTTTGCACAGATTCAAAGATAATGTATTGTTGTAGAGGGGCCCAAGGGGTGGTGGGATGAGATATGGACCAGTAGGGGTGGGGGCATGGTAAATAGGATAAGAATAATCATGTGGAATGTTGATCCCCTTCTAATATTGTTTACCCATCAGGCCAATTTCACTTTCGGACAGACCCCGGACTCAACTGATCAGAGATGGACGGTGGAGTGTCATCGGGGGTGGGACATGCACTGGAGGCCAATTTTACGGGTGGGTAGAGGACGCAGCCTATACGTGTCCATGCCTCAGGTAGATCATATCTCACTTTCCTATAACCGGACCTGACCGACTAAAACATATCCAAGAGCAGGACCATGCATAGGGTCAGGTTGGGGAGGGGATGGGATTGTTAATTAAAAATGGGAAAAACAAACAAAACACAAAAATAAAATACCCCCCTCCAAAAAAAAACTAATAATCAAAAAAGATGTTTTTATGCAAATCTTTGCCATGTTTATAACTTATGAGTATCGCTAGTAAGGGTCCCAAATACGCTATACCAACGAGTGTAGACTTGTAAACTGCTTGTTATTGGTAAAGTATACCCATGGTTAATCAAGGGACAAAGGTGAGATCCCCTCCTGCACTGGTACCGCCATGCATCCTATTAAGATCAGATTACTCCACACATCTTCTCTCAGGTCTCCCAGTATAAGTACTGGAACTAGCCTACCCCAACAGAGAAGAACATATTTGGTACCCCCCACCTACACAGAGTGACAGAGGAAAGGAGGACAGGTGGGTTTCGATCAATCTATACACCAGACCGGACCTACTCCCTCCTCTCACAGTGGACACCAGTATAACCAATACATGTATAGGCATAAATAAGAAAATGTTTATACTATGTGAATATACCTTTCTGTTTAGTTGGTGCAGCTGACCGTTAAAACTAGCAATGTGTTGACAGGATTGGCGGCCTCACACCAAATAGAGCAAAGTCCTGCTCAGGATTTCTAGAGTGAAACTCCTGTACAGCTGGAGTCTCAACGGGGTGCTTGATGGCTGGATATGCGCACCATGCATGGCGATTCCCTGGCAAAGCAGATAGCCATGCCCAGTTGGCCCAGCTAGAGATAAGACTAGGATTATGTTTTCAACATTGTCTCGCAGTGTGCTACGGAATGCAGCAGCTGCCTTTTTTGTCTCTTCTTCTATCCTACACCTATATCTAATACTATTGCTCTACCTGCTGTTCCCCTTCCCATTTTCCAACCCCCCTCCTTTACTCTCACCAGAACCAGGGAGGAGCTGGAGAAACACAGGGCATGATATACTTATAAGAGAGCCTACAACATGGCTACACTTATGCTACTCTTGCATATATGCGCAGATGATGGCCAGCATCTCAATGTCAATGGCCTAAATGTCCCCAACAAAAGATACCTTCTCCTTAGAGAACTAAAGTGACCAAAAATTACGTAGCGTTTGTACAGGAGACTCATATACAGCGATCATCCGGGGTTCAAATTAAAGATCATGTCTATATCAGAGCTTACTCTTCACAAGCACAAAACAAGAAACACGGTGTAGAAATAATTTTACATAAGAGATTGCAAGTACAAACCATGCATACTGACATGGACAGCAGATACCTGGTTCTCACAGGAATGATCCATATCACTTGATAAATGTCTATGCGCCAAATAGCCCTGATGCTGCTTTCTGCACCCAGTTGGCTACTCTGGTTTCCACTCTCCCCTAAGGGATAGTAGTGGCTGGAGGAGATTGTGGCCAAAGCACCTTTGTCACTGGTATTTGGAGAGGCCTGCTTGCCAGCCTCTTGCCCTGTGACTATGGCCTCTGGGATATATTGCCCTTTAAAAACACAATTTGGGCATATTGGATTTTAAAGGCACTGTTTCTGCCCTTTGGACTTTTAAATGGAACAGATTCAAACATGTGTTTTGCCATCGAGGTGTGTGGAACTGTGTTGGACATGGGACTATGTGTACGGTGGGGCAGGAATGGGACTTCCAGGAAGATCCTGATCCCCTGAACTGATCTGGGTGATTTTTGGATGTGTTGTTCACCCAGATCGGGGCTATTGTGGGGATATGTTGTATTTTGGGGTACTTTTTGGGGTTTGTAAAAGTGTGTGCTTTTTTTCTGCTAAAGTTGATTGAGTTGGTCCATTGTCTTTGTTGATTGTATCACAGGCAGAGGGGAGGGTTTGTGTAGAGTAACTGGGAGTGTTCAAATGTAAAACTCTGTTTTTATTGGATTTTGCATTTTATGTCCTGTGCCCCACAAGGTCCACGTGGGCGGTAACCTTGTGGGGTAATACTGTATAAAAGAAGCAGCTGTCCCATTAAAACTTCAGTTCTACTTGAATCTCAACTCACAGCCTTGTCTCGTGTTTGGGGGGGACAGCTATAATCACTACAGGGATTGCTATGCTCTTCATACCCCCTTGAATAATCACTAAGCTCTTGTAAGAGCTTGTTCCTATTCCTGCTTCACTCTCTAGAGGTTCACCAACTGGAACCTGGAGCCTTGTCGTAGGTCCAGGGTGGGTAGATGATGGTGAGACCCCAACCAAGCTACGGCAGTTCGTGGGGTCTGCAATGTTTATGGTGTCTGGTGCAGTGCTGATGGTCCTTGGTAAGCACTATAAGCATTGATTAACGGTGAGTCCATTACAGAGATTTTAACACAGATCCATGCCCGGCAGTAGATCAAAGTGAACGGGATGGACTGATGAGGTCACAGGGTAAGGAGGGACAGGATGAATTACTTCAGCATCCCAGTGTGAAAGACTACACTTTCTATTCGGCAGCCCACTCCACACATTCGCGCATAGACTTCTTTCTCATTAATCAAATAGGCATGCAATGGGTTCAAACATCACAAATCAACCTAATCTCCTGGTCACACGATGCTGATATAGCACTCCAGCTCAGAATTCCTGTAGCTCGGACCCCCTGGAAATGGAGGCTTAAGATCAAACAGTAGCAAGAAAACTGCACACAAAAATCAAAGATTATTACAAGTTAAATGCCACTCCAGACCTGACCTTGGCAATAGTATGGGATGCCCACAAAGTGGTCTTCAAAGGTTCACTAAGAAAAATAGGCACAGCAAAGAAAAAATGGAAAACAGAATGGCTGTGTCAGGTTCCAAACCATAATTATGGAACTTTATTGCCTTTCATTTAATTTTGTTCCTGCACTGACAATTTTTTTTTTGCCACCAGTGGCCTCTCTAACCACTAGTTGTAAACTTTTTTTTGACTCATTCTCACCTGCCTGGATTAATTACTGAAGCTACAAAAGGCTACACCTTGCTCAAGACAGGACCTTTAGAATGAAGTCGATGGTCAATCTTGAAAGACTTCTGTTCCTGGCTCCTGTGAGCTTACCTTCATCATTATTATCCTATTGGAGATTAATCCTATCTTCTCTACTAAACCTCTCTATTCCAGGCCAATCTACTTTATCAACCTTCACCGCTAGCAAGCTTCTTATTATCAACTTGGACTACTCTATCAAGCTACTTTAGTTTCAACCTGAACAGATCTACAAACTAACCTGCATTATACCACTCTCCTGTTTTGTGATTTCAACCTGATTTATATTACCAACCAACTTTATTACCCCCCTGCTTCACACCAACCTGGACTACCCTACCAATCTGCTTGATATTACCATCATGTATTATATCACCCTGGACTACGCAAATAACCAATATTGCAAAGGCCTATATCTATCTAGGCACCGTGAGCAAGGGGTCCACATCTGGATTACCCTTTAAACTTGTGGAGAGCAAAAAATGGGGCGCAAGAGAATATGGCGAACGGGCAGCCGCTGAAATAGCCTGCCCTTCGGTGGGTCCTCGCTCAGATCTCAAGCTGATTTTAGCTCATCTTGTGCCATTACAGAGTGAACATCTCTGAAACATATCAGACTGATCCCACCCATCAGTCCAGATCCGAAATTGCTCACAGTGCCTAGAGAGATATCAGCTATGCCTCACTGATGATGCCTAACAAGGCTGAAACGATCGTCTGGGGTTCCTGTGTCTCTCGTGCAGAGGGAATTTGCTGACATTTCAGATCTGGACTGCCCGTATATCAGCTGCTGCCCATTCTCAGTATACTCTTGCACCCTGTTTTTTTGCTCTCCAGAACTTCTGGTTTAAAACTGCCCACGCCTGGGGCCGATCTTATGCAAGCACTAGGCAATCCAATCATTAGTGATGAGGAAGACATAGTAATTTAATCTCTTGAAGACAATAAAGCCCTGGGTCCAGACGGTTAAAATCTTCAGAGAAGAACTAACAACCTCACTAACATTTTTAACGATTGGATGAAAGGGAACAACCCTAAGGCAGACCTCCTGACAGTCGACATAACGCTGATCCCCAAAGTGGACAGGGACAACACACTAGTTAAAATGAAAGACCTATCTCGTTATTTAATTTTGATGTAAAGATCTTTGCACAAATTAGAGCATCCTGACTGAACCCCTTCCTAATGGCATTAATACACCCTGATCAGGTGGCATTCGTACCCAAACGGCAGTTATATGGAAACACGAGACGGAGCATCGACCTTGTATGGTGGGCGAGAAGAATGCAGATGCCTTCTCTCATCCTTTCTCTGGACACTAAGAACGTGTGGGAGACCACCTGGTATCCCGACTGGGTTATTCCGCCTAGCTATCACTGGGACACCATCAGCACTTCAGCCCCTAGCCGCCACAGCTTGCTGGGTCTCACCGTCACTTCCCACCTGGAACAGGGTCCTGGATCCAGCTTCTAGTAATTAAAGCTCTTCTGCAGAGAGTATAGCTGTAAAGCTAGTACACCCAAACACTAGTCAAAACTGACTGAAAGGTTACATAGTTGCATAGCTGAAAAGACACTTGCGTCCATCAAGTTAAGCCTTCTTCACATTTGTTTATTGCTGTTGATCCAAAAGAAGGCAAAAAAAATGGTTTGAAGCACTTCCAATTTTGCAACAAACTAGGTCCTTCTTGACCCCAGAATGGCAGTCAGATTGATCCTTGGATCAAGAAGCTATTTCCCTATTTTGAAAAATGATATCCTTGAATATTCTGTTTTTTGCATGTATGCATTTAGTTTCTGTTTGAACAACAGTATGGACTCAGATAAAACTACTTCTTCATGCAGAGAATTCCACATAATTATTGTTCTTACAGTAAAAAAAAACCTTTTCTTTGCCTTAGAGGAAATCTTCTTTCTTCCAGTCTAAACGCATAACCTTGTGTCCTATGTATAGTCCGGTTTGTGAATAGATTTCCACACAATGGCTTGTATTGGCCCCGGATATATTTGTATAATGTTATCATATCCCCTCTGAGGCTATGTTTTTCTAAACTAGAGAGGTTTAAACTTGTTAACCTTTCTTCATAGCTGATATGTCCCATTCCTATTATTAACTTTGTAGCCTGCCTCTTTTTCTAGTTCCCTAATATCCTTTTGTAGAACAGGTGCCCAAAATTGCACAGCATATTCAAGAGTTGGTCTAACGAGTGATTTATAAAGAGGCAAAATTATATTCTCATCCCGAGAATGAATGCCCTTTTTCATGCATGACAATACCTTACTGGCCTTAGCCAGTACTGATTGGCATTGCACATTGTTGCATATTTTGTTATCTATAACAATTCCCAAGTCCTTTTCATGTGTTTTTATCTCTAATTCGCTTTCATTAAGGGTATAAGTTGCTTGTGCATTCTTTTCACCAAAGTGCATAACTTTGCATTTTTCAACATTAAATTTCATCTGCCATTTGAGTACCCAGTCCCACAGTCTATCTAAATCCCTCTGCAGCAAAGTAACATCTTGCTCACATTGTATTACTTTACAGAGTTTTGTGTCATCTGCAAACAATGAAACGTGACTTCAATGCTTTTTTAAAGATACTTTATAAACATGTTAAATAGAAGGGGTTCCAGAACAGAACTCTACGGGACATCTCTGTCCAGCTTGCAAATTTACCATTAATGGCAATTCTGTGCACTCTATTTCTAAGCCAATGTTCTTCCCAAGAACAAGAATTTTCATCTAAACCGATTTCTTTGAGTTTGAACACTAATCTATTGTGTGGAATGGTATCAAATGACTTGGCAAAATCCAAATAGATCACATCCACTGCAACACATTGATCTATACTTCTACTTACTTCTTCATAGAATGCAATCAAGTTAGTTTGGCATGACCTGTGCTTCATAAAACCATGCTGATTTTTGCTGACAACCATGTTTCCTCTCAAGGAATTCTTGAATATTATCCCTTAATAACCTTTCAAATACTTTTCCAGCCACATAAATTAAGCTCATTGGTCTATAATTTCCAGACAAGGGTTTTGAAAGGTGTAAAGGAACTGGTTTATTATGGTCAAGTTGTCTACTTTTATACACAGCTAACACCATGGAGTCTCCAATCCATGCAAGACAAGCCCCATCCCATAAATATAAATGCCTGGTAGATAATTGTGTTAAAGACCAGTAAGCTAACTATCTCCCAGGAACAGAGAGGCAAACATAAAAATACCCCCAAAACATCATAAAAACATAAAATAACCCCACAAATAATACATTGTTAAATAGCCCTGATCAGAGCTCCCAAGTTCTCCAAATAGCGCTCAGATCCATGCAGTGTAGGTGAAACGCCACCGTGTTAGGTTTCTGACGGCCTCACACGTGGTCCTATGCCCTAAAAAGTTCCAGGGCGTTTGATGCTTTAGCCGTTCAACTTTCTGGAGCCCCAGTGTCCGAAATATAGGGTACTCCTGCTGGCTCTTAGGTAGCGTTTGTGCCCTCTAGTCTCAGGCAAAAAAGCATTCTCCTGGTGGATTGCAAAGTCATTCAAAATCCCGGACCCAGTTGTATGGGAGCCGCACGGTCAACTCATTCTGAAAACAGTTCCATAACAGTTCCACGGTTCCACGGCTATGTCCCGCTGAGGTGAACAGGAACCCACGACGAAGTCCTCATGCCGAATTTAGTTTTATGACGATCGCGGCCAAGTACCACTGAGGACGATTCATGGGTTTCTTCATGCAAACAGCAGCCAGGGAACTAGTGTTCAGTTACATTCTAATGAAGGGCACCCAGGGCAAACTGCTAACGGTGGCTGGGGAGGTTTAACTCCCAAACAGGGTCTTTGCATACGGCCCATAGTCCTTGGGAAGGAGGCGAGCTAGCAGAGTCCTTCAGGAGCTCAAGTTCAATGGCACTAACTTTTCGCCCTCCTTCAACATATGGAGATGCCAAAGCCATTTATCATGGCTGTGTTCGAGCTCTACTCAGACTTCAGAGCACAAACCTATATTCTTGGCTCATTTCCAGCCCCATTTAAACTTAGTGTCAGGTATCCTTCGTATCCATGTGGCAAAAACTGATATAATTACCTTATGAAGATCGAGAGGAGTGCCGCTCGGTGGTCTGCCATGATACCTGGCTTGTGCGTCATGTCGGTGCACGCTGGCCGCTGCGGACCCATGCAATTATAGCCTCACGTCCATCCACGGTAAAGGTGACGTTGACGTGCGGATGACATTATGCAAAAAAGCACACGCACGTTTTAGGGTCAAGGGTGAGGTACAGCCAATCAGATCTGCAAAAGAGTTATTTAAACTCACTTATTCCTAAGCTCAGTGCCCTGTCGTGGTTTCCCTTAGATGGTTATCTGAGAGTTTGTTCCTGATCGTGATTTTCTGTTTTTTAACTTTGGCTTTGTTTTGACTTCCCTGATTTCTGGTACCCTTGATTTTGGCTTTTCCTTATCACTGTGTCCCGTTCTGTGTCCCTGACCTCGGCTAGTTTTCTGACTATTCCCGGTTATATTAAGTCCGGCCATTCTAAGGCCCGGTAAGATGTTGAAAATCTAAAAACACATGGATTTCAAGATTACAGACAACATGGGTTTACTTCAAGGAGATCATGCCAAACTAATCTTATTGGTTTTTTTGATTGGGTAACTAAAATAATAGATCAGGGTGGTGCAGTAGACATTGCTTACCTAGATTTCAGTAAGGCTTTTGACACTGTTGCACATAGAAGACTTATCAATAAACTGCAATCTTTAAGTTTGGATTCCAATATTGTTGCATGGGTAAGGCAGTGGCTGAGTGACAGGCAACAGAGGGTTGTAGTCAATGGAGTATATTCGAAGCATGGTCTTGTCACCAGTGGGGTACCTCAGGGATCTGTACTTGGACCCATTCTCTTTAATGTTTTTATTAGTGATATTGCAGAAGGTCTTGATGGTAAGGTATGTCTTTTTGCTGATGATACTAAGATATGTAACAGGGTTGATGTTTCAGGAGGGATAAGCCAAATGGCAAATGATTTAGGTAAACTAGAAAAATGGTCAGAGTTGTGGCAACTCACATTTAATGTGGATAAGTGCAAGATAATGCATCTTGGATGTAAAAACCCAAAGGCAGAGTACAAAATATTTGATAGAGTCCTAACCTCAACATCTGAGGAAAGGGATTTAGGGGTGATTATTTCTGATGACTTAAAGTTAGGCAGACAATGAAATAGAGCAGCAGGAAATGCTAGCAGGATGCTTGGTTGTAAAGGGAGAGGTATTAGCAGTAGAAAGAGGGAAGTGCTCATGCCATTGTACAGAACACTGGTGAGACCTCACGCAGTACTGGAGACCATATCTCCAGAAGTATATTGATACTTTAAAGAGAGTTCAGAGAAGGGCTACTTAACTGGTTCATGGATTGCAGGATAAAACTTACAAGGAAAGGTTAAATGAACTTAGCATGTATAGCTTGAAGGAAAGATGAGACGGGGGAGACGGGGGATATGTTTTTTTATGTTGACTAAATGATGTGAGTATGTCAAGTCATCAGTAAAAATGATGCAATAAGGTTGTGTCAATCTGATAGTTATCATGACAGAAATACATTAGAATCTCTAAAATATTTTATGCCTTCAATAATTCAATTAAGAATGATCCTATCATTAAATAATGAACATTATCTAAATTGCATATATGTAATTTTCTGTGTGTCTCCAAAACAAAATCTTTACACATGATTGCTTTTATATTTTACATTTTCATTCTACATCTGAAGATGCATACACATGGCTATTAAAATTAAATAGATAAACATATTAGTGTTAAATTAGCTTTAGATCATACGTCTATTGAGGAATTAAAGAAATTATTCCATCAACAGTTGTATTGAACATTTTGCATCATTTAAACATAACGTACATTTTTGTTTGCAAATTATCAGGTATATTAACAATATTAAATGAAAATATTTGCATGCACACAGTAAACCTGCATATCTGTTCATGCTAATTTTATCCTTGAGGATATCTCATTCTGCATTATGTCATGTCATGCAAAATAACATACTTTTTTTCATTCTAGTTAGTCTATGTATGTGTCTTTATAGAGAACATTGTTGTCTGATTTGTACAGACTTGTAAAAAATTTGCATCTCCATTTGATTTCTGAGTTGCTTCGAGGCTTCAAATAATTATGAATAGTATGAATTTCAATAAATCTGCTCTTTGTGTTATACTCTGTTCTGTATTATGTATATGTTTTCTGCTCAATGTCTCAAGGAGTAACTCTCTCCAGCTATAAAACAGCAAATACACATTGTTGATACAATAGAGATACATGCTGCATTAATTAATTTGTTTCTGAAATGGAAGATACATTGATTGATAATGATGGAACATATTTGATGTTAAGAAAAAATTGCAGCATAAAAGGAAAATATATATGTACATCATACTGTTTGTGTGCATGCATAGAAAAAGAGTTCATGTGATGCTGCAAGACAGATCTCTTCCAAATCAACCTTATTATTGTTAGTGAGGGGGTCTGACCGGTAATAATTCCCATGCTGCTGATTTACTAAAAGAGGGTAGGTTCTGTGACACTATGTAATAGAAATAATAACCACTAAGGCATACCAAATTGCACATAAAAAAAGTTTATTCATACATACAAAGTACATCAGAATATCTTAACAGAAGTAAAGTGCATAGTAAAGTGCATAGCCCATTAATAGTACAATAATAAAGTGCTAGATTTAATCACCCATTAAAAAGGTATACTGACCAAGAGCAGGAGAAATAAAAACCCAGACATTTCGGCTATGAAGCCTTCCTCTGGGGGACTATGGGAAATGTGTCACAGACTGAATTAACTATGAAATTGGCTGCAATCCAGTTTGTGGCTGTATTAGTCCAGAAATAAGGGACAATAGTGGAATGAACATGGTTTCCATGTTCTGGTGGGATAGAAAGTTTAGCGACATGAACAGGACAGCTCAAGCAAGTCGAATGTAACAGCGCTATTGTTGACAGGTGAACCTGGGAGCAAGCTGAGTGGATGGGAAATGAATGAGCTCCCTTTTGTAAGGTGTATGGTAAAGTTCAGCAGACCAAGGAGTGATTGGAGATCCATATGGGAAACAGGCATTGTTGCCCAGGAAGGATGTTCCCTTTCCCTGATATGCTGGACTTAGTCTGCGGGGAGGCTCAACTGCAATAAAATCAAGTCTAATGTATTTCCAGAAAATTAAAATTGGTGTTGGGGCCAAAGGTTGATGGATACTATTTTATCCTTAATATAAGCGTAGCTCCTGGACCCCATACATCTTAATTTTAGGGTATCATCCTTGCTATTTTTTCTGATTTAGATCCAGTGGGAGCAGTTTAATACCAATCTGACTCCCTCTCTTCTGTGTATTGCATTAGGCATACCAGTGCATTATTTCAACTATATTGAATAGTTTGGGCATCTCTTCACTCCAAATGTAAGTCAAGTAGCCAGGTAGCCAAGTAGAATGCTCAGTTTGCTAAATATCGTGCAAATGTCACTGGGACCGATGCACTGGGAGCAACTTGAAGATGAGGAATATCGCACTTACCTAGTCAGACTGCTTCTGTGGCCTTTAAGATAGGCTAGATACCATGGCCTAAAGCTGGGAACTTTAAAGAACATATCTAGCTTACTAGCAGGAAGAAAAATATGTAAGATCTAGTAAGTGCCTGTTACAGGAGTTGTGGATTATACAAAGCTTAGATAAAACCATGACAGACTGAGGAGCCCTGAATATGGTTAAATGTGTAATGAGAGGTTCTTGGTTCTCAGGAGTGCAGAGAGAGGTTCATAAAGGAAGGAATTGCATGGGCATAACAAGGCTGAGAAGAATAGTCAACCGTAGTATGACAGGGTTGTAGTTGACCCTTGTAAATCTCGAAATGTATGTAATTGCCCAAATGTGCAGCAGAACATTGCCCACAGAGGGCTGTATATAATGCATGGAGTGAAGGCCTGGTGAGGGCCGTGTATAGAGGTATTGCAGCGGAAGGCCAATATTACCAAATGTAAGTCTCGAGCGGCCAGGTGTAAAATAGGGTGTTTGCAAAGTAATGATTATGTCATGAACAAATGTAGGTTAATTGTACCAAAGTTGTAGAAATGGACTGTGAATTTCGTATGGACAATAGTGATGCTCTGGTATTCGATCTGGTTTTATTTATTTATTTATTTATATTTTTACACTGAGTGGTGTACTTAAATCCAGTATAATAGGGCAATGTAAAACCCCAAGCAACAGGAAGACCAAAATTAGGTTGTAGCTCTAAGCCCACCTGGGACTGTATGAAGCTTATGTAAGTGAAGGCCAAGTGAGATCTGTGTGTCAAGGTATAGGAGTAGAAGGCCGAGAGCAATTCATGAGTAGTAGGGTAGCCATTTAAGGGCAGTATGAGAATAAGCATGTGTAGGAATTGATATGTGTAGGAATTGATATGGAATTGATATGATATGGGTTGGTTAATGGTTGTTGAGCTGTGGAGCAGTCTGAAAGACCAATTTAGGTCTTTCAACCTTTTGGTAGGTAGCTCCCTGATGCCGTGGGACCAATTTAGGTCTTTCAACCTTTTTGTAGGTAGCTTCCTCGATGCAGCCACGGGACGAATCGGATCAGAATTTCATTCATATGAATGAAATTCCAATATGAACAAAGTCCCAAAATGTGTCCCAACATGAATGAACAAACTATTGTCATTCTGTTAGGACGAAATTCTGTAGTTTCGCCGGCGTGACAGGATGATCGGGAATACTGACAGGAAGCATCGCGAGATCACGAATCAAATGTGAGAATTATGGGAAAATTGCTTTGATCACCGGAAACGAAGCACACTTTGCTCCTCCGCTGGTCAAAGCTGGTCAAGAGTAGGAAACCTCCATAAGACAAAGTAGTTTTAAAGAAAACTAGGACAGACATGAATAAATGAAGAACAGATACTGACAGAGGGAGAGAAGAGGAATCTTTTGGGGAAAGGTAAGTTCGGCATGACAGTGCCGCTTTAAAGTGTGAAACGTAACTTTTTGCTATTTTTTACAGGCTTAAAAGAATGTCTGTTTCGGCACATCTCAACCGACTTGTGCACCACTAACATAACTCGGCTTATTGTTCCCGAACCCAAATGGAAAGGCTGAGCCTGTGAGCCAGGCAAGTAATTGTGGGAGGGGATATTTCAGCTTATAATTATACAGGCAGCCCCTTTCTCTGGGCAGAGATTGTCTGGTTCAGCCCACCCACCGCTCCCTTTAACAAGCCATTTAAATTGGCAGGCCCTCTTTTTACAGTCTTACCTGAACATTGGTTTCAGCACACCACAACTGACTTGTGCACCACTAACATAACGTGGCTGTATATAAATTGTAGTAGTTTGAAGTAACACTGCTATATTAGCCCCAAAATGGCAATTTCAGTGTTCCCTGACTAGTGGAGGAGTCAAAGAGACTGCTAAACTTGTATAGAAAGGAAAGGTATTTTGCAAGCATTTTATTTTATTTGTTGAAGTAATTGCGTCTGCTTAGCTGCCCAGTAGCACAGAAAGGGCACTCTATGTTAGTTAGTCTCTAGTGTGGAGTAGGATTTTGTTTTATTTTTTTCACTGTTTTGTTGTGGCTAAAGTAAGGCCGGCTTGCTAAATAAAGCTTTCTTCATGGTGTCAGAAGTAGGATGTTTATGTACTGAAAACCTTACCAGTACAGACCCTGAGGAAACATAAACCATAGAGAGTATAAGTATTATTCTAAAATCACTAATTTGAAATTTGGAGAGTCTAAGCCTATTTTAATCACGATGGATGTTGGAAGACTCTACACCATGATTCCACATGAAAAGAGGATCAACACTATGAGAACTGTGCTTACACAGTCGAAGATCTACCAAGTTCCACCCATAGAATTAATTCTCGAGCTTCTACTCCCCAAAATAATTACTTTCGTTTTGAAGACCAATAGTTTTTACATGTGGCAGGCACATCCATGGGGGCAGCGATGGCCCCCATGTATGCAAATGCATGCATGTTTGTGTATGAAGAAAGTACATACTATCACAATTTGGAAATAATATATTGGGATGCTATCATTACATCGATGACCTGCTCCTGGTCACTCTAACAGAAGTGACGGCTATGGTGGAACATATAAATCAACTCCTTATGCCAATCAAGCCGACAGCTAATATTAACCAAGACAGGGTTCATTATTTTGATTTGGAACTCCTGGTTGGGAGTCAACATATTGAATATTCTTTATTCTCTATGCACATTGATTGCAACACTAGGTTGCATGCCCAGAGCGCACACCCCCAGGCACTTAAGAATTTACTGCCTAAAGCACAATTCCTTAGGGTGATAATGAATAGTCCTAACAAGGACAAGATGGAGAGCCAATTACAGGAGATGACACAGAAATTCTTAGATCATGGATACAGGCACAATACCCTTGACCATGAATACCCACTCTCCTCAGGTAGCGAACACTTCAGAGTATTGTCTTTCCTATGACTTTCCACCAAGCCACACCATCAGTGACCAAAGTTATCAGAGACAGTTGGAAAATGGTTTCAACTGATGACACTCTCCCAAAGGTTTTTAAAGAACCTCCACTTATTTGTTATAAGAGAAACAAAAACCTGAAGGACATGTTGGTACACACTGATCCAGTGAATAGTTAAGCAAAAGCCACTAAAGTTCAAAATCGTCGTTGTGTAAAATGCCTGGGTTGCGTTACATGTGAACATATGATGCCAGCCAAGTTTTTCAACCATCTACATTCTAATAAAAGATATCAGATAAAGCACACTATAACTTGTAAAACACCATACGTGGTGTATAAATTGGTGTGCCCCTGTGGGTTGAACTACGTGGGCAAGACAGAGACCCCCCCATTGTGTGAAAGAATTCGTGGCCACCGTTCTAGCATCACTTTGGCATAGAGGGATGAGTCCTCAGAGGAACCAAACATTTCCTTGAACAGCATTTTTTTCTTTTTTTTTTAACGATTGTTGTACTTACTGCACCTGGGTGGTCTATATTATTGTTCTGATTTAATTTATCTTTGGAACTGTATCTACGCCAGCCCAGGCTTTGACACCCGACATTATAACTACAACATAGCTTGAGTGCAAGTATTTTCCAGTATATTTATATATATATATATATATATATATTTATATATATATATATATATATATATATATACTTATACTAGGCAGAAACAGGTGATAATAGGTTCTCTCGCACCCTCTATATTCACTAAACAACCTGAATTACTGACCTCACACCGCAGACTTTTCACATCATATTGTGTGTTCACCTTATATCTACTTGTATACATATTTATTTATTTTTTTATATATAAAAAATGTATCTTCCATCAAGAATATCACCCATCCTGCAGTCAGGGGAGGGATTCATAGGCATTCCCAGCAGCTGTGGTGTGAGTAATTATGACTGTCCTATATAAAGTCTATTTCTGTGTGATACGTTTTATATGCTTTCCTGATGAAAGTTTCATTCTGGAATTGAAACAACTTGGATTTAAAAAAAAAAAAAAGACTTGGATGTTTTAAAATAAAAGTAAGAATATTTTGAAAATCCTGGAGTGCCAGTATTCTTGTTGGAAGGTATCTATATACCTATCTCTGAGTAGTAGTGCAAAAGCTTTTATCTATATATATTTATTTATATATGACATTTATTTAAACATGACATTAAATTGATGTGAAATATATAACAAAAAGAAGAAAAGCAGTTATATAGATTGTGTCTCTACATATAATGAAGAGGGTCAGATATCAACTCATCCCTGATCTAATTTTGTTTGCTCATTATGAATGCTTTTCATCTGTTATTTCCTTGAACACTGAAACAGTGTTTGATCATCTTCTCTGGCCTTAAAACTTGTTTGCAGTTTTGGAACACTTTGACTTTCCTTCTAGCCTTTATATTTGCCTTTATCCCTATACAATTAACCTAGAGGATCTTTGCTTCTTTCTAATATTCCCACACTCCTTTTATATTTTTACACCATGCCCACATTCCCCCACTTCTATTTGCTCTTTGCTGTATTCTATCTGACTCAACTGGAACATTATGGGTTTTGTAATTAGAAGGGATAAAATTAAAGTGGCAGCCTAAGCAGAAGATGTTGAGTCAACTGTCTCATTCAAAGGCTTTAACTTTGAATGAAATAGTTGTATTGTTCCACAGGCTACAGAAGCAGGTAAATATATGTTTTATATTTACCTGCTGCATCTTCCCTGCATTTTCCACCTCCATCCCATGGGGAACACTGATCTAACCAGTATGTGCTCTAACCAGAGGGATCACAGGAAACGATATTGCACATGCGTGACTCTGAAGTGCATGTACAATTAAACAATCTCATGATGCCATCAATGGCAGGTACTTCCCCCTAGACAAGGAGCATTGGGTCTCCACGACTGGTGATTTGACTCCTTGAATGTGAAGGCTGTGGGTAGCCCTAACCCCTAGCTGCAGCATGCAGTAAATAGTATGTATTGGAGTAGCACTCCTATGATTTTGAGACAGACTGCAGTTTTAGCCTTTAGTTACAGTCTTTACCTGATTCTTTGCAGGAACATTTCGATAACCCTTTGGCACTTGTAAGAGAGGATTATATTTGGATGAAAGATCAAATAGAGAGAGAGTTTTAGATCCAGAGAATAAATATTTGCAAAACGTTAGGATCTGTATGAGAGATCACTACCATTATATAGCACTATATGGTTTAACATTTGTTACTTTTGAATAGGTACAGTTTGAGAGAAATTGTGTTTGCCATTTCTGTACCTTGAACCTAACTTTGAGAGTATAAGTAATGCATTAGTTACCTGGTTAATATGCACTGCTCCTTTAATATATATTATTTGTCTCTCTCTATGACTACCCTACAGCCGATTTTTAATACACAGGAAAAATAAAATTAAAAAGGGAAAAGTAATAATGAACAGTATGAGCAGCTGTGCATACTAGGCAGATACGGGTACTGACCTCACACCACAGACTTTTCATATTATGTTGTGTGTTCACCCTATATCTACTTGTATACATAATGTTGTATTTTTTTTAATAAATGTCAAAGTTAGGAATAATGATTTCCTTCAATACATCTTTTATTTTTTCTGAGGCAATTCCTTTTTGGTGCACTTTTTCTAAATATTGTTAATGCACCAATTATTACATTTTATTCTAGTTCATGCAAAAAAACTTGCAAAGGTAGTTACTAGATTTTGAGTCAAAGTGGAACATACTTAAAATGTATCTTGATGAAGAGTATATTGTTGCCAGCATTCAAGGAAAATATAAATACTATATGCATTTTCACCTGATGGCCAAAATTGTGGAATAAGAAAATGACATGAGTGCAAGACTTTCGGAAATTGTATAGCATATTACTATGTTACAATTTGCACAGTCTAGCGTACAGTTCAATTTTTAATGTATACAAGTTGACACTCTCCTCTTTTCAGGTGGCACGTGAAAGGATCTTTTCAAAATTCAAGTACATCTTAAACAAACTTTGAAATTCCCTTTCTCAACTACCCTTAGAGGCCTTTATGCTTATGTCAGCATGGAGGGAAGCCTTAATGGTGTAACCACAGCTGGTTTTCTTATTTACCACAATAACGCCTTAAAGCATGGAACTTAGCAGGGCTAAACATAGTGACATTTTTAGCAATAATATTATATAGTTAGCAAGAGATCCTCTATTTAAACTATATAAATAATTGAGAGTACAATAAAAAATAACGATTGTCTTGGAAACAATAAAGTTTTGTCTTTTTAGATATCTATGATATAAAAATATAAATATAGACAAATAAAACCCTTTACAATAATTTATAGCAGCATTTATAAGGTTAAACTATATGATTGCCATATCATTTTAAATAGAATAACATACCCTCTTGAACATATAGTCAACATCACTGTCATTATAATATCCAGATCTCTCCTCTGTGTTCTCTAATATTTCCAAATACACCTATTTATACTTTAGGTGTCTTCATTTTAGGGTTACCATAGTCCATATATGCAAAAGTAACACTTCTTTTGTTTTTGTTCATTCTAGGGACCTCCCTTAACGTGACAAAAATACAAGGCCATAACTAAAATGTAAAGGTGCACACGTTATGGGAAATTCTCTGACTTAGGACAAGATGGCATCTTAAATTCTGAACATCTTTATCTATTTAGGGTTACCGCAGTATATTATGTACTGAAAGAGTTGTAAAAAACAAAGAAAAAGTTACCTGCGCTCTCTCCTAAATGTATATTTAAAGAAATGGAGGTTGTTTAGTTACTCCAATGACCATTGGAAGGAATGCCCACCGTCCAAAGTCAAGGCAGACCCCCTAGGCAGTTCCTACACTGACCTTTCCCCTTGTTTCCTTGAGCTTCTGGCAAAGATATCTCTAATGAGACAGAGAGGGGTATTTTTTATATACACCCTTATACTTATTAACCTTTAATAGGGAACACATGGGATGGGCGGCAGCATTGTAACAAAGCTGTGTGATACAAAAAGTGAATACAAATACAAAAATGTAAGTCCTGCGCTCACTCCCATCACTCCTGGACAGCAGCAATGACTACAGTACACATCACCCCGAATACATACAGTAAAAACCAAAGATAAAGTTACCTATGCTCTCTCCTAAATCCCTATGTATATTTAAACAAAAGGAGGTCATTTAGTTACTCCAATGGCAATTGGAAGGAATGCCTGCCTGCCAAAGTCAAGGCAGACCTCCCTAGGCAGGTCCTACACTGACCTTTCACCTTGCTACCTTGAGCTTCTGGCAAAGATATCTCTAATGAGACATAGAGGGATATTTTTTATATACACCCCTATATACTTACAAGTGGGGCTTCCCTTTAAAAATTTCAGTATACTATCAATCAAAAGTACTAGAGTTTCAGGATCCGGACTCATTGAATAAATGGATATAAGATAATCTTTCAATAGATCCTTAAAGAAAGAAGATGGAGAGAAAATGGATTGAGAAAAGGCAGATGGAAATATCTACAATTAAGAGAAGGAAGGGAAAGGAAGAGGATAGAGAATACCGGAAGGACATGAAACTACAGCTTTTTTTCTCTCCACTTTCTCCTCTCCATTAACTTTGTTGAAAGGGTATAGAGTATATATGAAAATGTTTCTATGCTACAAGGGGTACAGTTTTTGAATGTACTGATAATTTTTATTTTTATTTTTATCTTTCTTTCTTTTTTAAAATACTTAGTGTAAGGAGAGGGAAATATATTGAAGTTCCCCTAGTAGGTTACATAGATTGGGGGAAGAAAGAAAGAAAAGAAAGAAAGAGAAAAAAAAAAAGGAAAATAAGCTCTACAAATCTGTTGGAAGCCATTAGCAGTTTCCAAAGAAGGAACGCCTAATTAAAGTGTTCCCTATTTGTTTCACAATAAGGAGATAAAATATTAACAGGGATTAACTTGTTAGATTTTCCAATTGTATAAGATTAGTCACGACTTTTGTAAATAGAAAAAGACAACAGGGGGCAAACATTAAAAACTCTAAAAATCACAATATAAAATATTAATAACCACAAAACGAGGCTTAAATTTATAAGGGCAAAATAAGCACGAGTTCAACAGAATATAAATAGCTATATAAAAGAGACACTTAAAGGTCACATATACTTTCTTTTTTTGTTTTTTTGTTTTTTCTGTGTTATATTTGAGAGTGGTAAAAATAAAAGTATACAGTAGGATGTAACACTAAAATAGTTAAAAATGCACTATAGGGTATGTTTATTTATTGGTTATTAGCTCTTTTTTGAAATGGAATAAAGAGGAATTACTTTATGAGAACAATTGAGAAACTGCTGATGGAGGAATAGCGAGATTAAGGAGCAAATAAAGAGAGGATATCTATTTCCAAAGAGAAGGGGAGGGTGGGACTAGGGCGGAAAGAAAAGAGAAAAGCAGACATGTTTGTATTACTAACTTAGACATGTTAGAATAAATATAGGCAATACAACTATTTCTAACATATCAAACCATAAAGGTAATCAAAATAATGGTAATGGCAATGGCATAAGAGATATCTCATATACTCGTAAATACCCAATAAATAATGAGTAGAGATGAAAAATCCTATCTATAATAAAGTTAGTGACTAAATAATGAGAGTCTGGAAAGTGAAATATAATTGATGGACACATGGGAATTTTGAGGTACACTCCAGGAGATTAGTGTAAATGATATCGGGAGTATTAAGCTATCAATATAGCTCAACACTTACTCTACTATTCTGGTACCCATTAGGCTTATTTTTAACCTCTATTGTCCCATGATTTAGTAACCATTGATGGCTACCCTAGATGCTATTTGAAAGAGCCACTTTAAGTCACTTATATTAGTTACATTTCTACTTCTATTCATGGTGACATCTACACTTATTTCCCTAGTCCTATTCATTGCTTGCTATACAACTATACCTTGCTATATAGTTATACCAAAAAAGTAGAGGGGGAAGAGTCTGTGCTTAATAACGGAAAAGCTGCAACCCTCAAAGGGAATCCCTCAGAAACCCTTTAAGATAGACAAATACAGGGAGTGCAGAATTATTAGGCAAGTTGTATTTTTGAGGATTAATTTTATTATTGAACAACAACCATGTTCTCAATGAACCCAAAAAACTCATTAATATCAAAGCTGAATATTTTTGGAAGTAGTTTTTAGTTTGTTTTTAGTTTTAGCTATGTTAGGGGGATATCTGTGTGTGCAGGTGACTATTACTGTGCATAATTATTAGGCAACTTAACAAAAAACAAATATATACCCATTTCAATTATTTATTATTACCAGTGAAACCATTATAACATCTCAACATTCACAAATATACATTTCTGACATTCAAAAACAAAACAAAAACAAATCAGTGACCAATATAGCCACCTTTCTTTGCAAGGACACTCAAAAGCCTGCCATCCATGGATTCTGTCAGTGTTTTGATCTGTTCACCATCAACATTGCGTGCAGCAGCAACCACAGCCTCCCAGACACTGTTCAGAGAGGTGTACTGTTTTCCCTCCTTGTAAATCTCACATTTGATGATGGACCACAGGTTCTCAATGGGGTTCAGATCAGGTGAACAAGGAGGCCATGTCATTAGATTTTCTTCTTTTATACCCTTTCTTGCCAGCCACGCTGTGGAGTACTTGGACGCGTGTGATGGAGCATTGTCCTGCATGAAAATCATGTTTTTCTTGAAGGATGCAGACTTCTTCCTGTACCACTGCTTGAAGAAGGTGTCTTCCAGGAACTGGCAGTAGGACTGGGAGTTGAGCTTGACTCCATCCTCAACCCGAAAAGGCCCCACAAGCTCATCTTTGATGATACCAGCCCAAACCAGTACTCCACCTCCACCTTGCTGGCGTCTGAGTCGGACTGGAGCTCTCTGCCCTTTACCAATCCAGCCACGGGCCCATCCATCTGGCCCATCAAGACTCACTCTCATTTCATCAGTCCATAAAACCTTAGAAAAATCAGTCTTGAGATATTTCTTGGCCCAGTCTTGACGTTTCAGCTTGTGTGTCTTGTTCAGTGGTGGTCGTCTTTCAGCCTTTCTTACCTTGGCCATGTCTCTGAGTATTGCACACCTTGTGCTTTTGGACACTCCAGTGATGTTGCAGCTCTGAAATATGGCCAAACTGGTGGCAAGTGGCATCGTGGCAGCTGCACGCTTGACTTTTCTCAGTTCATGGGCAGTTATTTTGCGCCTTGGTTTTTCCACACGCTTCTTGCGACCCTGTTGACTATTTTGAATGAAACGCTTGATTGTTCGATGATCACGCTTCAGAAGCTTTGCAATTTTAAGAGTGCTGCATCCCTCTGCAAGATATCTCACTATTTTGACTTTTCTGAGCCTGTCAAGTCCTTCTTTTGACCCATTTTGCCAAAGGAAAGGAAGTTGCCTAATAATTATGCACACCTGATATAGGGTGTTGATGTCATTAGACCACACCCCTTCTCATTACAGAGATGCACATCACCTAATATGCTTAATTGGTAGTAGGCTTTCGAGCCTATACAGCTTGGAGTAAGACAACATGCATAAAGAGGATGATGTGGTCAAAATACTAATTTGCCTAATAATTCTGCACTCCCTGTAAATAGAGGAGTTTAGGGCTGCGCTGTTGGATAATACACCGGAAATCAATAAGTATAAGACATGTATATACAAGTACTAAAAACTAATGGATTGATTCAAGTTAAAATAAATATAAAAATAATGTCCGTACAGATTTATCAATAAAAATAGATAAAAAGTAGAGAAATTCCAAATGGGATAAAATGAAGTTAAAAACAGTCTCACTGATATCAGGTATGATTACAGTCCTCGGAGATGGTTCCATCCGGGTTAAAAATTGTCCGTTTATGTGGAAATAAGAAACACAAAGAGAACTGCCGATAGTGAAGTATTGTAAATCCAAGGATAAAAAATTAAATCAGAATCAGGATTTGGAACTCACATTTGATGGAGCTACGGCCAGCTCTGAGATGAAGGGCACTTAGTGGTATAATCCCCACTTCAGGATATACTTGGATGGTAGGTCCGTCCGTCCGACTTGGGTTCCGTTGAATCTCACAGGATATAGGAAACAGCAAATAGTGCTCTCAGTAGGAAGAATTAGAAATAAAATAAAATAAATGAAATAATACTCACAAAAATAGAGCAGGAAATACTGCTCTATTATCACAGCGCTGGTGGAATTATCCCCACCTATGGATTGCTTGGCTGTAGTTTAGACTGGCTCTTGTGTGTGAGACGCTTGATGGTATGTTCCCCACTGGTGGGTATGCTGGAGAGGTAGGTCCGTCTGTTCAGAAAAATGGAGCAGATTGAAAGTGCTCTATTACCACAGCATTGGTGGAATTATCCCCACCTAAGGATTTTTTTAAGACAGGATATAGTAAAAAATAATAAAAAGGTCGAATAAAAAAATAAAATTATAAAATGCCAGGAAAAGTACTAAAAATGTGTATATAAGTACAATAAAATAAGTAAAAGATTGGTCCTATAAAAGAGGTAACCAAAAATAACTTTTATTGTTTAAAATACACTATTTAAAAGTATAGTGTATTTAAAATGGTTTTAAATAGTGTATTTTAAACAATAAAAGTTATTTTTGGTTACCTCTTTTATTGTATTCAACAATACTACAAAGAATCATATAACTTACCTGTTCACACAACTCAACCTCAATTAGAAGCATACTTCAGAGATAAAAGGTTCCCTTATTTGAATCCTTCACAACTCGAACGGTTAAATTAACCTATAACCATAGAAGAAGTCAAAGCAATAATTAATAGTTTAAAAAAGAATAAAGCACCGTGTCCAGTCGGTTATGCTGATCATTTTTACAGAAATTTAGTAGATATGTATAATCACTTCATGATTAAAGGATCAATGTCGAAGGAAATGCTGAAAGCAAATCTGCTTCCAATATTAAAACAAGATAAAAAACCCAACAGAATTAACAAACTACTGTCTAATATCATTACTTATTATCTACTATGAAATTTATGCAACTGCACTAGCCAATAGAGTTAAGAAAGTGATAACCACTCTGATAGATAGTGATCAGGTACGTTTTATTCCAGGCAGATCCTCCACTAATCATATTAGGAAAGTTCTAAACATATATGAAAGAATACATAAGAACAAAAGTCCCTTTATAACACTAGCTGATGGAGAAAAAGCCTTTGATAGGGTAAATTTGAATCTTCTGAAAGATGTATTAAAGGTTTTTGGCTTCACATGGAAAATATGTTCAGCCATCTCAGCGATGTATTAATTTCCCTTGGGCAGAGTGGTCGGGCGGGGAATAGATTCTGATTGGTTTGAAGTCACCCACGGAACTTGACAAGGGTGTCCTCTATCCCCTCTTCTTTACGTTTTGGTAGCAGAACCATTAGCAATTGATATAAGAACAAATCCCAACATACAAGGATTTAAGCTTAGTAAAAAAGAAATAGATGATACATTGTTATTTCTTTCTAATCCCTACCTCTCATGGTGGGGCAGAATTAACACCATGAAGTTTTATGTGATATCCAAATTTTTCTATCTCTTCAGAATGGTCCCTTTGAAAATACCTACACCATGGTTTAAGATGTTGAATACATCGTTTTCAAAATTTATCTGGTTAAATAAAAAACCCAGAATATGTAGAGAGGTATTAGATTTAAATAAGAAATATGTAGGGATTGATTTCCCCAACATAGAATTATACCATAGAGCCTTACTATTGATGCATATAGTGGTGATGCATCTAGGATGGTATGGAATGGAAGAAGGGACGATAGCTCGTCCAATGAAAATGATCAACTATTTGTGGCCACATAATTGCAGCAGCTATAATAACAAACAGAAAGAAAGTCCTATAGACAACGTGATTATACAAAATCTGAGTAACTGGAACCTCTTTAAGAAACGCTCAAACTTAAAGAATAGGATTTTACCAGCATTGCCTACTTCTTATATGATGCATATGATGAAAAACCTAGATGTTCCAAAATGGATACAGTAGGGATTACAAAGATTTCAATGATTTGGCAGGAAGAGGGCCTCATAACATTCAGAATTCTGCAATCTCAATATAAGATTCCCGGCCAGGAGTTTTTTAATTATATAAGAATTAAAAGCTTTTTAAAATCAGCAATATTTAAGGGCAAATTACCAAGCCCACTAGAAATATTAAACAATGTCTTTGAGCAGGTGAAAGACTCAAAGTTATTGTCAAAAGTGATGACCGAGTCGAAAATAAGAAAATGCTCGAAAGTTAAAAAGTAAAATGGACAAGAGGTCTAAAAATACAGATGGATACAAAGGACTGGTTTACTGCTAATCAAAAAATATACACCCCCCCCCAGTACATTGTCTTAATATAATAGATGAATTACTAATAGGTATATAACACCTTAGAAACAAATGAAGATGTACCCACAAGATAATTATACATGTTGGAGATGCAATCATGATAGGGCAGATGAAATACATATCTGGTTGGAATGCCCAATAATTAAAAGAAGTTGGGATGCAATTCTTCTTGTAATGAATAATTAACTTAATTTAAAACAGATATGGTCAACAGATATGATCCTTTTTCATCTAAACCTGCCAAGCATTGCTTTAAATAAAAAATGTTTCCCAATCCACATATTGCTGGCCTTTAAAGGCTCTATTGCAAAAAAATGGAAAACTGACAAAGTACATAAATGGCCACAAATTAGAGAAAGAGTGTTAGGTCAATGTAGAATAGAACGTGCAATTGCCTCCAATGTTTGCATTAACTATAAGAAATATAATATATGGGATAATTGGATAACAGTTCTTAATAATCAGATAAGAGATTCATGAAATCTTAAAAAGGTCAGGGGTAACGTATTAGTATCAATTAATATTGTCTCATTTCCCTTGGTGGTTTAGTCAGGACAAATATTTGGCCTGAGAGGTAAAAGTTAGTGTAATTATTTGAATGTAAATAACAAGACACTTCTATAATGTATGCTACAAACGAGCAAGAGTGCTAGTTCAATCCAGAAAGGAATGTTTTACATCTTTGTATTAACTATAAGAAATATAATATCTGGGACCTTTAGATAATAGTCCTTAATAAACAAATAAGGGAGTTATGAGACCCAGAGAGAGTGAGGAAGAGGAAGAAATGGGGAAGGAAAGGGAAGAGGAAAGGAGAAAAAGAAAAAAAAGAAACCCTGATCTGTATTAATGAATTATTCCCTATTTTCCATTGCTGCTTCTGTTAGGGTATAGAGTTGTCTGTGTTTTGTGAAAGTCCGTCCAATTATTTGGATCAACAAGATATTTTTACATTGATACTGTTTTATTGTCATTGTCCTATTTATGTATAATATGGAAATGAATACAAATCAATTTATAAAATAAATATATAAATAAAACCTTTCAATAATTATTTTTTTATTATGGCCTTGAATATGGACAAAATGGTATAAATTAGAACTATGCAGCATATTAACATATTTTCTAGGGGGGAGTATAATTTTCAACTCTGTATATGTAAAAATATAAACTAGTTAGCATATAATATATAAAATATATGCTGCAGTGTACTGCATTGTACTGCTATGAATGTTTTTAAAAGCAATGTCTTTCTCTTTATGGCTGTATGTAATAAAGTTGTTCATAATTTGGAATATAAAAAAAAGAGACTTCTCAATTCCTTGGAATTGTTTATCTGTTTTTAACTCCGCAACCTTGTCTGAAAATCCCAGACACCAAAAATAGTTTATAACTCCTGATGTTTTAATCAACAGCAAGTGTAACTGACAATCTGGAAATTATCAATTATCCCTGTTTTAATATATATATATATATATATATATATATATTTGTATAGTGGATATTAAAATCCAGAAGGCAGTAATGCAATAATTAAAAATCCTGTCTGTCTGTCTGTTGCTTCTGTGGCATGAATGTTTTCATTAAGCCATAATGCAATTTTCTTTGCATTCTTGGAATTAGACTTCAAAATCTATTAGTAATATAAGTAATGTTATCACTTTTCTCTTTGACAACATCTTGCATTAATCTTTCTTTCTGTGCATACAAACTTATGCAGCTACAGAGAGAACATGGCTGCCCCCTGCCTACAACCCACTGTTCTGGAACTAATGAACTATGCTGTGCTGGTGTATTAGGCATATTAGGGAAGTTACCAAATATGTATATATGTTCTCTTATGATATTAATTAGAATCCACTATTTCAGCATTGTATGCTAATTACAATGGCACATGAACTCCAAGTGCCTTGTCCAAGTTCACATAAAAATCATCTCTTCATGATGAAGATCTCTCTCTGAGTTTGAACTACAAATAGCTCATTAAATTCTTGATATTTTAAGACTTGTGCCATGACAAAGTATTGTGTTTTCTTACGTATAAGAGGTTACACCTAGGTATATACTATTTTATAGTTAAAGCTTCCAAGTACAAGCCCCAGGTTAGGCACCAATTGTAACCGCAGCTTGTTCCCTTATTTACCACTATAACGATTTAAAGCATAGAACTTAGCAGGGCTAACCATACTTTAGCCATAATATTATATAGTTGGCAAGAGATCCTCTATTTAAAATATATAAATAATTGAGAATACAATATAAAATAAGGATTGTCTTGGAAACAATACAGTTTTGTCTTTTTATATAAACCCATTACAATAATTTATAGCAGAGTTTATAAGATTAAACTATATGCTTGCAATTTCATTTTAAATAGAATAACATACTCTCTTGAACATGTCAACATCTCTCAGTCATTATAATATGGAGCGACAGTGTCTCTGTCTCCAAATCTTTCCTCTGTGTTCTCTAATATTTCGAAATCCACCTTATACCTTAGGTGTCTTCATTTTAGGGTTACCGCAGATCATATATGCAAAAGTTACACTTCTTTTGTTTTTGTTCATTCTAGGTACCTCCCTTAACTTGACAAAAAAGAGTGACAGTTCTCCATTAAACTTTCTACCTTACCAATACTTTGCACTACTAATGATTTACTATGTATTTATATATTTGTATAATTTTAAACACTGTTGGTGTTAATCACTAAGAAATATAGTATGTGGATAAGGTATAATAAAATATATGAATAAGAAAATCAGCTAAGTTGGAAATTGTTCTTTTATATCTAACTGCTATTATCCTTTGTTGTACTAAATATCCAACACTCACAAATATCCCCACAACTGATGGAGCAGAGAGCCTTCCATAAGGTCAGTCATTCCAATTTAAGGTACCCTCTTCTTCAGGTTAGAATAGGTGTCATCATCTGCTAGCTGAGATCCAAAAGGCCACTCACATCTTTTTTTCAAAATAAATAAAATTAAAAATGTTTCTGCTGCTGCCACTGGTCCCTTTTTTAAATGTCTTTCACTTTAGGGGATTTGCCATATCTGGCTTACTGTTGTGGTGCCTGCTCCTTCCACAGACGCAGTTAGCAGAAGCTAACAGGACACTGTGTTTTTCCCACACTGAAGGTTGGTCACTGATACTACAAACCTAAAGCTTTTTTTCATCCCAAGATGGAAGGGGTGAGTGGGTGGTCAGTTATCAAATGAGGTTTTTTTTATATTTGGATAAATCCCCTTTTGAATTTAAAATCATTCCTGCTCTCCATTTTCCATAATGCAAGATAGAAAATATTGCAATCATTCTAAAAAAAATCTCCCAAGACCCATTTTTTTCAATACTTATATATAATAATCCTGCTCAGACCGAGGTATATGTTAGCCAACGTGTGAATCAGAAGTACCCATTGTAACGGATCACCTGGCACCCAGACTGGGTACCTCCATTGAAGGATGCTCTTAGCGCTTCCTGAGGGCTCCAAGCACTCCAGCCGATACCATAACCACCATAGACTCCTTCCGAGAGCAAGACAGGGACAAGCTCTTAAAACAGCTTAATAGTGATTAGCCAAGGGAGTATGCAGAGCATAGAAATCCCTTGTAGTAATATAGCAATTCCCCCCATAAGAGACAGGACTCTAGATTGAGGGTCAAGAAGAACTGTATTACTTAGCGCCAAAGGGCTTTCTTTTATGCAGGTTTTCCCTACATAGGACCACCCACAGGGTTTTTGTAAAACAACCAATAACATACGTACATTGCAATAAAACACTCCCAGCAATTACACACAAATCCTCCCCTCTGCCTGTGATATAATTACTGAACACAATGGGTTAAAGTAATTATCACAGGCAGGAAAAATATACTTTTTACACATACACTGTAACTTTAAAAATATACATTCAATCTTCATATATTACTTATTCAAATGCAGCACACTTTAATTACACATATATAAAAAATTCAGCCAATTCCTTTCAGTAGATAAAAAGTTAGCTGGAAGTCCTTTATGACCGCTCTATTTTGTACAGAAAAATGACTAAGTCCCATTCGAATGCACGAATGGGGCCGTTTGTGCATTTGGCTCAGTATAACAGTGAGTTCAAACAGCCGAACGGGACTTAGTCTCTGTAGCTGAAAACTGAATGGAGGAGAAGGTAAGGGTCAGCGGTGTTTGTGGAAATGTGTAGCCGATTTCAGTTCCATGGATTTGGCTACACATACCGCTGACCTCGTTTGAATGAACAAAGATGGCCGCCGCCACGTGTTCGTTTGCACGAACTGCGGTAACCCAGCGGTCGACAATTTGCCTACAGCAAGCTCCCAGCCTGGGAGGTAAACTGCCTGCATGCTTCCACTTCTGGGTGGTCTGCCTTTGTGGTACTTGGTTCAGTAAGCCCCATTTACTGAACCAGGTGTGAAGAAACCATGAATAAAGTACTTTAACCAAGTCTGGGGACACTTGGGACACAGGCTTAAAGGGGAAGTGTCCCAAATACGTCTGGGGACACAGTCTTAAAGGGTCATTGTCACAATTTTCCCCATGTCCCCAAAATGTGTTTAAAGGGCCAGCACCAGTCCAATAAAAGTCCATGAGCCCCAGTAATGTTCTTAAAGGGCCACACACCCCCGGGCAGGAGGCTGGCAAACAGGCCCCTCCAAAAACCAGTGGCGAGGTCACTTTCGCACACATGTTAGTAGGAATTTGGTACCACAAAAAAATTATTTTTCAGTAATCCCAATTATGTAAAACTGCCCTTGTATGCTAATATCTCAAGCTTTTTGTTACACATGCTTCTTACATCAGTAAGGCAACATTTTAAGAAAAACATGCAAACACTATGCTAATCTTACAACTCCCCTCCCTCCTCCCTCCTGGAGTTAAGCCAAATTCCACCTCCACCTCCAAATACCACATTTATCCTTAAATGTCCCTTCCATTCTCACTCCTAGCTTTAAAAGCTCATCCAGCCCCCAGTACATCAGAAACTTTTATCCAGGTGAAAAACTTGTGCTATAAAAATTATACCAAAGCAAAAAATCAGACCAGTGTTCTACAAACCCCAAACCCTACTTTCAACATCAAGATTTGCCATGCATTGACCTCCCTAATCTACTGCCTTCTTTCCATTGTAGCATGTGTGATAGTTAGTACCCAGTACTATTTTGGATGTCCTCTTCTTAGGTTTGCCTCTTAAGACCCTCCATCTTCCTCTGACTTTGTCCTTGGTACCAATATGGATAATGACAGTTTGATCTTCTTTAGCCTCTCAAAATAATCTATCTGTCAGCAACATGCAGAAGACAAGCAACCAGGAGACAACAAACTGTGTGGTTGAGGTAATCAGAGTAGCTTGTCTACTCTCCTAATATTAGAATCCCCAACCACCCCAGCTGGCCCAGCTTTTCTTTCATCTATACTAGAGGAGTTGTTTCCTCAGATGTTAGAAGGTGCTGCTTTCTCCAGCACAGCCACTCATGAGCTGATCATCCCAAAATCTTCACCAAAATGAACAAATCCACCCACTGATTCATAGATAAATGCTAAATTGCAAGGATAAAATAGGAAACAAAAATAACATGTTATTTAAAAAAAAATTAATTTAAGTTACTTATTGTTATTTAGGACCCCACTCGCCACTCAGGGGTGGGGCCAGGGGAGAGGACAATAGGTCCCCCCCACATTTTCATTTAGGGCCCCCACCCGCCGCACAGGGGTGGGGCAAGGGGGGAATGACAATATGTTCCCTCTTATTGTTATTTAGGGCCTCTACCCACCGGTCAAGGGCCCCCACCCGCTGCTCAACAGGTCCCCTCCTCATTGTTATTTAGGGATCCCACCGCTCAAGGGTGGGGGCCGGGGGTGGGCGATAGGTCCCCTGTTCAGTGTAATAGCCCCCACTCGCGGGGCTCGGGTGGGGGCTCGGGAGGGAGGACACTAGGGTTTTTGTTTTTTTGAACACTTTTTACTAGACATGCCCCTACTCATGGTATAGCGAGTAGGGGCAGAGTTTACTAACACTAAGTAATCTTTACTAAGTATTAATAAATTTGGCTGAAAGACCAATTAAGATCTTTGAGCCTTTTGGTAGATAGCTCCCTGATACCATTGGAATTAGGGAGTTATCTATTAAGCGGCTGCAAGATGCAGCCATGGCACGAATAGGATCAGAGTTTCATTCATATTAATGAAATTCCGAAATGAACAAAGTCACGAAATGCGTCCTAACATGAATGAACAAACTGTTCTCATTCTGTTAGGATGAAATTCGGTAGTTTCGCCGGCGTTCTGTCTAAGTGACAGGATGTTCCGGAATACTGAGAGGAAGCATCACGAGATCACCGATCAAAGGTGAGAATTGTGGGAAAATTGCTTTGATCACTGAAAATAAAGCACACTTTGCTCCTCTGCTGGTCAAAGCTGGTCAGGTGTAGGTAACCTCAACAAGACAAAGTAGTCCCTACTGTGCTATAGTTTTCTTTAAAACATAAGACAGACAAGAAGAAATGAAGCACAGATGGGAGAGAAGAGGAAAGGCAAGTTCGGCATGACAGTGCCCTTTTAAGATGTACTGACATGTCCTACCAATTTAAAATAGACTAACAAGAGAGTAGCTCTCAGTAAGCAAGTTCTGTGAGTTAGTACTCTGGTTATGTTGATACAAAAAAGCCACACAGATGAAATTAATTAACCACTGACTTAATTAAAAGGATACTCCAGACCCCTAAGTCACTTCAGGTTGCTGAAGTGCTTTATTTGTGAAGTATGCTCTCTTTTTTTTTCCATTTTACAAAAAGGGCAGATTCAACAGAATTTTTTAAAATCTTTTTTAAATTAATCTTGTTGGTCAGACAGCAAGTCCTGTTACCTCCTGGTTGTGTAGCTCAGTGGAGCTAAACTCAAGTGGCAGGTAACACCTGTCTTGCAAAGATTTCTGATTGAGTTACATTGGGAAGACTGTGATTATTGTGACTGGACAGCAATGGAAAGTATGGACTGGGAAAGAAGGCTAAGAGTTACAAAGGCTTTAGACATAAGATCTGCAGCTTTTGAAAGCTTTTTTAGATATACAAAAATACATAAATGCATGAATGAGAGGTAAATATACTAAACAGTAATTTTTATTTGTTTCTTTTTGTGACGGACCGCCTGACACCCCCCGACCGGGTACCTCCATCAATCGCTGCTTCCTAGTACTTGTGAGTACCATAAGTATTGCACTGGAACACCATAACCAATGTAAACCCCACAAGCCACCGCAGCTTGGTTGGGGTCTCGCCACCCTTCACCCACTCTGGACCCAAGACCAGGATCCAGCTTCCAATGGGTAGACCTCTAAGCAAGTCCAGAGAGCGTAGCAGGAACAGCTCTTAGAAGATATAGTGATTATACTCAGTGGCGTATTGTGATATAGCAATCCCCTGAGTGTATGTAGTTCTCCAATCCCCCAAATATGAGCCAAGACTTCAAGAAGGGGTAAAGCATTCTGTTTAACCCCTTAAGGACACATGACGTGTGACATGTCATGATTCCCTTTTATTCCAGAAGTTTGGTCCTTATGGGGTTAATGGCAACCACCACCAGCCTTATATGCAAGTCCCCAAGCAAGGGGCACTCCCACCTGGACCTTGTGGGGAACTACAGCATTAAATCACAGACCAATAACAACAATGGTTAAATGCATAACACTCCCATATACAAACACACAATCCCTCCCCTCTTCCTTGGAGATAATTGAATAAGGAACTGTACTAAACTAATTCAATTATCTACAAGCACAGAAAAAAAACATACTTTTTTAAAACACCACAAAAGTACCCTAAAAACACATAAAACCCCACAAATGTTACATCCTCTGATAGCCCTGATCTGGGTGACCAACATATAAAAAAATCACCCAGCTTAGGGGTTAAGGAATTTCCTCATTTTTGACCCACCGTGCACATGGTCCCATGCCCAAAACAGTTCCAGAAAATTAGGGCTAACGGTCGGTCTCTCTGTCTGGAGTACAAAAGTACATATTTCACATGAATAGAGGCTTGTAAAGTGTACCAGGTTCAATTCGTCACAGGGCAATAATCACAGGGTAGGAGGCAGGCAAACAGGCCCCTCCAAAAGCCAGTGACTATGTTACTTTTGTCACACTTTTAATTTATCCAGTAGTGTGTCTCTTTAAGTCAAGTTGAGAAAAAAGTGTTCTTAAAGCCAGAATAGCAGCTTTCATAATATATATTTGACAAACCACAACAGCCAGATATTGTTTCAACAGCACCAGCAGAGAAACTGCAAATCAATTTTATTATATTTAAAATATTTTTTTAAATATACTTTATAATAGCATTCCCTTGCAAGCATAGGTTCTGTCCAGATAAAACTTTTAAAATCCACCTGCTGATTCATAGATAAATGCTAAATTGCAAGAATAAAATAGGAAAGAAAAAAAACACGTTATTTAAAAAAATGTTTAACTTAAGGTACTGAATGATTATTATAACATTATGTGAAGAACAAAAGCACTTCTAGGAATTTCTGCAAAATGCTGCAATTATGTTGTAACTTTGATGTATGGTTATCATCAGAACTTAAAAAGACAATGCATTTGGAGAAGAGATAAGTAGTCAGCCTGAAAAGAAATATCAGCTTTCTCCCCTGTAATTGCCTCTATTCCAGAGAGTTATTAGAATTTTGCTTCCTTGCAAACATCATTTCCATCAAAGCTTCAACTGCTTTGTTGCTTCTAAGATTGTTCTTCCTAGTGCACCATGCAAACTTTTTTTTTCTAGCCATCATTAACTGCTTGGCTAATTGTAATCCTGGTTAAAACAGAACAGATAGTACAAGGCAACCATTCTCAGTATTCCCATTCCCCCCCCCCCAAAGCCTTTTATCTTATCTGCTTTCTAAATGTCCTGTACCTGCTAAGCATTGACTTTAAGCATGAATCAGACTGACTTTTGCTCATTGATTTCCATAAGTCTTCTATTCTCTGCCTGACAATGAACAGAAAGGGAAGCATTTTCTATTGGCTTTCAAATCAATAGCCCCTGAGTGATTAAGTTCCTGAAACACCATGTCACATTTGATTACTATATCCTTAGAATGGCATACACATTTGTAGCACACTAAATTGCACTGACTTTTTGTTAACTGACAGTTTTTGATTTGGAATTTTGCACAGGGAGGTGTGACAAGGAGAGATTAAAAGTGGCACAATGTGCCAGTTCATTTATCCTCTGTAGCTCACACAGGAAGCAATCAAATTATCACAGCCAGACCTTCTTCTCTGTGTTCTCCCTGATAGTGAGATAAAGTAACTGCATATAATAGAATAGAATAAAGAGCAACATTTTTTTCTCTTCTTAAACCCCATTTTCTCTCCTATGAAATTTCAAAACCAATACATGGAAAATATGTTTTTTAAAGATGAGCCAAAAAAAACATGCAATTAAAGATGAGCTTAATATTGATATTTGTGGAATTCAAAATTTGATGTGGATTTGCAGCTTTTGTGAAGGAATAGCAAACAAACAAAAAAACAATTTGTAAAAACTATTAATACTATTAATGATAAGTCATATTTATGACTATTATACAGGGTGGGGAAAAATTCAGAGTAGGGTTTGAGGAGTCAATAACTTATTTTATTAATGAACCAATTCCAATGATATTAAATGCTTAACATATGGAGATTTGTTTAACTAGGTATGAAAGTTTTGACGGCTCACAAAGTCGGGTTCTTTTGGTTGCACTGTTCACAACATTAGTTAATGTTTGAGGCTCAAGTGCTTTTATTTCTGCATGGATATTCTCCTTGACCTGTTCAAGTGCACACGGTTTTTTCATGTTCATCCACTCCTTCAGATATCCCCACAGGAAGTAATTGGGAGCTGAAAGGTCGGAAAAATCTTATATTATAGTAAAATAGTGGCAACTCCTTATTTATCCACTTTTTGTTAATATATTTTTTCTGGTGATCATATTTAAGTATTGAACAAGTGAAGAACATCCCAAAATGTCAGTATTGGAATATAGAAGACAGGTGAAATTTGGCTTTGGCATGGAAGATATTTATAAAAAAAAAAAAAAGTTTAAAAGTTAAAATGAATTGAAGCATTTCTCTAGGAATTTTAAGAAACTCCTAACAAAAGAAATTAAATATAAATGGAAAATAGCAACCATGAAAGTGTACTTAATCGTAACAATCAACCCCCAGGGCTCAGATTTGTGGAATGTGCTCTAGAGAGATTTTTCCTTTGAATGCTCATAGAATGCAAGACAGAGGGCAAGCTTGATCAACAAGCTTGATGAAGAAGTCAGAAACATTCAAGATAAATCAAAACCTTCTGCAGGCCTATTGAGAATTATAACGAACTGCCAGAAAGAACTAAAGATAGATTGGAAAAAAGGTAGAAGGAAGTCAGAATTACTAAATACAATAAGTATTAGGGATGTGCGTTTGGTTTGGTTCGGAAATTCGGGTAAGTAAAAAAAACTGGCACTACGGCAATTTGGCACTTCCGAAATTCAGAACTTTGGCAATTTGGGACTTAGGCAATTCTGTAGGGTTCCCTAACCCTATCCCTACCCCTACCCCTAACCACATACACATCTATAGGGCTCCCAGTGCCCAGACTGCCACCACAGCCTCTTATACATCTATAGGACTCCCAGTGCCAGGAAATTAGCTTATTGGTCAAGATTCCTGTCATCATTCACACAATTCTCTCTCCCTCTCTTGTTTTGCCACTTTTCAGAAATTCAAAGCACTCCGGCACTTCCGAAATTCTGCACTTCCGAAATTCTTCACTGCAAATTCGGCAATTCGGAATTTAGGCAATTCGGTTTTGTTCGGCACTTCAGCAATTCGGCATTTCGGAAATTCGGAAGCATCTGAATTGCCTGAAGTTCATCCGAATTTACATTCGGAATGAAACAAATTCCACATGTCTATTAAATATAAAAGGAATTAACATGATTATGGAAATGGTAGAGTGAGGGATTTTACAAGGAAACACCATTACAGATTTTGGAATAAAAGAAACAAAAATGAGGGAATATACCCACAAGAAAAACATATAAGGGAAAATTAAGATTTTAAATTGAATTGTTGGGTATGGGTAGTTAAGAAAAGAACATTGATTTGCAAGGAATCCTAAACAGCAGAGACCCAACGATCAAAACAACACTCCAAGAGAGAAAAATCATAAATGAAGTATAGAGACACCACATTTGATTATACATACCAAATGTAATATTTTAAGATATAGGGAGGAGGATTTTCTAGAGAGGAAGGACTTTCGAACACCAGTAAAAAGGCTGAGGAATTACAGAATAGAGGATGTCAATGAGGAAAGAGATTGGATAAGATGCAATAAATTACTGATCTAATTAATTTATCCTAACACTATCTGAATAAAGATGAATAAATGTTATGAAAAAATGACTTGAATTTTCTCCAAGTAGTCCTTTTAATGGCTTTACTGTACAAAAGCTTAGCAGAATTTAGCTCTTAAAAATATTTTTTAAATAACTAGAAAGCAATAAAAATTACAAATCAAGATAGTTTTCCATAATAAACCTATTTTTTACACACAGTTTTATAAACCAGTTAGTATAGATCCCATTTGAAAGAACAATAATTAAAGAATTTGAGAATATATATTAAGATAAAAATATATATTTTAGGGATAAGGTTAATAGAAGAGATAAAATGGCCTTAAAAAGCTTTGAGAATAACAAAAGTATTATAATTAAACCAGAAGAGGGGGAGGGGCTTTGTGATTGTGAGCATTAAGAAATATACTGAGTTACGTGAGAGACAATTAACGATAGGTGACGCTTATAAAGTATAAGGATCCACTAGAGAATATAAAAAGGTGCTCTATTAATAGTACTAGAGAAAGGAAGAAACAACAATGTCATCTCTTAGAATGAATATTCCTTTTTTTTAAACACCCTTGTTTTACATATTCCCTAAGGTACTTATAATTACCCCTCCAGGCTAAACTCTATCTATTTAAATGTATCTAAGTATATAGGTGTTTTCTGACTAATCATGGTAGCATTTAACTTATGGGTTAACTCCTCCCTCCAGCCAATAGGACAGGAATACCAGTCAATTGAACAATTAAACAATTAAAGTCCATGGCATAAAGGAATCCTAGGACCTCATTTGCACTGTTTTTTTTTCCTTTCCCTAGCACGCTCCATACAGCATTTCTAAAGCTACTCCCAGAGCTCACAGTTACAAACCCTGCAGGAACAGCCATAAGCAGAGGTAGCATTTCTGGGAAATTGGATCCCCTCACCCCACCTTACCCAGGGTACTCATTACATTTATAGATAGCTCAAATTACCTGGCTTTCCTGACAAATCCATCAACCCCTTCACACCCAAAATACCTTAATTCCCACAATGAATATCTGTTAACCCTTCACCCATCTAACCTCACCTATGATTGTAACAGCTCCATTCTCCCTTTCTAAAAACAACAACACCTATTAATGTTCTTCTTTCTATTTTTTTTCTTTGTCCCTCACGTCACATATTATTAAAATCTCTCTATCCTTCTGCTTACCTGATCCTACTGACACCATCTTCATTGATCCCTCTCTACTTCCCTCATCTCTGTATTTATCACATGCACTTTAACTATCCAGCATTTCTCCACAAACCCCTCTTAAATCCTCTAAATATAAGCTCTCACCCCAAACATTTAAATCTTACTCTAACCTTCTCTTCCTTTGCATCCCCCTGCTCCTGGCAGCTTATGGTCCCTCCTCCACTAACATATCTTGTACAAACACCAGAAACAACAACAATCTGATATCCACCACATGTAAATCGCATAAGTCCTCCTATAAAGCTGCCATTTGGAATGCATGCTCTGTGTGTAGCATAATTAAATCAACTTTCATCCATGACCTATTTATCTCACGCTACCTAAACTTACTTGCACTAACAAAAACATGGCTCTTTCCATCTGATATTGCTACCCCTGCCTCAGTATCTTTCATGGTCTTCATTTTACCCACAACCCAAGACAGGCTAACAGTAAAGATGGCAGTTTAGGATTTCTGCTTTCACCCCACTGCTCCTTTATACCTCTGCCCACCCCTTCCCTATCTTTCTCCACCTTTAAAATTTACTCAATTTGTCTGTTCAAACCCATCTCTGCTAACATAGCTGTTATCTATCGCCCACTGGTACCTCTCATCTGTTCTTTGACCATTTCTCTGCATGGCTTCCCTACTTCCTCTCAAGTAAAATCCCTTTCCTAATTCTCACAGTGGGTTAATACTCCAATACATGTAGCAGGCAATACACTCAATGCATGCACTATCTATTATCTCCTCCCTTGGCCTATCACAGTGGGCTAGTACTCCAACACATGTAGCTGGAAATACCATCTAAAGCTAGTTAATATCTCTAAGCTTCATAACACTACACTCCATTTCCTCTCTCAGATCACCACCTCCTATCACTTGTTCTTGAAAGCCCTCTCACCCAACATCCTCAGCCAAACCACCTCAACTCAGAAGGGATCTGAATTCTATTGACCTCCAACAACTCTCAGCTGATATCCATTCTGAACTCTCATCCATCCCTACCTCCTCATGTTCGTTTACTGGCTATCATCTCATATAATACTATCCTTACCTCTGCCCTGGATGCTGCAGCCCGACTCCACACACACACACTTCAGGGAAGACCTCCAAGCATGGCACACTAAGTCAACCCGCTACCTGCAGAGATGCTCTCATTCAGCTGAACACTGCTGGAGGAAGTCCCACTCCTGTCAGACTTCCTCCATTATAAATTCATATTGTGTTCATACAGCATAGCCCTTATCCTTGCTAAACAATGCTACTTTTCCTCTTTAATTAGTTCATGCTCACGTAAGGTGTCTCTTTAATACCTTTAACTCTTTCTTTGCCCACCTCACCACCCACCAAACTAACATTTTGACCAGTAGCCTTGCATGCTACTACCGACATGATTGAACAATTAAGGAAATAATTCTCCCCTCTTTGCTCCTCTCTCTCGCAACCACATATGGACCAAACCTTCCCTAACCTTCAGGCATTCTCCCTGTCTGATTAATCCCTTACCTTCCCACTTCATCAGATCTCTCTCTCCCTGTCTTATACCATCCTTAACACACATACTCTCTTTCATCTGGTGTTGTCCCCTTAAGCATGCTACTGTCATACCTATCCTAAAAAAAGCCATCCCTAAGCCCGCCTTCCCTTTCCAAATATTGTCCCATATGCCTGTTTCCTTTTCCCCAAAGCTTCTAGAAAGACTTGTCTTTATTTACAACAATCACTTCCTAAATTCTAACTCCCTCCTCAATCCTCTTCAATCTGGATTCCTCCCCCTCGACTCTACTGAGACTGCTCTTATTAGAGTTACAAATGACCTAATCACAGCTAAATTCAGAGGCCACTACTCCTAACTAATTCTTCTTGAACTCTCTGCCACCTTTGAAACTGTTGATCATGTCCTCCTTCTCCAAACTCTTCAATCTCTCGTTTTCTGTGACACTGTCAAATGCATGGTTCTCCTCCTGTCTCTCCCAACGTTTATTCAGTTTCTCCTTTTGCAATGACACCTTCTACCCTTATCCGGTTTGGGTTGGAGTCCCCCAAGGATTTGTTCTTGGTCCCCTTCTGTTATCTCTTTAGAAAACCTCTCTTGGCCTTCTCATTTTAGATTCCATTACCATTTGTATGCCGACGACACCCAGATATATATCTCCTCTCCTGACCTCTCCCCCACAATCTTACAACGTATCAATGCTTGCCTTTCTTCAATCTCTGATTGGATTTCCTGACTCTGAAACTCACTCTCTCTAAAACTGAGCTTCTTATTTTTCCTTCTTATAATCACTCTCCCTGCAAGTTAATGGTACTTGCATCAGTCCATCCTTGCAAGCTCATTGCCTTGGTGTTATCTTTAATTTTGGCCTCACCTTTGAGCCTCACATCCAGTATGTTGCTAAAATCTGTCGATTCCATCTTAAAAACGTTACCCGCATCCGCCCCTCTCTCACGCAAGATGCTGCCAAGGAGCTTGTTCATGCTCTGGTAATTCTCTCCTCATTGGTCTTCCCAAAAGCCAAGCTGTCCCACTACAATCTGTAATGAATGCTACCACCAGGTGATCTTTCTCACCTGTTGCTTTTCCCACACCTCGCCCCTCTGTCAATCGTAATCGCCCCAAACCTATAGGTGTCAATTCAAAATAGTACCTACAGAGCTTTAAACAACTCTAGCCCCTGTTACATTTCTTCACTGATTCATAAATATGCCCCTTTTCGGTCTCTTCACTCTGCTGGTGATCTTCTCCTGTCTACTGCTCACAACCATTCTGCTAACTCGTGCTTGAAGGACTTTTTTCGTGTGTGGCTCCATTCCTTTGGAACAGCCTGTCTAACCCCATCAGACTCTCTTGTAGTCTTCAATTGTTTAAGAAGTCCCTCAAAACACATCAGTTCAAAAATGCATATAGACTCCCAGAGTAACTTATCTTTACGTATCCATATCTGTCTCTTGCTCTCCTAAAGAGCCACACTCCACTCTCGCCTCCAGTTATGCTACTTTTCCTGCCCCATTGTGTTTTTTGTACCCCACCTCCTTTAGACTGTAAACTAATTTAAGCAGGGTCCTCATCTACCTATTGTTCCTGTGTCACTGTTTAATTGTCTCATTTATTGTAAAATGTCCCCACTTTCATAATATTGTAAAGCGCTGTGGTATTAGTTGACACTATATAAATACCAATAAAAATAATAATAATAGGGCTCCTATCTAGCCTGGTGTGTTTGTACAGCTCTGAGTTTCCTGTAATTTGAACTGACCTCAATCTTTCTGTTGGTAAGCATTGTGCCACGTTGTTTCAACCTCATGTTATGTTTCTGTGACTACATTTTTTTCCTTTTTCGACCATATGACATATTATATCCTTGACGTTTCATTTCTAGCAAGTCTATTTATGCATGAGTTTGTATATTGTCTTCTGTCACTAGGTCTGTCCACATACAGCCTTTTTTATTGGTAAACATCATACCCACATTTTACCTCACAAGGTCTTATTCAGAGTCCTTCACTACTAAAAAAATTATTTTATACTTGACGTTAATCCTTACAGGATATAATTTGTTTATGTATTCTTATTTAACCCTCTTAAAGTTAGAATATTAATATTCAGTTACGAACCATTTCATTCATGTTTCTCAGTTCAAACTTTGGTTGACAATACATATGTATTTTGCTTTCTATTTAGAATTATAGTAGTTAATTAGTGTATTTATTTTTCTAGTTAAGCTTGGGAATGAGACTATAGTTATTCCCATCATTTCTTCTAAACTAGAATAAACTCTCTGTGGGTAGGCATGGATATGTATGTGTGTGTGTGTGTATGTATATGTGGTTGTGTATATATGTATATATGTATATGTAGTTGTGTAAGTATAGATGTATATTCATATGTATGCATCCCTTTATGTGTGTGTGTATAGGTGTGGGCATGCATAGGTGTTTGTTTTATATTTTATCAGTTATGTCCTCACTGCTATGTTTATACCATTCCTTTCTGCCACGATGCCTACTTGCTCCAGACTTATGGCTGATTATCCACAGTTCAAGAACCTTGTGACTAGGTACCCTAGTTTCTTGATATATATTCTTCATTCTTTCATTTATTTGGACCACCTTCTTCATGTCTTATCTTATGTATCTACATGTCTCAAGCACATTTGTAGGTCAATTTTCACGGTGTATTCTCTATACCGACCGTTCATTATCTATGGCTGTTTTAACATAAGGTAGACTGGGTCTTTTAGTATACTTTGATTTTCTTTGACTGTTTGGTCGATTACACATTTATTCTAAGTCACCACGATTACACATTTATTCTAAGTCACCACACAAGTGACTCACTTTACGATACCTCCCTCCTTACCAGAAACACTTACTCTACAGAACATTACCTTTAGTTTGGTCTGGCTGTTAGGGTTCCCTCAGAGCCATTGGTACATTTTGGCTTGTGTCATTAATAGTTGTCCTGCGAGGCTACCTAACTATGGAAGTATTTCGTCCCTCAGGCCAAATCAAAGTTAGAGCCTCGCATTGCCTCCCTCTTGGCAAAACAGTAACGGCATCACCTATCACAGCCACCTTTTCTTTAATCTCATAAGCATCACTGAGAGGCCATAATGCTCAGTGTCAAACCTTCCTAATAGGCCACATCATAGATAGAGCCTCTTATCACCACTTGCTAACTAATTAGGTTCCCAAGTAACATAGGTCAGCTAGTACCTGGATGTTACACAGTTGCTCCCACTTACATTTTATTTTCTCTTTCAGGTATGGTTATAAATGCTGCTACAACAAAGTATAACAGAGAGAAGGCAAATAAAATTATGGATTTCAGTTTTTATAAGCCTACCAATAATAAGTTTCAGGCCCAATTTTGAAACATGACATAAGCCAGTATTGCCTTACAGCAATGCTCACGACCAACAGTAAATGTTTGATAGCCAGTATAGCTTAATTTCTACTACATTCAGCATGTGGTATCAGTTTGGAACCCAGCCACCTCTCCCTTTTTATACTCTTGCAATTGGTGGACCTACTTTATCAGCCTACTCCATTCGTCTGTTTCAACACACTACAACCAACGTGCTACAACAGGCATATTTCAATCCTTAATTTATAACTTGGCCTTTTAATAACTCTTGTATCAGTGGAACGCTAATCTACAAAAAGATAAAACAGTGGCTTTGCTGTGTGTGCAAGTAAGTGCTATGAACTATCCCACTGCAATGATTGGTGTCTCCATATGTGAGAGTAATTTATCTCTTTCAGTCATTTTGGTTCCTAGGTTACCACATTACATTGTTTTAGCATTAGATTTCCCTGAGTTTCAGACTTTAATCTAAAAAGTCTGTCCTGAGTGAGACATGAAAAAGCAGAAGGTGATGTGAAATTAAATATATTAACCACATATTTCAAATATCAGCAAAGCCAGAAAAGCTGTAAAGAACAGAGAGGAAGCTAGTATATGTTTATTGAAGCTTTGTATGAAGCTCTGATAAAAAAAAAAAAGGTACACATTAACATAATGGGGTGGAAAGCCATTTGACAAAGTCAGAATTGATAGATAATTTAAGGGGAGTGAAAGATTGTAGATTGGTCAGTTAGGAAGAAGCAGGTTAGCACCTTTCTAGGAATTGTTGGTTTATATTCTGCAACCAGAGCTTCTCCCCTTTATGACCTTACTTATGGGAGGAATCCAGTCTGTAACGTACAACCGAACGTGCAGAGGGAAAACCCACCAGGAGAAATAGAGACAGAAAGAATGTCCCTAAACTGTTCCTTAGAATGGCTGGAAAATAAAATAAACTTCAAGGAATGAGCCAAGGTCAAGGTAAGCCAGAAATAGACGAGTACGAGTTACAAAACCAAAGCCAAGTCAAAAGAGCCAGAAAACAGAGTAGTCGAGAGCAAGCCGGGTCAAAACAAAATATACTCCACAAGGGACACACAAACGTGCTATAGGGACACTGTGCCTTAGGCTTTTATATGGTTGCAGGTGTGGTTAGCATAGCCACACCCTCAAACGGTACATGTGTGCCGAACTCTATTGACTAGAGCTCTTCCGATGCCATGACGCTGGTACTCGTGCACTGATCATAAAATTGGTGGGTGCGCAGTGGCCGGCATCCATGAGGATATTTGGAGCCTCATGCCCGGTGCTGGCAGATCAGCGCACTACTAAGGTAAGTGCAATAGGGCTGACACAGACATGTTGAGGTAAGACAGCAGAAGAGTTATTTACTAAACTTCCTTCTGTGCTGTGTAAACAACCTATCCTTGTGGTAACTAACTCCAAGTCAGAGTGCCCAAAAGCACCATTTACGTGATGTGGGCCACGACAGCTTTGCATACCTGTGTGGTGGACAGGCACTTTGGCATTATGGATGGCAGCCTATGGCTGCTGCTGGATGTTTTCTAAAAGTCATTGACTTGGGTGGCCTCTTGAAATTCTTTACAAGAATGCTTGCAGTTCTTACTCCGCTGGTGTGTTTTCATTGGTAAAGGGTATTGGGATCAAAAGGAGGAAACAGGAATGAGCATGCTCAAAGCCAGAAAACTGGTGAGCATCCAAAGGATGCTTAATTGGCTAAGCAGGTGCCCAAAGTCTAAGGATGCTAGGCTTCTTTTTTCAGGCTTTTCCCAGTGCCTTGAACATTACTTTTTCACCCTTGGATTGGTGGGGGTGAGGGAGGACTTGGTTTGGGATAGAAACATAGGAACATAGAATGTGAAAGCAGATAGGAACCATTCGGACCATCTAGTCTGCCCAATTTGCTAAATTCTTTCATTAGTCCCTGGCCTTATCTTATATCTAGGATAGGCTTATGCCTATCCCACGCATACTTAAACTCCTTCACTGTGTTAACCTCTACCACTTCAGCTGGAAGGCTATTCCATGCATCCACTACCCTCTCAGTAAAGTAATACTTCCTGATATTTTTAAACCTTTGCCCCTCTAATTTAAGACTATGTCCTCTGATTGTGGTAGTTTTTCATCTTTTAAATATAGTCTCCTCCTTTACTTTATTTATTCCCTTTATGTACTTAAATATTTCTATCATATCGCCCCTGTCTCGTCTTTCCTGCAAGCTATACATGTTAAGTTCCTTTAACCTTTCCTTGTAACTTTTATCCTGCAATCCATGAACCAGTTTAGTAGTCCTTCTCTAAACTCTCTAATGTATCAATATACTTCTGGAGATACGGTCTCCAGTACTGTGTACAATGCTCCAAGTGAGGTCTCACCAGTGTTCTTTACAATAGTATGAGCACTTCCCTCTTTCTACTGCTAATACATCTCTCTATACAACCAAGCATTCTGCTAGCATTTCCTGCTGCTCTATTACATTGTTTGCCTACCTTTAAGTCATCTGGAATAATTACCCCTAAATCCTTTTCCTCAGATGATGAGGTTAGGACTTTATCAAATATTCTGTACTCTGCCCTTGGGTTTTTACATCCAAGATTGAATGTATGCTTTCTCCCATTGCGAACTAACAATAGATTTCCAGTATTGTGCAATGGTTACTTTAATTGCTAGTAGCGTATTGGTAAACAGCATCATTTCTTTCAAAGGCATGATTGACCAATTTAGATATAGTAGAACGTCTCCTGTAGACCAGTTTATTTTGCAATTAGATATTCTAGTTAACCAGTAGAGTGATTTACTCCAAATATCTATGAGCCTATCACATTCCCACCAAATATGTAGGTAAGTGCCTTTTTGAGTGTTGCATCTCCAGCATAAGTCAGACTCAGATGGGGAAATATTTACAGATTTTATGTGAACCCAGTACCATCTTTTGATAACTTTATAATGCATCTCCAAAAGATTTAAAAAGTGTATAAATGGTGTGGCTCTAATTAATGTTTTGTTCCAATCCTCTTGTTCAATATTCAATTTCAAATCTTTTTCCCATTTATATATAATAGGTATTTTTGTATAATGTTAAGATTTGAAATCAATTGTCTAATTTTTGACAGAATTTCTTGAATTTTTGAATGATTAAATATTTTAGATATATTGGAAATTATTTCGGAATTATGGAAGATAAGATATTTATTTAAATACCTCCTTCAAATCTGCAAATGATTTTACAGAAGCATTATTTTGTTTCCAGAGAGTCAAGTTAAAATCTTCTTTTATTACCTCCAAAATTTCTATTTTATTTATTGCAATAATTTGCATTTTTTTTATAATTATCCAAGCTTGTATTAATTGAGTCAAAACTATACTTTGTAGTTTTAAGGAGTTGATTAATTGTTTTCCATTAACATTTCATATAATTAAAGGTAGATCTTGAAACCCTGTCATATATTTTCCAATGTCTGCCATGCCTCAATCTCTGGGGAATAAGATTGTAGACAATATAAATGGGTCAAAACACTGGCTTGATACATAATTTTTAAATTTGGAAATCCTAATCTGCCTTTTTTTTTTAGTCATAGATAAAATCTTATGACTGATCCTAGGAGACTTTGCCTTCCATATGAAATTTGAAATACTAGATTGTAACATTAAAAGCTAAGGACTAGGAATTGCAAGTGGGATCATTTGAAACATATATGGCCATTTGGGAATAATGTAACTGTTTATTAAATTGATACGACCCCACCATGATAATTCAACCTTCCTCCAGTTTTTAATAGAATTATTTGTTGATTTTAACATTTCCATAAAGTTTACTTCCATTAATCTATCTATATTTTTTGTAATTTTAACTCCCAAATATACATAACTATGTTTAACCCAAGTGAAATGGTATAAACCTTTTAATATTTTTAGTTTATCTCGATCTATTTTTGTAGGAAGAATCATAGATTTATCTATATTGACTTTCTAATTGGAGACCATACTAAATTGTTGGATTTCTTCCAATAAAGTTGATAATGATTCCTGTGGGTTTGATATTATTAGGACATCATCTGCATATAAGCAGATTTTAAATTGTTTCTGTTTAATACATACTACTTTTATGTTTCAATTACTTCTAATTCTAAAATATATAAAATGGGGGAGAGTGGACAATCCTGCCTAGTGCCGTTTCTACAGGGAACCATTTAGATAGAATACCATGGCTAACTGTTCTTGCTGATGATACATAGACATAATTGCTTGGTGCATCCAGTCCTGAATACCAAAACTTTGTAATGTTTTCTTTATAAATCCCCACCCGACCCTGTTGAACGCTTTTTCAGAATCTATCGAGAGGAGCAGGACGGGAGTACACTGTCTCACCGCTAGATCGAGTATATCAATTAAACATCTAACATTCAAGCCTTAGAATCTATTAGGGACAAAACCTATTTGATTTGGATGTATTAGATTATTTAACACTTGTTTTAATCTCTCAGCAAGAATAGGTGCAAATAATTTGATATCAGTATTCAAGGGGGATAGTGGCCTATAATTTTGGATTTGAAAGGGATTTTTGTTGGGTTTTAGAATTAGGATAATATTAACTTTTGTTAATTCTGAAGGGAAATATTTTTGATCTACTATACCATTAAATGTAACTGTTAATTGAGGTACAAGATTTGGTTTGAAATATTTATTAAAAAGATTACTTAGACCATCGGGTCATTGAGTTTTTTTGCATTTGTAACTTAGATATTATTTGATCTACTTCATAATTAAATATGGGTAAATTGAGTTTGTGAAAGCCTTGGGAATTTTATTTTTTGACGATATTTATCTATATCTAGTTCTTGTGAATAGTTATCTAGATTATATAACTCTTCATAAAAATTATTAAAAGCTTTTCCTCTAGTTTTCAGGGATAATAAAGTTTTACTGTTTATTATCAATGTAGATATTTTTTATTTGGACTCTTGTTCTTTAACTCTATCAGATAATAATTTATCCTATCTATTTCATTTAGCGTAAAATTTAGTTTTCATTTTTTTCAGTGCATAAATTGATTTTAGTCTTAATTTAAATTTAATTTGTTCTTGTATCTTTAACATCTCTGAGTAAATTTGAGTTGATGTTTTTTTTTAATTTTCATTAGATAAATTTGAAAAAAATTATGAATAAATCGTTCTAGTTTTTACGTTGTTTTTTTTTTGCACTCGTGTGCTAGCTTAATTAAATGGCCTCTAATGGCAGCCTCAAAGGCACACCAGTTATTAGCTATGGCTGTTATCTTGTGATGTATTTTCTTTAAAATATAGGTCAATTAAGTTTGCGATATAATTTTTGTTTTCCTTTACATTAAATATATATTGACTTAATCAACAGGGAGGTCTGGCATTATATTTAAATGCCTCTTTTACCTCTAATATAAGTATACTGTGGTCCGACCGTGTATTGTTTATTATATCTATCTTGGAAGTTCTATTTAGTAAAGATTGATTTGCACACATCAAATCAATCCTAGAATACGACATATGTACTCTGGAGAGATGTGTAAAATATTTCTCATAAGGATGAAAGATTCTCCATAAGTCATATAAGTTATGTTTATCTAAAGTAGTGGTTAGTTTTGTTGCTTGATTTTTTTTAGTTTTTTGTTATTAGAGTAGGTTTTAGAAATCTCTTATCCTTATTCACATCTAAAACAGAATTAAAATCTCCTGCTATGATAAGTAAACCTGTTTTAACCTTGTCAGCTATATCCAATATTTTCCTCAAGAGACAGACCGGGTGATACATTAGGTAAATATACATTTATCAATGTATATACCTCTTCATTTATTTTACAAACATTTATCATATAACATCCCATAGGATCTAAAATCCGGTGAATAATTTCAAAGTTTATTGATTTTGCAATTTTTAATAGGTACTCCTTTCTGTTTTTTTCCTTTAATGGAAGCATGTATTATATTATGAAAATCTTTGTTACTGAAATACATTTTGTCATCATTTCTCCAGTGTGTCTCTTGTAAGAAAGCTAAATCAACATGTTGTTTCTTTAAAAGTCTATGAATGGTCGATTTTTTTAATTGAGAATTTAAACCCTGTACCTTCACTGATATTATTTTAACCATTTTTGTTTGAATGTTTTCCCCATTCCTCAACAGTTTATTACTTAACATTTGATTATTTACTTCATTGAATGACATACAAAAAAAATAATAATAAAAGAAAATCCAGACATACAAACATTTGACCATATTGAACCCTTCTGTGGTGAGAAGGAAAATATGTATGTTCGTTCTCTAAAAAAAAGAAAATGTAATCTTTTTTTGATAGGAATTCTCCACCTTAAGGCCTATGGAAGAGTATGGAACCAATATAGGAAAGGGAAAACAAAATACTATCCTTTAACCATGCCTCCTAATATTTGTAGTTATAAACTAATTTATCCCCTACTTAGAATTATCAATTAATTCTAAAAATATAAAATCAGGGAAAAACATTGTTATTCCACTGGGAAAGGGGAGGGGAGAGAGAGAGAGAGAGAGAGAGAGAGAGAGAAAAAGTGAATAGGTGTAAAATAAATAAATGGAGAATGTAAAATAATAATAGAAGTGGAGTGTAATACTGGCCTCTAAGTATATGTAAATTGTGTCATATATGTGTGAGTGTAATGTGTGTTGAGTATATGTGAAAAAAATAAATAAAAATGTAAAAAAATAAAATAAAATAAAAAAGGTGATTAAACATAAAAATGCTACTTAATAAATAAATAATAAATAAAATATGAAAAGCAAAATAAGATAAAAACTCTAGTGTAATTAATGTTGAATAATAAATAATAATATGAGATTTAATATGTCTAGATGTAATTGAACGTGGTGTTATGCCTATAGTAGTGTGTATTATGTCAATTGGTTGTGTGAAAATGAAAATAAAATAAATAAATAAATAAAAATAAAAAAAATCCCTTTTTCTCTATTCCCCTCCAGCAGTTAAAAAAATAATATATATAAGTAGGACTTTATTTGAATGTCCAAATCTGAATCTTAGTTTAATTTTGCTTCTTCTTATTATTATTTGTTATTTGTTAGTCAATATCTTTTCAATTATGTTTGATTTAAAATTTTCTTCCTTCCTTGGTGTGTTGCTTTTCTTAGGTTTTCCTCTTCTCTTCCTTTCTACCTTTTGATTACTTCCATTTCAGATAATCTTATTTTTAATCATCCATTCTTTTAAATCATCAACTTGATCAAACTCTTGGATAGATTCCTTCCAGAACAATCTCATTTTATTCGGACAGCCCATCTGTATTTAATATTATGATGTTTAAAAAGCAATATAGATGCCTTAGTCCTTTCTCAATAATCTTGCTCCCATAGATAAATCTTGAAATAATTGGATATTTTTATATGTTTCATCCGGATTGTTAAGATTTTTAAAATATCTTTAAGATATTCTCTTTAAAACCAAAAGAGTAAAATTGAATAAAACAATTACATCTCTAGGGATATTTGAATCCACATATTTAGGCTTATTTATATAGTGGAATCTTTCTAAAATAATTGAATTGAATTGAATAAAAATAGTTATCCTACCATATTCAGCTGATAGTTCAGTTCCGGCAGCACAATACGATGTGATAGCGTTATGGCCTGTACTTTCTAACTCATCCTTATCTTTCCCTGCTTACTCCTCAGCCCGCTAACATGGCTCCATCATCTCCTCCATTTGGCGTGAGTACATTACATTGCTCATGTCATCATGTCACATGACATTTCCCACGTCCTTCTTTTGTTTTTAATGTAACTAATCCTTGTTTTACTTTCCTTTTCTCATTTATGTATCTAAAAAATGTTTTGTCCCCTTTTTTTATTGACCATGCTATTTTCTCTTCTGTGTGTGATTTGGAAGCTCTTATAACTTGCTTACCCTCTTTCTGCCTAATCTTATAAATCTGTCTATCTTCCTCACTCTAGGTTTTTTATAATTGCTAACTTTTTGTTTCTTACTATTTTGGCCACATCTCCAGAGTACCACAGTGGTTTCTTTTTTGCTTTTACTGACAAGCCTAATGCAATTTTCTGTTGCCTTCAGCAGTGCAACATTTAAGTAATCCAATTTCCCTTGGACTTGATTTAAACCGCTCCAGTCTGATAATGACTCCTTTACACTTTTTCTAATTTTAGAAAAGTCTGTTTTTCTAATGTCTAAAACTTTTGATTTTGTTTGGTGTGACTCAGTCACTGTTCTTATATTAAACCACACTGATTAGTGATCACTGGATCCTAAACTTTAACCTACATTAATAGGTGATACCAAACGTCCATTTGTAAACACTAAGGCTAGTATGGCCTCTTTATGAGTTGGCTCCTCAACAACTTGTTTTATAGACAATCCCAGTAGGGGGTTTAGAATATGTGTGCTCCTGGCACAAGCAGCTATTTAGGTTTTCCAGTTTACATCAGGAAGATTAAAGTCACCCATGATGATAACTTCCCCCTTCATTGTCATTTTAGCTATTCCCTGAACTAGTAGATTATCTAACTCTTCTATTTGTCCTGGGGGCCTATAAATCACACCTACATGAGTTAGTGTGTGATTACCAAATTCTAATGTAACCCAAACTGACTCTATATTCGACTCACTAAGTTTTATTAGGCTAGATTTTATGTTATCCTTAACATACAAAACCACCCCTCCCCCTTTCTTGCCTTCACTGTCTTTTCTATATAAAGAGTACCCTGGTATTGCTATGTTCCAGTCATTTTTCTCATTATACCATGTCTCAGTAACAGCGACTAAATCTATATTATCAGTTGCCATTACTGCCAAAAGTTCATGGATCTTATTCCCTAAACTGCGAGCATTTGTAGACATGACTCTAAGCTTATCATTTTTTTAACGCACTTGCTACAGGCACTTTATATCCTTGTTTTGGGGGGAAATTGGATTGATGTTTTATCACCCTTTTGCCCCCTCCTCCAAGTTTAAATACGTCCTAGCAAAACCTCTGAACTGCTCACTGAGAACATTTGTTACCTTTTGAGAACGATGCAAATCATCTTTTTTGTACACTTTATTTCCATTCCAAACAGAGCTACCATAAGAAATTAAGCCAAATCCTAGCTCCCGACACCATTCACCAAGCCACAAGTTAATGTCCCTAATATGCATCTGCCTGTCATTCTGAGTGTTATAGACAGGCAGAACATCAGCCACTTGCGGTATATTATTGGGAAAAACACAAAAAAACTTCCTTTACCTCTGAAACCTCATTGCAAGCCAAGTCATTTGTCGCTGTATGGACAAGTACATCCAATTCCCCTTCCTGCTTTGCTAGCTTAACAATATTACAAATACAAATAAACTATATAAAACAAGATGCACACCAGAAAGTGGAAGGAAATGGGAATATATATACAATATTACCCTTAAAAGAAGATTGTATGAAGACTCCTCAAATCTTCAGCATAAATGTAAGAAGTGTACAATCAATAGAAAAATATAATAAAATAGTGTGAAACTGTAGGCTAATTGGAACACTGGTGGTATTATTGCACTCACAAGATATAACTTGATTGTAGGCTCATAAAGGTGTCTTTAAACGATGTAGCCTTTTAGGGTTTTTCATATATGAATACAATAAAACAATAAAAAAAAAGTTACTGTAATAGTCATGAGGAGATGTCTATCTTATATATAGATATGATTCACTCTCACTGAATTTGTATCACTTACTTTGCTTTTACTCCTCTACCTATCTAGTTAGTTTACCTGGCAGAGAGGCTTTTGGCCATATCAATCCCGCTATTTTACTACTCAGGATTCTTTTATCTCATTATCCTACTTTCCTTGGCTACCTGTCTATTTATATACTTGATACATCTCTGAGTTCTCAGGGGCATCTATTAGTGACATTAACAGATACCCCTGAGGAAGTCCTAGCCTAGGACAAAACACATGGGGCTTGGAGATCTACATAGTGACTCTATTAGAGTGACTTTTTTATTCTTTACATTGGATTATTTGCTGCTATCTTCCTTGTTCTATTCCGGAGGGATCTCCTTTCGTTTCCCAACCACTGAAGAACGAGATTGTTTGATATGCAAGAATCTTCTTCTTTTTGTTAGTGCAATATACATAAAAAGTGATTTTTTTTTTATACTGGTACACTATGTTTGCATTTTCTCCCTCTTTTCTATGTATATATGAAATAAGAGAGAACCCTAAAAGACTACATCTTTTAAAGACACATTTATGAGCATACAATCAAGTTATCTCTAAAGGTTCCACTTAGCCTAAAGTTCCACATTATTTTACTATATTTTTCTCTAGATTGTATACTTCTAATATTACAAATATGTCTCCTGTCTCTGTAAGCAGTAGCTCCAGAAAAACATCTTACAAGGCCACTATTGTCCAGCTCCACACCTCTCATGATAGAATCTCCCAATAACAACAATTGCTTTCTTACATGCCTCACCTTATCCTTTTTGTCATTGGCTTGAGCTTTAGTTTTAATCATATTCTAAAAAAGCCAAATAGGCAAATGAAAACCATTTTTTATCAGTGTAATAGAATTGCCACAATTTAGGCATGGCAATCTGCCAAGATGTCTCTATTGTTTTTGGGACACCTAAAACATTGCACCTACACACTAGCAGGAATTTTCATATCAAGGACTATTTCACATGTGAATCAACTCATGTGGTCTATATTGCAGTCTCACTGTATACTCTAAAAGCTGCAACTAAAATATGTAAGAGATTCAATAAACATAAATCCATAATTAGAACAAAACAACATATAGGGTATTACAGTTTACTGCAGAAGTGAACTCTGCCTGCCGTGAGTATGGCAAGCCCTTTTTATATTCTTTGCAGAAAAAAACAAATTCTATAATGTGGTGTTGATTGTGGGTGTGCTTGTTGTTATAATCTTTTCAAATGTCTTTCATTGTACTTATGTTTTTTCACCAAGCTTCTGAAGTCATGCAGAGGGATTCTGTATGCTTTCTCCACTGACACAGTTGGTAGAAGCTGATAGTACACTGCTTTCCTCCCCCCCCATGTGAAGAATGGTCACTACTGCTACAGAGTTGGTGTGTTGGAAAGCTTTGTTCTTCTCAAGGTGAAAGGGGTGAGTGGGTGAGTGTGCCACTGATTTTTTCCTTTCTTTTTTTAAAGAAAATACCCTCTTTTTTCCAACTTAAAATGATTCTTGTTTCTCCCTATTTTTCAAAGATTGCTAAAGGAAAAACTATAATAAAAGGTGTGGTCGGATTGTGTGATTGATACTGTAAATGGAAAAAAATATATCAATAATAGCCAGTGGGCTAGGCAATATATTAGTCATTTTTCCATTGCTGCACATAAATTAACCCCTTTTGTTTTTTTTATGTATATATATATATATATATATATATATATATATATATATATATATATATTATATATAGTTTTATTTTTGTTTTGTTTTTAATACCCAATTGGTTCCCTAAATATTTTTATGTCCTGAACAAAATTAAAATTTTGGGAAAAATTGTTAAGTTGAACTGAACAATCGCTTTGTGCACAAGTCTGTTATTCTCTGTTTTCTATATTTTCATATACCACTAATGTGAAAAGTATTTCTTTTAACTATAACAACTTTCACAACCCTTGTGAAATTTCATTTAAACTCATGGCATTCTAATTTACTGAACAGTTTCAGAGAAAATAACACAGTGTTAATTCTGACACCATAATTAATACAGTTTTAGGTATTTGTAACGTGTTTTCATAACAAAAGCACAAATCTTTTATTCTTCTTAAGAAAGTAGCAAATTATTCAAAACACAAAGCTCCATATTTAATTATGTGTGAAAAATGTATCAAAGTTTAATCTCCATATATTCCTATCAAAGAAAACAAATAGATAAGAGATAAAAACAGAGATGTATCACATGAAATGGATTCTCAGAGCTATGTTGATTTACCACTATTGCATTTGATACTTCAAGTACACATTCGTTTTTTACACATATCATCCGAATGAATCATTACAGTTCACAGGTAATGAAAAAAAGAAGGTCAGTTCTTGTTTAGGCTTTTATGTCAGATTTTTAAACTACCCTTTCAAGATGAACTTGTTAAAACTTTATCAAATAAATCAGAAAATATACACATATAAGTAAGGTCAAAGACTTTCAGACACAAAGAAGTAAAAGTCATTTAGCTATCAGCAAATTTACAGCATCAAACAACAAAGCCTTGCTAATACGTTTGGCATCTGTTGAGACACCATTAATTCTAATGCTCTTATCTTCTATTTGTGTGGATGTCATATGAAATTCCATGGGAGTCCTTGCGTAGTGCACCATTTTCCTATTCCCTGCATTGATTTGCAATACAATATTGCACGTCACAGCAGCAGTTGAATGTTAAAAGCTAAGCTCTTGCAAGGACATGAAAAAGATGGGCATATTTGGTTAATGATAAATTGAGATGGCTGTGAAGCTGACATTTTCCGCAGCAGCCTGGCAACAACATTTTCGCTACGTTCAGTATAAAATATCTTTGTTGCTAAAAGAATCCTTTTAATAAACAAAAAAGTATGAATAATTAAAATATAATTAAAAGAGGTAAAAATAGGATTACCTATTATGACAAAAACTAAGGGAAAAAATCATCAGTACTATGGAAAATAGCTTTGAAGATTAAAGAGACCTCTTTTGATAACATTCACAGTTTAGTGTAACTGATTATTTTTATTAGTATTATTATTATTATTAAAGTAGAGTACCCGGCACCTATTTTCATTGTGGAGAGACTTTTAACTGCAGCAATATTTAAACATCAACAAATAGCCCAAGTGTTTTCAATTATTTCTTGCCGAGTTCTGTGTGCAGTATAGGTTGCATCATCTATGTAAGACAACCGAGACAACCAATCCTATTTGAAATTGTATTTAGGGATGCTTCTTATTTATCAGTATTTGACTCCCATGTAAAATCATTAAAAATGTGTAAAAGACTCATCCCATCCTTTAAATATTGATTTTTTTAAAATAAATTTTCACATTAAATAGGAAAACATGTAGAAAACTTATTTTACAATAAATAACATATCATTATAAAATAGTGTAGATATTTATAAATTAACATTACAGAATTTATATCCTTTGAGTTTCTCTTCATCAAACCAATTAGTATTATCTTTCGTGTCAATATTTGTCTTTGATTCATATTCTAAAATAGTGTTGAGGATATCATACTTATATGGTAAATCTTAAAAACCTTAATATTTTATAGATTAATTATTTTAATTATACTAATAATAGTCTGTTATTACTCATGTAGTGGCTATAGATGTACATAGTTTATCTTATTTCATGTAATGTTTTAGTGAATAAACATACATACATTAAATAAAAATAAAAAGAACAAGAACAAGAAACATAATAGGGATAAGGTATCTTGTGTGCTGAGGGTCTCAGTTTGGTTGGAAGATGGGATCACAAGTCTGGTTTAGCATTATTTTAGTACTAGTTGATTCAGAGACTATTCCCAATTATAAATGTATGACTCAATCAATCAATAGTTTAATGCCCATACAGTTTGCCAATAAATCAGATACTCATATTATAATATTCATCCCATCTAAACCACATTTTATTATATTTCATAATATTTTTATTAGTAAAGTAGACAGCTTTTTCCATTTCTCATTGGTAAGTTATTTGGGTTATGATTTTGATAAAAGTAGGGGTTTCTTGCCCTTCCAGTATCTTGCAATACAAATCTTTGTTGCCATCAAGATATGGATTATCAAGAATGTTTTAGAATTTAATGGGCAAGTAAGATTCATATGAAACAAAAAAACTTTTCAGGAGTCAATTCCAATATTTTCAAATTCAAATCTTTAAACAGTTGTGAAACTCTTTAATCAGATTCAATTTAGGACAGTCCCACCATATATGTTTCAATGTCCCAAGGTCTTTATTACATCTCGAAAATTGGTTGGAGTTTTGAACTTTAAATGTACATAATCTAGTGGAAACCAAGTACCACCTATTAAGAATTTTTTTAAATCTTCAAATATATTTATACAGTGTACTGATTTTGTAAGAAGACCAATGGACTCAATCCATAATTGAAGAGAAAAGGAATTACCAAGGTCTTCTTCCCACTTTGTAATAGTTTTAAGTTTCTCACAGTGGTAGATTTATTAATAATCTGTCTAATCTTAGAAGATTTTTTTTTAATTGTTCCAAAAAGAAGTATATCCAAAGGGGACTGTTTCACTAATTGGATTTTTTTTTTTTTATTTACAATTCTTACATATATGAAGTATTAGGAGATATATTGGAACCCAGTTGGCCAATTGGATTTTTTTTTTAGCTAATTAGTGTTAAGAATTCTTATAAATAATGTAACCACTTCCAAAGGAGCTTTGCTGGAAATTAGTTTTTGAGCAAAAATAACTTCTTTATAGGATCTATGGATTGATAGATTTGGGTGATTATCACATTGTCAATAATTTGCTGTCTAACCAAAAAAGTAAAAAAGGATCTAGATTTTCACAAATTTTCTTCTCAATCTAATACCATATTTTCTCCGAGAGTTTGTTTCCTCATTCCAAGAAATGGGAGAACGTAACTGTATTATAAGAATGCTGTCATTATTTTTTGAGTTATTCTTGCTTTTCTCCCCAGCCATACAAATGAATAAAATAGTTTATCAAAAAGATTTAGTATTTTATTGGGGGATCTTAATGGTATCATACAAAAGGTATCATACGAAAGAGGAACACGTCAGAGGTGCCAAAGGGCACCTCTGATATGTTCCGTTTCTAATATGAACCATTGTGAGTTCATACCATTTCCAAATACTTTGGTTTGGGAGAAGTGTATAATGACATAACTAGATCTTTAAATAACCCTTCAATTCCGAATGCTGTCAAAGTTTCAGCTAAAAACTTCCATCTTACTCTGTTGAACGCCTTTTTGGTGTCGACAATCATAAAAACAGTTGGAAGATGTTCTTTATTAATTTTCAATGTCATATTCGCGATTTTTCAAAGATTATCACCGCCCGATCTAGTTCTTACAAACCCCGATTGATCATTGCTCACTAAGTCTCGGATAGATTTACTTAGTCTATTTGCAAGAATTTGTAAAAATATTTTTATATCTAAGTTCATGAGAGAGATCTGGCTGTAATTGGGGACGAAATTCTGATCTTTCCCAGGTTTAGGAACAGTCGATATAGTAGCGCTTAATAACTCAGGTGATTTTTTTTTTGTCATATTTATTTTGGTAAATAATTTATATAACATAGGAAATATTATAGATTCAAATATTTTATAGAAAAGGACAGTATAGCCATCAGAGCCAGGAGCTTTTCTATTAACTAACTTATTTATTGCTGTCTTGATTTCTTCAATTGTTATCTTAATTCAATTCTTTTAATTTTTCTAGCTTAATTCGAGGGAGAGTAATTTTATTAAAAAAGGAGTTAAGCACCTCTTTAGAGATTTTAGATTCTGGTAAATTATACAGAGATGCATAATAGTTTGCAAAAGCATTCCATATCTGTTGGGGGGAGGATGGGGTTTTACTTATTTCTATTATTTTTTTATTGGTTGTTTTTTCCTCTCAGGTTTAAGCTTTTTGGATAGTAACTTCCCTACTTTATTACTACTGCTGTCCCATTTATGTTTACAACAATGGTACAGCAGTAGTAAATCTTTTACTCCATCAGCTAGTAAAAGATTTATTTGTAACTGGATTGTTTTAATTTTATTGGCTGTTTCTTTAGAAGGTTTATTTTGTTAATTTGTTAATTTTTAGCGAGTTGTATATATAGGTCTGATATTTCAGTTCCTTTTTTATAGTTCTAGCGTCTATTTGAATTAAGTAACCCCTCATTACACACTTAACTGTTGACCATAGTGTCTCATTTGAAACATTAGCTTTATCGTTCATTTCCATAAATTAATTTGCTAACAGTCTCTATTCTCCTTATTAAGTAACATTGTTTTATCCAGACTCCATTGATGGCTAGTTTTACAAGCTAGAACATTTTTAATTATAACATCAATCGGAGCACGATGGCTCCACATAATTTGTCCTATATTTGATTTTATAAAGTTACTTAGGTTAACTGAATCAGTCAAAATGAAATCAATTTGAGAATAACTGTTATGAATTTTGGAATAAAACACCTTTTCATTTGGGTGTTGCACCCTCCAGATATCAAAACAATCACACTCATTTAGGGTATCTTGCAGCCATTCAGCTCTTTTTTTCTATAAACTTTCAACCCTTTACTTGATACATCTAGTTTTCTATCCCAATTTTCATTTACAACAGTATTCCAATCACCACCAATAAGAAGTATGCATTTTTTAAATTTTCTAAATATCTTTTAATAAAATTTCTGAGAAAATTTGTTGGGGGCATATACATTTACCAAGGTGTAAATCTTATCATTTAATTTGCACACACTATTAGATATCTACTATTTGGATCTCTGTCTATGTGTATTGTTTCATATTTAATTTTGTAACAAACATATGATGGCCATCCCTCTTTTTTTGTTTATCCCTTAAATTAGCACACATAATAGTTGGATATCTGGAAAATATCCACTGGTCTCGACTATTGTCTTTCCAATGTGACTCTTGTATGAAACATTCATCAATATTATCATCTATTAGTTTCTTATGCAATATACCTCTCTTAAATGGGTTATTCAAACGTTGGGCATTTATGGATTCTATTTTGATTGACATTGATTCATTATTATTTATAAAATTGTCTCTATTTTTCACAGACTGATCTCATACTATTCACATCAGCTTCCTTAGCACAACAAGATATCCCATTTGAATTTACACATAGAAAAATATAATAACACATAACATAAATACGAAAACGCAATACAATACTCCGCCTTTGATAAAACCTTATCTGGCGTGTGACAGAACCCCTGTCCATGGATTATCGTTTTCTTTTTACTTGGTTTGGTATACGAACACCCCCAGAAAGACTGAACAACTTGGTTCGTATACCAAACTATCTATCAAATGGATTTACCACCCGTTCATTAACCTGGCTGACCTCTTTTCACACTTTTGAAAACCGCAAATACCAACGTTCTAAGAGGTCAGTTGGGTGGCCATCATTCATAAGATCGAACACGAGGTGGTGGCCATCTTTACTGCACAAACATGGCCAGCGGTGTTTGGTCGTCGAGTGTATGGAACTGAAATCGGCCACTTGATGGCTAGAACACCGCTGGGATTTCCAGCCCCATACCTGTTCAGTTTAATTGGATTCACTAGAGCGACGTTCGGTAGAAATAAACTCCCGAACGAGGGCTCCGTGAATGATCTTCATACGAACATATATATATTTTGGTATTCTCGAAAGAGACCAACTGCACAGCCTGAATCCATGGATCTCTTTTGGGCAGGCACCTCGTGTGCGGTCAGTCACAGCTATACCCCAGTGGCGTTTCGACTATATTTGTGGGATCTGAGCGCATTTCGGATATGTTGGGCACTCATATTCAAGCTATCCGGGGATATAGTATTTAGGGGGGTTCCTCACTGTTAACTATGTGTTTTGGGGTGTTTGAGCAATGTATGTCGTGGACCTGGGAGATAATGTAATTATGTATGTACTTTTCTACAGTCTTCTCTCCAGTGGGGAATGCCTCTGGAATATGTAAGGAGAAACCCCTTGCATGGGGTCTTGTACATAAAGCCAGCAGTGATTCCCATTAAATCAGATAAGCTTCACCCTCAACACAGAGCCTCATCTCATGCTTGTAGGGACCCACTATACATGCTTCTTTACCACTTGGATTTCTGCTTGGTAACATTTCAGCAATACTCTTACTAGGGGGAAAGAACATCTCCGGTGGCAGAAGCCCCTGCTCTCACGGGGTGGCCACCACTTTTGGTGGTAGCGGTGGGATGGTCCTCGTTTCCCTTGAAGGACATGCTGAATGAATGGAGACCTGATATGACAAATTGAAATGGCTGACCTTGAAAGATTTATTGGAAAGTCGTGGCCGCACAGCCAGCAACTGACCACGCAGGGAATTGATTGACTCATGAAAATAGACTGAACTACTACAATGGCCGAACCTATTATCCCGAATGCAGAAGAAGATGAAATACTGCGGTCCTTTCGGTTGAGATTAACATGGTATGGACCTAATACTCACATCGACCTTATTGCCCAGGTGTTCAACGAAGTCACAACCAAAGTCCGGGAGAAAAGGCAATACCAGCTGCGCTTGGCAGAGATACAGCAGCATGGGAACCCAACTGTGGAAAACGTTGTACATTTTCCAGAATGGAAGAATGTACCCTTCCCTGCAATTAAAAGCTTCCAAGAGGCAAAGGGAGAAATCGACGGATACATTGCAGACTTTGAAAGGCAGGGCACACTGCACAAGGTACCCCCGATGAATGGGGTTTCCAAAAGAAATTCTCTCCGACCAGTGGACACAATTAACCACAGACCTTACCTATCAGTTATGGAAGGTCTGTGGTATTAAGCCCCTATTCAGTTCAAATAAATACATACAATAGTAGGTAGGTCACACTTCTGGGTATGTCTGTAAAAGATATATGCAAAACACAAAATAGTGTAATAAAGTCTATGCAAATAGGCAATGTAAGATTTAAGTGAAGTACTCACAAGCCTAGAGCCAAATATATGTGGCTCTCACTGATGTCGCCTTGGGACTTTTTCAAGGATGTCCCTCTCCTATTACCACGTGGCTGGATCGCTGGTCCCACTTGGCTTTGAAGGGGTTCCAAGATGAATGGATATTCTCACTTAATTTGCCAGAATTCCCCAAAAGATCCCACTTCGCTTAACAGACTTCTCGATAGAAGATTCAATATGGGATATACAGCCAAATATTTATTCAAAAAAGTATTAAAAATACATTATTCAAATAATCAATAAAAAACAATAAATAAGACAATATTCTAAAAGTCTGTAGCTAAAGTGCTATATTCAAGTCCTACCAAATGGCTAGTGCAAAGTCCGAGACGCGTTTCACCCCTTCCAGGGGCTTTTTCAATCGGTATTCAGTTCACCTTACCACCCCCAGAATAACTGTCTTTGTGAACATTTTAATGGGACCCTCAAACAAATGTTGAGGACCTTTACTGATGAGTACAGAGACTGGGAGAGATTCCTCTTGTTTGGTTAACGAGAGGTGCCTCAGGAATCCACTGGGTACTCCCCTTTTGAACTGCTTTATGGGAAAAGGGTGTGAGGCCCCCTTGATCTCATTCGGGAACACTGGGAAGGGGGAATGGAACATAAGGGACCGCATGGAGCAGTTGGCTCAGATGGCAAAAGCATATCTCCAGGCAGCCCAGGGGCGACAGAAGGTCTTGTACAATTGGGGCGCTCGCCAATGTAAGTTCCAGGTGGGCCAAAAGGTCCCAGTGTTAAAACCCACCAAACAGGATAATCTACAAATGGCATGGCAGGGCCCTTAGAATTGGGTTCGAAGGAAAAATTATGCAACATCACCTATATAACTGCCAGCTGTGCTGATGAAAGGATCTGAAGATCCTTTCACATTAACATGTTGAAGGGATATTGTAACATATTCATCCTCATCTTGTGGTCAGCGGTCGTGCATCTGCATGAATAACACTTGCGGCATGTTAATGGATGCCGGCTTCTGCGGATCCACGGCTTATTGTACAACCACGTCCGCTCACGTGATTAACGACGTCGGCGTGCACATGACGTCACACGTGCACCGCGCGCACACATTTTGGGGTCAAAGAGCGATCCCGGCCAATTAGAAAGGTAAAGCAGGTATAAAAACCTAGAATTACCTTTCCTCATTGCCCTGTCATGGTTTCCCTAGTGGTTGTCCGAGAGCGCTTTCCTGATTCAAGTTTCTTCTGGTTTTTGACTTTGGCTTTGATTTTGATTTCCCTGTATTTCTGGTATCCATGACCTCTGGTTTTCCTTTATCGTTGTGTCCCTTTCTGTGTCCCCTGACCTTGGCTAGCACCCTGACTATTCTTTGGTACGTTAGTCTGGCCATTCTAAGGCCCGGTAATATATTACCTATTAGTCATCGGTGCAACATTCTAAATGAGGAATCTGGTGGTCCCTGTTCAGCAGGTGAAAGAATTCCCTTCGTGGAAGCACTCCTGAATGGGGAACGGGCATAATACACGAATGGATGGGGAAACACACACAATATGACGGAGGGCAATTCCCGGACAACGGATAAGCCTGAGGATGTCCAGTGGGAGTGTTCACAGATCATTTTTCAAGGGCTGTCCGCCTTGACAACCCATCTGCATTCGCGTTTTGCTTACCGGGTCTATAATGGATGGTAAAGTCATGAGGTTGCAGGGCCAGGCTCCACCGCAACAGCTGAGAATTTACCCCAGAGACCCGGTTAAGATACACCAACGGATTGTGATACATGAGCAAGGTGATTTGTTGTCCGTATAGATAGGGCTGCAGCTTCTTGAGTGCTCAAAACACCGCCGGGCACTCTTTTTCGATGGCGGCATAGCTCACCTCACGGGGTAGTAACTTCTTACTGAGGTAAGCCACAGGATGTTCTCTGCCATTGTCCCTGACCTGGCTCAGCACCGCTCCTAATCCGAACATGAAAGCATCTGTGTAAATGAGAAAAGTTTTTCCGGATTAGGAGCAGCCAGGACAGGGGCATTCACCAAGGCGTCCTTAAGGGCTTGGAACGCCTGCTCACCCTCTGGGGTCCAGTCTACCTCTCAGGCTTCTGGTACACACACCATATGCAGTGCCCTAGGTACTGTACCTCTGCCATCCCTAGGTGGCACTTACTAGGTTTTGTGGGGATATCTATGGGATGATAATTTTAAGCAGTCGAGAATAGCCCACTATTTCAATTCTCTTAGATCTTAGAGATCATTTATCATGTAAGTGAAAAGTATTCCATCAATAATTCACAATTTGTTATAAAAATAGTTTTATTTTTATTGTAGCAAATTAATTAACAATATTATTAGGCAACATGCATGATAATAATCAGTAAATATTTAGTATGACATAATATGCAATACCATGGAATGGCTAACACGTTTCAACGGCTACAGCACCAGCTGTCACTTAAGATTTATGAGGGTATCCTTACAGACAAAAGTAAAGCTTTTAACAGCGAAGAGCCATAAAACCCTGGCTAACAGTTAAATCAACTGAATAACCCTTTCAATGCTGGCTAGATCCTCCTAGGCATATAGTATCCTATTCTCCTGTGATTTTAAATTAAAATACATTTAAACCAGCTCATTAGTCATTTCCTGGAACCATCCAATAAGAATAATCTACCAGATTTTGACAAAAGCAGAATTTTAATTTGTCTAAAAAGATATCTTATCTTATTTTAGAGAAAATCAATACACCTGGATAAAAACAGCGGTATGCTAACACGTGATATCACATTAATATATAATTATTCTTAATTCCACCTGCAGAATGGAATGTTTATAACTATATATTCTTTAGTTAACTAAGATTTCTAAATATTGAAATCTGACCGTGATTTATCCAGTCATATATCATGCTATTAGTACATTTTAATTAATTTAAATTAATTAAATAAAACCAGCATAATTACCAGTTATGTAGATATTCTCATGAGATGAGTAGGTAGTCCCAGAGACTTGATTGGTTGTATGTAGGTGAGGGGACTAGAACAGGGTGAGGGGACTAGCACAGGGTGCCTGTTTACAGGGGAGACTACGGGGAACTGGCGGCAGGGGATTAGCATGGGGTGCCTGCTTACAGGGGAGGCTACAGGGAACTGGAAGATGGGGACGGGCACGTGTACCTACCTGAGCCTAGGATTGTGAGCATGAGTGATAGAAAAAGTATTAAAGAGTTTAAGAGTTTATGTCCAAGAGAGTTTAAGGGTAGAGTGTTAGTCCCAGATATTGTTTCTTGAGCCTCTCTCTCTCTGCATGTCCAACTTGGAATCCCCAAACTTCCAATTCGTCTCTCTGTCTCTCTCCAACTCCCTGTCTTCCCTTTGTCCTAACTTTTAAAGGGCCAGACTCTCTGTACGTCATTAGTTGATAAACCAACAGACAGCCGTAGGTGTGTCCAATCGATGGATCGCAATTTAGGTATTTGATCCATAGAGGGCAGTCTCGTCTAACAAAACCTTCCTATCCAGGAAAGAGTTAACTTTTCCTGATGACGATTTTGATGTCATTTGGCTTATATAAAATGACTACCATAACTTAGATTTGCTGTCAGTTCAAAGCGTTTGTGCCAGTCTTTGTGGCATCTACTTTGATCGTAACTTGTAAAATTGACAGTTCTAAACTCAATTTCACCCGTTACTATAATGGTACCTTGTGAAATTTAGAAAGTAAAATTAATTACTTAGTCTTCTCTGTCACTAGTGTCTGTGTTTAGATAATTGCATCTATTAACATTTACTTTTTAGACAGAGCGTTCCATCCCCCTTGCTTCATTGCTTATCTTGGTTTGTTTATGTAATACATTCCTCAGCTCAAGCAAGTGGCTAGTTACAGAAGTAAGAAGAAATCAAGGAAATCATGTGTTTTTGTTATCCTGAAGATAGCAAAATGGAGTCCGCTTTGTTCTGAGTGGCTGTGGCAATATACACTTTTAATTTCTTTTTAGCACAAAATGTCTGTTGATATAAATCTTCTGACAGTTTTAAGGCCAATCTTGCCTCCCTAATCCTGTCTAGTACTAGATGCTCCTCCTAAGTGTTGCCGTATTTGGCAATGTCGTCCAGGTATGCACAGGCATAGTCCTGGAGACCCTCCAACAACTGGTCCACCATCCTCTGGAAGGTGGCCGGGGCAATCTTCATTCCAAATGGTATTACCTTAAATTGGTAGAAACCAAATGGGGTGACGAATGCCAACTTGGGAACAGCATCCACCACTAGGAAAGTCTCCCAGTACCAATTGCACAGATCTATTGTGGTATAGCAATCTCCAATCCCAGATAAACTGCTCCCGTCCTTCCCCATCTGACCAGTAGCTGCCCAATCCCTATACGTCTGGAGGCTAGAGTCGGATACTACTTCCCTCCCAAACTCGGCAGGGGTATCCCAAGGCAATGGGGCCAGGGCAAGGGGGGAACCACTGGGTTCCCATGGTGAGGGGACTAGCACAGGGTGCCTGTTTACAGGGGAGACACTACGGGGAACTGGCGGCAGGGGACTAGCATGGGGTGCCTGCTTACAGGGGAGGCTACAGGGAACTGGAAGATGGGGACGGGCACGTGTACCTACCTGAGCCTCAGATTGTGAGCCATGCCTGGTGGTGTGGGCTTGCTGCTGGGTCATCACTTGGTAGGCCTCCTCTGTGGTCTACTTGGTGGTCATGAGCTGGAAGGGCACATAGCTGGAGGTAAGGTGTCCCGGGTAAATGCCGAGTAGCACTTCGGCAGGTAACCTCTCCATGAGCCCGACTTGTCTCCGGCGCCCCAGTTGAGGTGAACGTGGACAGTGGGTAGGCAGTGGATGGCGACTGTTTCTATGGTCTTTTCCTTCTCTGCAATGATCTGGGGTTGAACTAGAGTCAGGGTGGTTCCAGTGTCTCTCAAGCCTTGTACCGTGTGCCCGTTCAACTGGACCATCTGCCTGTGGTGGTTCTGGTTGTTGGTGGAAGTGGTTCACCTCATACAGGCAGGGCTAGGCTTCTTTGTGGGTGTCCTGGGGTTCCGTGGGGGGGAGACTGGTAAGAGAGGGCTGCTGCACGCAGGTCAGGAGGGGCCACTTAGCTCACCCACTGGAGTCGGCCCCTGGACTGTGGGCAATTCTGCTTGATGTGACCAGGCTGGTGGCACTGGAAGCATCACCGGTCGACCCCAGGGGCCGCTGAACCTCGGTGCGGAGCTGCGGCAGATTGTGGAAAGAGTCTGATGGGGGGTTGCTAGCTGTGTGATGCAGCTTGGCATTGGGGCCGCCGGGTGTCTGCATACTTGTCGGCCCGCTGTGCTGCTTCTGTTAAAGCCTTGGGCTGCCTGTCTCTCACCCATTCCTGCATCTCGGTAGAGAGCCTGTAATAAAAGTGCTCCAGCATGAACAGCTGGAGGATCTCTTCTGGAGACTTTGCCTGTTGGAAGTTCATCCAGTTCTCAGTTGCTTGGGTGATGTGGCAGGCCCAATCCGCATGGAAGTCCTTCTCCCCTTTCTTTGTCTCCCTCAACTTTCAGTTGTATGCCTCTGGGGTTATGGCATACCTGGCAAGCAGGACCTGTTCCACAAAATCATACTCCTAGACCTTGTCCTCCTGTATGGCCCGATAGGCAACTGTCTCCTTCCCTGTTAGCTTCCTGGCATCTTGTGCCTCAGAGAAAATCTTGGTCATGATTTCCTCTGAGGGGGTTTCTTTATAGAATGACAGGCGCCAGGCCACTTCTTTGCAAAAGGCGTCTGTTTCACCATCTGGCTGTGGTACTGCTGCTTCATCTCTTAGGCAATCGTCCTCCATGAGGGTGGCAATCAGATCAGCATTGAGTGCCGGCTGATTCACCTCTGGCTTCCAGCAAATCCTGTAATGTTTGCCTCTTTTTTTCCATGGGTCTGAAAAAGCAGCCACCCAGAGGAGCACACATTAATTACTTTCCTTACCGTTTTATGCGTATGTTGCGAGTGAGAATGTTCTGATTAATTGGTGTGAACGTACCAATGGGGCACTGGGGAGGTCCTCATTCGGGAGATGAACAAGCCGGGAAACAATCCACGAATGCTCCCCCTGGCTGGCGTTCATCTGTACGAATGGTGGCCAACAAGGGGAGCACTCATTAATTGTTTCCCTTTGCGGTTTGATACCTATGTTGCGAGGTGTGAACGTTCTAACCTAACATTCTAAATGAGGTATCGGGGTGGTCCCCATTTGAGAGGTGAATGAATTCCCTTTGTGGAAGCACTCCCGAACAGGAAGTGGGCACAATACATAAATGGATGGGGAAACACACAAAATGTGACAGAGGGCAATTCACGGACAGGCAGCGGTTCCGCCACAACTTTTAGGAGTGCTCACTCAAAGCTCAACTTCAAAGCTTAACTTCAAAGCTCACTGATTTTATTAGTTTTTTTTTTTTTTTAAAAGAGACATTAAGTTGTTAGAGTAGGACTTTCAAAAATGCGGTACATTGACATTGTGGCAGGCTTATGCAATGTATGATCATATACTGTAACTAGACCCTCATTATTTTTCCCTAGATTAGGTGTTTAAAATAATTTTTTAAAAACCTAATAACATTTGAGAGTTTTGAAGTTGCTGTTTAGTGGATGAGTAAGTGCGCTGAATCTTGTGTATTATATGAATGGTCCCCAGCAGCACCTCATTTATGCATGTTCAGGTGAGTGCATCCCTCTGTTTTCACTGCCTTATTCTTGCTTTATACTCACACACCAGCGGAGAGTCAATGCCAATATAGAGAAGAAAGACTATGGATTGCCCTCTGCTGCTCTAATTTTTTTTTCAGGATGTTCCACTGCTACCATCCTGCCACCCTGTCATAGGTTGTGTGTGGAATCGCACTTTTCCCTAGTTTTTGCCTCAAGAGTTGGCTAGCCCTCACGCTGCAGTGGAAATGCCCAGCAATCCTCCTGCAATGCTCAATTAAGGTTTACAGCTTTATTGCCTTATTGTTTGTTAAAGTGTATTTTTTGTTCATCACCTCAGCATACAGCAGCAGATGGTATGCTGCTAAGGTTGGGCCTCCATCACTGCCAACAACATCCCCAGTGGACTGCAACCAGTTTACCTTTAAGGAGAGAAAGTCATGCTGGCCATTAGAAGCACTCCATAAATGTGTGATGAAGACCACTTAAGCCAGCTGTTCCTTCAATGGCATGCAGTAATGGTACAGTGAAGGGATTTATCTTCCTACTGAAAGTGAATGATATGTGTATCAGCTACTTAAATGCTCTACTTCCAGCATGGAAAAGAAAGTTCCACCTACAGTCATCAGTTGGGCAATCAGGTGGGTTATTGCACTGCCCTGCTTATTTGACATGACTCCAGCAGGAAATCAAACAAAATGTAAAAAGAGCGAAATGGGAGACACTTCCATGGGAGGATGTGGACCACTTAAGTGGTGAAGGTACTGATGATGGTAGTTGGTTGTGCAGAATCAGATAGGACACCAGTATACCTGCTGTCTGCCCTTGTGCTTTCTCTTTCTGCTTCTTCCCTCAGTAATACAGATTGTGTTGGCTTTTCATATGTTGGTTCATAATGGTACTAGTGAGATGACCCTTAACTCTCCCCCTACTAATGTTCTTGCCTGACAATTTGCACTTTGCCCTTTAATTCTTCTGGTAAGCTGTTAAAGTATTGCCAAATTTTGCAATATATTAGTTTTATCCCTTAAATTTGTGGATTTGCATATTTGGAAGCTGCCACAACACTATCCTCTACACTAGCACTTGGTTGACTAATGGTAATGGGAAAGGAGAATGTGGTGTTAGTAATAATCATTCTAGGTGAATTACTTCTGGCACTAGTAGGAGACATTTCCATTCTATGTAGTAATTCTGGTGGTGAATGGGAAATAAAGGACTTGCTGCTAATTTCACTATCCTGAGCCTGATTACTACTAATAGAGGAGGGAACTACTGAGGCAGGGGTTGAGAAGATGCCAGCAGTCATCATTACTACTGATGGTTGGGGAAATCATAATTCTAACCAATTTGGCTGAATTGCAGTTTGATCTGAAATTAATATTCAAGTCTAACAATTACTGTCATAAGCCACATGATATATTTTCCTTCATATTATCATACTTTGGAGGACTACAATGTATTGGTCCTTGTGACCTTGTGATACTACCTCTTTTTCTTAGTACCATTAAAACTTAGTTGCATTCACAAAGGCAACAAACACCACTGGTCATATGTTTTAGCATGATTTCCTGATCATTAGTGCAAAGATTAAATTCTTATAATACCACACATGTTATTGACCAACTTTTTAATGACATCTTAAAATTAAGTTCCAATTCCTAATTTAAGATATATAGAGGCTCAACCTTTGGAGAAGCATATGCACATGATAGCATGGAAAATGTACCCATATATTTCTGGTCTTTAATACATAATTGTTTAATATCAGATAAACTGATTTTGGAAAATCAAGCTTGATAAAGGTTTCTTAGTAGGTCGAAACATTGCTTTGATGATCCAATAAACCTGCATGTGGCTTGAATTCTGTGAGTGCCTGGAAATTTTTCCTGTTCTCTGTTATTCATATTCTGGATTTGCAGGTCTTGCTTCAATGCACCATGGATTTAGTGGAATTGAGTGTGGTTCCTATTCTTTCTTTTCATAATTAGATAAAGTAGACTGGTGCAAAGCAGATGCCCCATAATGGGAATACTCATTTTTCATGTGTGTTTTAAAGGTTGATCACCCACCAGTAAAAATAGTTAACTGCGCACCATAAGTAAAATTAACAAGGGATTCTCACTGGAGTAATCTAAAATAGGTATAGTAGTTCAGGAAGGAGCATTATCTTAACTTATTCCATCCTCCAAAGTCATGTAAATTCATATGCCTTTCTCTGGTGAAAGACTTTTAAATGTTGCCATATTTAAAGAAAATGATCCCGCAATAGGGCTAAATGATTACTGGTCAGTTAAATCCCTAAAAAGGAAGGGGACTTTTCTTTAGATATGAAATGAAAGTAAGGTTCTAATCCTATAAGGTCTTCTACTGGAATATTTATTACACATATATTGGTTCTGGCTAAATTCAACTTATATTGTGAGACTGCAGTAAAATCATAAATAATCTCATCTAAATTAGATAATGAGGTTTGTGGATGACATATTCATATTATGGCACACCTACTGAACTGGAGGAAATGGTATCAGGAATTGCCAATTGCCAACACCAGTTCGTTTTACAGTTACCTACAGTTCCAATGACATTCAGTTTTTGGACGTCACAAAAATGACGATCATTTAGGCTTCACTTTACACCGCAAACCCACTGACCCGAATACATTACTAGATGCAACTAGCTTCCATCCCCAAGCACTTAAGGATTCGTTACCCATGTCACAATACATGAGGGAACTCAGATACAATAGCAACCCTGACAAAAGGGAAGAACAGCTTTCGGACATGAGTTATCGCTTTATGGAAAGAGGATACCACCGCCAAGCAACAGGTTATTAAGATTTGGCAAGAGGACCGTACAGTCGATCCAATAAACCAACCTGACACAAAACCTAAAATATATATTGACATTAACATATCACACTGGTTCAGTGGTAATGAAGAAATCAATACATAAATACTGGGGAATGCTCAGTTTGGAAAGAAACCTACTGGAGTTTTGTAAAAAGCCGCCTAACGTCGGCTACAGAAGAAACCAAAACATGTGTCAAAAGTGATCCAACTCAATTCTATAGCAAACCTAAGGGATACAGCAAAAAAAGGCTGTTTTAAATGTAGTGGCTGTGTCACATGCAGCCCCATGACAAGCGGTGTGACTTTTGTGCATCCTCACAGTGGCAAAAGGATCTCCATTGACCATTATAGAAAGAAGGACTGGAAGGGGTAGATTATATAAACCGACCTGCTATCAGAACTAGTACCCTTGAGAAAGCTGCTCTACTTTAAATAGGTAAAAAGTGACTTGTTAGAGCTTCTTGCCCACCCAGGGGCAGTATGTAATCCGATGGATGAATTAGAATTAATTCATCCATCGGATTACATACTGCCCCTGGGTGGGCGAGAAGCTCTATTTCACGTGCATTCATATGGATTTCACTTTCCATCAGGTTGTTGTATATTTTATATAGTAACCTACACGTATTCTGGGTGTTTTCCACCTTTTCATTATTTCACATTGTTTCTTGGGTGTCTGTGAGGTACACCTAGGAATTCTTCCAGTTATACGTTTCTATTCTGTAGTGTAGGGGAATTCTAAAGAAAGGGGTGAATTTTTTAGAACTAGATCAGCAGGACGATCCCCCACCCCGACAACCAACATACCAGACTCGCAACAGGGGCAGAGAGGCATAAGGAGAAGACGCTTTTGACTAACACCACACAAATAGTAAACCTATCAGATCACTCTCTTACCACCTATGAAACTATGGTCCTAACAAAAGGCTTATCATTTGTGCCAGTCCCAGTTTACAATAAGTTTGTGTGGATCAAAGATCTACATCTATTCGTTAGGAAACTGGCCCTATGTAAATATCATCAGCTCCAAATAGAGAGTAAGACTAAAGATTTGGGGCTATTTGATAAAGATTATGATTGCCTAATGACCCTGACATCCCTTCTAGATGAAAATGACACCAGTACTACTTTGAGTCAGGCGAATCTGAAACCCAAAAGTTGCTTCACACCCAATATAGGGAGTTTCAAAAACATAGAGCTTTTTCTGGAGGCTGTAAAATTTGAAATAGAGAATATTAAAAGTATGGATTTGAAACGCAATTTGTATATGAATCTAACCAAACAAGAGAATAAAGCCCTTCATTCCCTTAGACACAACAAGATGATTACCATCAGACCAGCTGACAAGGGGGGCAACATAGTCATTAGGAATTCATCTGACAATGTTGGGATGGCATTTAAAATACTCGAGGACAAAGACGCATACCACCTATTAAAGACAGATCCTACGAATGCATTCTTACATGACTATAAACAGATTTTGGACAATAGAGGGTTGCTATCCAAAGAAGAATACGATTTCCTCCTCAATAGGAACCCAAGGATAGCTACCTTCTACTGCCTGCCCAAGATCCATAAAAATCAATCAAATCCCCCCGGACATCCAATAGTATCCAAGGTTAATAATGTAACCCAAAACGGAAGCATCTATTTGGACAAAATCCTACGTACTCATGTAGAATACTTAACAAACTTTAGCCCTCCTGTCTAATCTGACACTACCTGAATCAGTTGCGCTCTGCAGTCTGTATGTAGAAGCCCTTTAATCGTTTATTCCCCATGAAGGGGGTATCCAACATGTCCGACACTATCTTTACAAGAAGGGACCTAGTTTTCAGGAACGCTCATACTGGAACTTCTTGGGTTCATCCTTTCCCACAATTACTTCCTCTTTAATGATAAGTTCTACCACCAAGTACGGAGCACTGCGATGGGGACGGCTTGTGCCCCATCATATGCCAATCTCCATCTGGGTTGGTGGGAGGAGGTAATTGTGTTGTCAGATAGATTTTCGTCTTTTAGCCCTATCTTTGGGCTAGATATATTGATGACATTTTGATTATATGGAAGGGTTCAACTAAAGACTTCAGCACATTTTTATCCCTTCTTAATGATAATGAGCTCAATTTACGCTTCACTTTGGAATTTGGAGTTAATACACTTAATTTTTTAGACCTCACAATCTCAATCAATAATCAATCTATCCAGTCTACTCTCTATAAAAAACCAACAGCCTCCAACAGCCTTCTCTTTTGGGATGGCTTAAACCCTAGACTACTGAGATATGGCATACCCATCGGCCAATACCTTAGGGCCTGTACGACTTGTAGTGATATGGAGGACTTTAAATCCAAGGCAAAAATCTTAAGACAACAATTTAAGGAGAAGAGCTACCCCAATAAATGCTTAAAGAAGGCATACAGAAGAGCGTTGGAGGTAGACAGGGACACACTACTGACCATTAATCAATCAAAAACACCCACAAACTCCCAACCCCCACCTCGCATGATCGCTACATACGATGCAGGGTGGGACCAAGTGAGGAACGGATTGAAAAAAAGAAAAGAAAAAAACTACCATAGAGTGTCTCAACATTTAGGTAAATATAGTCACAATGAAATGGGCATAAAAAATTACTTTTAATGGATATATTAAAATGTAAAATAGAAAAGATAAAAGCAAAACAAAAAGCACAAGGCTAAAAATTAATATGTCCTATAAACTAGTAGGGGTATTAAACCTCTAATAGAACCAATAGCAAGAGAAGTGTTGCTTCAAAGAAATACTTATTGGTGTAAAGTAAAACTACTTGCTATGAACAATGTAACTGTATTCTAAATAGAGAAGTTGGATACTAGTATCTTCAAAACTTTTCCTGCAGAACAGGGTAGGTTGAATATAGATGAAATGCCTCTAGTGCACAAGGGGTTAAACAGCACAACAGTTGGTTGCAATGGTTAATAGAAAAGAGGCAGGGAATACCTGTAAAATAAAGAGGTATAGGAGACAGTTGCAAGCTAGGTTAGATATAATGGTCAGTAGAAATATAGAGACTATAGGTAATCCTGACGCTTGCTAGCAAGAGAGATGTAAATACAAAGAGATACTTTAATAGTAAAAAGTTAAGCCACTTTCTATAAACAATGTCATTGAATTCAAGATAGGTGGGTGAAGTATTGGTGTCCTCTGAACTCCTCCTGCAGGACAGGGTCTGCTGTATATAGATAAAGTATCTCTAATATACAGGAGGTTAAACAGCATACCAATATGGTTGCAATAGTTAATAGAAAAGAGGCAGAGAATACCTGTAAATAGGGAGGTATAGGAGGCAATAACAAGCTAGGATTAGATGCAATGATAAATAGAGATGTAGGAAATATAGGTAATCCTGACACTTACTCAACTTACTCCTAACTCAACCCCCCAAAAAGGAATAAAGAGACAGAGGATAGGACAAGTAAAAAGAATGCCTAGTTGTAAAAGTAAGATCGCTAGTCAGACCGCGGCTGAATAAGTGCAGCAGCAGAGGAATGTCAAGCTAGGCTTCCTGAGCCCCTGACGTGCACGTTTCGTCTGGGTTACTCATCAGAGGAGAACGGTAGACAGGTAAGCTTTTAAATATGAAAGTAACCAATAGGGTTAGGAGGGAGGGGCTGTAATTGCCACACTTCTAATTGTTAACCCTATCAGTGCTGAATTAGAACAATGTGACGATAAATATGTATAAGGATAGAATGGGAGCTAATACAAAAGTTAGTATGGGAAAGGAGATACATTTTAATATAGGACAAAACGAATGGAGGATAGAATAAAAATACTACATAATTAATATGACCATGTATGGAGAAAAAGAAACATTTATAAGTGTCTGTATCTATTACTAGTGCTCAGTGGTGGCTATAGATGGCTAAAGTAGTAATAGGGTAGGAAACTAAATAAAGGCAGCTTAATGGTGCTACTAATTAGCCATATAGAATATGTAGTCACCAGGAATAGAGGCACTCTCATACTAGATATTACACTAAGAACGAGTAGTGGGTAATGTAAAAGATCTAAGTCCATTAATATGCTAAAAGATTGGTGTCATTTTTTCAGAATACAAATAGATACAAAATTGATAAATAACAAATAAACGGGGGATAAAGAATAAAGAATGATAATACATAATTGGCCATGTCTTGATCAATTATTGATACAGTAATCGGTAGTGACTACAAGTGGAGACATAAAAATGAAGACCAATTAGTGATGCAAATAGCAAACTATTAAGGATACACCAAAATTACTGGCTAAGTTGGAATACATAGGATCCTAGGTTACTTATGAATGAAGGGAGTAAAATTAAATTCTCATTAAAATTAGGTGTAAACCAGCTTAATGGTTTCAGGTCAGTTAAAGGGGGATCTTTTTCTTGATCATCAAGTAATGTAACTAATGTTTTTATGTGTTTGTAATCCTCAAGTGCAACTCCTAATTCTTTGGCCATTATTTTTTCTTTTTTCTTGTGTAGTGCACTCAGGGCAAGTTTACGGCCAAAGAGATTGGTATCCTTTAGCCAATCAAACTTATTGGCTCCAGGAGTTGGTATGAAGGAAACCCTTTATTTAAAAGGGATAAATGTGTAGGAGAAAGAGGATAATTGGACAAGTTTATCACTTTGTTTCCATTATTAGTGCTTATTAGTGCTTTGGATTACTTTTTTGGTCGATCTGGTCTGTACCCTCATCTGTTCCTGTCCCACAATCTTTTAGTCATATATATTCCGTTTTGGTTGTTTCTTTTTTATTTGTGGAGTACATATATGGCTTAATTGTTCACTTGGCTCTCTCATATATATGTACCAGCACCGGGCTCGTGATTTTATAGTCCACTGTATTTTCCTCCCTTTTGGCAATATTATTCACCGTATATGGCACTTTGCCAATTCAGTATATGACCTTGTTAGCATTAATAATAACATCGTTCTGTTTTTCTTTTTATTATTTTTCTCACTTTTTTTCACTTTTTCTGTTTGTTGATTTTAGTGGCACATTATTCACATTCTATCAGCATTGATCACTATCGGCACTTTTTCATCTTTTATTTTTCATTTCATATTTTTTATACCAGTTGGAAATTCCTTCCAATAATCCTCCTTGTCATTTTACTTGCACCCGCATGCTTCACTGTTATCACGATCACCATGGTAACTACTTGTCCTCCGGCGTGCGTCTGAATTGGGTGACGTCACGGCCGGCTTCCATCCACTTCCGGGTAGTAACGGTCCGAGCTCTCACACACCATACACTCATTTGGTAAGTGCTTTATGATATACGGTATATATAAACATTGTTTTGATTTGTATGAGTTGATCTTGAAAAAGACCCGACAGGGTCGAAACGTCGATTGCTTCATTTGTACTTTTCACATGGATTATTAAAATAGACACTTTTTTCACCTTTATTAAGTCCTGTGAGTGCATCCTAATTCTTTATTTTCTACATATTTTTGACGCATAGGATATTGCACCCAGGTCAGTCATCTTTATTCTATATTATAAGGAGAGTGCCAAGCATTTATCTTTTATATATATATGCTAATGCACCTACACTATATACATATATATGCTCCATATATTCTGTATATAGTTTTAAATACATTGAGTGTAAAATAAAAAGAAAGCACTTACACTGCATACATATATATGCTCGCTATACTTTAAAAAATACTCAACACATAAACGTGCAGCATGTATAGTGCAAATACTAAAAGAATACACTAAATATATTTCAAGTTATATGCAGCATATTTGGAGAATACATATGTATACAATGTAAGTGCTTTATTTTTATTCTTTCTTGAGGTGCACTTAAAGGAGTTTGCACTTTATTCAAGCAGATTATTATTTGCACTAATTTTATGCACTTTTAAACAGTTACTCTATTGTATTACCACATTTACAACTTAGAGTGCTGTTCATTGATTATTTTTTTTTGTATTTGCACTATATATGCTGTACATATATGGTTTTAGTTGGTATTTTTTTTAAAGATATAGCACACTTTAATTTTGTATACTTTAATTGGAGTGTATTTTTGGAGTATTTACTCTGTGTTTTTGATTTCCCTTTAGGTATATGTAAATCATGTTTTTTTGTCATACTAGATGTGTTGTAAGTGTTTTAATTATTTTACATCTGGGATACCTCCTGATATTTCAGCAAGAGATAAACATGCATTTACATTTACATAATATTTTAATATTTATATACTGATCCACTTCATCCATTTTATCTAGTTTCTTTAAATGCTTTGCAATGCATATTTGACATGCCATTATTGGTGCAATTACACATAGTTGTTTTATATCAAATATGCACAAATTGTGTGAGCGCACGAGAGAGAGAGTGAGAGAGAGAAGGATGACAGGCAGCAAGACAGACAGAAACACACACAACTTTATTCATCTGTTATTTGTTTTAATCCCAGATTGATTGCAAATAAACACTCCCAATTGAGCAGCATGGCCAATTACTGTGGAATCATAGGAAAATATTTTTGAAAATAAATATAATCCTTGTGGTACATACTTTTCTTTTGATATGCTATTTGGGAGTTCAGAGAGCTTACAGCTTTACTGTAAATGTCTAGTGGTGATTAATATTAAATGAATAATGGTCTTCCATTGTGCATGTTCTGCCACCTGCCAACTAAATTAAACTTTAATTCCATTATGAAAAAAGGATGAAAACACTAAGATGTGAAAAATGCATTTTAATGGCTCAGGGTAGGGTGGATGCATTTAGAAAGCTGTTAAAATTTTGTCTAAGAGAAAATGTTATTTCATAAGGAAATATAGTAAAATAATCATAAATTTGTATATACTAATTAAAATAAACTTTTGTGAGTCTTTAACATATAAGCTTGCCTTTCTAAACATTATAAATAAATGAAATACAAATAAAAATGTAAAGCAAGTTTCACAATATGGTGTATATATTACACAGAAAGTGTCCATTTTGTTATAAATGTTTTAACCAACCAGATAAGTACTTACCTGATCAGTTGGTAATCACTAAAATGACTATAACTAATATTAGCAATTGCCAGCTGCTTCCAAACTACTAAAAGGAACCAGTGGTAATGAGCTGAAGCTCCAGTCCAATGCCCAAAGAATATGCCGCTTGATAATTTATTTATTTTTTTATTAAATTTTTTTACTACTCTTTACATGCTTTTGATTTGTGCAGAGGCCATGAAGCATGAAAACCTAAGAGGGATGTAGAGAAACAGAACGTGACTGGCTGACAATGAAATTAGTGAAGGTATGCAAATAAACCTAAAACTTAGAGATCTAGAAGGCCGATCAAGACCATGCAATCTGCAATTTAGGAATATTCCGGAAGCCATTACACAAGACCAGCTGAAAGATTTCTTAATGACGTATTTCCAATAATTTAATATCCCTACAGAGGACCATCACTCAATTCTAGAAAGAGTCTGTTGACTTCCTAAATGCAAAGTCATCTCATCACAACTAACAAGAGATGTCATAGCATTCTTTCACTCATATGCATATAAAGAAAAAATTGTGAAGACTCACAGAAACAAAGGAAATATAAGTGGTCTGTTTAAAGACATTTTGATTTTTCAAGATTTTTCTCTCCAAACAAGACTGCATAGAAACATAGAATGTGACGGAAGATAAGTCTCATTTGGCCATCTAGTTTGCCCAATTTTCTAAATATTTTCATTAGTCCCCGGCCTTATCTTATACACTGCTCAAAAAAATAAATAAAGGAAACACTTAAACAACACAATGTAACTCCAAGTTAATCACAGTTCTGTGAAATCAAACTGTCCACTGAGGAAGCAACACTGAGTGACAATCATTTTCACATGCTGTTGTGCAAATGGGATAGACAGCAGATGGAAATTATAGGCAATTAGCAAGACACCCCCAATAAAGGAGTGGTTCTGCAGGTGGTGACCACAGATCACTTCTCAGTTCCTATGCTTCCTGGCTGATGTTTTGGTCACTTTTGAATGCTGGCGGTGCTTTCACTCTAGTGGTAGCATGAGACGGAGTCTACAACCCACACAAGTGGCTCAGGTAGTGCAGCTCATGCAGGATGGCACATCAATGCGAGCTGTGGCAAGAAGGTTTTCTGTGTCTGTCAGCGTAGTGTCCAGAGCATGGTGGCGCTACCTGGAGACAGGCAAATACATCAGGAGACATGGAGGAGGCCGTAGGAGGGCAACAACCCAGCAGCAGGAGCGCTTTCTCAGCCTTTGTGCAAGAAGGAACAGGAGGAGCACTGCCAGAACCCTGCAAAATGACCTCCAGCAGGCCACAAATGTGCAAATGTCTGCTCAAACAGTCAGAAACAGACTCCATGAGGGTGGTATGAGGGCCCGTCGTCCACAGGTGGAGGTTGTGCTTACAGCCCAACACCATGTAGGACGTTTGGCATTTGCCAGAGAACACCAAGATTGGCAAATTCACCACTGGCACCCTGTGCTCTGCACAGATGAAAGCAGGTTCACACTGAGCACATGAGACAGACGTGACAGAGTCTGGAGACGCCGCGGAGAATGTTCTGCTGCCTGCAACATCCTCCAGCATGACCGGTTTGGCAGTGGGTCAGTAATGGTGTGGGGTGGCATTTCTTTGGGGGGCCACACAGCCCTCCATGTGCTCGCCAGAGGTAGCCTGACTGCCATTAGGTACCGAGATGAGATCCTCAGACCCCTTGTGAGACCATATGCTGGTGCGGTTGGCCCTGGGTTCCTCCTAATGCAAGACAATGCTAGACCTCATGTTGCTGGAGTGTGTCAGCAGTTCCTGCAAGATGAAAGCATTGATGCTATAGACTGGCCTGCCTGTTCCCCAGACCTGAATCCAATGAAGCACATCTGGGACATCATGTCTTGCTCCATCCACCAACACAAAAATTGCACCACAGACTGTCCAGGAGTTGGCAGATGCTTTAGTCCAGGTCTGGGAGGAGATCCCTCAGGAGACCATCCGCCTCTTCATCAGGAGATGCAGTGTTTTTCCACTTTAATTTTGAGTGTGACTCCAAATTCAGACCTCCACGGGTTGAAAAATTTGATTTCCATTTTTTTTATTTTGTGTGATTTTGTTGTCAGCACATTCAACTATGTAAAGAACAACGTATTTCAGAAAAATATTTAATTCATTCAGATCTAGGATGTGTTATTTTTGTGTTCCCTTTATTTTTTGAGCAGTGTGTGTGTGTATACATATATATATATATATATATATATATATGTATGAAAAAAATCATAACGGTGCACTCCTGGATTTCGAAATTTATTAGTTAGTTTATTGTGCAAAACAAATGTTCAGATTTCGACCTGAACATATATACATAAATGAAATAAACACTTACCAATGAACGTGAAGTGAAGCTCCACCACCCGATTGTGAACCAGGAAGTGAAGGAAGACCACGTGTTACATTATGTCCTCGCAGTGGTTACTGTGGTAGCTAGGCAACCGTGGTAATGCATAACCCAACACCTGTGAAAGATGCAAAATAGCCAAAAGCTATTCTTCTGAGATAGAAGATTCTGAAGGGACCCAAGAAGCATAAGTGTATGTGCTAGAAAAACAAACGTGAAGTTCATGAATGTATTATATCTATATGTGCCAAGTAATGAAGGTGTAGAATAGCTTCTACAGCATCCCACTAATGAAGATAAATAATCCTAACAGAGCATAAGGTACCACAGATATAGCCAAATGGCCATGGGATGACAGTATAACAAAGTTATGTACATAATATTCTAGTAATTGGAAAGGCAGGCTAAGTACAGCTATATTCTATTAATATGTCTGGTTGATACATATAAATCAAAGGCAAACTTTTTTTGCAAATATATATATATATATATATATATATATATATATATATATAGTGAGAGAGAGAGAGAGAGAGAGAGAGAGAGATATTGTATTACAGTTAATACAATATACAAGATATAACTCTCTATATGTTTCAAATTAATGTGTATGAAAGCCTAGTCCCCTTGGTTCACTTTGGATGCTTTGGTGCTTATTAGATGGGCAATACATCCCCTCTGACATGCATCTGTCAGTATATCCTTAAAGATACCACAATTCAGTATCAAAAAAGTCTGATTTGCTTTTATAAAAAAATTTAGTACAGAGAGAGAAATGTTGTTGTTGTTGTTATTAATATTATTATTTATATAGTGTCTTTAGTGGGCTTTATAATTATAGAATGGGGTTTGGTGGCATTGACAGGTAATTTACATTCAAAATATTATTAGACTAGAGGCGAAGAAGGTCCTGCTCAAACAAACTTGCAATCTATAAGGAGGGGTTATAGTCACACACAAGGAATAACAGCATGTCAGAGAGAAGGAGAGATTAATAGATCAGATGTCCATGTTGAAATAAGCTAGAAAAGTGGTGTGTGTGTGTGGAAGAACCAAACCACGAAAGGAAATAAATTGAGCTGGTGGCATGGGAACATAAGAGGGCAATTGTAATGAAAGTATTGCCATCCAGGAAGATGGTAGGATTTCCCAACAAGGCATGTGTTCAGTGACTTCTAAAAGGACTGGAGGCTAGCAAAAAGTCTGATGGCAGAAAATGAGTGGGTAGTAGTGTATTTGTTAACTAAACAGGAAATGTTGTGAAGAGAGGAGTTATTGAGGGCTTTGTAGGTTAGTGTTAAATGTTTGAATTGGACCCTAGAGGTTACAGGAAATCAGTGTAATGATTGCCAAAGGGGTGAGGTGTGGGAGTAGCATTCTGTCAGTAAGATGGGCCTGGTGGCAGCATTTATTCTAGACTGAAGTTGGTATTTGTTGGTATTTAAAAGGCCAATGAGTATTAAGTTGCAATAGTCAAGTCAGGAACTGATGAGCAAGATCATTAGTTGTTAAGTTTTAAAAGGGGGAATGTGAGCAATATTGTTAAGGTGGATGTTCCAGGATTTGGTGTGCTGTCCCTCTGGTTAGTTAGTATTTGAAAACAGACAGATGTGAAAAGAAGAGGTCATAACCGAAATAAAAGTAACTCCAAGGTAGCAAACTTGAGGAGTTTGGGTAAAATGTGTCCCATTAATGTGTAGGAAGATAAATGGAGGAGGACTATTTGAGGGGGACAAGTAAGGAGTTCAATTTTAGAAATATTATATTTTAGATCATGAGACATTCGGTTAGATATCAAAAAGAGGCAGTTTGTGACACTTTCAAGGAGGGTTGGAAAAAAGTCAGAGGTGGATATATAAATTTGAGTATCATCATGTAATACTTACCTGTTAAAAGGCCCAAGTTCACTCCTCCAACAGGGTGATAGACGCCACATGCTGAACATGTCTTTATGAGTGTTTGTACCAATGTCTTAATTGCGCGACACCTAGTGATCATTCGGGAAACCGAATGAATTGTTATTCATTACTTGAATTCGACAATTTGCCTAATTAAGGTCTTTTGGTGCTCACTTATGACTCCAGCCAATTACTTGTAGGCATGGGTTTTATATTCTTCCTTCTTTCTAGCCCAAATCGCCCTATTGTGGTTCTTGCTTAGCACAATAGTGTGTATTGCATTCTGAAGTATTCCTGTTACTGACCTTGGCTTGTTTGTTATCTATTCTACTCTCCATTTTCGTGTTATTTTGGCTTGTCTACAGTTTGCCAGATTTTTCCTTCCCTTAACTTCAGCTTTCTCTTTGACTATTCTGTACATTAAGTCTGGTCACTCTATGGCCCGGCAATACAGCATCTTTACGTTTGTTGTTTTTTAGAGTCTGTGTGTGTGATTTCCATTAATCTTATCGTGAGACATCAGCATATTGATGATATTGAAATCAGAACAGTTATTAAGGTTATAGAGAGAAGCAGTTTAAATGGAGAATAAAAAAGCACCAATAATAGAGTTTTGGTGTACACCAATTGAGACAGGCATTGGGGAAGAGGTGGCACAGGATAAGAAGACACTAAGTGACCATTCAGATAGATAAGATGAAAAGCAGGAAAGTACAGTGTCATGGAGTCAAAGATTGTGGAGGTTTTGAAGAAAAAGAGACTGGTAAACAATCGAGAGGTTGAGATAAATTAAGAGATTGTAACAACTTTTAGATTTAGCAGTAATTGAGTTGCTGGTGGTTTTGGTCAAACTAGTTTCAGTAGAATAGAGGGAGTGGAAGACAGATTGAAGAGTGTCAACATGGCAGTTAATAAAGAGGAAATGAGCTAGATGGATAAACACAAGCTGCTCAAGAAGCATAGAAGTGAAGGGGAATGGTAGTTAGAAAAAGGTGGTGGATAGAAGGAAAATTAAGGGCAATAGATGGCTTATTGTAGGATAGAATTTATGATTGCTTGATTGAGGAGAGAGGACTAGATGCCAGTAGACCGAGAGAAGTTGAAAAGTGTTAGGAATTGGACTAGATTAGGTAAAATAAATTAGATAAGATGAGAGAGGAGTGGATCAGGAAGACTAGACATGGTGGGAGAGGATAGAAGAAGCTTAGAGACCTCTTCTTCAGAGATTTGTGGGAAAGAGTTAAGAGAGGAAGAGGGAACAGAATGGAAGTGTTTGCATTCCTAATTTGTTTAATCCTGTCAGTAAAGTGACATGCAAAATCACGTCTAAAACTGGTAGCTCCCTAACATTCTCTAACTATAAGGAAACACACATGCACACCTGCATATTTGCCAAACAGATTACATCATTAATAGTCTAAAGACAGAGAGATATCACCCATAACATAATAAAGTACCTGATGTGCATTTCACTCATATACCAAACTGTTGGGAGTGCAAATTAAATTCCATTGTAATAATCCATGTATACCTCCTGCCATTGCAAGATCTATATATGATAAAATGGCCACCCACAGTGAGGTAAAAATCAACATGATATCCCTGTTGGATGTGGCCTAACTTTATCATAAAGTTTCCTTACAGCAACCACATGGGTTGCCAATGTGTATTGTCCGACTAAGGGGCATGGCTCATATAGGAAACAAACAGAAAAAAGGGCAATTTAAATTTCATCTAACCACAGCCTTCATTTCCTTCTTAGTGTACTACATGTTTCTGGAGCTGCTTGTGATCTCACTCAATTACCTACTCATCCTCTTTACAACTTACCAGTGACTGAGATTATCCTTTTATTCCCTCTGGCCATCACCTTCACATTCCCCTGCTACCTCTTGTCTCAAATCCCCCATTCAACATATAGATTGTAAGCTCATAGCCTATCAAGCTTACTTTGTACAAAGGAACTTTAAAAGCTAGATCCCAGCTCGCAGGCAGATCATCTTTACCTTTTGTACTGATTAAGTAATTTAAATGTTTGTTGAATTAGATATCAAGTGAAATACAGAATGTACTCACAATGCCATTCACTGCATCCCACATATATAACTGGAGCCCCTTGAGAGAGCAACTATATTTTTCTTTTTATTTAAGAGGCTATATGTTTTTTGTTTTGTTTTTTGTCTCATATAGCGTACACTCTTAATAGTTTTACTGTTTCTAAAAAACATATAAAGTAAGAAATTGTTAATGGCATTTAGTGGCCAGTTTAATAGTTTTTCTTCAATGGAGTACTTTTTTCAGGTTTCTATTTCAACTATCTAATATGTGTAAATGAAGAAATACTGCAAATTTGAGGAATACAGACTTGTCAGTTCCCAGTAGTAATTTTGTCCTGTCTAATTTTCATTATGGAAGTTCTTAGAAATCCACCAGCATAGCTTTTATTCCCATACTTTATACATGTAAAGGAACTTACAATTTAATTTACTAGATAACAAATGCAATCTTGTTAGAATGCATCTTTAACAAATAACAATACAACAGGTTTATAGCAGTGGAGATAATATTTTCTGCAACTTTATGACTACAGCAATACTCCAAATAATTAAAATCATTAGGGTAATTTATAGGATATTGACAGGATGGTTGTAAAATTTACTACTGAAAAATAATGAATGTTGAAGTGTTGAAGCACAAGCTCATATGGCCTGTAAACAATTCTGTCATTTTTTTTATTATGTTTGTGCAAATAATGACAAAAAATATGTAAGGTAATAACAATATTTTGACTTTTTAATTTATATCTTTTTTTATCATCAAAACAAAAATGAATACATAATAACTGAAGACTTCAAAAAAGTAATACAATAGCTTTTATTTAGCACTGATTTAATTGTGATAAGAACACAATGTGTTTTGGTTAGTTTTGTGTGTACATAACAATTATAGTTGGCATAAGCAAATGAAAGAGATCTTTTTCTTAAGGGACACTATAGTCACCAGAACAACTACAGCTTATTGGATTTGTTCTGATGAGTTGAATCATTACCTTTAGGCTTTTTGCTGTAAACACTGTATTTTCAGAGAAAATGCAGTGTTTACATTACAGCCTAGTGATAACTTCACTGGCCACTCCTCAGATGGCTGTTAGAGATACTTCCTGGTTCATAGCTGCCTAAAATGCTTCCAAACATTCAGCATCTCCTCTATCTGCATGCAGACACTGAACTTTCCTCATAGAGATTCATTGATTCAATTCATCTCTATGAGGAGATGCTGATTGGCTAGGGCTGTGTTTGAATCATGCTGGCTCTGCCCCCTTGTCAGTCTCAGCCAATCCTATGGGGAATCACTGTGATTGGATCAGGCCACCACTTCTGCTGATGTCAGCCTGCTTGTTTTTTTAGGCAAACATCATGCAGATCCATATCTTCTGGCTTTAATACAATAAGATTTTTACTATATTTATGGAGGCATGAGAGGCCCAGGGTGGCTAGATGGTGGTTTTAACATTATAGGGTCAGGAATACATGTTTGTGTTTCTGACCCTATAGTGATCCTTTAATTTTTCTTTTCCCGATCTTCAGTAGATATCTCTATAATTTGGCATCATTACTTGGATTGCCATAATTAACCCCTTAAGAGTGCAGCCAAATGTACAAGTTGTGATCAAAACAAAACGTAAACAAAACCTGGCATTTACGCTGTATGTCTGTCCAACCGTAATTCAACGCTTTCATATTAAATGCACCCACACTTATTATGTATCATTTTATTCAGGGGAAACAGGGCGTTCGTTTAACATCAAAAATTAAGTTATGGAACATAATTTAATATGAAATAATATTAAAAAAATGGGAGAAAATAAGAATTTTGTAATTTTTTTTTAGTTCTACGTGATATTTTAACTGTGAATGTCAAAATACTGTTTGCTTTTACTGCAGTAACTTACACATATTTGTATTCAGCGATGTCTCACGTGTAAAACAGTGCCCCCTATGTACAGGTTTTATGGTGTTTTGGGAAGTTACAGGGTCAAATATAGCGTGCTACATATTTCAGTTTTTTCACATTGAAATTCGCCAGATTGGTTAAGTTGCCTTTGAGACCATATGGTAGCCGAGGAATAAGAATTACCCCCATTATGGCATACCATTTGCAAAAGTAGACAACCCAAGGTATTGCAAATGGAGTATGTCCAGTCTTTTTTAGTAGTCACTTGGTCACAAACACTGGCCAAAGTTAGTGTTAATATTTCAAAATGCAAAAAAATAATTTGAATGCAAATTTTGGCCAGTGTTTGTGACTAAGTGTCTACTAAAAAAGACTGAAGATACCCCATTTGCAATACCCTGGGTTGTCTACTACTGCAAATGGTATGCCATCATGGGGGTAATTTTCATTCCTGGGCTACCGTACGGTCTCAAAGGCAACCTGGCGAATTTTAATGTGAAAAAACTGAAACGCAAGCCTTATATTTGACTCTGTAACTTTTGAAAACACCATAAAACCTGAACATGAGGGGTACTATTATACTCAGGAGACTTCGTTGAACACAAATATTAGTGTTTCAAAACAGTAAAACGTAACACAACAATTATATCATCAGTGTAAGTGCCATTTGTGTGTGAACAATGCAAAAAATGTCACTGTCACTGACGATATCGTCGTTGTAATACATTTTACTGTTTTGAAACACTAATATTTGTGTTCAACGAAGTCTTCCTAGTAAAACAGTACCCCCCCCATGTACAGGTTTTATGGTGTCTTGGAAAGTTACAGGGTTAAATATAGTGCTAGAAAATTAAATTCCCTGAACTTTCGGCCTGGGTTGTCAGGCAGGTCCTGCAAATTGTAATTAATAAAATGACCTAATTATGTAAAATTATTACATAAATATATACGTAGAATTATTATATATATATATATATATATATATATATATATATATATATATATATATATATATATATATATATGTGTATGTATATATATATATATATGTAATTTTTTAAAATTATTTTTATTTATATATAGGTATATATATAGAAACATAGAAACATAGAATGTGACGGCAGATAAGAACCATTCGGCCCATCTAGTCTGCCCAATTTTCTAAATACTTTCATTAGTCCCTAGTCTTATCATATAGTTAGGATAGCCTTATGCCTATCCCACGCATGCTTAAACTCCTTTACTGTGTTAACCTCTACCACTTCAGCTGGAAGGCTATTCCATGCATCCACTACCCTCTCAGTAAAGTAATACTTCCTGATATTATTTTTAAACCTTTTGTCCCTCTAATTTAAGACTATGTCCTCTTGTTGTGGTAGTTTTTCTTCATTTAAATATAGTCTCCTCCTTTACTGTGTTGATTCCCTTTATATATTTAAATGCTATATAGGGATATATATACGTATATACTTATGTATACAGATATATATATTATTTTGTTTTACATGTATTTTGATATCAATATATATATATATATATATATATATATATATATTTAAAAATTTAGAACAAAATTCTGCATGTATATATATATTTTTTATCTATTTTTTTTTTACGCATTTATATATTTATTTTTTATTATATATAAATATATATATAATGAAAATGCATATTTTGATATTTATATATATATATATATATATATATATATAATTATGTATATATTAATATTAAAATACACGTAGACAGTGTATGTGTATTTATGTGTATTTGTGTATATGTGTATATATATATACTTAGATCATATATATAATATATATATATATATATATATATATATATATGATCTAAGTATATATTATTTAATTTTACACTGTTTTAACATCTTTTAATTTTATTTCCAGGCAGCAGGGGGAGTACCTGTCATTCCAGGAACTCCCCCTGCTGACAATGCCTTGGACGGCTATGCCGTCCATGTGATCGCGGGGTCCTCGCAAAGACCTCGCGATCACATGGCCCAGAGGGGGCCGAAGAGGATGGAGGGGGACTCACTGTGCTCCCCGGTAAGTCCCCATACCGCGATCGCCGGCGTGGGATCGCCGGCGACCGGGTAAGTACAAAAGATTGCAGGGCGTTCTATGCCGCCGCGGCGTTTAGAGCCATCTAAATAAGGACGGCATAGAACTCCCTGTGGTCTTAAGGGGTTAAACGCACCAAATTAAGGATTAATCTACTAAACACAACAGCTTCCAAATAAGGTACCCTCATGGAATTGACATATTTAAAAGTACCAATTTAGGAAGGTCTCTAGTACACATCAGTGGAGGCGTGTCCATAGGAGCACTTGGAGCACAACCCCAATAGATTCTATGCGTGGAAAAATATTATTTGCAGTAGTTTAGAAACACAAAAAATATTTTGTTTTGGTGGAAGGGTGGTAAGTCAAAATAAAGGGACAAAAACATTGTGTCTTTTTAATTCTGTAATAGGTATCAGTTCTGCAGTTAGCCTCCAGTCTCATTGCTAGTTGTTTGGAGAAGCTTACTTGAGAACATCTATACATGTCACAAAAATGGGGATGGATTAAAGTCTGCCCTGTTTAAGTAGGTTTGGCACATGCCCAGTGTTCTTTAAGAATGAATTCAGGAATTTATCCTGCAGATAAACCCCGCCCCTGCCATTAAGCAGCAGACCATGCTGCTGCTGGAAAGGATTGAAGATGGCTGTCTGACCCCCAGCAACAGCCTCCAGTGACAGGTAGGCTTAATGTGCTTGTGTGTGTGTGTGTGTGTGTGTATGTATTCAGCAGAGTCTCTGTGTGTGTGTGTGTGTGTGTGTGTACTCAGAAGTCTGTGTGTGTGTATGCACTCAGCAGTCTGTGTGGGTGTGTGTGTGTATGGACTCAGCAGTCTGTGTGTGTGAATGGACTCAGCAGTATGTGTGTGTGTATGGACTCAGCAGTCTGTGTGTGTGTGTGTATGGACTCAGCAGTCTGTGTGTATGGACTCAGCAGTCTGTGTGTGTGTGTGTGTGTGTAAGTGGACTCTTGTGCAGTCTCTGTGTGTGTATGGACTCTGCAGTTTGTGTGTGTGTGTGTGTATGGACTCAGCAGTCTGTGTGTGTGTATGGACTCAGTGTCTGTGTGTGTATGGACTCAACAGTCTGTGTCTGTGTGTATGGACTCAGCAGTCTGTGTGTGTGTATGGACTCAGTGTCTGTGTGTGTATGGACTCAACAGTCTGTGTCTGTGTGTATGGACTCAGCAGTATGTGTGTGTATATGGACTCAGCAGTCTGTGTGTGTGTGTGTGTGTGTGTTCAGCATTCTGTGTGTGTGGACTCAGCAGAATGTGTGTGTGTATGGACTCAGCAGTCTGTGTGTCTGTGTGTGCGTGTGTGTATGGACTCAGCAGTCTGTGTGTGTATGAACTCAGCATTCTGTGTGTGTGGACTCAGCAGAATGTGTGTGTGTATGGACTCAGCAGTCTGTGTGTCTGTGTGTGCGTGTGTGTATGGACTCAGCAGTCTGTGTGTGTGTATGCACAGCAGTCTGTGTGTATGAACTCAACAGTCTGTGTGTGTGTGTGTGTATATGGACTCAGAAGTCTGTGTGTATGAACTCAGCAGTCTGTGTATGGACCTGTGCAGTTCAGCGCAGTGTGTGTGTCTGTGTAAAATACTCAGCAGTCTGTGTGTGTGTGTAGAGGGACTCAGCAGTCTGTGTGTAAGGAACTGCAGACTGTGCTGCGGTGTGTTCTTTGTGTGTATGGACTCAGCAGTCTGTGTGTGTGTGTATGGACTCAGCAGTCTGTGTGTATGGACTCAGCAGTATGTGTGTGTATGGACTCAGCAGTCTGTGTGTGTATGGACTCAGCAGTCTGTGTGTGTATGGACTCAGCAGTCTGTGTGTGTGTGTCTGTATGGACTCAGCAGTCTGTGCGTGTCTGTGTGTGTGGACTGAGCAGTCTGTGTGTGTGTGTATGGTCTCAGCAGTCTATGTGTGTGTGTATGGACTCGGCACGTAGTCTGTGTGTGTGCATGGACTCAGCAGTCTGTGTGTGTGCATGGACTCGGGAGTCTGTGTTTGTATATGGACTCAGCAGTCTGTGTGTTTGTATGGACACAGCAGTTTTCTGTGTGTGAATGGACTCAGCAGTCTGTGTGTGTCTGGACTCAGAAGTCTCTGTGTGTATGGACTCAGCAGTCTGTGTGTGTGTGTGTGTGTATGGACTCAGCAGTCTGTGTGTGTCAGGACTCAGCAGTCTCTGTGTGTATGGACTCAGCAGTCTGTGTGTGTGTGTATGGACTCAGCAGTCTGTGTGTGTGTGTGTATGGACTCAGCAGTCTGTGTGTGTGTGTGTGTGTATGAACTCAGCAGTCTGTGCCGCTGTGTGTGTGTGTGTATTAACTCAGCAGGCTGTGTGTCTGTCTGTGTGTGTGTATGGACTCAGCAGTCTGTGTGTGTCTGGACTCAGCAGTCTGTGTGTGTCTGAACTCAGCAATCTCTGTGTGTATGGACTCAGCAGTTTGTGTGTGTGTGTGTGTATGGACTCAGCAGTCTGTGTGTGTGTGCATGAACTCAGCAGTCTGTGTGTCTGTGTGTGTATTTGAACTCAGCAGTCTGTGTGTCTGTGTGTGTATGGACTCATCAGTCTGTGTCTGTGTATGGACTTAGCAGTCTGTGTGTCTTTGTGTGTGTGTGTATGAACTCAGCAGTATGTGTGTCTTTGTGTGTGTGTGTATGAACTCAGCAGTATGTGTGTGTGTGTGTGTGTGTGTATGGACTCAGCAGTCTGTGTCTGTGTATGTATGGACTCAGATGTCTGTGTTTGTATGTCTGTATGTGTGTATGGACTCAGCAGTCTGTGTATGTGTGTGTCTGTGTGTATATGGACTCAGCAGTCTGTGTGTGTATTTGGACTCAGTAGTATGTGTGTGTGTATGGACTCAGCAATCTGCATGTCTGTGTGTGTGTATAGACTCAGCAGTGTGTGTGTATGGACTCAGCAGTCTATGTAAGTGTATAAATCAGCCAGTGTGCATTCAGCAACGCCTGTGTGCATTCAGGAGACTGTGTGCATTCAGAAATCTGTGTGTGTGTGCGTATTCAGCAGTCTCTCAGTGTTCATATTCAGTGTACTGTGTGTATGTACTCAGCAGTCTATCAATAATTAAATTTTTTATTCCTGTGAGTTGTTGTGTAGGATTGGCCCCAGTGCACTGCTTTGCCTGGGGCCCTTAACACTGTTAAGATGGTACTGCTTGTGTGTGTCAGTGAGCATCTGTGAGTAAGTGAGCTTGTCTTTAGTGAGCTTGTGTGTGTCCCTGAACTTCTTTGTAGTGAGTCTTGTATTTATACAACTGAGTTTGTCTGTATTAAGCTTGTGTGTTAGAGATTTTTTTTTGTCTGTCAGTGAGCCTATTTGCTCATGTCAGTGATCTTGTGTGCTCACTGTACAATATATATATATATATATATTTGTGTTAGGTGCTTAAGATAGTACAGTGTGAAATACCATGAATAAGCGTAGGATGATAAAAGGAGCAAGTCGGATGTGGTGTGCCGAAACCGACGATGAGGTAGGCCTGAGAAAGAAGAGGGCCCACCCAGGAAAAGAAATAGAAAGGAAATAAATGTTAAAAGTGGTGTGGTGGGAGGGTCATTCAACGCTGACCTCGAACGGTAAAGAGGCCAGGCAAGGGGAGTGCAGCACCTCCCACAAATGCAGGCAAATTGCCTTAATACTTGTGTTAGGTGCTTAAGATAGTACAGTGTGAAATACCATGAATAAGCGTAGGATGATAAAAGGAGCAAGTCGGTTGTGGTGTGCCGAAACCGACGATGAGGTAGGCCTGAGAAAGAAGAGGGCAAAAATTAAGTAATCAAATTTATTAACAGACAACCAATACATATACATTTATCAACCAGACATGTTTATGAAAGCATCCCTTAATTCTTGTACTGGGTTCGGTATGTACCGTGAGTAAGCGGATGACTTCCAGCGCCCCAGTGTTTTGATAACATGAGTTGGGATGTTGAAACTGGAGGCTGTGGACGCGGCTCCTATACGAAAGGAGTGTCCTGAGTAATTGTTTGCGTTGAGGCCCAGTTGTGTGAGCAAGGACCTGACGTAGGTCATGAAGGTTGTAGTGGTGAGTACTGCACCTTGTAGTTGTATAACGGTTGTGAGGGCAGTAAGTGATGGTGCTGTATGTAGGCATCAAGAACCTTGACGGGACACCATCTGTTGTGCGTGGGATAGTACGGAATGTTTACAGGTATGTGCTGGCTGGTTTTGGAGTGAGGTAAAGACAGGATGTAATGATCCATATGTTTTGTCAAGTGGGAATAGAGGAGGAATGGAGTGGTTTGGGTCGTGGAGGTCGTAGTGAATTTTCTGGGTTGTAGAAATCCATAGAAAGCGATGTATATTGCTGTTTTGATGATAGAATTCGTATCAATGTCAAACGGTTTTAGGTCGAGTAGGTTAGATAATGCTTTGAAGATATGGTTATCTATGGGTAGCCTCTGGGCCAAATGTGTGGGTTCTGATTTTTGAATACCTCTGAGTATGGTCTTAATTTGGTGAGAGGCCATGAAACTGTTGTTATTTGGGTGTAAGATGAGCATGTGGTGTTGAATGCCAGTGAGATAGAGTTTGATGGTGTTGTATGACATTTTGAGTTTAAGGTGGCAAAAGGAAGCAAACCCCAAAAAAGATGTCATAACAAACGGTTGTATGATGTTATGTTCCAGAAGGAATCGTTTGAATAGTGTGAAAGCCCTGCTGTATGTTTTGTTTGTATTGTGTGAAAGTGCCAACTGAGACAATGTCCTGCTATGCTGCATGATGACGTCTAGTCCAGTATGAGTTGTTGAAATGTTGGAGTGATGGTGGCTGTGGGTGCTGCTGACGGGAGTGCTTGATTAAACTCCTGAAATTTAAAGCGAGACAAACTGTCAGCAGCTGTGTTATATACACCTGGCACATGGAAACAACATAGGAAGAAATTATGACAAGCTGCCAACCAAGTGAGTTTCCTCAGAAATCTCATAATCGTAAGAGATTTGGAACGACCTTTGTTGATGATGTGACAGGTTGCCTGGTTGTCTGAGTAACAACGCACTGGCATAAATGACCCCACGCTACGGCAGCCGCCACTATGGGGTAGATCTCAAAAAGAGCTGAGGTAGTGGAAAAACCTTCCAAATCCAGAACTGCTGAAGGCCAGCTGCCCCAAAGCCATTCGTTCCCAAAAATTGCTGCAAAACCAGTGGTAGATGCTGCATCTGACCAAATGGTAGGAGATGATTCAGTCATTTGAGGGAGGAACATACTTTTACCATTCCAAGTGGTTAAAAACCTCTTCCACTATTTGCCGTAGCTTGGGCATCTAAGGACAACCTGTGCGTGTCATGTAGAAAATGTGGGAAAAGATGCAATAGTCGTGAAATAAAGGAGCGGCCTTGAGGAATGATGCGCATTGCAAAATTTAGTGACCCCAGCAGGGACTGTAGTTCTTTGCGGTTGCAAGTGCCGAGCTGTAGGTAGTTGTTTATGTAAGTGAGAATATTCTCTATCTTATCGTATGGTAGGCTTGCTTGCATTGTGGCAGAGTCTAATTGGATACCCAGAAAAGTGATAACCGTGTCTGGCCCTTCTGTTTTCTTTGGGGAGATGGGTACACCTAGTTGCTCAAACAGCTTAGTGGTAGCTTTGAGGCTAGTGGGAGGTGCAGTATTCTCCTTGACCAGTAGGAAATCGTCCAAGTAATGTAATACTGTAGGGCATCCGGCTATGTTCAATAGTAACCAGCATAATGCTTCGGCAAATGTGTCGAAAATAGCTGGGCTACTTTTGGACCCAAAAGTTAACCGGGAGAAAAAATAGTAGTTCCCGGACCACTTGATGCCATGCAGGTGCCACAGTGTGGGGTAGATAGGGAGTAATTTGAAGGCGTTAGTAATGTCGGTCTTACTGAGCCAGGCTCCAACCCCTGCTTGTATGATAGCTGTAATGGCGTGATCTATGGTGGTGTATTGCAGAGAGAATTCCTCAGAGGGTATGAGGGAATTAAGACTGGGGTTGGCCGATGAGTGGGGAGCCGATAAGTCAATGATGAGTCTCTGTTTTTGGGAAGATTTCCCTGTGACAATACCAATAGGGTTGGTGCGCCATTCTGTGAATGGAGGAGTTCTAAAAGGCCCCAATACAAAGCCCTCATCCACTTCTTGGTTTATGAGGGTGTCAACCACTGTGGGGTTGTGTTGGGCGGATTGTAGGTTAGGGCATTCCAGAGTTCCAGCTGGTATGTGTAGGATACCTGTGTGGAAGCCTTCTGTTAAACCAGAAATAAGAAAATCTACCAGGTGTCTAGATGGGTGCTGAGACATCAATGCTGTGAGTACTGGCATATTAATGGACGTAAGGTAAGGCTTAGAATACATTTTATTTGGAACATGGTCTTAGCATGTGCCCTAAAACATTTTGAACAGACATGCAATAGTCTACATCCACTGTAATTACAAGACCCAACATTGAAATTATTACATATCTGGGACTTGCCCAGAAACTTGATTGGGCATCCCAATTTGTCTTTGGATAGTTTCCCTGGATCCCCAGAGGAACTAGTTCCTTGTGTGGAGGCATGTCCGTCTGCCGTGTTGGGACAAAAATTAGTAGTATGGGCTGTGGAGGAGCAGTATGCACAAGCTGGTGTTCTTAGACCTGCAAAGTGTCTGCAAAATAAGACGGTATCAATCCTTCCCCAGTTGGATCGTGTACCGTACTGGGAGAAGGCTCCAGCCACTTTTGCAGAAAAAGACCTATGGTAGTCATAGAATGCTGAACCACCATATTTGTTGCCCAGGTCTACCAGCTTGTGCATATAGAGATCAAACTCCTCTCTTCTGTTGGGATAAACCGCACAGATGACATCCCTGTAAATACCAAACACTAGTACGAATTCAAGGATAGTCAGTTTCCTGTTCAGGCGGGCATCCCTAGATCTGACAATAACAGAAACATCATCATAAGCATACGTCTTATGTTCCACAATGTCCTGGGAGGCAATCAACAGGGAAGCCAGGTTGACGTCTTTACCTTCCAGGATATCCCTTTTGATATGCTCAGGTATCATGTGGGCCGGGCTAACTTCCTGGTCATCCAGGGTGCTGGCTGGAGCGACTAATGGCAAGGCTGGTGTTTGTACCGCAGCCGCGGGTGGCCCTGCTAGAGTGAGGGCCGTGGTGACCGACTCAAGTTTCTCCAGCCTGGAGTTGACCTTGCCCATGGATGCCATGAGTGAGGATAACATGGCATGTATGTCCCCTGGGTTGGACTGGCTAGATCCTTCCCCGGCTTTCATGTTATTAGTTGATGTGCGCAGCAGTTTGAAAAGTTCTGCCTTCCTTGCTGTAGCGGGGTAGGGGATTTGTCGTCTCCTTAATTCCGTGGTTATGCGCGGGATTGTCCAGGATCTAATTGATGCTGGACTAGCTAGCTCTCCTCCTTGTGTGGGAGTGACAGCTCTAGCCGGGTGCTAGGCAGGGAGAAATCCTCTACCCCTTCCTGAGACATACTATAAATAAAACAATAATTAGTATATAGAACCACCAAATTGTACTGGCAGGCTAGCTAGGCCGGATGGCGAAAGTATTATACTTGTTTGGTGACAGGTGAGGCCCTGCTAATTGCCAAGCGGCTTGAGAGGCTCTATCTATGCGTTGGCGCGAGGGGTTATTGAGGCCACTTGACGTAGTGGCAGGAGTTTTAGGCCTCTCGGTGACTGTATGACAGAAAACAGGGGAAGGGAGTGACAGGTGAGGCCCTCTCTATGCAACATGCGAGGCGGCTAGCTAACGTGTGGCCCGATGGGTGTTTGCCTCCGAAACGTTTGAGGCAGGGTGTTGGCCTCGTGGGACCACTAACTGATGGCGACAGCCAAGACGGGGTAAATACCTATTGGGAATCCTGTGACCCTATTGCCAGTACTCTAAACTAGGGGGATGAAATGAAATGTATGGTAGAATACCATATGAGCAGGTGTACGTACCTGATAGTATGATAAATCACAGGAATAAACCGTGTGGAGCAATTATATAAGCTTGACAGCCTAAAAATGGGTAAAAGAGAGTAGTATGATGAGTGTGGAGTGTAAAAAGAACCAGACTTATAGTCTGTAGCAGTAATGTATAAAATTATGTTGATACCATGGGAATAGCTATGAGTGGCTCAGAAATGTTTGCATGATTGAATAAGACATCTGAGGGAGGCCGTGGCCTATGTACAAACAATCTATGTGTTACGTGATAATGGTGTGTAAAGGAAAACATGAAAACGTAGGTTATATACATATGTATATGACTGTGCAGGGGACGTATGATTGGTTGGATCAGTACGTGTGATTCAACCCGAGTATGCATGCGAAAGGATTTAAGCCTTATGTGTCATCGTCATGACAGAGAAATGAGGCCTGAAATGTAGGCTGAGTGAATTGAAATGAAATGGATAGTTATAAAACTCCTGGCGTGGGAGTTCAATGATCTGTACCGAAATGTAACTGGTTTTATAGAAAGGGACATGGATGAGGTCATGGCCTAATTAACACAGCGTTATGTATGATATGTAGCAGAATAACCAAAGGCAGGGATACCCCAAAATGATTTAAAATGATGTAAAGTGATGTATATCTATATGATATGTTTGTATAGAAAAGACGTATCAACCCGAGAATTATACTTAAATGAACCTATATCCTTTGTATGTGTTGTATTAATAACCCAGAAGTGAGGCTTGTAACATAGGCTGAGTCCATTTGTATAAATGGATAAGTAATGCAGACCCCTGAAAGCGTGGGAGTCAAATGGTATATACAGAGAAGTGGACTTGATTTGTGGACGTAATACAATACTGACAATATTTTAAAAGTAATCAAAATCTATTAAGCAAGCAATTCTTTAACCGAACGTTATATACACATGAAATGGTGAACATAATTCATGAAAGGATTATACGCGAACACACAGAAAAGCCGAAAGCAAATGTGAGGGGAACACAGAAGTTAGAATAGTTTAACCGTATGATTTATGCGAACCAAAAGAGTGCATGAGCGTATGTAAAAATTTGCCGAACGGCAAAACAACCGAATGATAATTCGTTTCAATAACATGAAATAGGATATGCGAAATGACTATTGAACGATTTAAATATGTTCAACTGAATGACCGTACGAATGAAAAGCCCGCGAATGGCTTGAAACATTCGTGTCATAACCAGGGAAAAAGCCGTAAAGCGAGGACCCGTGCTGTACCGTATGCCGTGGGAACCTGTCCTGGCGTGACAGGAAGGTCTGACTTACAGTTTAGGAGTCCCTGGGACGCGATCTACGACAGAGAACAGAGTCAGAAGAAGCTGGACGGGCGGAAAGGCCTGAACAGGATTCCTGGACACAGCTTAACGTGGTGAAACCTCCTGGATACTGAAACCAAGATGGCGTCTGAGAGAAACCGGAAGTGGATCCTCATTCAACGCTGACCTCGAACGGTAAGGAGCCAGGCAAGGGGAGTGCCTTAAGTAGGCTAGGGGTAGCAAACCAGCACCTCCCACAAATGCAGGCAAATTGCCTTAATACATATATATATATGTATATATATTGACTTGTAGGAATGGCATACCTTTTTTTCCAGGGCTGCTTTGGATTCCCAGTTTGGCTCTGCCAGCTAGTGCGCTTTACCGCTGAATCATCTGTGTGAGTTGCCGCACACTTTAGCCCTGTTACACGCATCTGGGAGCTGCGGTTGACAGGTACTAGTAGTCTAGAGATTGGGACATGGGGTATATGCTCAGCTATCTGTATAATACTATAGTGCTGTTCTCTGTATTAAACAGGTCTGTGTCTGTATAATATCTTGGAACAGTCAGTGTTCCCTGTATAGTGCTGCTCCCTGTCTTGGGATATTATACACAAACAGACTTGTATTATACAAAGAGCAGCACTATACAGGGAGCACTGACTCTTCTGGGATATTATACACACAGCCATGTATTATACAGAGAGCAGCACTGTACAGGGACCGCTGACTGTACCAATTTATGATACACACAACCCTGTATTATACAGAGAGCACTGACTGTCCAGGGATATTATACACAGACAGTAATTGATAGCTGTGCTGCAAAATATCCTTGGAATTTTTTTTCGAATGTTGGCAACTATGGCACTGTATCAAGAGAAATGTGTTTGTTTTTTAATAATCACTGGTGGAAAATAATGAATCCTCCACCAGGGATTATTAAAAAAACACAACACAGTTTACAGCTGCAGGGATAAAACCTGGGGGACTTGACACCCAGACCACTTCATTGAGCTGAAGTGGTCTGGGTGCCTATAATGATCCTTTAAACTCCTTTACTGTGTAAGCCTCTACCACTTCAGCTGGAAGGCTATTCCATGCATTCACTACCCTCTAAGTAAAGTAATACTTCCTGATATTATTTTTAAACTTTTGCCCCTCTTGTTGTGGTAGTTTTACTTATTTTAAATATAGTCTCCTCCTTTTCTGTGTTGATTCTCTTTATGTATTTAAATATTTCTATCATATCCCCCCTGTCTCGTCTTTCTTCCAAGCTATACATGTTAAGTTCCTTTAACCTTTCCTTGTAAGTTTTATCTTGCAATCCATGAACCAGTTTAGTAGCCCTTCCATAGGCGTGCGCACGGGGTGTGCCGGGTGTGCCGGGTGTGCCTGGGCACACCCTAATCCCCGCGGCACGCTTATGTATATTGAGACCGGCAGGGGAGATCTCAGGATCTCCCCTGTCGGCTCATGCAGAGCCGGCGCTATCCGAGCGCCGGCTCTGCTCTCAGCCTCCCTCCCCACTGACCCGCATGCAGGGAGGGAGGCAGGAGAGGACCGGCGGAGCTATTGCCGGCAGCTCCCCCGGGTTCCTCTAGCCAGATATGAGCGTTGCCACGGCAACGCTCAAATCTCGCGAGAGTGAAGGGGCTAGAGTTCACTCTCCACTGGACCACCAGGGAAAGCAGCAGCAACAAGTATCCCCCCTCCCTACAAAAGGTAAGAAGGGAGGGGGGATAGCAATTAATGTACCCCCACCTCCACCCCCACAATCACCCACCCACATACAGCACACAAATACATATAGCACCCATAGACATACACAGCACCCACACACATACAGCACACACACATACAGCACACACAGACATACAGCACCCACAGACATACAGCACCCAAACACATACAGCACCCACACACATACAGCACCCACAGACATACAGCACCCACAGACATACAGCACCCACAGACATACAGCACCCAAACACATACAGCACCCACACACATACAGCACCCACAGACATACACAGCACCCACACACATTTAGCACCCACAGACATTCAGCACCCACAGACATACACAGCACCACACACATTCAGCACCACACACATTCAGCACCCACACACATTCAGCACCCACAGACATACACAGCACCCACAGACATACACAGCACCCACAGACATACACAGCATCCACACACAGCACCCACAGACATTCAGCACCCACAGACATTCAGCACCCACAGACATTCAGCACCCACAGACATACAGCACCCACAGACATACAGCACCCACACACATACATACAGCACCCATACACAGCACCCACAGACATACAGCACCCACAGACATACAGCACCCACAGACATACAGCACCCACACACATACAGCGCCCACAGATATACACAGTACCCACACACAATCGAAAAAAGTGATTACACGATATGTAGATAGAAATTCAGCATACCGATCACTATAACCAAGTTTTTTTAATCACACGATCCTTAACTGTCCGCGTTTATCTTATTTCCATAGCGACGTGTTTGTATGCTCGCGTCACTATGGTTACGGACAGTTACGTTGGCGTAGTATGACGTCACTATGCGGGGCGGAGCACGTTCGCACATGCGCACACGAGCCGCTGGGACGCCAGGTAGACGGCAATATTCACTTGGGGTAAGCTTATCCACCTAAATTTGTTTAATTTAATTAATTATGTCCTATATAAATATGCTGTATGTGTGATATTTGTTTTTATGATCCTGATGAAAGTCCTCTTGGAAGGACTGAAACGATCGCAGTTTTTTATGACTTTACAATAACCTTTGGACTTTTATTAAAAAACCGTGAGTGCAACCATCCATTTGGATTTTTGTATACTTTGGCTGTATATGGTTGGCACCCGGTCACAAAGGGAGACATCAGTGTAAGTGCAGGAATTATTTTTGTTTTTTGTTTACACACACATATATATATATATATATATATATATACATACATACATACATATATATATATGCGGCGTGTGCTTGTGCTTTAGGGTGCACACCCTAATGCAATAGGCTGCGCACGCCTATGAGCCCTTCTCTGAACTCTCTCTAAAGTATCAATATTACTACCACTTTATATATCCATTGAGCTATATTGGTATGCATTCTGCATTCATGGAACAATTTTGTAATCTTGAGAATAGATAATAGAATAAGGAGTACACTTAAAAGAGAATATCAGGAGAGATGGGTAAAGGTATAGATTATTACTCTAAGGAATGGAACCTTAAAACAACTTGGCAAGTTAAAACGTAACTTTTCATGTGAAATATCTAGAAATACAGTGCCACCGTCCTACTCACCTAAAGAAAACAAACTATATACATTTTGAAAATAAATAAGGGGGCGTGGCTTACCACCGAGCAAGATGGGCGCATAAGAATCTGCTCCGGCACATGGGTTCCACTAACATCGCTAATTTTTAAGCAGAAACAATAATTATCAACAATAATCAACATGGCGCAATCCAAATCCAAAAAATCCACGACAAAGACGGACAAACTAAGTTTTTTCAGCCAAAAATCGACAACCATCCCGGAGGCCGCATGGGATGCTCTCCAAGATGGTGCCTAGGACCACGATACTGATCTCACCTCCGCACCAAACGACGACCCTCGAACATCAGAGTGCCTCACGAGAGGCCACTTCGAGAGGGCCATGGAAACCATGTTGGCGAAATTAATAAATACCTGGAAGTCGACAGCGGACCAGATCAGAAAAGAGGTACAGAACCTCTCAGTCAGGACCTCCTCTGTGGAACAGCACTGCCAGGACTTGGCCTCTACACAAGCCGAAACGACAAGCCACCTACAAACCCTGCAACACCAAATGGAGAATATGGAAGCTCGTATGGCGGACTATGAAGACAGGGCACGCCGGAACAATCTGAGGCTGCGTGGACTTCCAGCATTCGTCCTTCCAGATGACTTACAAGTTTTTGTGAGAGGCCTCCTGCATGCTTACATACCAGACATCCCAGTGGACATGCTCCTCGTTGACAGAGTGCACAGGGTTCCGAAACCAAGATATCTGCCTGACTCCAAGCCCCACGACGTTCTCCTCAGAGCACACTATTATCACATTAAAGAGCTCGTCCTCAGAACGCATCACAACAAGCCAGACCTGCATGAGTTTTATCCCACGGTAAGCATCATGGCGGACCTCTCCGCGGCAACCCTCAGACGCAGAAGAGAATTTCAACAGGTCACATCGTAGCTGAGGAACCAAGGGATCCACTATAGATGGAGCTTCCCCACAAAGCTAATTATCACAAGGAATGGAGAAGCAAAATCCTTCTCTACCCTGGAGGAAGGCTTAAAAACGTTAGCGGAATGGGGCCTACTCACCATGAAATCGAAGGAAGCATACCCCACAGCCAGACAAGGCCGCAAGCCCCCTGTGGACTAACATCACGAACTGACCGCCATGAGGCACAATTTGCCGCAAGTGACCTTTGCATGACCTTTGCACATGTGATAAGTGGTTACCCTATGTCACTGTTCAATTTAATGTTTGATTTAGTAATAATTTCTTACACTTACAGCCTTTACCAATATGCATCATTTCACCTACCTACAGACTACAATGTGTAGGTAAGATAGTGCCTTACTGTGATACTGTCATGGATCTAAGATCAGGTCCTAGCCCCTCAAGGCATCCCCATATATAGGTACTCAATTAGGAGACTCGGTAAGACGGGGATATTACACCCTGCCACCACCAGAAAGTACCCCTTCTATTTATAACCCCAATTGCTGGCACGACAGGACAACAATCACACCCCATGAAGGGAGGGCGACAGCCTTAATTATTACCGGGGGCCCCAGACCACATGCGGGGCGGCATACCTCCCTGTGAGAACCGGGTGACACACCAATTTACAGCCCCCCTCCTGAAGGGGCACTGGACCAAAGTAAGCCAGCCACCTATGCCCACGATCAGGAACTTTCTCCAACTAAGCGCAATTCAGCGGATAATGAAATGTATGGAGGGGCAGCTACAAAAACCCATAGTGGGCATTTAATTTGAACAAGAACTCAGCTAGAGGCCCATCCATCAGCCCACCGCTTTCACAGTGGAAATTAATGACAATCATTATCTAACACAGACCTGCGCACCGACACCCACCCTCCCTGGTATTGCAAAACTTATGTGGGCAGCTTAACCCAAACCACGCGAAGCAGTAAGCCCCACAGCCGCAACGCCTAATAACTCCTATTACACAAAACCCAAGGGTCTTCCTCACTAAGGCTGCCTATCCATAATGGGGGCTGCTGGCAGGTTGCTACACGATGGCACCTACGCTACTGTTAACACCATCGCTGTTTAATTAACCCACATAAATATTATGATGTTTCTATAACTTGCGCACTCATCTTTATTGAAATGATGTATATGACATTGCATTGACTGATTGTTCACTGTTTTACGTTAATGTTATAAATTAATGTTTCTACTAACTTCCACAATCCAAACTGGAACCCAAACAGCCACCCGATTGGAAGTCTTAACTCCCATCCCCCGCGGTGTGACCGACACACCGGACCAAACAAGTCCACTATATCTATAACCCAGACCCTCCCCTACCCCCCTGCACCCTCTACCCATCCCGCAGCAAGAACAAAGCCCTGCGAGAGCTGCCGTCCTACATTATAACACGACAGCTAACATGAAAATATACTCACACAGCGTTAAATGGCTAAACATGCCACACAAGAGATGCATACTACTAGATGACCTAAAACACATTAAAGCAGACATAGTCTGCATATAGAAAACGCACTTTGTCTCAAACCGAACCCCCACATTTGCCACAAGGAAATACCCCCTCCAATACCACGCAACCCACACCTCTAAATCCAGGGGGGTTTCCATCCTACTCCATAACTCCCTAACGGTGGAACCACTCCAAATCAAAACAGATAGCCAAGGACGGTTCGTAATCCTACACTGTCTAATTAACAATAACCCCCTCATGCTAGTCGGCATGTACAGCCCAAACGACCAACAACGCAATTTTCTACACAGAGTACTTAACAAACTGCCTACCAACACAAACGCCCCCGTACTAATCTGCGGGGATCTTAACCACACCATGGACTCACGCATAGACTCAACAGTTCCTGCCACCTCAAACAGACACCTTAAGCTCAAAGAAAACCACAAAGCACTCACAAAACTAATACACAACCATGGCCTATATGATGTCTGGAGGACACTCCATCCGACAGCAAGGGAATACACATTCCACTCACAGGTCCACAAGACCTACTCCAGAATTGATCACATCCTCACCTCAGGATCTCAAATCACGGACTGCACCATAGGAAACATAGTGTGGTCGGACCATGCCCCCCCATCATGATTATACAAGACCAATACCAGCATCGAGGCAGACCTCCGTGGCGTCTAAACTACACACTCCTGAGCAATACTGTGTTCACGACACAGCTCACAAAAACCCTATGAGAATTCTTTGAAGCTTAACGACTCCCTAGAGGTCTCCACCACCACACTCTGGCAAGCCCATAAAACGGTTATGAGTAGAATACTACTTAGCCACGCATCCTATCTTAAGTGAAAATGCAAAAAAGAACATACAGACCTCCTGAGAACGCTTTGGGACATGACAAATGGCCATCTTTTGAACCCATCTTACTCGCAGGCCAAATCCATTGTAGACATAGCCAACCAAATTAATAACCTGACCCTTAACAAGACAGCCCACATACTAACTAAACTGAAACTGAAAACATACACACAAGGTAATAAAGCTGGAAAACATCTAGCAACACTACTTAAACAAAAACAAGCAAACTCCAAGATCCCATATCTAATTGCACGGACAGGGGAGAGAATCCACAACCCGCAAGACATCAACGACAAGATGGCTGACTATTATTACACACTTTACAACTCGAAAAATTACTCCATCCTGCACCAACCTACCGAGTGAGAAATCGATACTCTCCTCCAACAGACAACGCTGCAAACATTGTCGACAGCTCACAAACAAACCATACAAAACCCATTCACTATACAAGAAATTCTAGATACGATCCAGGCACTTCCACCCGGCAAATCACCGGGCCCAGATGGGCTAACCAACTCGTACTATAAACAGTTTGCACCGCTTCTAGCCCCCTACCTACAGAAGCTGTTTACTCGTATTCTCAGCTCAGGAGACATGCCAAAGGAGATGCTAATGGCACATGTTGCCACTCTCCCCAAACCGGGAAAGCCCCCAAACAGGAGTCAAAACCTGTGATCAATATCTCTGTTGAACACAGATGTAAAGCTCATTGCCAAAATTTTCTCCAATAGACTAGCACCTGTTATCCCAATGCTCATCAAGGAGGACCAGGTGGGCTTCGTGGGAGGTAGACAGGGAGCAGATGGCACACGCAAAATCCTAAATTTGCTATATGGGATGCGAGGGGGGAGGGTCCCAAGCATACTGCTATCCTTAGATGGAGAAAAAGCTTTTTTACTGCCCCAGTTCCTGTTACTTGTCACGGCACTATACTCATCCCCAACAGCCCAGGTGGTAAATGGAGGTTTCATATCTAAACCATTTTCTATCTCCAACGGCTCAAGACAGGTATGCCCACTTTCCCAACTACTTAACACTGGAACCCCTGGCCCAACAGATAAGGGATGACCCGAATATCCACGAAGTCCGGGTTAAAGAACAAGAATACAAGCAGGCCTTATGCGCAGATGACATCCTCCATTGGCTTGCAATGTGGTTTCAGAGGTTAAGGAAGTTTTTAGTGTTTTTGCCAATGATATACGGCAGGTTGCTTCCACGCTGTCATTCTCTGAAGTTCTGCCTGTGCATAACACTCAGAACGACAGGCGGATGCGTATTAGGGACTTTAATTTGTGGCTTGGTGAATGGTGTCGGGAGCAAAGATTTGGTTTTATTTCTCATGGTAGCTCTGTTTGGAATGGAGATAAGCTGTACAAAAAAGATGGTTTGCATCTTTCTCAAAAGGGAACAAATGTTCTCAGTGAGCAGTTCAGAGGATTTGCTAGGAAGTATTTAAACTAGGAGGGGGGGGCAAAAGGGTGATAAAACATCAATCCAATTGTCCCCCAAAACAAGGACAGAAGGTGCCTGTAGCAAGTGTGTTAAAAAATGATAAGCTTAGAGTCATGTCTACAAATGCTCGCAGTTTAGGGAATAAGATCCATGAACTTGTGGCAATAATGGCAACTGATAGTGTAGATTTAGTCGCTGTTACTGAGACATGGTATAATGAGAAAAATGACTGGGACATAGCAATACCAGGGTACTCTTTATATAGGAAAGATAGGGAAGGCAAGAAAGGGGGAGGGGTGGCCTTGTATGTGAAGGATAGCATAAAATCTAGCCTAATAAAAGTTAGTGAGGCAAACATAGAGTCCGTTTGGGGTACGTTAGAATTTGGTAATCACACAGTAACTCGTGTAGGTGTGATTTACAGGCCCCCAGGACAAATTGAAGAGTTAGATAATCTACTAGTTGAAGAAATAGATAAAATGACAATGAAGGGGGAAGTTATCATCATGGGTGACTTTAATCTTCCTGATGTAAATTGGAAAACAAAATTAGCTACTTGTGCCAGGAGCACACATATTCTAAACTCCCTACTGGGATTGTCTCTAAAACAAGTTGTTGAGGAGCCAACTCATAAAGAGGCCATACTAGATTTAGTGTTAACAAATGGAGATTTGGTATCAGATATTACTGTAGGTGAAAGATTAGGATCCAGTGATCATCAGTCAGTGTGGTTTAATATAAGAACAGTGACTGAGTCACACCACACAAAAATAAAAGTTTTAGACTTTAGAAAAGCAGACTTTTCTAAAATTAGAATATGGGTGGAGGAGTCATTATCAGACTGGAGCAATTTAAATGGAGTCCAAGAGAAATGGGATTATTTAAAAGTTGCACTATTGAAGGCAACAGAAAATTGCATTAGGCTTGTCAGTAAAAGCAAAAAATTCAAGAAACCACTGTGGTACTCCGCAGATGTGGCCAAAATAGTTAAAAACAAAAAGTTATCATTTAGGAATTATAAAAAAAAACAGAGTGAGGAAGACAAAATGATCTATAAGATTAGGCAGAAAGAGGCTAAGCAAGTTATAAGAGCTTCCAAATCACACACAGAAGAGAGAATAGCACAGTCAGTAAAAAAGGGGGATAAAACATTTTTTAGATACATAAATGAGAAAAGAAAAGTAAAACAAGGATTAGTAAGATTAAAAACAAAAGAAGGAAGGTATGTAGAAGAGGATAAAGGTCTAGCTGACTGCCTCAATGAATATTTTTGTTCTGCATTTACAGATGAAAATGAAGGAAAGGGACCTCAGTTGAGAAAAAGGATAAATTAGTCATTTATTACACGTGAGTTTACAGAGGAAGAGGTTCTATTTCAACTGTCAAAAGTAAAGACAAATAAGTCAATGGGACCTGATGGAAAACACCCAAAGCTATTAAAAGAGCTTAGTGGTGTACTAGCAAAACCATTAACAGATTTATTTAACCAATCATTGTTAACAGGAGTAGTCCCAGAAGATTGGAAGTTAGAAAATGTTGTGCCCATTTACAAGAAAGGTAATAGGGAGGAGTCGGGCAACTATAGGCCAATAAGCCTTGCTTCAGGAGTGGGGAAAGTGATGGAAACCATGTTAAAGCATAGGATTGCTGAACATCTAAAAACACATGGATTTCAAGATCAGAGACAACATGGGTTTACTTTAGGGAGATCATGCCAAACTAATCATATTAATTGGGTAACTAAAATTATAGATCAAGGTGGTGCAGTAGACATTGCTTACCTAGATTTCAGTAAGGCGTTTGACACTGTTGCACATAGAAGGCTTATCAATAAACTGCAATCTTTAAGTTTGGATTCAAATATTGTTGAATGGGTAAGGCAGTGGCTGAGTGACAGGCAACAGAGGGTTGTAGTTAATGGAATATATTCAAAACTTGGACTTGTCACCAGTGGGGTACCTCAGGGATCTGTACTTGGACCCATTCTCTTTAATATTTTTATTAGTGATATTGCAGAAGGTCTTGATGGTAAGGTATGTCTTTTTGCTGGTGATACTAAGATATGTAACAGGGTTGATGTTCCAGGAGGGATAAGCCAAAAGACAAATGATTTAGGTAAACTAGAAAAATGGTCAGAATTGTGGCAACTGACATTTAATGTGGATAAGTGCAAGATAATGCATCTTGGACGTAAAAACCCAAGGGCAGAGTACAGAATATTTGATAAGAGTCCTAACCTCAACATATGAGGAAAGGGATTTAAGGGTGATTATTTCTGATGACTTAAAGGTAGGCAGACAATGTAATAGAGCAGCAGAAAATGCTAGCAGAATGCTTGGTTGTATAGGGAGAGGTATTAGCAGTAGAAAGAGGGAAGTGCTCATGCCATTGAACAGAACACTGGTGAGACCTCACTTGGAGTATTGTACACAGTACTGGAGACCGTATCTTCAGAAGGATATTGATACCTTAGAGAGGTTCAGAGAAGGGCTACTAAACTAGTTCATGGATTGTGGGATAAAACTTACCAGGAAAGGTTAAAGGATCTTAACATGTATAGCTTGGAGGAAAGACGAGACAGGGGGGATATGATAGAAACATTTAAATATATAAAAGGGAATCAACACAGTAAAGGAGGAGACTATATTTAAAAGAAGAAAAACTACCACAACAAGAGGGCATAGTCTTAAATTAGAGGGACAAAGGTTTAAAAATAATATCAGGAAGTATTACTTTACTGAGAGGGTAGTGGATGCATGGAATAGCCTTCCAGCTGAAGTGGTAGAGGTTAACACAGTAAAAGGAGTTTAAGCATGCGTGGGATAGGCATAAGGCTATCCTAACTATAAGAGAAGACTAGGGACTAATGAAAGTATTTAGAAAATTGGGCAGACTAGATGGGCCGAATGGTTCTTATCTGCCGTCACATTCTATGTTTCTATGTTTCTAACCCTAGAACAACCACACATATCCATCCCAAACTTCCACAAAGTCCTCATCCAATATAGCCAATGATCTTACTATAAACTAAACATCGCAAAAACCCTTGCCCTAGGGGTCAATGTCCCTGCACAGGACATGACACACTTAAAAAAACAACTTCACCTACTATTGGAGGCAGGACCATATAAAGTTCCTAGGGTATAACTTTACACCCACGCCCAACACACTATTCAAAGCAAACTACCTCAAACTACTTAGTGCTATTCGAACCATCATGCAAGGGTGGAAGGGGAAAATCATCTCAAGGGCAGGACGAATAGCCTCAGTGAAAATGGTGGTTCTACCGAAAATCCAATATCTATTCCGAACGCTCCCAATCAAACTCCCGCACAAATACATACGTGATCTACAAAACCTCAACTAGGTATGGGAAAACAAGAAACCACTTGTAACGAAATACACCATGCACTGGCCATTCACCCAGGGCGGGACGGGCATGCCAGATGTAATGGGATTCTACCAAGCATCCCACATAGCACCACTGCTATCGGCACCCCACCACCAAGAACGAAGGGCATGGGTCACCTTAGAAAAAAGCTAAGCGAATGGCCTTTCCCTACCAACACTGGCCTGGCTGCCGAAACTCCAAAAGCCAAAAAACATCGACCTGCTGCCCACAACTGTGCTCACCCTCTCCATATGGGATAACAACCGAAAGAAGATGGGCAAAGTTGACCAGATCTCCCCAGCCCTCCCACTGGAAATGCTGAGATTCCTTCAATTATAAACTCTGGCACAGACCCGGAATATAGACGATGTCACAAATAATGCATGGTCCCTACACGCCTCAAACACAGCTTTCCCAGCACATACGACATCTGTTGGAGATGCCAAAAAGACCGAGGTACCATGATACATATATGGTGGCAATGCTGGGAGCTCTAACAATATTGGCAGCAAGTAGCAGCTCTGGCAACCAAGTGTACTAACACACATCTACCCTTCTTGCCCGAGACCTATCTGCTGCTCCTACTACCACACACACCACAAAATAACCGAGATTTCTAGTTTACCCCATCATCATCATAGCCCTCACTATCATTAGCAGGAAATGGAAGCAAACATTCCCCCCTACGATCACCCAGTGTACAAACAAGATCTACGAAACCATGGCGAAAAACACACGACAGTCAATCCATACTGGTCTACCGCATGGGAAGTCTGGGACGAACATAGACCCAAACAGGCATAAAACACACGCACATATCGCAGACACACATCAATAACCTCCCTGAATGGAGGCACCAAATCCCCACTCTCTAAAGCTCGAACCAAAAGCAACACCAGGCCAAACACCCAACCACACTGATACCCTCCCCCTCAGCCAAAGACCCCATCCCCCCCCGACTCCCATTACAAAATTGACGATGCTAACAAACTGTAGCGCCATCTCTGAGCTACATCCCAACAAGCACCCTATCACGCAACTGGAGACGAGGGATGACACTAACATCCTGCCACATTTGTAAAAAGGAATGAAAAGACAGATCCCCATAATCACAAAAATATGTGAATTGGTGAGAACTGTCTTAAAAAGAGCCTACCTCAGAGCTACAATATAGGGGGTAACCCAGAAAGAAATATAGTTGAATGACGGAGACCCTTGAAACAAGGGGATCCCAGAAGTAGCTGCTGAACTTAACAGAATAAATAGTATAGTTACCAGGTGGCAAGTAGAGAAGAACAGGGGGCTGTACTTGTAAGTGGATAAAAGGGTGAAGGGGAATAAATAGAAATACCCTCCGTCATAAGCCACTGCTAGTTGTATTTAATAGCAGCAAAGGAATGTCCCTTTAACAAAAAAAAAAACAAAAAAAGAGAGACTCTAGCATTCATACTGGGAAAAATGTCCAACATTAGGACACCTAAGCTGCAAAAATACAATAAGGCAACACAAAATATGTGTAATACATAAATAACCCCACTAATATAAAGGCAGGCAAACAGGAGCCTATACAAACATGAATAGGAGAAAAGAGAGCGAAAGGAGGACAGGGGCAGACCCACTAAGGACAAGCCCTAAGTCCAGAGGAGACCCCCAGGACCAAAAAATGCCTGCCTAGAAAAACCTCTAAATGCCAAATAATAAATTGCTAACTATACTAACTAACTAAATCAAACATACTAACTACCTAAGTGCTACCTAATGTGAGAGAAAAAAAGATAAATCAAATAAGTCGCTCAACGCGCTTTTCAGCGTGCCTACACGCCGTCGTCAGGAGCTATTTTTTTTTTTTTTTTACCAAAGAATAGTCAGAAATAGCTGAGGTCAAGGGATACAGAAAGAGACACAACGATAAGGAAAAGCCAAGGCTTAGGGTTTCCAGAAAACAGGGAACAGGGAAGTCAATATCAATGCCAAAGTCAAATAAATGATTTTCCCAGTTTCTTCTGATTGGGTCAGATTTTATGGCGTCACTTTCCGGTGTGCTCTCTTTGATGATGCGTGCTTTCCATACGGTGACCTTCTTCCTTTCCACCCACGGTTTGCAGGTGGTCGTCACTTAGGTCTCTCTCTCACAAGAGAAACTGAGGGATGGAAGCCTGGTAGGCTTAAAAACATGATGCTAACTGTTATGTAAAGTCCACTAGGACTTAATTAATCATGGTGAAGTGCTAATGGATACCACTCCCCATATGCAAAAGAACCCTATTATGGCAGCGCGGGTTCGCTGTCATAACAGTGGTGCTGATATGGAGGAAAATGGTGCTGTTTGTACCTGTGGTGGATTGTGATAATATTGAAAGGATAATTGCTATACCAAGTTAAAAGGGTTGTGGTGTTAAACATTGTGATAATGCAGTTTAAAAATTTTAAAGTGCATATTGAGGTTGAAAAGTGCCTACCAAATTATAATCATGAATACTTTAAAGTGCCAATTGTATTAATAAAGTGCATAATATTCCTTTTATAGTGCAACTTTGTATTAAAGGGACACTATAGTCACCAGAACAACTACAGCTTATTGAATTTGTTCTGGTGTGTAGAATCATTGCCTTCAGGCTTTTTTTTTCAGAGAAAATGCAGTGTTTACATTACAGCCTAGTGATAACTTCACTGGCCACTACTCAGATGGCTGTTAGAGATCCTTCCTGGGTCATGGCTGCCTAAAATGCATTCAAACATTCAGTATCTCGTTCCTCTGCATGCAGACACTGAACTTTCCTGTGGCAAACCTAGCCACTTCTGGACACTTATGGTGAATATTTTGATAACTGTTGCTATGCTCATTTTATATGCAGTGTGTAGCATTCGTCTGAATATTATATCAGTTTTGTTTTTTTTTATGTAAAATTTTATATTTTGCTGTACGGAGAGATAATGTTATTAACAGTACATTCTTGCACAATTATCTCTCCTGTACAACAAGGCATGCTGGGAAACAGCCGTGCAGGCTAAGTTCCCCACACAGTCCTTTGTAGTAAAACCCCTGCAATGTCATTCAGGAAACCCCTTGCATGGGGTCTTGCATAAATACTGTGACCGTGGAATAAAATGACAGTTGACAGTTGAATCCCAGACTATGTGTCGTCTAGTCCTTGGGGAAGAGGGATTATTATTACGCTGCCTGTGTTTTACCTGCTTTATCTTGACTACCAGCGGAGATACCGTGGATTATACTGCTACTCTGCTACATTTCCTCATAGAGATTCATTGATTCAATTAATCTCTATGAGGAGATGCTGATTGGCCAGGGCTGTGTTTGAATCATGCTGGCTCTGCCCCTGATCTGTCTCTTTGTCAGTCTCAGCTAATCCTATGGGAAAGCACTGTAATTGGATCAGGCCACCACTCAGTGGCGTACACATGACCCATGGGGCCCCGGTGCGAAAATTGATCCAGGCCCTCCACTCGCGCGGGTCGGCCGCAAACACATGGCGGCACCTGGTCGCCAGGCTGGCAATTTCGTATGTAATGCGCTATGCATGCAGATGCACACACACTTAAAGGGATTATTTTCTAGGCACCTGTGACCATTTTAGCTTAATGAAGTGGTCTGGGTGCCAGGTCCTTCTAGGGTTAACCCATTTCATAAACATAGCAGAGAAACTGCTATGTTTATGAATGGGTTAAGCCTTCCCCCTAATCCTCTAGTGGCTGTCTCATTGACAGCCACTAGAGGCGCTTGCGTGCTTCTCACTGTGATTTTCACAGTGAGAGCACGCCAGCGTCCATAGGAAAGCATTATGAATGCTTTCTATGTGATCGGCCAGGAATGCGCTGGCTGCTCTTTGCAGCACGCGCGGCGCATGCCAGGTAGCCATTGGACAGGGAGAGAAGAGAGGATCGAGGAGGAGAGCTTTCCCGCCCAGCTGGAAAAAGGTAAAAGTTTTACCCCTTTTCTCTCCCCTTCCAGAGTTGGCGGGGGGCCCCTGAGGGTGGGGGCACCCTCAGGGCACTATAGTGCCAGGAAAACGAGTATGTTTTCCTGGCACTATAGTGGTCCTTTAAAGGACCACTACAGACACCCAGATCACATCAGCTCAATGAAGTTGTCTGGGTGTCAGGTCCCTCTAGTTTTAACCCTGCAGCTGAAAACATAGCAGTTTCAGAGAAACTGCTATGTTTCACTGAGGGTTAATCCAGCCTCTAGTGGCTGTCTCACTGACAGCCGCTAGAGGAGCACATTGAACGTCCATAGGAAAGCATTGAGTAATGCTTTCCTATGGGCGGTTTGAATGCGTGCGCGGTCGCATTCGGAGCTGAGAGGCTGAGGGATCCAAGGGAGTCCGGCGCTGGAGAAAGGTAAGTGCTGAAGACACACACACTTACAGACGCATACACACTAGCTAACAGACACACACATTTACTGACAGATACACAGTCAGCGACAGACATACATACACACTCACTTACAAAACATACACTCTCATTGAAAAACACACACTCACTAACAGACATCAAACAGACTCACTAACACACACTCCGTAAGACACACACAGTAACACATTCACTGACACTCACTAGCAGACACACACACTCACACTCACACACACTAACACTCACTAGCAGACACACACTAACACTCACACACACTAACACTCACTAGCAGACACACACACTTACACTAACACTCACACACACTAACACTCACTCTAACACTCACTCTAACACTCACTCTAACACTCACTCTAACACTCACACTAACACTCACACTAACACACACTCAAACACTAACACTAGTTTTTTGTTTAAAATTTAATCCCCCCAGCCTCCTTACCTTTTGGAGTGCTGGGGGGATTCCCTGGGCGGCAGGTCACTGTGGGCGGGCTGGCAGGTCGGGCAGGACGTCATCTTCCGGCTCCGGCATCAGTGCGGTGCGCGAGGGAGCTGAAGAGGAAGCACTGAGTGCTCCCTCGCGCGCCTGCCTGACCGGCCACCCGCCCGGTGTCAGCAGGGCCAGCCTCGGGGGGCCCTGGGGTGGCCGGCTCCTGTGCCCCCCAGGGGAAGAGGCTGGCCCTGTGTGTACATACCGGGTCGCAGGGGCGGCCGGGCCCCCTGGTGGGCCGGGCCCGGTCGCAGCCGCGACCCCTGCGACCCTGGTATGTACGCCACTGCCACCACTTCTGATGATGTCAGCAGACTGCTTGGTTTTTTTGAGGCAAACAGCATGCAGAGTTACAACTTCTGTTTTGAATACAGTAAGATTTTGCTGTATTTATGGAAGCATGAGGGGCCCAGGGGTATTAGATGGTGGTTTTAACATTCTAGGGTCAGGAATACATGTTTAAATTACATGTTTTCTATAGTGATCCTTTAAAGTGCCCTTGGATTTAAAGTGCATATTTTTAAATAGTGCTAAAACCGAATGTAAAGTGCATTATTATTAAAAGTGCATAAAGCATAAAATATTATTGTTCAACCTGAACATATAAATAAGACATATCTACATTAAGTACATATTAACTAAACAGTCACGTGCATGATTAAAAAACTGATGAGTCTTTACTCTTCTCCCTATGACACCTATTCACGCATCGATCTCTTTCTCACTAATCACGCAGGCTTCTCAAAGGTCACCAGAACTGATATAGGATCTATAACATGGTCCGATCATTGCCATACGTCCTCCCCATTAACCTGGTAATTAAACACTTTGCTATTGAAGGACCCGACTGATACCATTCAAGTCTCCAGATACCTTATAGAAAATTTGACACTTGATATCGCTATAGCAACTGTCTGGGCCGCACATAAAGCGGTGATAAGAGGCACCCTCATTAAGATAGCAACCCACAAAAGAAAAAACAAACCCAAAAGCTCACTAATCCTTTAGACTCATTATGTAATACAGAACAAAGACACAAAACCACTACAACCCACCACCCCCCACGCGCAACTTGTTGCATTTTATAAGGGAGCTTCTGATCGAAGATACGGCCCGATACCTTTTGTGGTCCAAAAGGACCTACTACGAGAAATCCAAGAAAATGGATACAATGCTGGCCCACATCTTGATGTCAGGCCTAGACATCCCCATATTACATCCATCAAAGCACCAGATAGGACATTGCAAACATCTCTGAATGACATAGCCAAGGTTTTCACGACCTTCTATAGAGCCCTATATAATCACTCCCCAACTGACGGCACCCCAAACGACTCTCAGCTCCCGAGTATAAAAAACTTTCTCTAGTATAAAACTATCCAAACTATACACAAAAGCTATAGAAGCAATAGGGGTCCTGATCACTCAACACAGGATCAATATAGCTCTCAGCACTGAAGGGGGGTAAAGCTCCGGGTCCAGGTTCATTCAAAGGGGACTACTACAAAATATTCCATGATCAACTGACCCCACATCTAGAATCCCTCTTTCAGGAAATAATGACGGGAATCCTACCTGATAGAGACATGACACAGGCCAATATAGTTCTCATTTCTAAACGAGGAAAAGACAACACTTTGCCAGAGGCATATTGCCCTATCTCCCTAATCAACCACGACAGCAAAATCCTGGCAAAAATACTAGCCGAGAGATTAAATCCCTTTTTAACTCACTTTATCCACGCCGACCAGGTAGAATATATACCAGTGAAGCAGCTTTTCTAAAACACCCGCCGCAATATAAATGTAATTTGGAAATTAGCAACATCAAAAACCCCTTCATAATTGCTTTCCCTCGACGCTGAAAAAGCGTTTGGCCGAGTAAAATGGCCTTATATGTTCGAGCTCCTATGCCACCTGGGATTTCCGCCTCCCTTTATCACAGCAGTACAAGCCTTATACACCAACGTTACAGCACGAGTAAGCATCGCGGCCGCAACCTGCCAACCGTTTACACTGGGAAATGGCACCCAACAGGGTTGCCCCCTATCCCCCTTGCTATTTGTTCTGAAACTCGAACCACTACTCCAGGCAATACGCGAGCATCCCCATATACACAGAGCAACAATAATAAACCAACAGTACTTGGTATCGGGATATGCTGATAATGTCCTCCTCACGTTAACCAACCCAGTAGCATCCATGCAAGCCCTGATACCATTCGCCTACAAATTTCCAGATACCTTATAGAAAATCTGACACTTGTTATCGCTATAGCAACTGTATGGGCCGCACATAAAGCGGTGATAAGAGGCACCCTCATTAAGATAGCAACCCACAAAAACAAACAAACCCAAAAGCTTACTAATCCTTTAGACTCATTATGTAATAGAGAACAAAGACACAAAACCACTCCAACCCACTCGTATGGCACTTTTTTAGGTTACAAAGTAAACATGAGCAAATCCAGTGCTTTCTCCTTAACTCTGTCGGTGACAGATATGGCACAGACTGAGAGCTCCTACCATATTCAAACTTCATACATTTCTTCCATTAGGTATCTCGGTATCAACTTATCGGCAGACCCCTCCCAATTGCATTGTTTAAAGTACACAACCATGATAAGCACATTAGTCTCCGACATGGAGAAATGGACAGATAAATCCCTATCCTGGATGGGCAGAATACATTCCATAAAAATGAACATCCTCCCTTGAATACTGTTCCTATTCCAAGACAAAAGGGTTGGAATAGGTTAGGGGTTAGGGGTAGGGGTTAGGGTTAGGGAATAGCTGAATTTTGGAAGTGCCGAACTGAACCGAATTGCTGAAGTCCCGAACTTCGGAATTACCTAACCAAATTTTTGGCCCATGCATATCCCTAGTTTTGTGTATAGACAATAATTCAAATTGTCCTCTTTTACTGAAATCTCTAAATCAAGCTAATGTACTTTTACTGTGCTTAAAGGAAAGCAAATGGTGCAAGGTAACTGAGTGTCTATACCATATTTCTTGCCTCTTCCTTGGCCTCCTCCACCATTTTCCGCCTCTTCCAACCGGCCACATTATTTTCAGCCTGAGTGCAAGCATACAGCCACAGTAATATATATATATATATATATATATATATATATATATATATATATATATATATATAATATATATATATATATATAACATACAGGGTTTCCTTGCACTCACGCTTGTAGACAGTTGTAAGCCGGGTGCTTGTAATCCAGGGAAAAATTGCATATGGATTACAAGCACCCGGCTTACAACTGTCTACAAGCGTGAGTGCAAGGAAACCCTGTATGTTGTACATTTTGGGGAGTTGGGGAAACGTCTCCTACCTATGCACCAGCTATAGTACTTTTTTAGTACAGCTAATTCACAATTGTGATTTTAGTCTCTAGTGACTTAATTGAATTATTTGAAGAGATTATGGAAGATTTCCTATTGCAAGCAGGGGCATATGCTGAACAGGCTGACACACTGCACTTTACAACAGATGAAGCTAAAGCTATTTTATGGGAGCAGACTGGTTTAGATCTACCTCACAATTTATCTACTAAAGACATTTATTTTCAATTATTGCGGTTGCATCAGAAACAGATAGACCTGGAACTGCATGGAATGTTTTTATCAGACTATTACAAGGCTAAGAGGATTCCTAGGGGGTTCAGGATTATGAACATACCCACTATAGGTAGAGGTAAGCCCAAAGTCTGCAAGGACTGGACATGTGTCCTCAACAAGGCGTCTTTGGATTTAATTTTGATCATTATCCAAGACGTCAGGAGTGATTTATCTGATACCACACAAAAAATTGAAGCTTTAGAAACTCAACATGCAGTACTCTTGGATTCCCAGGAGGGGGCCAAGTTGCAATTGAAATTAAAACAAGAACTTAACAGCTACCGGAATGAATTAATTAAGTTTAAGAAGCTCAAGTTTGAGCGTGTACGTCAGGACTACCAGGATCACCGGGTATATAAATGGCTTTCGGGTGATAAAACGAGGAGACCACCTAGAATACGCAAACGCATAACTCGCCCTAGAGTGTCAACAGTAGATGTGACTTCGGGAGAATCAGCTTCAGATAGTGAAGCACTAAGGGAACAGGCAATTTTTTTAGGGAACGCAGAAGTGGGTATTACCACGAGGAGCCAAGGGAGAGGCGCAGAAGGAGGAGAACAAGACGTGGACAGAAGGGTAAAACCAATTCCACGTGGCAAACCTCCAATGAGAAAGTAACACCCATTTTCAACTTGTCACATAGGGTGTTAGATACACAAGAATTATCTATTTTGGAACATGGCCTTTCTTTTGTACCCACGGCTGCCCCTAATATGTTTAAATGGAATGTGGAGCTATTTAAATTTGGGAGAAACATGCGGCTTAAGGAATATTACCATAAACCAGGTGAACAAGGACCATCTCAGACCGCAATGAATATTGATACATCAAATCAACAAATGAAAAAATTTAAACCAAAATCGAATTTTGACCCACAGAATCATAAAGCTTCAATTAAGACCTATCTCTCCACAGTGGAACGACTTTCACAGGAGGTTATCCGCAATCATAAAGTACTCAGGAGAAATGTTTCTATTTCACAGATGAAAATCATCAAAAATTTGTCAGAGGACCCCACGATTGCTATTAGATCTGCTGATAAAGGGGGAGGAATTGTAATCATGGATTACAAGGATTATGCTGGGGAAATCAGACGGCAATTACAAGATGCTACAGTATACTTACATTTACAGGGTGATCCGACTAAGAAAATAGCAACAATTATAGAGAATACTCTTTTTTTGGGACTGGAAGCAGGATATATAGATCTTCAACTCTTTAACTACCTATTGAAAAAGAATCCAAAGACTCCAATTCTTTACACTATACCAAAGATACACAAGAATCCCATTAAGCCTCCAGGGAGACCGATAGTATCAGCAATAGGAGGGATCTTAGAACCAATTGCGAAATGGCTGGATTCTTTATTCCAAGCACCCATAGCAGAGATACAGACTTGCATCAAGGATACACCGACTTTGATAAGGAAATTGGACTCATTAGACTTTGGCGAGGAACCCATCATTCTAATCACCATGGATGTGAGTAATCTATATACAATTATTCCACACCAGGAGGGGATAGAAGCCATGAGACAAATTTTATGCATGGCCACTTCATATGTGGGACCTCCAATCGAATTTGTCTTGGAATTATTGTCATTAACTCTCCAACAAAATTATTTCAGATTTGAAGATGACTGGTTCCTACAAGTAGCGGGCACCTCTATGGGGGCAGCGATGGCCCCAATGTATGCCAATTCCTATATGCATATTTATGAGAAAGAACACATCTTTTCCAAATTTAATCATCTTATCACTGCGTATTTTCGTTACATCGACGATTTGTTGATCCTTTGGAAGGGCACTGAATTGGAAGCACAGCAAATGGTTCACTATCTGAATGAACTTAACACTCCAGTCAGGTTCACGTCCAATATTAGTACAAAGATGATTCAATTTCTGGATTTAGAGATATCTGTTAAAGAACATGGAGTATCTTATTGTCTATATAGAAAAGACACTGATCGGAACACATTGTTGCACAATAAAAGTGCACATCCAAAAATGTTGAAAAAAATCGCTTCCTAAGGCACAATTCTTAAGAGTTATACGTAATAATTCAGATCAACTCAAGATGCAACAACAGTTGGAAGAGATGAATAAAAAATTCCTTGAAAGAGGGTATTATAGACAGGAACTGTTAAAAGCACAACAAGATGCGCAAATGGCCAATACCGCCATACGTACCAAAAGACCACCGTCCTTGGTATTTCCAATGGCTTACAATGATGCTTCACCCAAAATAGTCAAAATCATCAAACAAAATTGGAAGATGCTTGCAACGGACGACACTTTGCCTAAAGTTTTTAAAGAACATCCATTGATTAGTTTCAAGAGAAACAAAACACTAAAGGATATGTTGGTACATACAGATCCTATAAACAGTTACAATCAGGGAACTGATATCCATTACCGAGGCAGTGTTCGATGCTTGGGATGCGTCACTTGCAGCCATATGACCCCGGCTAAATCCTTTCAACATCCACATAATAATAAGGTGTTTAAGATAAAACATACAATTACATGTAAAACACCTTTTGTGATCTACAAATTAATGTGTCCATGCGGGTTAGCCTACATTGGCAAAACTGAAACCCCACTATGTGAGAGAATACGGGGACACAGATCGGCAATACGGGTGGCTTTCAGGGATGGACATTCAGAACAACCTGTGGCACAACATTTTCTTGAAATGAAACATCCTCTTTCCTCTTTGAAGTTTATCGCAATAGATCATATCCCAATACCCAGGCGAGGAGGGGACCGCGGCAAAATGCTCCTTAATAGAGAGACAGAATGGATTTTCCAATTGAACACGATTGCACCTAAAGGACTCAATGAGATGCTTTCTTATCATTAATTTCTGTAGTTATGACCCCAAAAGCAATAGGAATTTTGTTTTTATGATAATAATTTTTATGATACTTTTTATGATGTTTTTTATGTGCAAATCTATACCTTTAAGCCCTCAATATTTTGATACATTTTTTATCCATTGATACAGAATTGCTATTTGCACTGGAAAGCACTTTTTTATTATAAGTAATATCACATCACTGTTAGCACTTTATTATCATTATAGCACCTTTTCATAAGCACTTTATTTCCAGTATAATAGTACTTCATTACATATTGGCACTTTAAGGCTATTATTCACTTGCCAGAATTAGGGTTCTAACTAATATCTATATAATATAGCTTCCTTAGCACTTTTTATACACATCAGTATCATTGCATATTTTCATAAACCTTTCATTTTTTTCATTATGTTCTAGTACCAGGATGATTGGACTAGTACTTGTGAATGTTTATTCAATGTATTTCTTTGTAGTTACATTGCTGGGTTGCCATAGCAACCGGAGACACATGCTATTCCCTATTAGTCACTTCCTGCTTCTTCCCATGTGACTCTAGCGTTGCCGCGGCAACGCGTGACGTCATCACGCACACGTAGGGGCGGGGCCACGTCCGCGCATGCGCACGGAGGTATGGTGGACGCCAGGGGAACACACCCATCACTCTGAGCACAGGGGTAAGTCATTATTGATTTAACTTCACTAATACTTGAGGTATATAAATGTAATGTTTTGCATTGTTTTATATGTTTGATCCTGATGAAAGTTCCAGATAGGAACTGAAACGTTGATCTTTTAAATGGAATTTCAATAAACTGTAAGTTTTAAACTCAACAAAAGTCCGAGGGTGCTGATCACTACTTCAATATATATATATATATATATATATATATATATATATATATATATATATGTGTGTGTGTCTAAACTGCTATAATAACTTATATAATAACTTATATAATAACTTATATAATTAAGTCTAAACTATAATTAATTTCCTCCATTTGTAGAATGCATACACGCACTTTCCCCAAAAAGCTCAATATTACATACATCATTTCAATATGTAAACAATGTACTTATTATATGTTTTACAATATGTAAACAAATTTACATATTGTAAGTTATTAGATTTCCTAAAACATAAAATTTTTAATTTTGACTACTTGATAGTCTTTTATTGAAAATCATATTAACTGTTACCCCATCCTTTATACTGTCCCCATCCAAAAGATATATCAAATAATAACAATTATTTTTAAATATTGATTACCAAATATGTTTCTACACACATCCATACATTTGGTGAATTATTCCCATTTACATCAAAGAAAACATTTAATATCCACTTCCCTGGGTTCCAAAGTACTCAAATGATGGATCCAAAAGGTCTCCCTCTGCACCAGCCTTTCATCCCCATTTCCTCCTCTTCAGTGGGGCCTAATATGTTCAATACCTAAATAGACAAAATCCTGCTAATTAAAATAAGGACGTGTTGTAGTGAACAGGAACAGTGTGGTTATTTATTACCTTCCTAAAATTAATATGATGTTCTAGATTCTGTTCTATCTTTTCATTTTTCAGAGTTTGTTTAATACTGTAGCTTGGAGCTAAAGTGTTTTTGATATTTTTTTTTTTTCTTAAATATTATTGAAGGATGGTCTGGAAAAATCAGGCCCAGAATTTTATCTTCACGTAGGCCAGTCTATGGACAACAAGTCTTGTTGGCTTAAGCTGTGTCAGCAATGTGCCTTCCCCAGTATCACCATGCACCCCCATTCCATTGTGTCGGCTCACTTCTGTTCGTGCTTCTTCAGATGTGAGTGTGATAGTTTGGTCACCAAGGGGCACCATTAGCTCCCCAGCGATATCTTCCTGGCTATAGGGGCCATTTTTCTCTTTTCTACGAGTGTGGCGAATGGGATGTCTCTGAAGAATGATATGGAGGCATCCTCAAACTTCACCCCCCCAGTGCCCTGGAGCGAGCCATGATTGCCGAACGTATGGCTATGTCTCTAGTGGTTATAATAGTGTCTCTGGGTGCTGCTGATGGTGCTGTCACAACTTTTCTGACTCTGAATGCTGTAAATATCATGGAAGGGTCCGAACCTCCCTTTAGGCCTATGGAGGCAATCAGCTTTTGAGTGTAAAGAACTAGCAACTCCCTCCTACTTCTTCAAATATTCCCTTTAGGCAGATATTGCGGCGCCTGTGTCAGGACTCCAGGGAGGCCACTGTGCGGTTCAATCTCTGGACCTGTAATGTGAGTCCATCCATGTGGGACTTGGTGGAGTGAAGCTGTGCTTCCCTGGCTGTGTCTCTCACCTCTACTTCTTTAAGCCTCTTCTGCATAGCCCCCTATGTCCTGACATATCTCCCGGAGGTCAACCATCCATATTTGGTGCATTTCCAGGTGCATCTGTTTTATGTCCCCTTTGGTTGTGGGAGACGAGTCGTCGTCAGAATCTGCTTCCTGATATGTGTCACCTTCCATGGGAGAGGTAAGTGGTTCCTCTTCCTCCTTCAGGGATACCTCTGATGTTTCAGATTTTGGCAGGCGCCATTTTGGGAGGTTGCTCGTATGGGAGCCTTATATCTTACTGTTTGGGGGTTCCGGAACGTCAAACTCTGTGCTTGAGCCCCATTGTGTCTCTGGGGGTGTGAGATGGTGGAGGAGCTTCGTCGGCGCTGGAAATTCAGGTATTTTAGTGAAAATCGCTGTGCTGAAGCGGAGCTCCACATAAGCACATCTAGTCATTCTCTTGGTCAGCCACTCCCCCGTCTTCCCCCCTTTCCTATGTCTTCTGTAGACCAGTCAGATTGCATTTCTAACACTATAGTTCTGGAATAAGTGCTTATGTCCCTGACCCCCCTCCCTGTGAACTAAAAGGTGATTTTCTCCACCAACTCCATGGCTGAAATCTCATCAATCTTAATGATCTCAGCCAATCCAATTATTGTGCCTGCACTGTGAAACACAACAGTGTGCCAATCAGAATCTCCTCATAGAGAGCATGAAGACACTGAATACAGGTGCTGCAGCACTGCACTAGGAAGCATCTCTAGTCACAGTCTGCATCACATCCACTAGAGGTGTTACTAGGCAGCAATGTAAACAGTGCCTTTTCTCTGAAAATGCAGGGTTGTAATTGCTCAGCCTGCAGGAACATGCTAAAAACACCAGAACCAAAACATTCAGCTGTTTGAAATGTAAGACGATCGTTATGATGCTCCTTTGGTTGATATACACTTGGTTGCTATACACTTGGTTGATGTACACTTCCTAAACAGTCATGACATTACTATAAATATGTCAGGTGTTAGTCGACTTTACCAATTTAATTTCTTCAACACTATTCTGTAAACCTTATTCCTTCATAGAAAACCTTCTACATTAACATTTCATTTGAAACATCAGATTGCACAAGGCAGTTCATAAGTCAAATCATGATGATACTAATGAGACATACTGAAATACTAACCTAAAATAGTAACTGGTCATAGTTACATAGTTAAATAGTTACATAGCTGAAAAGAGACTTGCGTCCATCAAGTTCAGCCTTCCTCACAAATGTTGTTGCTGTTGATCCAAAAGAAGGCAAAAAACCTGGTCTGAAGCGCTTCCAATTTTGCCACAAACTAGGCAAAAAGCTTTTTATCCATTTTAAATGACATCTCTAGCAGAGACACTGAGAATCGCATTGATCCCCTTGCTGAGGGTTCTATCGACTTGATCTGTCACAGGCTGTTCTGCGTAGTGTGCCGGGAAGCATGTATGAAAGCCTTTCATCTAAGGTATTATATATTATTTAAAAATGTCAAACTGGTATTGCTATAGTGGAAACCTAAAAGATTTAGATTGAACTTGGAAAATGTAAGTGCAAACATTGTTTGCTTAGAAGTATAGTCATTGAATAGTATCATTTGGGGAATTAACAAATATCAGGCAAAAATATCTGCAAGTTGCAAAAAACCTCCAGTTCAAGTAAATTAGCAATTTTTATTATACTTTTGGTCTAAATTTTACAAACTGATTGACTTACTACTGCTTATTACATGTGTTTCACAATCAATTATCTATTATAAATATGTATTATACATAAACCTTCAACTTCAATAAATATTCTAGTCTGTAAGAAGAAAAAACAGAAATATTCACAAAAACCAATGTGCTATATGATTGATGTAAACTATCAATATGTAAATGTGATAACGTTTGATACTCAGAATTTATAAGCAAGGATTTTCCCTGGGATTGCTCTACACATTGAAATATATACAATTTCTTCTGGTAGTGATTCTCAAAAGTATTCTCTAGAAATTCATATTAACTTATTGACCAAAATAACTTTATATGTATATAAAGGTTGGTAATTGTACCAAAATGTACTTTCAATAACCCCTTATTTAAAGGGACACTATAGGCACTGTAAATGCTTTATATCATTGAAGTATTTATAGTGGTTGTTGTTTAATTTGATTCGGCATTAAACAGATGAATGTTTTAATGCTAAACAATAGTCAGCAGCATACCTCCAGTGAAGGTAGCTGTGGGCAGCTAGTGACCTTCATTCCATATTAAACTGTTTGAAAATGTTTAAACACTGAATAGAGGGACTCCATTCCAGTGAGATGAAATAGTTAGTGCCTAGAGTGTCCTTTTTAATGTAAATCATGTAGATTGCAAGTTGAGTTGCAAATTTAAAAAATACAAATTAAAAATAAAAAGATATATAAACAAGGAAATAAAAATAGTTTTTAGGACGAGTATCGCTCCCACTACAGCCCAATGTAGTGGTTAGGATGTGAGAAATATCCTTTATCAATTTCCTGGTAGTGGGGCAAACTGTTTTGCAACAGTTTGCCCTCTTACCTGGGATCACGCCGGGTAGCAAGGGTCCTCCATGGCCAGTGATGTGCATCCAGCTTCTCATTCACTGGCTGAGAGTGTCAGATTGCCCTTAGCAATGAATGACCCTCTTTGCATAGACATATGCAAATAATTGACATTAACAGCCCAAAATGTTTGTTCCGGGCTGGGTTATGACACTCTAATGATGTTGCGGAGGGTGGATTTACACCTTCGGCAGCAAGGGAGTTAAATGCTGTTATGTACAGCATTTCACAGCGAGACAGTGCACATGCAGACTCCAAGCACCATGACTACTTCTAACCACTAAAGTAGTCATGGTGCTTGGCATAACCCTATAAGAAACATAATAAGGGTCAACAGGCTAAATTAGATATCAAGTCTGCCCCTGAGAAGAAACCAAAGGATCCCATATTTTATGGAAAGAAACAGAGTGATTTAACAGGTCTGTTAAGTAATCAATGAAACAGTTATTAGAAATGCATGACTAGATAATATTAAAAGCATGTAATCTTGCTAAACTTATAGATAGCACATTAAATTGTAGAAAATAAAAGAATGGAAGTGCAAATATGGAATAATTGTTGTAATTTTAACCAAAAAAAAAACCACCTAAATCAAGTGTTAAAAGACAAAGTGGCAAACTAGACAGAATAACATCAAGCTTTTCAATAGGGGATTAAATAGACACTATAGGCACCAAGGCAACTTTAACTTAATGAAGCAGTTTTGATAAATAGATCATGCCCCCACAGTCTCACTGACTAATAATCTGTCATTTGATGGCTGCATTACTGTGAGAAAATCTGTTTATGCACTTTTAGCCACACGTCCATTGCATGTTAATTGCACAGTCTGCCTAAACAATTTCTGTAAACAGAGATCTAATTTTTAAAGCACCGTCTGTTTAATTTAGAGTTGCTTATCTCCTACTTTGTTAATACCCTACTAACTACTGCACTAGTGTGTGAGATTAAAGTTTAAACCTCTGATTTAACATCTGTTTGAAGCTCTTTAAATACTCATCTAAATACAAGTCTTTCATTTATCAGAAAATGGGTGAAATCTCAAGGCAATGTTGTTAATATTGTTATAACTCATGAAAATATACATGTTAGTCTTTTACTATTGCAATATATTATATTAAATTAAACATTTACAAAATAATTAAAATTAAACCATTTTATTTAAGCCAGTTGTGTGTATCACAGTCAGGGGAGGTGTGGAGAGGTTTCCATAAACATAAACAAAAGTGGTTTAACTCCTAAATGGCAGAGAATTGAGAAATTAGACTGCAGGGACATGATCTACACACTAAAAGTGCTTTACTAAGCTGAAGTTGTTTTGATTGTAAAAAAGGATCAGTGCTAAGGGCGACCACAGAAAAGATAATATATTATGAAAAGGCAGCACACCTACAAACAGAAAGGGTTTCCCTCTTAAAACCCCACCATATGCAATGGAAAAGAAAGGAAGGGAGAGAAGGTTGCGCCTTAATAAGATGGGATGTACCAAAGTCAAAATGACAAAAATTATATATACAACAAATCAAGTATAGTCCAAGTCCAATAATATATAGATGGTAGATAAAAAGTCTTGAAGGGAACAGCCAGACTTGGGTAAAATCAGGGATTCTTGGAGGTAGAGTGCTTGTAATTCAAGAATTGCATGGAAAGCATAAAAAGAGAGAACTGCAATGGTAAAATATAGTAGAAAATATTTTTTTAAAAATTTAAATATAGTCAGTTCTACTCACATTTATCAGAGCTATATCCAGCTCCGGTTTGTATAGCGTGAAGTGGAATAATCCCCACTTCTGAGATATATGTGGTAGGTAAATTCTTCAGATGTTTTGACAATGATAGAGGTTCGAAATTGAGAAGATAAAAAATAGCAACAATATAGTGATCACTGTAATAATACCATAAGGTGATATACAGTATAGCAGATGTACTCACATTTGCTCGAGCAGGCTTACTGCTCGATGTATAGGGCGTTGGTGGTATTATCCCCACCTGGGATTCTTTAGTCCTCTTTGAGATGATAAATCAGAATGCCAGATAAAATAAATATTTTAACGATTTCTTTATTGATAACAAATAAAAATAAAAATATCTGCAATGCGTTTCACCTTATAAGGCTTCTTCAAGTAGACAAAATTAACATAATAATCAACCTGGCATCTCATGGTTTATATAGGGGACTAATGGCAATTAAGCTGTTTGAATTTGGCATCATAATGACATCATATGGGCGGAGCATCATCAATTAGTCATAAGTAATATAAAAAAGACATATAAACATTCCATTCATAAGTAAACTATACAATAATTTCATATAATATATTACAAATGTAAAAACAAGGCTTCATTTTTGCAAATTAACCTTTTCTTTATTAGTAAACCACGTGACACGCGGAATCACTTCCGCGTCACATGACGCACAATGTTTCTTCCGCATCTCGTGGTTATACCACTAATGCACATGTGTGGGCTATTTGCTCATTACACTTGATCTGTAGTGAGCAAAACAGATGGGAGGCAGAATATGACCGTGACCGCGCCTCACATACACAGACGCGCGCCACGTCACTGAGGGGAATCCTAAACACTTCCGCATCACGTGAGCAGACATCGGGGAAAAAAAAGAAGAAAAAGGCTATGATACAATATATTTATTCTAAATTATAAGTATATACAATACACACATGGGATAAATAGACAGACCATTAAAAGGGGATGTAGAGGGGTATATTGATTGATTTTAATTAGTAATAAGAATAAAATCATAGTCACTATAAATAATAGTTGTAATAACCAAGACATATATTGAAAGGGGGTATTTAAAATAAGATAGAAAAAATAAATCAAATGTATGAGAAATTGTGAAGATCATCAAGTCTATATTGAGACCTTGTAGGGCAAGAGTTTTTTAATTAAAAACCCATTCTATTTCTGTACTTCCTAAAAAAAAAAATTATATCACCACCTCTCCATGGGATGTTACATTTCTTTATGCCGATACATTTAAAAATTGTATGGGTTTTTCCATGTTGGATGAAATGTTTGGACACTGAACGATTTTCATATCCTTTAATTATATTTCGGCAGTATTCTGCGAACCTTATTTTTAAACAGCCGGTAGTCCTACGCACATATTGTGACCCAAATGGGCATTCTAATAAACATATAAAATATTAATTAAATAGCATCTATTTGTATTTGTGGATTTCAAAAAATGCGTAGTCAGTACTCTTACAGACTATGCATTTATTACATTTAAAAAAAAACCTTTAGGTTTAGTTAAAAAAGAGGGGGGTGAGTAGTGCAGACTTTTGTAAAATTATTAGTAAGTATAGATTTAACATTAGGTGCCCCTCTTAAAACAGTGTTTGGTTTGTCATGAATAACTGCTTTTAGAATATCACCCTGTTTTAATATATGCCAATGTTTGTTAATGATTTTTTTCACAATATTGCTTTTATTGTTCAAATCAAAAATAATTGGCAATGAGACAGGATTATCAGTAGGTTTGTTTTCGTATTCCAAAAGATCTGATCTGTTCATTTTTTTTAATGGCTGCTGTATTTTCGGCTAAATTATTACTACAATATTTCTTCTCAATAAATTTGTTCTTAAGTAATTGGGATTGTTCGTCAAAATCTTGCAGAAGTGAGCAGTTTCTTCTTAAATGAAGAAACTGACTTCTTGGAATTCCCTGTAACGAGGACTTATAATGGCAACTGGAAATGTCTATTGCATTATTACCGCATGTGACGGTAGTAGTCAATATCACCGTCTAGTTTTCCTTTTCCCAATAGCAGAGTAATCCCAATAATCCACAAGAAGAAATATCGCTGTAATCGCCAAATAATCCACACATGAGCCAAGGCTTAATGCTGGAACAAGACTGATTCACTGGCACACAGAACTCACAATTTATGCAATACAAAACTCCTCCTCTGGGCCAGGCTAGATAATTGAGTTTCTACAATACACAAAGCTCTATTATCTGCTGGCCAGAAACATTACAGTTTTCAACAATTTCAGAAAAGTACTTTTTATATTACATACACACATAATTTTAACATTCCTGGGTAGCTGATGGTCTGGGAAGCAACATACTTAAATTTCACTAAAATCCATTCGGTAGTTTTCGTGTTGCGTCGTGTGGAAGTTTGACCGGCTCCCTGCATGCTGGTATACGATTTGGAGTTCCATGAAATTGGGGCTAAGAGCTGGTCTCCGTTCGCGTCAATTTACATGAAAACTACCAAGGTTAAGATATAGAGAGTTCGTGGAAAGTGTAGATTGAATTTCCCGAACGCCGTTCGTGTCAAGTTCGTGGAAATAAGCCAGGCGGGACTTCCATGGGGGACCAGGTCATGCTGGAGGGCTATGCCGAAAATAGTTCCAGGCGGTCGACGCCTAAGTCCCGCTGACTGGCCGTTCGGGAGTTTAAGATGGCCACCATCCATTGTTCTTCGCCACGTGTTCGGCCACCCGGGAACTCTCAATTAACTTGCGGTTACACACGATTCTATGTTCTAATTGCTACCCAGGGAGGTCCTTGTTCGGTAAAATAGCTATTTTACTGAACATGGGATTTTAACGTACAGAAAATAATGAATGCACCAGTAATACAGGTAATAAATCTCACGAATACAACAGCAGGGAGGGAAATAGTCAAAATGAATTGAGGGTGATTCTTCACACCGCAAACCTTCTTAAAAATGTTTTTGTATTCATTTGATTGTCATGAATAAAAATTTGTGCATCTAAAAAAGAGAGGTCTTACTATATTCCCATCTTAAAACAATACCATTATTATTCATTTTAAAATAATTTAACAACTCGGTTCCTTCCCAAATAAAAAACATACTGTCAATGTATCTATAATAGGTCACCAGGTTTGCCCTCCATTCATGCCCTCCCAGAATGGCCATAGATTCCCACTCGGCCATAAACAGGTTGGCATAACTGGGGACAAACCTGATGCCCATAGCTGCACCCTGTTTTTGTATGTAAAAAGTATGAATACCTTTTATAATAAGTATTTGATCTTCTGGAATTTTATTTTCTGATCTTGAAATTTTTTCAACTGTTGCACAACCCATGTCATGTGAAATGATAGTATACAATGATTCTACATCACAGGCCACTAAAAATAGGACTTCTTCCAATTAAAAGTGTTTAAAAATCTAAGAAGGGTCATAGAGTCTTTTAAATAGGACTTCCTGTTTTTAACTGAGGGTTGTAACAGAATGTCTAAATATTCAGATAAATTAGCTAGAATTGACCCAATGCCTGAAACGATAGGCCTCCGAAGGGGGTTTGTTTCATTTTTATGTATTTTGGGTAAAAAAATCTTAGGATATTGGATATTTAAAAGTTCAAACTCTTGTTTATTTAAAATATTTTGTTCTTGGCCTTTCTGTAAAAAAGAACTTATTTTTTTTTATATTTGGGGTTGGGTCATAAGTTAATTTATCATAAACATTTGAATCATTGAGTTGTCTCATAGCTTCATTAAGATACATTTCTTTAGGGAGTATAACTATACCTCCACCCTTATCCGAAAGCTTTTATGACAACGTATTTTTCAACTCTTTAAGTGCTATTTTTACTAGATATGTTAGGATTTGTCTATCAAATTTACTATTTTTTTATTTTATCCATATCTTTTAGAACTAATTTTTCGAATTCTTCTAAAGCGCCTGATTTAGAATTGGCTGAATAAAAATTTGACTGTTTTTTTAGAGAGGTAGATATGACTTTGGGGTGACCTGGTGGTTCCGGGAGGGGAGAATTTGTTTGAGTATGTGTAAAACTGGTATAAAGATTTTTTCATAAAAAAACTCTCAAGGGTTGCTTTTCTAATAAATTTATTGACAACTATAAAAGTTGCTTTGATGCCTATAGTATCCCTTTAATGCCATAAAGCAAAAATTAAGAAGCTGATCCTTCAGAAAAAAAATAAAGATTTCTTCTTAATGTAAACAGTTTAGTACAATGAGGTGATAAATAGAACAAACCACAAACAGATTTACTCCAGGACGCTCTAAGGAGATTGATTACTCACAGTTCATTGCATGCTCTTCTACTAATAACCAAAAGGAAGCAGCAATCAAATGTGTATACATGTCACTCCCCCAATGTAGTGAGGTTTGTAAGGCACAACATATAGCTTGAAATCAAGCCTCTGAAGTTCCCATCGCATGGTGAAATCACCTACCCTTTGGAGACATCTACTCAATCTGTTGCCTTATATAAAAATCTAATGATCTCTGACAGAAAGCATAACTCTCTTCATTTCATTCATTTCCAGTCTTTATCTAAGGCTTTTTCACTATGTTTTGTAAGGTTTTTGTAAAGTATCCAGACATCTAAATATAGATTCCATGTCACTGCTATTTTTTATCCTTGACCTTGAATAAATGTCATTCTACCTGTGCTGGTGACCACAACCACAGGTGTATATTTGAGACTTTTTTGGACAGTAATGTAAATTCAATTATAATTTCCATTTAGCGAATATATAATTTGCATTTTGAGTATATACGTAAAAGCACTATCACTTTAATTGTTTTGTTTTCACACTGAATTTTTTATAATTGCATTTATCACATTAATTTTGCATTATATATTTTTAAAATGCTCTTACAAACATTATTAAAATAAACATTACCTTATTTAGCACTATTTAATTTGTCTCCCACATTGTAATTAGTGTAGGACCCACTGATTTTGGGGTACTGTGGTAGTGGTGGGCCTAACACTACAATATGGTCATAAGGTGGAACTGAATCCCCCTTTTTTGTTTGCTGAGAGAGGTGATTTTAAGTAACCTAATATAATTGAGAAATGTATTTATTACAGCATCTCTGCTGGACACGTCCTCTTTTTTTTTCAGTGCTACTAATTCTTCTCCAATGTGCCAAGGGTCTAAATTGAACATGATCCATGGAAGCTTCTGGAATAGACAAAGCATGGTGAGAGCAGGTGCAATTTGACTAAAGAGAACAGCATACGTCTAACACTGTAAGACAGTGTATTTGCGGAACAGATACTTAATATCAGAGATATATATATAAAATAGAATAGATCCTGTGTCTGTGTTTGATTGGCTAGGAACTGCAGTAAATGTATACCTAGTGTGCATGAACAGCTTTTTCATTTGACTCCATCTGTTTACATTTTGTAGAACAGATTAATTGCGCAGACATGTTTTTACTACATACATGATGTCACGGCAAGGGTGCATAACTCATTATTGCACTATGGAATATTGTCCTTTAATGTAATTTGTGTAGTGCTTAGATAATCTGCTTGTCTGGTAGAGATGGAATATTGTCAATGTCAAAAGGGTTCATTTGATTGTATGGAAGGTTTATAGCCTTAATTCCAGAATCTAAAGTTTTATTTGGTGGGTTTTTATTATTGATTTACCAGGGGGACCAAGGCACCCCATTTATAAATTGTCTTGGTGGTGGCAGCATTAAACATGTAATAGTTATATTATTATGTTTAAGTGTGGGTGGTGTTAAGGGGGATTTTTTCATTATTTTTGGTCTAGTGCAGACAAATAGGGAATTTTAACCCTTTTACCACCACAACTACGTCACACACACTCATGAAGTAGGGCACGTTTGTGACACATGCTTTCTGTTGCTTGGTCCAGGCCACAAAACAATGCATGTGATGGCATGTGCCTATGCAAGCATAATACATTACAACATGTTCTTACTAAGAGTAATTGGGCATACATAGTAGTTCAGCAAAGATTTGCACTGCCTTAAGCATTTGCATGCAAATGCTATGGCCTTTTTTTATTTACTGTAAATAGAAACTAAAGAAGGTACACTATGCAGATATTACTTCCAGAATGTTTTTTTTTCTTTTTCAAACCCTGTGCAGTTCTCACCATTCTTATTACAACACATACATTTTTTCAGTTATTACATTTATCTTTTGAAACTAATAAAAAAGGTTATTCAGGTGAAATGTGTTTCCCTTTCATCTCTTTAAAACTCTCTCCTTTGAGTAACTGGTCTTTGTAAAACTGGATCAGAAAATCAGTTAAAAGAAATCACAAGTTACAGTTTGCAACAAGATTATTCTTATCCACTAGATGGCATCTAATGGCAAATAAAGATATGAGTGAACAAACATAGCTTAAGCTTTTTGAAACAGCACAAAGCTTAAAATGTTTGATACATTGCATTACTTAAATAATTGCAAAATAAATTAGATTTTTGTATTCACAATGCTACTGGCTATATCATACTATATGTAGGCCACTGTACTTGGGAGCAATAATATATATATATATATATATATATATATATATATATATATATATATATATAAATTAGATGAGCAATCAGTCAAGAGATACCTTAATAGAGTACAAGGACCCCAGACAATCCAGTATACCAATAAAATAAATAATAGCACAGCACTTCAGGTATGAGCTCTCCATTTATTTAAGGCAGCAGCTTACACACTGACAATGTTTAGGCCTTTTTCAAGTCACTCAGCACAAATTTAATACAGCTGAGATATAGTGTGTTTATTAGTGTATTTTTACACTAGTTGTGTCTATTATTATTATTATTATTATTGCTATTTATATAGCACCAACAGATTCCGTAGTGCTTTACAATATTATGAGAGGGGGGATTTAACTATAAATAGCAAGAAAACTTACAGGAACGATAGGTGGAAGAGGACCCTGCTCAAACAAGCTTACAGTCTATAGGAAGTGGGGTATAAAACACATTAGGGCAGGAAATAGCAATCAAATAAGGTGGGAGTGAAGCAGAGCTGGAGGAGAGAGTAGAGTGCTGCCCTTTAGGAGACAGCAAGAGACAGGCATGGTTACTCTGGGAGTCCATTAGCTTTCCTAAAGAGATGGGTTTTAAGGCACTTCTTAAATCATTGAAGACTAGGGGAGAGTCTGATTCCAAATGAAGGGAGCCACCTGCGAGAAGTCCTGCAAACGTGAGTTGGCCGCACGTGTGCGAGTAGCGGACAGGAGAAGGTCATGGCATAGTGGGAAGTGACCGAGAAGGGCCATACCTATGGATCTGTGAAGAGATATAAGAGGGGCTAGAATTGTTTAGTGCTTTATAGGTATGGCTTAGCACTTTGAATTGACTCCTATAGGATAAAGGAAGCCAATGTAAGGACTGACAGAGGGGTGAGGTTCGAGAGGACCGACTAGAGAGGAAAATCAGTCTGGCAGTAGCATTCATTACAGACTGTAGCGGGGCAATGTGGCTTTTGGGAAGACCAATTAGGAGAGAGTTACAATAATCCATGCGGGAAATTACTAGAGCATGGACAAGCTCCTTGGTAGCATCTTGTGTAAGAAAGAGGTGAATAACATACTGGATGTGAGGCTCAAAGGTGAGGCCAGAATAAAGTATAATGCCAAGACAACGAGCTTGCAAGGATGGGTTTATGTGGATACCACTTATTTGAAGGGAGAGTGAAAGAGGAGCATCAGTATTAGGAGAAGGAAAGACAAGAAGCTCAGTTTTAGAGAGATTGAGTTTCAGAATACGAGAGGACATCCAGTCAGAGAAGGAAGAAAGGCAAGCAGTGACACGTTGCAGGATCACAGGGGAGAGATCCGAGGTGGTAGTGGAATCCAAAAGAGGTAATAAGTTTGCCAAGAGAGGCAGTATAAAGAGAAAATAGAAGGGGACCAAGGACAGAGACAGGACAAGGGGAGGAGGTATCATTAGAAAAGGAGAGGACAGAGTCACAGAGACCGAGTGTTTGAAGAGTTTGAAGAAGGAGAGCATGATCAATGGTGTCAAAGGCAGCAGAGGGTAGAGGCCTTTGAATTTAGCTGTGATTAGGTCATTATTAACTTTGATAAGAGCAGTCTCAGTATAGTGTAGATGGTGGAAGCCAGTTTGAAGAGGGTCAAGGAGAGAGTTGGAATTTAGGAAGTGAGACATACGGGTAAAGACAAGTCTTTCCAGAAGCTTTGAGGAGAAAGGGAGCAGGAATATGGGACGATAGTTAGAGGGGGAGGATGGGTCAAGAAATTTTTTCTACAGTGGCATGTTTAAGGTCAGCAGGGACAATGCCAGAAGAGAGAGAGCAGTTGAAGATGTGTGTTAAGGAAGGTGCAAGATATGGGGAGAGAGATCTGATAAGGTGAGATGGGATAGGATCGAGCGAGCAAGTGGTGGGGCGAGAGGAAAGGAGAAGCGCAGCCACCTCTTGTTCAGTAGCCGGGGAGAAAGTCTGAAGGGTAGGAAAGGCATTATCTATGTGTGGTTAAGAAAGAGAAAGGCAGGGTGGGGAGAATTCTTTCCTTAGCCGTTCAATCTTTTCGGTAAAGTAACATGCAAAGCTATCGGCTGTAAGGTTAGTTTGGGGGGTGGCCACAGCAGGGAGAAGAAGAGAATTAAAGGTGTCAAAGAGATGCCTTGGATTGCGGGAGCATGAACTAATGAGAGAGGGAAAGTATGACTGTTTGGCAAGGCAAGGACTGCGCTGTACAATCTGAATCTATAATGGAGAAAGTCTGACTGGGTGTGAGACTTCCTCCAGGTGTGTTCAGCACAACAGGAGCATCTTTGCAGGTAGTGTGTTGATTTAGTATGTCATGGTTGGGGGCGAGCCCTCCTTGAGGTGCATGCTTGTAGCTGGTCTGCAGCGTTCAAGGCAGAGATGAGGTTAATGTTATTGTGGAGATGGCCAGGAGAGGGACAGGAGAGGGAAGGCATGGATAGTAGTTGTGAATCAATATCAGCTGACATCAATATCAGCTGGATGTCAATAGAATTAAGATTCCTCCTTAGTTGAAGGGGGTTACATTGAGGTTGTTGGGTGAGGGGGTACTCGATAGCAAATGATAAGAGGTGGTGATCAGAGAGTGGAAATGGAGTGTTGCGGATATTAGATACTGTACATGCATCAGAGAAAATGAGGCAAAGGGTATTGCAAGCTACATGTGTTGGAGAATTAGCCCGAGGGAGGAAGTAATTGAAAGTAGTTTAGAGGCTGTTGAGGTCGAAGGTGGGTTAATGGGAAAAAGGTCAATTGAAGAAAAATTGACCATCTTTGTACATGACCACCAGTCATGTGACGCATGGCATATAAAAATTACTCCAAGACCTTAATAAACAATACGTAAAGTGCAAAATACAACCTCAATTTTTTTAAGTACATACATTTGAACAGAGAAACCAATAAAACTACAAAAATGAAAGTGTAGGTTTACTGAAATCAGAATAGAGAAATTATAAGCAGGTAGTGATATTCTTACTGTATGTCTCCGTGGATGTCCTCTCCTAATGCAGGTTGATTTATAGCTCAGATCATTTACTGCCAATGGCTAAGCTTGTGCATACCTTTCACAAGTAAGTATTTTTTTTCTGAAATGAGGGAACATGGCTAAAGAGGTAGGCTTATTGTGCAACATTCTGCAAAACATTGTTTTAATGCAAAAACTATAAAGATTTGAGTATGCAAAAAAAAAAAAAACCTGATCATATAAATGAGTTCAAAACCTATGAAATGCTTTCAAGCTGTATTGGTGCCTGGAAGGTCCCTTTTAAATACCTATGTGTGGAATAACCAACCTGTTTTTAATCTTTTTAGGATTCTTTTCTTTCAGAAATAATTCCTGAGGATTGAAGAAAGGCAGATGTGGTTCTTATATTCAAACATAGTTCAAAATCATTGCCTGGAAATTATAGACCTGTGAGCTTAACCTTTGTTTCAGGGAAAGATTTTGAAGCGTTATTAAGGGAAAATATTCAGGAATTTATTGAGAACAAAAATGTCATTAGCAGAAATCAGCATGGTTTTATGAAACATAATCATGTCAAACTAACTTAATTTCAGTCTACAGAGAAGTAAGTAGAAATATAAATTAGTGTTGCAATGAAAGTGGCCTACTTAGATTTTGTAAGAGCATTCATTATGGTTCCACACAATTGGCTAGTGTTCAAATTAAAAGACACTGGTCTAGATAAAACTTCTTGTTCTTGGCAGAACATGGACTTAAAGCACATGGTTATAAATGGTCTTGAAATGGGCATTACAAGTCATGTGTTTGCAGATGACTCAAACCTAGGAAGGATTATACAGTGTGAACCGGGATATTATTTTGCTGCAGATGACTTTAGATAGATTAAGGGACTGGGCAGTCAAGTGGCAGATGAAATTTAATGTAGATAGATGCTGTGACGAGACCAATCTCACCACTGTGCATTGGAGGAGCCTGGTTGCCTGCCTGCTGCCTTTTGATTATTGACCGGAATTTAAATACTTTATTTTCCTATGCAGGGCTATTCATGTATTTCTGCCCGGGAACAAACAGCCATCTATTGGCCTCCCAGGAGTCGCCGTTAGCTGGCAGGCTCCGTTAATTGGCTGCACAGAAGCCGGCAAGTGCCGCCAATTGACTACCCAGTAGCTGCGGTTAACCACAGCTTAATTGACTATACTGGGTGGCCACGGCTACGCATACTGAACACTGGATGGCAGCAGTCTGCAGTTCACATGCGGCCGGTTCATTCACGGATTTACTGAATGAACTCATTTAATCCAGATAGCTATGCCATGGAGCCTATTCATGTAATAAAATACTTTGGCTCCATGGCAATTGAACTGTATGTGTGTTGTCTGAGCGCCATTCAGTAATAATGTGCGCTCAGACCTAAGCTATGTTTATCTGTGTTGTATGTTTTGATTGGATGTTCCACAAAACCCTGTGGGTCATACTAATGTGTAAGAGTGTGTATATAAGAACAATAAACCCACAGCTCTGTCTGATCACTGCTTGACCCTCAACACGGAGCCTTGTCTTGTCTTTGGAGGGATTAACTGTATGCTGTTAGAGACTGATTGCCAGGAGTGTAAGCTGATTGCGTGCTTTTCCTGTTCGTCTGCTAGCGGCTATTCGTATGGTTCCAATTCGGGAGTATGGAGCATTCCTTTTTATCCAGTTCGGGAGTTTGGTGTTCTGCAGTAGCTGTACCTGTGTCTCTGGAAGGGAATATCTCCTAAATGGCTGTTAATCCCTTTTATGCCTGGAGGTGCCGTTACAATTGGTGGCAAGCGGCGGGATCGTTCCTACAGCCAGAAGGACAGCAACAGGAGACACCATTCCCTGGATTTACAAATTGAGGGCAACGCGTGTCTGAGTACAGCGACCCTGACAGTGCCATAATGGAACCAGCAGTGGAGTACAGCTACTCTAGGAGAGAGTTCGATAATATGATGAGATTGCGGCTTAAGTTCTTTGGACCCAATCCAGCTGAGAAATATGTGTCTATGAGGAACTTAGTATTCAAGAATCTGCAATACTGGGCAGAAAGAGAAGGTCAGAGGAACTCCAGCGGCAGGTACTGCAGGGAATAGGGAGCCCAGTCTCCATTCCCCTTGCGGCAGGGTGATCAGCAGGGAATAGGGAGCCCAGTCTCCATTCCCCAGCGGCAGTGTGATATGCAGGGAATAGGGAGCCTGGTCTCCAGTCCCCAGCGGCAGTGTAATCTGCAGGGAATTGGGAGCCCAGTCTCCATTCCCCAGCGGCTGTGTGATCTGCAGGGAATTGGGAGCCCAATCTCCATTCCCCTGCAGCAGGACACCGTATTGGGAGCCCAGTCTCCATCCCCAGCGGCTGGGAGTATGTATGTGAGAGGAGCTTGTTACCCCCTCTCCCCAGCGGCAGCTTAACATACCAGGGGGAGACAGTAAGCCCCACAACCATGCAGTGGTCTCTACACTTACAGCACAGGGGGTAGGGACAGTTCATCCTGTCCCCCAGCAACAGGGCTGTTTAACCAAAGGGGAGACAGTCAGTCTCCCCCCACAGCAGCATGGTGGTTTGTCCAAAGGGGAGACAATTGGTCTCCCCCTCCAGCAGCAGAGCTGTGTATCCAAAGGGGAGAAAGTCGGTCCCCCCCTCCAGCAACCAGGCTCCAACCAGGCTACTTCCGTGGTAATGCTGGTCTGTGCCCACTCAGCAACCCACCAAGGCAGCCTACCTGTCCCCCACACAGCCGTGATGAGGCACCTGGACATGGACAAGCTTCTTCCTTACTCAGGTGTAGTAACCATTTATTGTGGGTGGGCTGTACTGCTGTTTCTGTTTTGTGGGTGGGCTGCTGGACTAACCAGGGCACTGACCGGCGGGAGGTCAGATACCCTGTTAGTCTGTTTGGAAAAGGGGAGAGATGTGATGAGACCAATCTTGCCACTGTGCATTGGAGGAGCCTGGTTGCCTGCCTGCTGCCTTTTGACTATGAACCAGCATTTGAATACTTTATTTTCATTTGCAGAAAGGTCTATTCATGTATTTCTGCCCGGGCGTTTGGTAGATTCTATCTACCAATCAAACAGCCGTCTATTGGCCCCCCAGGAGCCTCAGTAAGCTGGCAGGCGCCATTAATTGGCTGCCCAGAAGCCGGTGAGCGCCGCCAATTGACTACCCAGTAGATGCGGTTAACCGCAGCTTAATTGACTATACTGGGTGGCCGCGGCTACGCATACTGAACACTGGATGGCAGCAGTCTGCAGTTCACATGCGGCCGGTTCATTCACGGATTTACTGAATGAACTCATTTAACCCAGATAGCTATGCCATGGAGCCTATTCGTGTAATAAAAGATTTTGGCTCCATGGCAATTGAACGGTATGTGTATGGTCTGAGCGCCATTCAGTAATAAGGTGCGCTCAGACCTTAGCTATCTGGGGATATGTTGCATGTCTGTATTTTATGTCATAAATGTAACCTTGTGAATTTTATTGTATTTTACTGTCTTGTTACTGCCATGTACTTAATGGAGTTTTGCCTCTGTCCTTTGAGATAATTGGATCACTTCCCAATTATCTCCAGGATAGAGAGGAGGGATTGTGATGTCATTGTGGGAGTGTTTATCTGTGTTGTATGTTTTGATTGGATGTTCCACAAAACCCTGTGGGTGGTACTAATGTGTAAGAGTGTGTATATAAGAACAATAAACACACAGCTCTGTCTGATCACTGCTTGACCCTCAACACGGAGCCTTGTCTCATCTTTGAGGGGATTTACTGTATCCTGTTAGAGACTGATTGCCAGGAGTGTAAGCCGCTATTCGTATGGTTCTAATTCGGGAGTTTGAAGCATTCCCTTGTATCCAGTTTGGGAGTTTGGTGTTCTGCAGTAGCTGTGCCTGTGTCTCTGGAAGGGAATATCTCCTAAATGCCTGTTAACCCCTTTTATGCCTGGGGGTGCCGTTACAGATGCATAGTTATGCACTCTGGGATAAAGAATTTAAAAGCAACTTACACCCTAAATGATATTAAATTAGGGAAAATGATACATGGAAATAAGTTAGAAATTGTTGATAATTACAAATTAGGCAATAAGGCCCAATTGCAATCAGCAATTAACTCCTTAATGCAGTTAGGATGTACCATGCCACCATGCACAACTGTCCTTAGGGCTTAGGGCTTAACTGTCCTTAGGGTGGCATGGTACGCCATAACGATTGTGAGCCCCCAGCAGCCATACACTTACCACCCATGGTGGTCATGACCAGTTTAGATTTGGGGGGGAGGAGGGGTGAGTGCCTTGCAACCCAGTTCCCCTGCAGCCAGACCCTGCAGCTCTCCTGGGCCACGTGATCAAGATGACATCACAATCACATGGCTGGAATGGCAGTCTGAAGAACAGTATTATGACATTCACAGTCAGAATGCCATGCAAAACTAAGATAATAACAACATTTCTTAAGTTCTTACACTTTTGTATTCATTTATGTTTTATTTATAAATATTTGTGAAATGAAAGCCCTATTTCTCCTAAATGAAAACCCTATTTCTCCTAAACAAAATCTATATTATAAGGGTGGGTACATTTAATATGAAAGAGGTAAATTATGGTTGAACAGACTTAATATGAAAGAGGTAAATTATGGTTGAACAGACATATAGCTCAAATTCTAGGGTTTGTTTTGATTAGAACATAACCCCTTAAGGAGTTACGACCAGTAAAGTTATCATGTATAAAAAGAAGCATTAATTCTCGAGATTAAAACGTATAACATAGCACTAGAAAAAGTGCAGAGATGGGCTACAAAATCAATAGGGAGAATAGAATATTTTAGCTGTGAAAAAAAGGTTGAGAAATTTAATTATTATTACTGGCATTTAGAAAGTCCCAACATTTTCCACAATGCTGTAAAATTTGGGGGTAACACAATACAACAGTACCGATCTTAAAAAATATAAAAAATAGAGAGTCTGAAAATGCAGTGAGTTGGCTTTGTTGGTTGAGGCATTAAAGTTGCTGAGAGAGATAAAATGAAGAGTCTTAGTATTGCAGTAAGCTGGGTTTGTGCAATGAGGCGAATGTTGCAGGGAGAGTTACAATGAGGATTCTGAGTTTTGCAGTGAGCTAGGTTTGTGGATTGAGCCATAAGAAAAAGGAACAAAGGGTTATTTACGTTAAGAACAATAACCACTTAGTCACAAACCCTAGTCAAAGTTAGTGTTTATATTAGTTTTTTTGTATTTTTGATGATATCATTGTTTATTTTTCTGTTTTGAAACACTCATATTTGTGTTCAGTGAAGTCTGATGAGTAAGCCAGTACACCACCATGTACAGGTTTTATGGTGTTTTTGAAAAGATACAGGGTTAAATATATGGCTTGCAAATTAATTTATCTGGACTTTCTGCCTGGGTTGTCAGGTAGGTCCCTCGAATTGTAGTCTCTAAAATCACATAATTATGTAAAAAGATTCCATATATATATATATATATATATATATATATATATATATATATATAAATAATTTGATCCCCTGCTGATTTTGAACGTTTGCCCACCAACAAAGAAATGATCAGCCTATCATTTTAATGGTAGGTGTATTTTAACAGTGAGAGACAGAATAACAAAAAAAAAAAAAAAAGATCCAGAAAAACACATGTCAAAAAAGTTATAAATTGATTTGCATGTCAATGAGTGAAATAAGTATTTGACCCCTTCGACTTGGTGGCAAAACTCTTGTTGGCAATCACAGAGATCAGACGTTTCTTGTAGTTGGCCACCAGGTTTGCACACATCTCAGGAGGGATTTTGACCCACTCCTCTTTGCAGATCCTCTCCAAGTTTTGAGGATGACATTTGGCAACTTGATCCTTCAGCTCCCTCCACAGATTTTCTATGGGATTAAGGTCTGGAGACTGGCTATGCCACTCCAGGACCTTACATAGTTACACAGTTACATAGCTGAAAAGAGACTTGCCTCCATCAAGTTCAGCCTTCCTCACATTTGTTTTTTTGCTGTTGATCTAAAAGAAGGCAACCCCCCCACAGTTTTTTAATGTAATTCTTGTTGAGCCACTGCTTTGTTGCTATGGCTGTGTGTTTTTTGGGTCATTTTCATGCTGGAATACCCATCCACGACCCATTTTCAGTGCCCCGACTGAGGGAAGGAGGCCCTGTCCATCGTCCCTTTGATGCTGTGCAGTTGTCCTGTCCCCTTAGTAGAAAAACACCACCAGAGCATAATGTTTCCACCTCCATGTTTGATGGTGAGGATGGTGTTCTGGGGTCATAGGCAGCATCCCTCCTCCTCCAAACACGGCAAGTTGAGTTGATGCCAAAGAGCTTGATTTGGTTCTCATATGATTTGGTCTCAATACTTTCACCCAGTTCTCCTCTGAATCATTCAGATGTTCTTTGGCTCCTAATATCAGCTCATTACCTGTATAAATGACACCTGGAAGCCATAAATCTTGCTGATTGATAGGGTATCAAATACTTATTTCACTCATTGACATGCAAATCAATTTATAACTTTTTTGACATGTGTTTTTCTTGATTTATTTTTGTTATTCTGTCTCTCATTGTTAAGATACACCTACCATTAAAATTATAGACTGATCATTTCTTTGTCAGTGGAAAAACACTCAAAATCAGCAGGGGATCAAATATTTTTTTCCCTCACTGTATATAATAAAATTTTTAGTGTATTATGATGCGAATAAATAAATAAATATATATATATATATATATATATATATATATATATATATATATTGTAGTCGAGAATGCGGGTATGGGAATTAGGCTCAAAGAGAAGCAATGCCCACCATGGAGACTACGACTGGAAGCCAAGATAAAGACCGCATGGAAGGAAATAGTAAGTTAACAGAGGTGGAAAGATCAAAGATAGATCCTAGCTGCTGCGGAAGTACAAGGATATGCCTATACCGGAGGTTCTGTAAACAGCTAAGCAAAGACTGACAGCACTGGCAACTAGACTGAGCAGATACAACAGAGAAGCAGAGGCTAAGAGAATCAATGCCCTCTTTACCAAAGAACCATCCAAGGTGTATGCACAGCTACAGGGTCACCACAAAATCTCCTCGCAAGACCCACCCAGAGCTGAGACTGAACAGAACAGAATATCTGGGAGCAAGAAGCATCTCATAACATCGAGGCCCAGTGGCTATTAGACCTGGAAGCAGACCACTGCATGCTGCCAGAACAGGAACCAGTCATCATCACAGTCGAAGATATCCAACAGAGAGCAGCACACATGAAGAGCTGGTCAGCCCCAGGACCTGACATGATCCATAACTACTGGATAAAGAAGTTAAAAGCGCTGCATGAATGCCTAGGTCAAAAAGAGCCTTCGTCAAGAACTCGATGGGCAAGAGGAAAACAACTCTAGAAGCCAATTCTAAGACAATACCTCAAGTGAAAATTAAATGTAGCATATACCGAGGTGATGCACTATCCCCAATGCTGTTCTGCATAGGCCTCAACCCCTTTAGCCAGATCATCAAGAAGAGTGAATATGGATACAGGTTCAAGAGTGGAGCTACCATCAGCTTCCTACTCTACATGGATGACATCAAGCTGTATGTCAAGAATGAGTGAGACATTGACTCACTGATCCACCTAACTAGGATATACAGCAAGGACATCGGAATGTCGTTCGAACTAGAGACGTGCGGGCGGATGATAGCAAAAAGAGGGAAGATGATCAGGTCAGAAGGAGTTGAAGTTTCAGAATGTAAAATAGAAGATGTAGAGAACAGCTACAAGTACCTTGGCAAAACAAGAGGTTCCTTGGCAAGACAATCCTCTCCATGGGGTGAACCACCGGCAGATAGTGGATGTGGCTCACATGACAAAATCTTACCAGTGGTTATAAAAGGCAAGACAAAAAGACAGCACTGAGGCACTAATCCTAGCAGTACAGGAACAGCAGGAGCAGACACTCAGCACCAGATCAATAGAAGCTGGAGTCTACCATACCAGACAAGACCCAAGGTGCATACTGTGCAAACAGGCCTCTGAGAAAGTCTAGCACGTAGTATCCAGATGCAAGATGCTAGCAGGAACAGCATACACGGAGAGACACAACCAAGTTGCTGGGATTGTGTACCGAAACATTTGCACAGAATATGGATTGGACCTGCCTAAGTCCAGATGGGAGATATCACAAAGGATATTCAAGAATGACAGGGCTGAGATCCCGGGGAACTTCAAGATCCAGACAGACAAGCAAGTGCTGGCCAACCAACCACACATCGTGGTGATAGACAAGGAACGAAAGACTGCATTCGTGGTGGATGTGGCAATACCCAGTGACTATAACATCAGGAAGAAGGAAGATGAGAAGGTGGACAAATACCAAGGACTGAAAGAAGAACTAGAAAGGATGTGGAAAGTTAAGGCAGTTGTAGTCCCAGTTGTGATAGGAGCACTTGGGACTGTGACTCCCAAGTTGGGGGAGTTTCTTCAACAGATTCCAGGTGAGATATCTGAGATTGCTGTCCAGAAGTGTGCAGTTATAGGAACAGCTAAAATACTGCGCTGAACCCTCAAACTCCCAGGCCTCTGGTAGTGGACCCAAGAATGAGGAATAAACATACCACCCAGGAGGGGTAGCAAAATACATTTTTATATATATTAATATCAAAATACAGTTAGAATGGGGGGCATGGCTAACAGCCGAGCAAGATGGCCACTTAAATCTTTGCTCCGGCACATGGGCTCCACAAACCAGCAACATTGAGAAGCAAACCCAAAAGAGAACATAACAAACTTGACCATGTTGCAAGGCAAACACAAGAAGAACCAGGGTTTCTGAAATTCTTCGCTCAGAAACCCAGCCCGGCCACTCAGGCCGCGCAGGCCACAACACAAGATGATGGAAGCTCATCCGACAACGGCAGCCTACCCTTTGAGCCAGGAGACCTTAATCAAGGTGCAGTCCTCACCAGGCAGCACTTACATAAAGGCATGGAGGCCTTGTCGGCCAGACTGATCCAGTCCTGGACCGCCAGCATGGATATGCTCTGCAAAGATATTTTTGATCTGGGCACGAGAACAGCCCACAGAGAGACAAATCGCAGACCGGGTACTTCAACTGCAGCAGCACATAGACACTCTGGAAGCAAAAAGATGGATGAGGAGGATAGGTCTAGGCGAAACAACCTCCGCCTGAGAGGGGTCCCTGAAACCATTACACAGGATGACTTACCTCGATATGTCCGTAGCCTCTTCAACGCAATAGTACCGGACATCCCAGCTTACATGCTACTCCTGGACCACGTCCATAGAATCCCAAGACCCAAGTACCTAGCAGTATCTATACCAAGAGATGTCATGCTGAGTTCCTACTATTACCACGTAAAAGAGATAATACTGAAGAACAGCCGCACAGCACACCTGTCGTCCGACCATGTGGGTATCAAGATATTTGCGGACTTGTCTGCAGCTACCCTGAAAAAATGAAAGGCCTTCCAGCAAGTGAAGGTGACCCTCCGATATCAAAATGTCTGAAACTGCTGGGGATACCCTACTAAGCTGCTCGTCATGAGAAACGGGATGCTCACTCCCCTGCATACACCAGAAGAAGGCATGAAAGCCCTGCAAGCTTGGGGCCTGCAACTTTCATGCACAAAGTACCTACTGTAACTGTGTAAGCGTGCAGAAGCCGAACACAGAGAGATGGACACAGGTATTCAGGAAGTAAGAGGTCTTTATTCACATTACCGATTGGGTCTCAGATGAACTCCTGTTCCAAAATTCTGAGCACTGAATACATAGAGCACATTCCTTATAAAGCACTGTAGCTCCTCCCATAATTAGCTACGCCCATACATACCCTTAACCTAATCAATGAACAGAGTCTAAACTCATCCATCCGGTCAGACCACGTGGCTTATCTGAAACAAAGGAGAGGGACGTGTAATTCCAGTTCCTGCATTCCTGCACATGCTCAGTACATTGATGACAGTATCTTAACTATGTGTAACTAACTAACTGATACTACAAACACATGTACCTACATAAGCCTTGTGGCAATCTTGGCCTACTAAACTTTTATTTTACTGGAATTCCATCACACTACCATCCTCACCTACCAGGCTGACCCAGAACTGGGCACCAGCCTAGAAGACGGGACAAAACAATGGACCTTCTCCATTCCTCATGAAGATAATCCAGGTTACCGGACACGCAAGTATTGCAATCACAGCATCCCCGGCATTCCTACTCACACATAGGCCAGCAGGGCCTCCACCCTCCACTGGGGGTTAGATAATTGATAGGTTATCAAATACTTTTTTCACTCATTGACATGCAAATCAATTTATAACTTTTTTGACATGCGTTTTTCTGGATTGATTTTTGTTATTCTGTCTCTCATTGTTAAAATACACCTACCATTAAAATTATAGACTGATCATTTCTTTGTCAGTGGAAAAACACTCAAAATCAGCAGGGGATCAAACTGGATATACCATACACAAAACACAGCTCATGTGGCCCATACGCTCCATGAGCTACACGACTGGCAAACGTGGCTCAGTGCCACGAGGCTCAGGACCCACAAAGGCTACATGAGCACACAAGGAGGAACCGGGGGGACTGTAGGGAACAGGAATTCCATGCGGAACACCCTCCCAAGAGAGGGGGGTGTTTAACCGTGGCCCTCTGCTGCCTCTTGATAGCTACCTCCAGTGGCAAGGTGAGATAAACAGTCTCAAAGCCCCCTAAGAGGATGTCCTCTGAACCCCATAGACAGATATAATCCAGACCAAGGTGGGGAAGTTTGCCCAGGTCATGCACTAAGACTACACTCGGGGAAGGTTCATGCATTGTTTAAATGATTTAAATGTTTATGTCAGAACGATCTGCAAAAGTAATGGTTATATTGTTTTTATGTTCAATGTTTTCAGCTTATAACTACTGCTATTGTTTCTCAATACTCTATATACATGCTACCACAATGCCCAGGTAGCCATGCGCACCGTACACAGAATACGGTCACCCCCATGGTGCACCCCATATGCACCATCTCCCCTTGGTGGGGAATATTGTATATAATGTTCCTACCCCTTCCCTGGATCACCATGACCCTCCTACTCCTGCCTCTTTGGTTACAACCCCACTTTCAGAGAGCTCAGGACTAGCGTCCTATCTTCTCCACTCCCACATCAAGCCCAATGCAAATCCAGAACTATCCCCTGATGGGAAGCCGGTCCACCATAATTCACTAACATGGCCTCAATATCCCGCACAAGCGTTGCAAACTACTTAAGCGTGTTTCTGCGGATATAGTTTGCATACAAGAGTTTGCATACAAACGGACACTTCCTTGCACCAACACAGCTGAGCCGTCCGCCCCCTGGTTCCTATTCGTGCCCTTGGTGTCGAACACCGGTTCAGTCGGTACTTTGGGATATGTGAATGTGTTAACCCAGATAGCTATGCCATGGAGCCCATTCGTGTAGTTAAAGACTTCGGCTCCATGGCAGTTGAACTGTGTGAATAGGATCTGAGCGCTATTCGGTAGTTTTGTGCGCTCAGATCCCAGCTATCTGGGGATATGTGACATGTCTGTGTTTTATGTATAAAATGTGACTTTGTGTATTTTATAATATTTTAATGCTTTGTGCTCACCATGTGCATAATGGAGTCTTGTGTCTGTCCTGGGAGATAATTGAATTACTTCTCAATTCAATCTCCAGGATAGAAGACTCTGAAACTGGTTTGGGCCGGAAAGCCATGCTTCATTTAGTCACAAAGGACTTTCCCTTAACTTTTGAACCCCTGGTCTGATTCGTGCCATTTTTTTAATATGTTGTTCCCCTGAATGGATTGATTATGAAAATGTATGTTTTATGTTTGTGACATGTATATTTTAGAAGTTATAAATATTGTGTAAAAACTGTATTCCTCTGCCGGTGATAATGAGATTACCCATTGTGTTCAGTAATCATATCACCTGCAGAGGGGAGGATTTTGTGTGGGAGTGTCTGGGTGTATTGTATGGATTGATTGGCTGTTTTGTAACGCCCTGTGGGCTGTACTATGTTTGTGGATTGGGAATAAAAGAGACTGTATGTGACAGTACAGGTAGTTCCTGCTTAACCCTCAAAGTGAAGTGTCGTCTCATTCTTGGGGGGAATTTGACTGTATGCCGATTGCCAGGAGTGTAAGCTGTTCGTAGGGCTTTTCCTGTTTGGCTGCTTCCAGGGTTCGTGTGTCTGCTGTTCGAGAGTTGGTGAATACGTGCAAGTTGGAGTTCGGGAGGTTGGTGATTGCAATAACTGCTGGTCTATCTGGAAGGGGATTATCGCCTAAACGTTTTTTATCCCCTTGTGAGCGAAACGGTCCGTTACACTGTCAAAACCGGAAGGAGATATTTCTCACTCCCAAACAACTCACACTCAACGCAAACCATGCTGAATTATCCAGAAAAATCCTATACAGGTGGTACCTAGTACCCACATGCCTTAAACGGATATACCCTGAAGCCTCCGATAGATGTTGGCGGTGCACCTCTGGAGCTGGATCTATGATCCACATCTGGTGGACATGACCAATACTCACACCTTTCTGGGCAACGATAACCGTGCTGATCCATGACAGCACGGGCACTGATTTGTCAAAAACACCTGACTAGCTCCTACTCCATAACTACCCACCCAGGCTACCCAAAGCGACAAGATATCTAATTTATCAGATGAACATCGCGGCCCTAGCTTTGATCAGCAGATTGTGGAAAAAAACAGAGGTGCCAACCATACAGAAATGTAGACAGCTTATAGACTCGACCCGATTCTATGAATTAGCAAGCAGAACAGCTCTCTCCACCAAGGCAACCTTTTGGAGTAGGGCTTGTCAGGAATGGGAGGCCTTTGGAGGCCTCTCTCTCCCAATACCCATTCTTCCTCCCCTCCCCCCATCCCAGGTTGGAAAAAAAAAACCTGTTTAAGTGGACCACTATGTTGAATATGTATATAACTGCATACCTGAAGCATTTCTCTTCTGTAAACATATACAACTACATAATCTGCAAAATATGTAACACTAAATGACCACTGTGAACTTGAAAATTGCTTAATAAAAATACAGTTAGAATGAAATTTTTTATATATATATATAGTAGAAATTGATCCCTATAGAGGATCAATAAGTTGAGTTGGGGAGCTTGCAAGGGCATAACCCACAGAACATTGGAGAATAATAACTAATTTCAAAATTCCAAAGGACCCCTAATAAAAGAGGAAAAATGAAAAATGAGCTAGTCCCTAAAAACGATAAGAAAAGTTTAATTAAAATAATCAGTTCAAAATTATAATAAACCCATCATCTAACAAAAGAAAATATATACATATGGAGTCACCTAATTAGATCTCAGTCTATGGAGTAAATATAGGGAGGACATATGTTTATAATCACACAAAGGTAAATGACCTGGCAATATAAACCACACTTGATCCTTTAAAAAAGAACAAAGAAGACTGTTACAAAAAAATGCTATTTTATTAGTGTAGATACTCACTGAGAGTCAAAATATTCATCTGTCTTCATATGATGCTTGAGGTAAGTATGTATCGATCGAGTGTCTGTAACACTAACAGTAGTGATTAGGTACAATACATATGACTACATAAACCCAGGAGGTTTGGGGGAAAGGGTAAAACAAACCAAAAAAACACCACACTAACTAAATGAACAAGGAACATTTATTTGGAAAGGATAACTGTGGCAGACCTCTCTGCGTCTGGGTTATTATTTAAGACTGTTTCGTCTGTTTGTTCACCAGTTTTTCGTGTGTTTCCCTGATTCCCTAAAAGACAAATTATGTCGGCCACCCAGCAGAGAAGTGTGCTGCTTGTTAACCTTTTTTACCTTGTTAACACTGTGGTTAACCGCAGCCACTTCCAACGGTTGGCTGGGTGGTCATCGTTCGTATGAACGAAGCGTGGCGGCGGCCATCTTGGACAGTCGAACGCCCTTGGTATCTTGTGTTACCAGGTGAATTGGTTAAGCAACTGTTGTGCCTCCTTAAAGTATGCAGTCGGCAGGTGGATGGGTAGAGTGCGGAACAAATATTGAAATTTAGGGACTATGACAATTAAGACATTGTCAAAGAATAAAGTTACATAGTAAGGAAAATAAAAATGGAAATATGAAACATAAAAGAAAAGAATTACATGAAAAATAACAAAACCAGTGTATTGCACAATGAACATGTGCACTCTAAAGTTTGGTTTGGCAATAAAGAACAGCAGTCACTAGATCTCGGTGAATTCCTATTCAGTCAATCAAAAACCATATGCCCAGTAGTATGTTTTGTTAGGCAGAATTAAATGTTAGGAGCTTGCACTGAGCTTATACACCTGTCTGTGTAAAATTTTTCCTTTACTTGGAGTTGTTTAACATTTTAATTTGTACTTGATCTATGGCTCCCAGATCTCATCGAACTAATTACTCTGGACAAGATTGGAAATTCCCAGGAGTTCAACAATATAATTAAAATGTATACCATCTTGTAATTTTTGGGGAGAGGGGTATTTTTCTTTGCTTCCAATTCAAGGCTATGATGTGGCGGACTGTCAAAGCAATGCGTTTACACAGTGCAGTTTGTTGGAATGTGTCCCTGTTGCAGGCATAATTAAAAGATAAATGTTGGGTTCAGAGGTGCAGTAGAGAATGTCATTTCAGAAAGAAGCTTCTCCCCTGGTTTCCATAGTGGTCTAATTTAAGTACACGACCACCAAATGTGTAGCATGGTTCCCACCTCCTCCCTACATCTTTAGTAAATTGGGGAGGCTGTGGGAAATATCTTATGTGAACAGGATGGGGTTAGGTATAAGTGATATACTAGTTTTTGTTGAACTTCAATATGGTGGTAACACCTGGTCACTCCCTTAAGAGCATTTAATGATCCTGCAAATTGCTCATCCAGGTATGTAATCCCACATTCCTCTATCCATCTTTTTTTAAACAAAATTTGTTTAGGGGTATCATTTTGCAGCTTAAAGAAAGTATTTTAGGTTTCAGTGGTTGCTTCCAGCATCTATCTATGAAGAGTTTCAGTTGGGGTGGAGTAGTCCAGGACAGGTTTGTCAGTGTAATTAGGTGCGTTTGAACAAAGCTTTTTAGCTGTAGATACATCAAGATAAAGTTGGACAGAAGGTCAAACTTAGATTGGAGGTTTCGGGAAAGAGTCAAGCCTGCTGCAGTTGGGAAATATGTGTGATTCCTACATCTTGCAATTTCTGCAGTGTTAACAATGGTGACAAAGCCCTCATGGACATTATTGGGGCCTCAGGGAGAGAGTACTCTCCAAGCTTCTGCTTTTTAAGCAAGCTGTCCCACATGTGAAGCATTAGTTTGGTAATGGGGAATAAATTGGGCATTTGTGGTTTGTGAGAACCAGGTACACAAATATATTCCAATAGGGACATTCCCTGAGAGTGGTGAACCTCGATATCTACCCAACCCAATGAGTTGGCAGAAGCGTGTATGGTAACTATTGCTTTGCAACTTTATAATACATATGTATATTAGATGTCCCCATTCCCCCCTTTGAGGTAAGCCTTTGGAGTAGAGTAAGGGGGGCCTTTTTGTTCTCCGAAATGAATTGTGTGAAAAAACGCTGAAACATCTTACAATATGATGAAGGGATAGAGATGGGGATTAACCTAAACACATATAAAACACATTGGAGTACCATCAATGTTATAACATTGATTTTCCCTGTCCACGATAAAGGTACTTCCTTCCATTTGTTGAGTTCTAGCCTACATTTTTGTAAGAGATGGATGTGGTTGTGTTTATACAAGGGCTTGATTGATCCTGTGTTGATAGTAAATTGTATAATCCAATTATTCTCTGAAGTACTGCAGTTGGAATTTTAAATTTGTTTAGCACCTTGGTCATGTACCCCCAATGGAGCCTATCAAAGGCCTTCTCTGCGTCTAACAAGAGGCCTCTGAGTTTGGTGTTATTTGGGTGTGATATAAGGTTATTTCGTGTTCTAGTGTTGTTGGATCCCTGATGGGTAAGCACAAAGCCTGACTGATCATTGCTTATCAATGTAGGCAGCATAGAGGAAAGTCTGTTTGTGATTAATTTGGCATATAGTTGTGTCTCACTTTTAATAGGGATATGGGGAAAAGTTAGCACATTGTGTGGGTGGTTTTCCCGATTTGGCAGGGATCCTGATGTGAAGCTGATATTGAATAGTGTAGTGATATTGGGGGATATGACCTCTGAAAATGTTTGGTAATATAGATTAGTTAGTCCGTCAGGAGCAAGAGACTTATGAGGTGGTAAGTGGCAGATACCTTGTGCAATTTCTTTACTCTTGAAAGGTGTTCTCAATCGTTCTTTGTCTTGTGAAGTGAGCTTTGGAAGGTTGACATTTTCTAAAAATGTGTCTATATGTTGTGTTTTGGGGGTATGGGTAAGGGGGTCCCTCTCCAAGTTGTAAAGATTGCCATAGTATAAGGCAAACTCGTTTACTATGCCTTGGGGTCTAAAATCTTACCCTGTGTTGGGGAATGTATATAGACTTAGTGAACAGAAAAAAAAGGTGAAAGCGCAGAAACAGTGGAATATTTTACCTTTAAAATCTTGTATAGGTCCTATTTTCAGCAACAGACAGTAACTGTTGACCCTACATATAATATATACAATAAAACTGTTACGGTACCCTCAGCATCATATGTACAAACCGCCGTTTAGTGAATCCTCCCCTCTTGCAATAACACAGGCTTCATTCGTATCCAGTGCAATCATACGAACCGCAAGCAGGGGAACGCTGTAATCTCACGAACGGGACCTGTACGGGCACTTCACTTCACGAGCTCCAAACTCACAAATCGCCAATAGTAGCCGAACGCATATATCTCCCAAGCGGCTAATAATCCCATCCGGCAGTCTCTAGTCGTCGGTAATAAATCCCCCCAATAACGAGACCAAGCTCCGCATTGAGGGTAAAACATGAACTGGCTTTACTGTGGGCTACCTGCCCATATTTATGCAGGTCTCCCACCTGGTGGACACTCCCCTAGGGGACCAAATGGGAGACTGTAACAATAGACAGACATATGGCAGGTTAGGACCCACAGACACAGAATATTCCCAGCGTGCATTATGATTTCCTCCCCTCTGCCCTGGAGATAATTGAGAAGTAATACAATTATCTCCAGGACAGAGGCAAATCGCCATTTTAAATTAAACACAAAAAAAACACATAAAAATATATAACTTTACAATTGTCGAACATTTCCCATTCGTATCACATATCCCCAGATAGCCTGGATCTGAGTGCATATTATTGGCGAATAGCGCTCAGATCCCATTCGTATAGTTCAATCGCCATGGAGTCAGAGTCTATTACAGTCTTTCGGTATGCGATTCACTCCATGGGAGTATCTGGGTTAAGTCCATTCGTGCGTTTCAAACTCCCGAACGGCCGGTGTTCGTGTACTTCTGTCGATTGAGAAGGGAGGTCGGCGGCTTCAGCGGCGTTAGGCAGAAAAAGTGTCAGTTTTCAGATCCATGAAATCAATGCCGAACACCGCTGGTCTTTCACATGGTTAAAAATGGCCGCCGCCTCGTGGTCGACATATGAACGACGACCACCCTGTATTCGGTTTTAATTGAGAAGTGTCTGCGGTTAACCACAACGTTCTAATTGGGATCAAGAGGTTAACCAGCAGCACACTTCTCTTCTGGGTGGCCGTCCATTCGGTAGTTTTGTTCGGCAAAAAACGTCAATTATACGAACAGAGGCATACGAATGAGTAATTCCACAAAACGGCAAAACAGACGTACCAGCAATCCCAGGTTATACAGATGGATCTGTCACAAAAACAACATAGTGTATACTGTTGAAAGCTATTTACAATATGTGGAGAATAAAAAAGGTTCACTCACATTTTTCAGAGCCACATAAGTTAGGCTCTGGACTGTAAAGTTATTTCATCCACCAAGGGACACACTGGATCTGATCCTCCTCTTAGATGTTTGTAATAAGTTTTTCTTAGCAGGAACTCAGGAACCAGGTAAGGTGAAGTGTTAAAATAAACATGTATTTGGTATAAAATAATAAAAGCAGAAATGGCTGACACAGCAGCTAGCACAACGCGTTTCGACCCTCCAGGGTCTTTTTCAAGTGCAGTGTATACTCCCATTTGCTGACCCACCTATATGTGCCTCCAATTTACCATATTGGATACAGGTGTAGCAGCAGGAAATGGTAACTGAATGTCAATATTTGGTCATTGCAGGAAGCATCTCACCACCACTAAGATGCTTCCTGTTTTGACATACATAAATAAAGAGAGGGAAAAAGAAAAACTTCCTGTTTTTACATATATAAATAAAGAGAGAAAAGAAAATGCTTCCTGTTTTTACATATATGAATAAAGAGAAAAAAATGCTTCCTGTTTTTACATATATAAATAAAAAGAGAGAAAAAAAAGAAAAAAAAGATTCATGTTGACATATATAAATAAAGAGAGAGAAAAAATGCTTCCTGTTTTGACATATATAAATAAAGAGAGAGAAAAAAAAAGCTTCCTCTTTTGACATATATAAATAAAGAGAGAAAAAAAAATGCTTCCTGTTTTTACATATAAAAAAAAAAAAGAATGGAAGGGAAGGGGGGAAGGAAGAAAACACATGTTAATTTTAATATGTGGGATTCCAAGATGGCGGTGACTTTACTTCCGGTGAGCATCTTTCAGGGTTCCAAAATGACTGTGCGTCTACTTCCGGTCGACTTATTTTGCAAAATAGCCATGCGCCTACTTCAGGTCGGCGTATTTTTGTCATGTTTTTCCTAAGTACTTGGCTCCTCCTTTCTTCAGACTCCACCTCTCCATAAATATTAGTTCAAAGAACGGCAGTCTTTTATGTAATATATATCTGGCGATATGTATATCGTTCAGATCCAATTAATCTACAATTAGATGCCAGATAGTCCACAGTATATGTTAATTTAACCATAAAAGAGAGAAAGAATATAGTAAGAATAATTTCATTAAGAAGACAATGTATTAGCAGATACCTATTTCAATAAGAACTATATCCTTCGCCCAAACGTATGAAGTAAATAATAAATAGTGATGTACCGAACGGTTCGCCGGCGAACGGTTCCTGGCGAACATAGCATGTTCGCGTTCGCCACGGCGGGCGAACATATGCGCGGTTCGACCCGCCCCCTATTCGTCATCATTGAGTAAACTTGACCCTGTACCTCACAGTCAGCAGACACATTCCAGCCAATTAGCAGCACAGCCTCCCTAGCAGACCCTCCCACCTACTGGACAGCATCCATTTTAGATTCATTCTCAAGCTGCATGCTTAGTAAGAGGAGGGAAAGTGTAGCTGCTGTTCATAAGATAGGGAAAAAGCATAGCTAGGTTAGGGATAAGGGTATGCTTTTTTGATTTTTTCTATGTAAATGTAAATGCAATTTTAGTTGTTCGCCACTTCCGCTGCCAGCTTTCTGTGTCAGGCCTTGAAAAGTATACTTCGTGCCCATTTTCAGTCAGTGCCACTACCATAATCTGGTGTCGCCAATAGCTTCTGATTTTAAAAACAAAAACATTTTCACTGCTATAGATTGAATAGCAGTCAGCTGTCTGCCACTGCTGCCAGCTTCTGTGTCAGGCCTACAGTGCATACTGTGCCCATTTCAGTCAGTGCCACCACTACATCTGTGTCACAATAGCTTGGATTTAAAAACAAAAAAACACTTTTTTCACTGTTATAGATTGAATAGCAGTCAGTGTCCTTAAAAGCTGGGTGTGTTACGCTTTAACAGTGGATACGTGACCAGTGCGCCACCACTTAGATCTGCGGATGCTGCAAAGCTTGGATTTAAAAAACAACACTTTTTTCACTGTTATAGATTGAAATAGCAGTTAGTTATCTTAAAGCGGGTGTGTTACGCTAACAGTGGATACGGTGACCAGTGCCACCACTTAGATCTGGTGACACAAAGCTTGGATTTAAAAACAAACACTTTTTTCACTGTTATAGATTGAATAGCAGTCAGTGTCCTTAAAGCGGGTGTGTTACGCTAACAGTGGATACGCTGACAAGTGCCACTAATTAGACCCTGTGTCACAATAGCTTGGATTTAAAAACAAAAAACTTTTTTTACTGTTATAGATTGAATAGCAGTCAGTGTCCTTAAAGCGGGTGTGTTACGCTAACAGTGGATACGGTGACCAGTGCCACCACTTAGATCTGGTGACACAAAGCTTGTATTTAAAAACAAAAAACACTTTTTTTCACTGTTATAGATTGAATAGCAGCCAGTGTCCTTAAAGCGGGTGTGTTACGCTAACAGTGGATACGGTGACCAGTGCCACCACTTAGATCTGGTGACACAAAGCTTGTATTTAAAAACAAAAAACACTTTTTCACTGTTATAGATTGAATAGCAGTCAGTGTCCTTAAAGCGGGTGTGTTACGCTAACAGTGGATACGCTGACAAGTGCCACTAATTAGATCCTGTGTCACAATAGCTGGATTTAAAAACAAAAAACTTTTTTTACTGTTATAGATTGAATAGCAGTCAGTGTCCTTAAAGCGGGTGTGTTACGCTAACAGTGGATACGCTGACCAGTGCCACCAATTAGACCTGGTGACACAAAGCTTGGATTTAAAAAAACAAAACACTTTTTTCACTGTTATAGATTGAATAGCAGTCAGTGTCCTTAAAGCGGGTGTGTTACGCTAACAGTGGATACGGTGACCATTGCCACCACTTAGATCTGGTGACACAAAGCTTGATTTAAAAACAAAAAACACTTTTTTCACTGTTATAGATTGAATAGCAGTCAGTGTCCTTAAAGCGGGTGTGTTACGCTAACAGTGGATACGGTGACCAGTGCCACTAATTAGATCTGGTGTCAAATAGCTTGGATTTAAAAAAACAAAACTCTTTTTTCACTGTTATAGATTGAATAGCAGTCAGTGTCCTTAAAGCGGGTGTGTTACGCTAACAGTGGATACGGTGACCAGTGCCACCAATTAGATCTGGTGTCACAAAGCTTGGATATACTATGGTTAATAAAACCTTTTTTAATATTTTTTATGTGCTCACTTATACGTATATGAAGTGCCCTAGTGGTTTTTCCTATATATTGTGATCCACATTTGCAAATTAAAAGATACATCATTCCTTTTGACTGGCACGTGATGGGGGATTTTATCTTAAAAGATTTTCAGGTTATGTTTGATACAAAACTTTTTTTAGTTTTATTAGTGCAATCAGAGTTTTTACATGCATTGCACATACCACAATGGTAAAAACCTTTCTGTATTTCTGCCAAATTTGTTAAAAAATTTGTTGTTTTTTCTTTATCAATATAGCTTTTTGTTAAGATCTGCTTAAAATTCTTTACTCCCCTAAAAACAAACCTAGGTTTTGGCCCTATATGCTTTAACCCCTTAAGGACGGAGCCAAATGTACACGTTGTGAACAAAACATAAACAAAACCTGGCATTTGCGCTACATGTCTGTCCAACCGTAATTCACCTCTTTCATAGTAAATGCACCCACCCTTATTATATATCATTTTATTCAGGGGAAACAGGGCTTTCATTTAATATCAAATATTTAGCTATGAAACATAATTTAATATGAAAAAATGGGAGAAAATACAATTTATTTTTATTTTTTTTGTTCTACATGACATTTTAACGGTCAATGTCATAATACTGTTTGCTTTTACTGCAATAAAATACACATATTTGTATTCAGTAAAGTCTCACGTGTAAGACAGTACCCCCTATGTACAGGTTTTATGGCGTTTTGGGAAGTTACAGGGTCAAATATAAAGCACGTTACATTTGGAATTGAAATTCGCCAGATTGGTTACGTTGCCTTTGAGACTGTATAGTAGCCCAGGAATGAAATTTACACCCATAATGGCATACTATTTGCAATAGTAGACAACCCAAGGTATTGCAAATGGGGTATGTCCAGTCTTTTTTAGTAGCCATTTGGTCACAAACACTGGCCAAAGTTAGCGTTAGTATTTGTTTGTGTGTGAAAAATGCAAAAACACCAATTTTGGCCAGTGTTTGTGACTAAGTGGCTACTAAAAAAGACTGGACATACCCTGTTTGCAATACCTTGGGTTGTCTACTATTGCAAATGGTATGCCATCATAGGGGTAATTTTCATTCTTGGGCTACCATAGGGTCTCAAAGGCAACGTAACCAATCTGGCGAATTTTAATGTGAAAAAAATGAAACGCAAGCCTTATATTTGACGCTGTAACTTTTGAAAACACCATAAAACCTGTACATGAGGGGTACTGTTGTACTCGGGAGACTTCGCTGAACACAAATATTTGTGTTTCAAAACAGTAAAAAGTATCACAGCAATAATATTGTCCGTGTAATGCTGTTTGTGCGTGAAAAATGCAAAAAACTTCACTTTTACTGGCGATATTATCGTTGTAATACATTTTACTGTTTTGAAACACTAATATTGTGTTCAGCGAAGTCTCCCGAGTAGAACAGTACCCCCCATGTACAGGTTTTATGGTGTCTCGGAAAGTTATAGGGTTAAATATAGAGCTAGCAAATTAAATTCCCTTTACTTTCGGCATGGGTTGTCAGGCAGGTCCTGCTAATTGTAATTAATTAAGATACCTAATTATGTAAAAATATTACATAAATATATATGTAGAATTAATATATGTATATATATATATATGTATGTGTATATATATGTATATATCTATATAATTTTTTTAAATATTTTTATTTATATATAGGTATATATATAGTGATATATACGTATATATTTATGTATATAGATATATATATTATTTCGTTCTATGTGTATTTTGATATATATATATATTAATTTCACAATACAGTTAGAATGAAATAACACACATCTATATATTTTTTAATTATTTATTTTCAATTATTTTTTTAATTTTATTTTTTAACGTATTTACATTTTTTTTATATTATATATAAATATATATAGAACAATAATTATATATATATATATATTTAATCAGTATCAGTCTACGTGCAATTTGATATTAATATATATATATATATATATATATATATATATATATATATATATAATTAAAATACACCTAGACGGTGTACGTGTGTGTATGTATATGTGTATATATATATATATATACTTAGATCATATATATATAATATATATATATATGATCTAAGTATATATTATTATTTTTTTTACACTATTTATTTATTTTAATTTTATTTTCAGCCTGCAGGGGGATCACCTGTCATTACAGGCAGCCCCCCTGCTGGCAATGCAGGAGGCAGCTACCCCCGGCAATGTGATTGTGGGGTCCTCGCAAGGACCCCACTCTCACATGGCCGGGGGGCTTCGAGGAGGATGGACGTGCCCCGGGGGGCTCCCTGGGAGTCCCCCCAACCGCGATCGCCAGCGTGGGACCGGGTAAGTACCAAAAGACCGCATGGCGTACTATTACGCCCGGCGGCGTTTAGAGCCGCTTAGAATAGGGCGTAATAGTACGCCCTCCGGTCTGAAGGGGTTAATGCTGGTTGCAGCTGTTTGACCTGTGATCAGTAATTTTATGTAAGTAAAATGTTTGGGTTGAGTGTAGTGTTTTCTGTGGCTTGAAGTCGAAAGTGAGAGTGGGTAAGGGAGTGAGTATTAGGCAGGTCAGCAAATTAATTAAAAGTGCCAGAGAAAAGCTGAGTACACCCAAACTTTACAGCACCATAAATACCCCATTCATGGCTAGACCTGGCATCAGTGCCGGCTCTAGACTTTGGAGGCCTTAGTCGAAACTCAAACTTGTGGCCCCAACTAACACCATTAATGAAAAAAAAAGTAATGTCTAGATCTGGAATCAGTGCCGGCTCTAGACTTTGGAGACCTTAGTCGAAACTCAAACTTGAGTTTCTCACAAACACCATTAGTGAAAAAAAAAATAGAAGTTGACTTGTGTGTGTATAAGGCACTGTAGATATAGTGAAGGGTGGGCTTGCAGCTAGTCTCTGTATTCATTATTCAGAGGCTTACATTGTCATGGCCCCCTGTGCTGCTGCATTGTGATAAACAAATCCAATTTGCAATTATGCTATCCATTTATACATTATTTATATGTATGGTTGTTAGCCTAGCAGTCATGTGTGTATATATAAAAGTGCCAGTGTGAATGGGGTTATTTGAGACAAGAATTAAAATTTTGGTTGGAAATTAAAGCTTTTAAAATATAATTTACCAATTAATAAAGTTAAGATAAAAAAAAAGCAGTAATTTGCAACTATTTAGCCATTTGAAAGTATCAATCTAGAACAATTTTATACACTATCTTACTGCTGATTATATGTCAAATGATCAAGTTGCAACAATTTGGACACTATAATCATACGTGGCATTTCTTTGGCTTCAAGGTGAGCCCTGCGTTCTGAATTCGGTTGAGCACTACTGAGATGTGCTCCATGTGGGCTTCCCAAGTGCCACTGAAGATAGCTATATCGTCCAGGTAAGCACAAGCGAAGCCCTGAAATCCGGTCCACCATCCTTTGAAACGTAGCTGGGGCATTCTTCATCCCAAATGGCATAACCTTAAACTGGTATAGGCCAAATGAGGTGACAAATGCCAATTTTGGAATGGCCCCAGACTCCAAGGGATTTGCCAATAACCCTTACACAAATCAATAGTGGTCAAATAATTCCCCCCAGCCATATGGTCTAGCAGCTCATCTACTCTGGGCATGGAGTATGCGTCGGTAACTGTCCGATCGTTTAGTTTGCGGTAGTCCACGCAGAACTTGGTGGTACCGTCTTTCTTAGGAACCAGGACTACTGGGGAAGCTTTGAGACGGTTCTGTGACCCCCAGTTCTAACATGTCTTGGATTTCCTTTAACATGCTTTCCCGTATTGCTTCGGGGATTCGGTAGGGCTGCTGCCGCAGAGGTAACTGGCCTGGGGTCTCCATTCTGTGGACTGCCAGGGTCGTATACCCTGGGGCTGCTGAAAACATGCCCCCAAACTCCTTTATCAGTTGGGAAGCCTGAGCTTGCTCCTCGGAACCTAATTCTGGACCCAACTGTACCTGTTCTACCCGTGTAGGTTCTTGGGGAAGCATATCCGGTAAAGGGATATCCTCACTATCCTCATACGCTGGAGCGCATACCGCGGAGACCTCCTCTGTTCTCTCGAGATATGGCTTGAGCATATTTACATGGAAGGACCGCCGGATACTTCCATCAGAACAGTCTGCCACAATGTACGTGGTATCACTGATCCGCTCTATTACAGTGTAGGGGCCCTGCCAGGATGCTTGTAACTTATCTGTTTATATATCTAATATACGGTCTCTAGCTCCCTTGTCGTACCAGTACTTCTGCCGTTGTTGGGCGGCCCGCAGGTTCTCCCGAACTGTTTCGGTCGGAGCCTGCAGCCGGTCCCTCAACTCTAGTACAAATGGGACTATAAGGGTACCTGCTTGTTCCATATCACCTTCCCAATGTTCCTGTACTAGATCTAGGTGTCCCCGGACCCATCTCCTGTGTAATAGTTCGAACGGGGAGAATACGGTGGACTCCTGAGGAACTTCCCTATAAGCAAAGAGCAAATGGGGAAGGAACTTTTCCCAATTCCGACAGGTCTCTGTGAACGTGATGAGCATTTGCTTAAGGGTGCCGTTAAAACGTTCACAGAGGCCATTGGTTTGGGGGTGATAGGGGGAACTTAATATGGGTTTTACCCCACAGCTCTGCCAGAGCTGTTGGGTAACCACTGCTGTGAATTGGGTTCCCTGATCCGACACTATCTCCCCAGGAAACCCCATCCTAGTGAACACCTGCACTAGTGCCTCCGCTACTGTCTCGGCATGTGACTGAGAGCTATTGCCTCAGGGTAGCGGGTAGCGTAGTCCTCCACAGTAAGAATGTATTTCTTACCGGATGGACTGGGTTTGCTGAGTGGCCTGGCTAAATCAACTGCCACTCTGAAAAATGGTTCCTCAATGATGGGTAGGGGACGTAGTTTTGCCCTGGGGTGATCCCCTCTCTTTCCTACCTTTTGGCATACCTCGCATGTCCTTCAATAATCCTGCAAATCCCTAGTGACACCCGGCCAGAAAAATGATTGGGTGAGTCGGTCTCTGGTCTTTTTAATGCCTAAGTGACCTGCTAGGGGTATATCGTGGCTAATCCGCAATAGTTCTACCCGATACTTACGGGGCACTATTAACTGTCTTTTTTCTACCTGACCCGCTCCTTTCCCTGCCCCTCCGGTCATCCGGTATAGTAAACCCTTTTCCCAGATAAACCTTGCCTGATCTATCACAGTACTGGAGACCGTATCTTCAGAAGGATATTGATACCTTAGAGAGGGTTCAGAGAAGGGCTACTAAACTGGTTCATGGATTGCGGGACAAAACTTACCAGGAAAGGTTAAAGGATCTGAACATGTATAGTTTGGAAGAAAGACAAGACAAGGGGGATATGATAAAAACATTTAAATATATAAAGGGAATCAACACAGTAAAGGAGGAGACTATATTTAAAAGAAGAAAAACTACCACAACAAGAGGACATAGTCTTAAATTAGAGGGACAAAGGTTTAACAATAATATCAGGAAGTATTACTTTACTGAGAGGATAGTGGATGCATGGAATAGCCTTCCAGCTGAAGTGGTAGAGGTTAACACAGTAAAGGAGTTTAAGCATGTGTGGGATAGGCATAAGGCTATCCTAACTATAAAATAAGACTAGGGACTAATGAAAGTATTTAGAAAATTGGGCAGACTAGATGGGCCGAATGGTTCTTATCTGCCGTCACATTCTATGTTTCTATGTTTCTATCTCCGTCTCCCTGAGGTTGTTCTGCCTCCCTCTGATACCCCTTTAGTGTGGGATCTTCCCACTGGGCTTGCTAAAAGTCTTGAGGGGTACCCCAGTAAGAAGTCAGGGTGAATCGTCAGGGGGTTATTGCTTACCTGGTCATGGGTTGAGGGGGAGGCCTCCATAGCTCTGGATTGCCGACGGGTGGTAACAGGTAGTGCTCCTTCTGGACTGCAGGTTGCCAATTGGGACGTCAAGCATCCTAAATCATTCCCCAGCAACACTTCTGCTGGCAGATCTGGCATGATGCCCACTTCCACAGCCTTGGCCCCCGTACCCCAATCAATGTGTACCCGGGCTGTTGGCAGTTTATGAATTGCCCCTCTGGCCACCCTTACAGCAATGGTGCGTCCTGTGTGCTGGGCCGGGGTGACCCGATGTGGCTGGACCAAGGTAATGGTAGCTCCGCTGTCTCTTAGTCCTCTAGCCTTTTGTCGATTTAGCTTTACTGACTGCCGGTGGTGTGCCCTGTTATCCCCAGCCACTTGCACAGGGTTCACCTCATGTAAGGTGGCCCAATTTTCACAGTTGTTACTGGGTGTCTCTTGAGTCAGAGAGTTGTAATCCTCTTGCATACAGTGTGCGGCTGCTTTGGTCGGTGGTACTGGTGTCCGTCCCCAGCGGTCTGTAGTACGTTGTGGGCAATTAGGTTTGATGTGCCCCACTTGCTTGCACCCATAACACATTGGAGCGGTCTTTTGGTATCCCGTGCTTATGGTATTGCTCCCTGGTGGTGATACCCTCTGTGGCATAGTTGGTGGACCAGATGCAGGCGGCTGTCCCTGGAACCCTCAGTTTCCATCCATCCATCTGCTCTCATGGAATCCGTCTGCCAGCCTTGCTGCCTCCTCCACCGTCTTTGGCTTTCTGTCTCTGACCCAGTCTCTAACCTCCGCTGGTGTATAATCAAAGAATTGCTCCAGTAATATCAATTGTACGGCATCCTCTAAGGTAGTTGCCTGATTCCCCTGCATCCATTACTGGCAGCGCGTTGCATACGAAATGCCCACTCCGTATACGAATCCTTGCCTTGCCTCCTGAGGGCCCGGAATTTCCTTCTATGGGCTTCAGGAGTTACAGCGTACCGAGCTAACAAAATCTCTTTTATTTTTTCGTAGTTTTGTATATCACCATCTGGCACAGCTCTCAACGCTTCTGCTGCTCTACCTGATAATTTGCTGCTTAATACTGCAGCCCAGTTAGCTCTTTCTAAATCTTCTAGCACACATTGTCTCTCAAAATCTTGTAAGTAATTGTCAATATCCATCTCACCTTCCACTAAGCTTTTAAATGCAGCGTAGTTGATTTTCCGCTGTCGCCCCATTGTAGATCTAGATAGCGACAATATATCCACATGAGGTGATCTGTCTCTGGCTTCTCGGGCTTCCCTGGCATTCTGGATCTCTGTAGCTTGTGCCAAGATCTGTACCACGATCTCTGGTGCAGGGTTAGGTCCTACCAGGCTGAGTCTCCATCTCACATCCCTCTGGAACTCTGTTTCCTCTGCATTCGCCATTTGTTGTTCGCCGGTTTGATCGCTCTCCAGTAGTTCGGCTATTAACGTGGCTTTCGGTTTATTGCTTGCCACTATGCCTCGAGCTTCCAGCAGTTCCTTTAATGTTGTTCGTTTCAAGCGTTCGTATCTATGCGCCATTCACCACTTGTTTCGATTAGGTACGTCCGTTCGGGAGAAAATCCCGCCGCTTGCCACCAGTGTAAAGGATCCTTCTATTCGTGCAGCGATGATCCTTGCAGCTTCTCCCGAAATCCAGCTGAAACAAAGTGATTATAACTCCCAATCCCCCAAACATGAGTCGAGACTTCATGAAGGGTTAAAACGATCTAATTTACTGTGGGCTACCCGCCCGATATTTATGCAGGTCTCCCACCTGGTGGACACTCCCATAGGGGACCAGATGGAAGACTGGGACAAAAGAATTACAGTAGCCAATCACAGTGGCTCACTTACATAAATCACTCCCTCTTTTCCATCCTGGAGATAATTAACTTAAGTGGGTAAAAAGAGCCTTAATTATCTCCAGGTAGAAAGAAACATGGCTTTTCTTATTTTAGCAAAACAGCATAAAAATCTATAACTTTCATTTTACATAACATAAACTTTAAGTCCCACATATCCCCAGATAGCTTGGATCTGAGTGCATATTCTAGGCGAATAGCACTCAGATCCCACGAACACAGTTCTCAGAAAGGTCGACTGAAGTTTGGCTTTCGCCAGCCGTTCGTGTGCTTGTAGCCGACTACAAGTTCCATACTGTAGCTATCTGGGGTCGGTCACTTTTGCATACTTCCAACGCACGAATGAAGTAGTATCTCCGACATTCGTGTGTTTTTCCACCGTACGAACGAAGATTTGAAGAGGTAGCAGCGGTGTTCGACAAAATAAGTAGCCGAAATTAGTTCCAGGGAATCCTCGCCATTTCCTGCTGCGCATTCGACAATCCAAAATGGCGATAGCCACATGTTCGGTAAATGAACGCGGACCACCAGCTATTCCCCAATTAGTCTGTGGTTAACTGCAACAGTCTGGGTGGTTAATAGGCACCACACGACCTCAGTGGGAGGTCGGGTGGTTCGGTAGTTCATTCGTTTTTCTCGCTATTTGCACGAAATCACTCTGTAACCATCCAAATAACCGAACAAGCTGGTTCGCATGGTCTGTTTAATAAGGGATTTTGTTACAGTTACAGTTTCTACAGGGGAGTGACAGTTTGTGTGTGGAGGGGTGACAGTGTGTGGGCGGTTCTAACAGTGCCTAGCAGAGGTTGACAGTATGTGTGGAGGAGGTGACAGGCTGTGTGGAGGAGGTGACAGTGTGTGTAGGGTGTTGCACTGTCAGAAATATGTTTTTTTTTTCTTAATCAATTCCCCTGTGGTCTGGGGGGTTGGATTTCTGAATTGCTGCTCCACTGGGTGCAGAGCTGCAAACTGCAAAGTAAGTGTCTCACCATCTCCAGAAGTGTCAACATTTTTGGGCACTAGTAATGGGTATTGTGAAGAGGCATCACTATGAGCAAATACTTTGATTCCTCCATTTTAATAATAATGCACTGGCTGCCCTAAAAACAAGCCAATGTTTTTACAGACTCTACAAAATTCAAACAAATTTTCCTAAAATTATTTCCCAGACAAACACATTTGTATTGACAAATAACATAGGTAGACTGCAATAAATGAAACAATTCCACTACTTTCTATACTTGAGCATTTTGAATTTATCAAGGGAAGTATAGCCATCTTATTATTGGTACAGTATGTTTCTTTTTCTAATTCAAAATGTTGATTCTTTCAATGTAAAAAATGTAATTATACACACAAATAGGCTAACTGACAGAAACTCACTGACACACACAGACAAGCTGGTACGAACACAAACTTAGTTTAACTCTGACACTCACACAAGTTCACTTACACACATACACATTCTCACTACAGATAAGCTCACTGACACACACATGCTCACTGACACACACACACAAGTTCACCACTGACAAGCTCATTGTCTCACACACACACACACACACACACACTCACACACAAATGTTAACTATAGAAAAGCTCACTGACACACACAAGCTCACTTACAGACAATCACACTCACACATATACACATACTCACTGACACACACATGCTCCCTACATAAAAGCTAGCTGACACACACAAGCTCACTTACACATAAGCTCACTGACACACACAAGTTCACTTGCACACATGCACATTCTCATGACAGACAAGCTCGCTGACACACACATGCTCACTACAAACTCACTGACACACACACATGCTCAATACAGAAAGCTAGCTGACACACAAGCTCACTTACATGTAAGCTCACTGACACAAACATGTTCCATACAGAAAAGATCACTGACACACACATAAGCTCACTGATATACATGCTCACTGATACACATGCTCACTGACCCACGCATATGCTCACTACAAAATCACTAACACACACATGCTCACTGTCACACACACATGCTCACTTACAAAAAAAGCTTACTGATACACTTGCTAACTACAGACACATTCACTAACACACACACACAATCTCACTACAGACAAGCTAACTTAAACATAGAAACATAGAATGTGATGGCAGATAAGAACCATTAGGCCCATCTAGTCTTCCCAAATTTCTAAATACTTTCCTTAGTCCCTGGCCTTATCTGATAGCTAGGATAGCCTTGTGCTTATCCCACGCATGCCTAAACTCTTTCACTGTGTTAAACTCTACCACTTCAGCTACATCCACTACCCTCTCAGTAAAGTAATCCTTCCTGATATTATTTTTAAACCTTTGTCTTCTTGTTGTAGAAAGGTTTTCTTCTTTAAAATATAGTCTCCTCCTTTACTGTGTTGTTGATTCCCTTTATGTATTTAAATGTTTCTATCATATCACCTGGTCTCGTCTTTCATCCAAGCTACACATGTTAAGATCCTTTCACAAAACAGAAAAGTGCTGGTGCGCATACATATGTATAGAACCCCTCAAGTGTTGAGAAGTATTTACAAACAGATGATACAGTGCAAGCAAGTGTGATCCCTTATAGGGTGTCTACAAGCCCAGGTGTATATGTGTGTATACTTATAGCTTGTTATACTGTACAACTGATATCTGTAATTAAGGAGACAAAAGTAGGGGGACGACGACAGAGAAAGCACTCCTAGTGCAATACAATTATTAAAATTATTACAATTTAAACTAAGATAAACTGTCTCTTTAAGAATACAACTCACAAATGTAGAGTGGTATGAGCCCCACTCTAAGCTATCTCGCCCAGGGAGGATCAGCCTCTTGGGTACGTGGGATCTGATAAATGCTCCTGCGACTCCAGTGTCAGGCAAAAAACATTTATTAAAAATAAAACAACTGATAGTCAAATAGTAAAAAGCATAGTCCAGCTGCAGCTCACCACACCCTGGGGAGTTTGATAACAATTCAGTGTAATCTCTCTCCTTCTGGGGCCGTTCCTGCTGGCTGGTGTATATATTCAGTTCACTTCCTTGTATCCTGATCACCAGGTCTCGTGACGCATTTCATCCCGCCTCTTGGGACTTTCTCAAACAGGCGCTTGGCATATTACTGAGAGCCACCCTCAGAGGAGATTGTCAGCAGGACCTTTTTGGAGGTGCAAGCCTATGTCCTTGCCAATAGACAGAGGGCGACTTCCATGAACCCAGATGAAGGAAGAAGGGAGCAGAGGGTGCCGGGAAGCACAACCACCCTGGCCCACAAGCTACCATACAATACAACTCTTTAGAGGCCCTGTAATTGTAATGATTCCACTTGAAATTCTTTAACTCTGATCAATTGGAGGGCAAGTCTGGTGCACAGCAACTGACCCGTGAGTGCTGCAGCTGAAACTCCACTATCGCCTGCTGCTGCTCGCACAGTCTCATGAGGGGGTGAGCGGGAAGTCCGAAGTTACGCTGCAGCGCAGAAAGGCGAGCAGGAGATGAGGAGGAAGTGTGCAAGGAGGTGTAACGGAGTCTGGCATATTACAGATAGCCACCCTCAGAGGAGATTGTCAGCAGGACCTTTTTGGAGGTGCAAGCCTATGTACTTGCCAATAGACAGAGGACGACCTCCATGAACCCAGATGAAGGAAGAATGGAGCAGAGGGCGCCGGGAAACACAACCACCCTGGCCCACAAGCTACCATAGAATACAACTCTTTAGAGGCCCTGTAATTGTAATTTTTCAATGTAATTGAAATCCTTTAACTCTGATCAATTGGAGGGCAAGTCTGATGCAGAGCGACTGACCTATGCGTGCTGCAGCTGAAACTCCACTATCGCCTGCTGCTGCTCGCACAGTCTCTCCAACATGTGCATGGTGGTGAGGCGGTGAGGTGGTGGTGTGGGAAGGCCAAAGTCACGCTACAGTGCAGACAGGCGAGCAGCAGCAAGGTGAGAACGCCGAAAGTGCGCACAGCCGCTACAGTGAGTGTCACATCCTGTTCCGGATCAGTCTGGTGATGGCTTCTGGTATCCAGTACTCTTTTTACTGAAGCTGCATCAGGGACCTGGTATGTAGTCACACAAATGCTGGTGCTCAACACCAGGAGGCATGCGGTTACCCTGCACCAGACCCTGCTAATCCATTCCACACTGTGACTCCTAACTTCAGCATCAGGCATACTGGGTCCGGTTGTCCGACCGCCGCACAGACAGTGTCTGGGTCCCGGTCACCGTACTGCAAAACTGCCAATGGCTTGTTAAATCTGTTATGGTTCCTTTTTTCACTCCATCTGTTACTTGGATAACTGTGGGAATTATAAAGATAATACATGCCTACGAGCGCTAGGGGACGGCCGCTCCGCTTTTGCACCCTGCTCCCTCTTATGCTCTGCTGGTGCCTCTGTGCGACCAGCGCCACTTCCTCCAAACTGCACACATCATTCGCATGACCTTGATTCCATGTGGAGTCTAGGACCTCATCATCCTCCACATCATCTTCCACCCACTCCTCAACTATGATATGAAGTGCACCGCAGGCCGCAAATGTACTATTTAGCAGCCAAAAAATGTGAGTGTTTAAAAATGCTATGTCACAGCACTATTTGAAAAATTCAAGGGACACTTGATATCAATTACTACCATAAAAAATTACCACACCCACTGTCACAAAGCCCCACCCACTCTGGACAACCCACATAATTAATCTCTGCCTACTTATCATAGTGCACATTAAAGGATCTACTCAATAAAGAGAGAATTACAGTGAATTGAGCTGGTAATTTTAAACTTAAGGCCAAGTAGCAGAGTTGGAAACATTCTCCCATTCAGCTGCACTATTTTGACCTAAAGTTTGAAATTCCCATGTCAATACCCTGTAATTCTCTCTTTATTGAGTAGACCTTTATTACACCAAGTTCCCACCAACACCATGCATACTTGGTATGCGATAGATACATTCACAGCACAGCATATATATCAGGCAGGTACATTTTATCACTTTTAGGTGAATTGGGTATCAGTGGTGACACTGTCAGCACAAGTACAAATATAGAACATACATTAATTCACAAACAAACAAGCTCAGTGACACACACACGCTTACTTCAGACAAGTTCACTGACACACACATGCTCTCTAAATACAAGCTCACTGACACACACAAGCACTACCATCTTAACAGCATTATGGGTTCCTGAGCAAAGCAGTGCACTGGGGCCCTTTGTACACAACAACTAACAGATTTTTTTTTAATTATCAATAAAATTAAGCTTATATTTATTGGTACCTCTAACAAATGCAATACATGCATACAATACATACACACAGACTGCTGAATACAAGCACACACCGACTGCTGAATACAAGCACACACCGACTGCTGAGTACACGCACATGGACTGCTGAGAGTACAGACACACACCAACTGCTGAGTACACACACAGACTGCTGAGTACACACAGACTGCTGAGTACATACACAGACTGCTGAATACACACACACAGACTGCTGAATATACATACAGACTGCTGAATATACATACAGCCTGCTGAACACGCAAACACACACACTGCTGAACACACTTGTGAAGGGTGCAGTGTGTGACAGGCAGTGTGTGTGTGTGTGTGTGTGTAAGAGGGGTGCTGTGTGTTTGATGGTGCTGTGCATGTGTGTGAGGGGTGCTGTGTGTGTGTGATGGGTGCTGTGTGTGTGTGAGTGGTGCTGTGTGTGCGATGGGTGCTTTGTGTCAGGGGTGCTGAGTGTGTTTGAGGGGTGTTTTGTGTCAGAGGTGCTGTGTGGGTGTGTAAAGGGAGCTTTGTGTGTTAGAGAGGCGTAAGGGGTGCAGTGTGTGTGAGACGGTAAATAGCTCCCCCAGCTCCCCGAAATGCTACGGTCTGCCCAGTGTGTGCCTTTTCTCAGACCAAGTGGCATTGAATGTGGGTTAAGGTAGCCCCAGAGTCACGTAATCCTTGTGTGTCCTGACCATCTACCAGCACAAACTGCCGGTTATGGTGGTGGTTGTCTTGGGTAGCTGCTTGGACAAGATTAGCCTCGCAGAGTACCTCGCGAGCAGCTTCTGGCAGGGTGAGGGGTCGCCGGTAACGAATCCAATCGTGAAGTTCTGGCTGGAAGTAATTAAAAAAATGTTCCAGTAGAAACAATTGCAACACATCTTCCCCTGATACCTTTTGGCGTCTGGTGACCATGTGGGATGCCATACGGTGGAGGCGGCATGCCCACTCTGTGTACGAGTCTCCCCCACGTTTCTTGGATTCTCTGAATCGTTGACGGTATGCCCCCGGGTTGACGGTATACTGTGGGAATATTTATGGGATGATAATATTATACAGTTGAGAATTGCCCACTATTTCAATTCTCTTAGATTTTAGAGATCGTTATCATGTAAGTGAAATGTATTCCATACAAATAAAATCACAATTTGTTATAAAAATAGATATAATTTATTGTGACAAATAAAATAATCAGTGAATATATAGTATAATGTCGTATACAATGGAAATGGCTAAACACAGTACAAAGCTACAGCATCAACTGTCAAGACTTACAAGATTTAGGGGGCGTGTCCTGGACCTTGCCGCGAGCAGTCGCATGTAGAGAGAGCTCCGCACCTCCAGGGCCCTAATCTGAGTAATTGGAATCACAAAACTGCACAAACAGCCTACCAACACGCCGCAGGGCACACCATGTCACAGCCCAAGTCGAAAAGGGTCACCGAGAGACAAGAGAAGGCACAATTTTTCACGCCGCGAGCGGGACAAACTAAAACTCCGGCCTCTTCCGAAATGGCTCAAGATGGCGCCGAGGAGGACCTGGAAAACCCGCAGGTTTCGCTAAACCCAGACCTCTTACCTACCCAAAGCGTGCTGCAAAACATGCTAGACAGCATGTCAGAAAAAATGCTGGCTTCCATTCAATCCTCCCTGGGGGAGCTGAAGAAAGACCTACAAGACCTGGGATCCCGGACCTCCCACGTGGAGACGAAGATGGCGGACCTTGAGGGGGCACACAACACAATGGCCACCCAGATGGAGAGCCTCTTGACCCGGTTAGAGGCTTATGATTTAAAGTTAGCGGATCTAGAGGACAGGGGCCGTCGGAACAATCTCCGGCTCCGAGGAATAGCGGAAACGGTGGGCATGGCTGATCTCACCATGTATGTGACGGATCTCTTCCACGCCATCGCGCCCGAAATTCCAAGGGACCTACTACTGCTAGATCGAGTCCACAGAGCCGCCAGGCCAAAGTTTCTGCCTCCAGATACACCCAGGGACGTGCTGCTTCGCCTACATTATTATCACGCCAAGGAGGAAATACTTCGACGGAGCAGATCCCGCAAAGAGTGGCCAGAGAGATTCAGGGAGGTGTCCGTGTATGCAGACCTGTCAGCCTACACCTTGAAACACCGCCGAGCCTTCCAGCCAATTACGGAGCGTTTGAGAGCACACCATATCATCTACCGCTGGGGATTCCCGGTAAAGCTCCTAGTACAGCGTGAAGGAAAAACCATCGTTATACCCACCCCAGAAGACGGCCAGCGTGTCCTTGGACAATGGGGACTTGAACAACCGGAACAGATGAGGCCCTCGGGAAACCTGCCAAGAATCTCTCCGGAATGGAAAAGGCCTAAAAGACGTTGACAGGGACTTGGGAACCCCCAGTGACTATCACCCCTTGAAGCCGTGGGCCACAGCAAGTATAACCTCTCCACCCCCCCAAAAAAAAAAAGGGCTTCACGGCCTCCCGACCCCCTCCCACACATTGAATGTATCAACTAAGATAAAATCTGTATTGTCTTATTGCTGGGTTGGGGTTGGTGACCCTCAGAAATGACAGTTACCCCTGTAGCTCCCTATGTAGTAAAATGACCCAACCCGGCTGCTCCGCCAACCAAGACCCATCTGGACGCCCCGTGGGCTACCAGATAGACTACATCCCCACACAACGTCCTTATCATGAGACTTAATCCAAGCAGAGCGGGGGAGGGTGGGTGCTCTTCTCTTTCTTGGGGGGGGACATCAATGTAGCTCAGGTACCTGCCCACGGAGAGAGAGGAGAAAAAAAAAAAAAAAAAAGGGGCCTTCACTCCCACTCCCCTCCCACACATTGAATATATCGATTAAGGAGAACTCGGTATTGTTTTAATGCTAAGATGGGGTCGGTGACCCTATGAACCAACGGGTACCCCTAAAGACCCCTCTGTCCCATTTAAAAGTGGTAAAACGGCCCGTAAGGACCCATAGCTGAGCACACACAGACGTCAGGGGGACAGGGAATGCACTTACAGCAATTCAATTCCCGGTTAATGTGCTATGATCCAATGCACCTGCTCCACATGGGCTCCCACTAGCACCAGCATCCCTGCACTTGAGCCCATCACCCATTGCCTTGACAACCACCGCTTTACCCCTGCGGACACAGAGACATGGGTTCCTTTACGTAGACCCCCCCCTGGGATCCAAGATACTGCAACACGCGGGGCCCTACGTGTGCGGACCACCCCTGGACTGGAAGCCATTTGCTTCCACCCCCACGGCGCTAATAGGCAGCGCCTAGCCACATTCTTGGCTTTCCTGTTCTCTACCCTTTGGACTCTGGTTTTAGTCCACTTGTTAGCAGTTCCCCTGCCCCTGCCCCCCCCTCCCCCCCCCCTAACTCCATGTCTTGGCACCAGTACCCAAGCAGTCAGACAGAGAAGCAGACCTCACACCGTGCAAACCACCCCACAACTCCCTCGTCCTCCTAGCCAATGGGCTGGGCTGCGACGAGCGACAATGCCACTGCCACCAACCCGCAGGGGATCTCCGCTCCGCTCGCCAGAGCTGGGAGGAGCGGGGACCCCGACAACACATAATGACTACTACAATAAACAGCGATTGTTTAAAAATGACCCACCGTGAAGTTTTATACCCACAATGTAAAAGGACTGAACATCCCAGTGAAGCGGCACTTGTTGAGTCGGGAGCTTCGAGCAGCCAGCCCGGAAATAGTGTGTTTACAGGAAACACACTATAGAACAAATGATTACACTCCGTTACTATCTAACGACTACCCCACCCAATTCCATGCCACCTCTCCACACAAATCAAAGGGCACATCTATACTCATCAGCAAAAAGGTCTCATTCCAACTCCTCACACAAGAGGTAGACACCAATGGGAGATATGTCATAGTTGTAGGAATCATTAATGACATCACATACACCATCGCAAATGTATATGCCCCCAACGCCAACCAACGAAACTTCCTTCATAAACTTTTACAGAGACTAACTAACATACAACAAGGGATAACTATAATATGCGGGGACCTGAACCATGTCTTAGACCCGACACTGGACACTACCCTCTCGCGAGCCCGAGCCAGATTCCGACCCCTCAAACGCCAAAGCAAAGCACTGCAGACACTCCTATCCACGCACCACTACTATGATGCGTGGAGAATCTCCCATGGAATGGAAAGGTCCTACACGTTTTTCTCGCCTATCCATAACTCCTACTCTAGACTGGATACCTTTCTCATGAAAGGATCAGACCTGAACCAACTGGTTAGGTGCGACATTGACCACATTACGTGGTCAGACCACGCCCCGGTTACCCTCGAAGTCAAAGATCTATACGACATTAAAAACCGTAGCCCCTGGAGAATCAACGATTCCCTACTACAGAACCCAGCATTTACGGGCCAGGTAGAGACGGCCCTCAAACAGTACTTTGAAGAAAATTCCACCCCTGACATGTCCCCAACCACAGTGTGGCAAACACACAAAGCTGTAGTGAGGGGAATACTCATACAACGAGCTGCCACACTGCGCAGGACATCCCGTGCCCAGCTGCTGGAGTGGCAGAAAAAACTGTATGCCTTAAATTTGCAAAACCAAAACTCACCTTCTGCCTCCCTAAGAGACCAAATCATAGCCCTAAATAGGAATATACATCAACAGGCCCTACAAAACACAGGGTTTCAACTTAAACGCCTTAAAGCGACTCACTATGCACAGGGTAATAGAGCAAGCAAGCTGCTCGCAATTCGATTGCGGTCACGCCAAACATCCCAGAAAATTGCGTATCTAACAACACAGAATGGCACAAAGGTCCATACGCCGCGAGACATAAGCAATGAGTTCGCACGGTATTACGCAGATCTATACAACCTTAACCAAAACGGGCAAATACACCAACCCCAAACCACAGGCATCAAAGGCTACCTTCAGGACCTTCACCTCACAGAACTGACCCCGACACAAAAGTTGGAACTCACCCAACCGATATCAGCAAGCGAGATTATCTCAGCCATAAGCGCCCTGCCGACGGGCAAATCACCTGGACCTGATGGCTTGGATAATCTCTACTACAAAAAATTCAGTAACACGTTGGCCCCACATCTAGCTCAAACATTCCAAGACGCGATAGCCCACGAATCACTACCCAAAGAAGTATTACTAGCACACATTGTTACGCTGCCCAAACCAGGAAAACCACCCACAACCCCCCAAAATTTCAGACCCATATCACTACTGAACACAGATGCTAAACTCTTTGCAAAAATACACGCCACCCGACTAAGTAAGATCCTTCCTCACATTATCCACAATGACCAAGTAGGGTTCGTGGCGGGCAGACAGGGATCGGAAAATACGAGAAAAGTATTAGACATAATTCACAGCTACAAGAAGACACAAAAAGGGGGGCTACTGATATCATTAGATGCCGAAAAAGCCTTCGACCGCTTACACTGGGGCTTTCTAGAAGCGGCACTGCTCAAATTTGGAATACCTGAGAGATTTTTGTCGGCGGTGAGGGCCCTCTATAGCCACCCCACCGCGCAAGTACTCAATGCAGGGTTTTTGTCTGACCCCTTCTCGATCACAAACGGAACAAGACAGGGCTGCCCACTCTCCCCCCTACTCTACGTCCTAGCGCTGGAGCCCCTGGCGCAAACCATCAGGGACCATACCTCTATCCACGGAACTATAATCGGGCATAAAGAATACAAAGCGAACCTGTTCGCTGACGATATCCTGCTTACCCTCACGCAGCCACAAATCTCCCTCCCAAACCTATTAGCAGCTATCACAGAATATGGAACTCACTCCTATTATAAGCTTAACGTGACGAAAACCCAAGCCCTAAGCATAGGGATCCCAGACCAAACATTAAGCACACTCCGAGCATCATTCTCTTTTGATTGGAGATCTGATTACATTACCTTCTTGGGGCTCAGACTCACAAAAAATCCGACGGAGCTCTTGAAGTATAACCACGAGACACTCTTAAGAGACATAACCGAAACACTGAAAGGGTGGGAATCCAAATTCTTGACCTGGCTAGGTAGGATAGCAGCGATAAAAATGTCCATCCTCCCTAAATTGCAGTATCTGCTTCGAACACTGCAAATACCTATCCCCAAATCATACTTGGAAAAGTTCCAAGCTACGCTGACCAGATTCGTATGGGAAAACCGCAAAATCCGTGTCTCCTCAAAACTCTTATACAAGCCCCTAGATCACGGTGGACTTGGGCTGCCAAACATCAAAGAATACTACAGAGCTGCATTGTTAGCATCTGTGGTGACCTCCCATGCAACTATTTCCCCCCCACAATGGATTGAGCTAGAGTCACACTGGTCGCACCCCGTGGGCATACACTTTCTCTTTTGGATACCCAAACGCAACCGCCCGAGCATGCCAAACATGTTGCGAACCACTGACCTACTCCTCCACACATGGGACAGATTAAAACACCATCTAGGCGAGCAACACGTGTGGTCTCCAGCCACCCCTATATCCTGCGTACACACTATTAATCCATCCTTCGACTACCGGCCCTGGCGCAAAGGTGGATGCACCTCCATAGGCCAACTGTTAGGAAGCAACGGAATTTTGCCATTCCCTGACCTCCAACGCAAATTTCAACTACCGACGAGAGCGGTGTTCTCATACCTCCAACTAAAAGCACTCCTCACATACAGCCCAGCACTCTCGCGGCCGCCGACCATAGCTTTCTTCGAGAAAGCCTTCCTAGCCCCTACCACGCCAAAAAAGTTACTAGCCTCCATTTACCGTGAACTGACAGTCCCGACGGAACGTAGCTATGAAAAATTTATGACAGACTGGCACGACGACCTGCACCAAATCTTTGACATCATAAGCTGGAAAACGGCAATGTTAGCCCATAAAGGAAAGACAAGCTGCGCATCACATTTAGAACTGATGAGGAAAATCCAGTATCGCTGGTACATGGTACCAGACAGGCTGGCGCGCATCTACCCGAACACATCCAGACTCTGCTGGAGATGTTCACAGGAACCAGGAACGATGTACCACATCTGGTGGACCTGCCCTAAGCTCAAAGAGTTCTGGCAGACGGTAGGGGACGTCTCCACCGATGCACTGGGGACGAATGTCACACTCACACCTGAAGTGTGTCTCCTGTTCATGCCGTTAGAAAACATATCCAAATCAGCCTACACCCTACTCTTCCACATCCTCATGGCTGCAAATCTGTTGATAGCCAGAGCATGGAAAGCAGTGGGGGTCCCAGACCGCACTGCCATTACAACACAGATCACCCTCAATATAGACTACGAAATAATGGCACACAAAAACATTAACCCTAAAAAACATATTCAGGCAGCGGGCAACATGTGGGACACATACATTAAAACCCAGGCACGTACGGAAAACACCCCCCCAGACTCAAACTCACAAGACCACGGGGAAACTAGAGTAGGCGAAACACCACAGGGCAAAACCTGACACACCAAATAAGAGGTAAAAACCTCCGGGTTAGAGGTTTGCAAATAGGAGCGGGTAGGGGTGACGGAGTTGGGGAAAAGAGGGAAGAGAGAGGGGAAAAAAAAAAAAAGAGCACACTCCGGGCTGCGCTCTAGGCTCTCGACCCTGGTGTCGCAATATACAACGAACGATCCAGCACACCTGGCAGTGGCAACCAACACAGACACCAGGCAACCGGTAGAACATAGGGAAAACAATTATGGAAAACATGGAACGTATTCCACTATGCACAAGAGGTCTGCCCCACCAAGACATCGTAAAGCAAATCTCCTTTGTACATAGTTTACCCCCCCTACCAGCTCATCCCATTCCCCGCCCTTCCCCCCTTCTCTTTCTTTCTCTTTCTTTTTCTCTTTAGAAGTAAAAAGAGTCATGCGACCCGACGGACTGGGGAAAGGGATGGGAGGGCATCGGATATATTGGAACACTGTCCCCTCAGGATGCAGTGACAGCACTGATTCCACCAAGCAGGCATGAACACACATCAAATGACAAAACAATCAGCAGCCCATCAGATAGGCACATGGCAGGGCCCGACGTAGACACAAGCGGGGAATAGAGCTGCACAACTAGACACGTAGAAATCACAAAAAGGAAATAACCCCTATGGCCAGACATCATGCAGAAGTACCCCTCCAGCCACATAGTCAGATAGACCATCTCAAACCTAGACACACCCTATCCGAGATGACTGGCACTCAGAAACCCTCCCCCCCTCAAGTAATGCACGCTATGTGAGTATGTCTATAGATAAACGGCCTAGAGAGCTCCACTGCCAAAACTACTACACAGGCATATACACTAACAGACCACTAGGTGAATGTTTATCTCAAATATTTGACAGATATGAGAATGTAACAAAAATTGTACTGGGAATATCAACAGCAAAACATTGTTAACTGTGTATATTCACCCACAAACAGCGCAGACATAGGCACGGTACAGGACTATAAAATACGCTTATATGCCAAAATTTAAACAAGGGAATATCTATGCCAAGCAGACACCAAACGTGCACACACACCATAATAAACGTTTGAAATAAGTGTATAAATCGTTATTGTGCAACACCTGTTGGAAATGTGGAATTTGATCCCTACACCCTCCCTTCTACTTTCTGTACCCACGCACCTTTTCGCTGACTCAATAAAAATTGTCAAATTGAAAAAAAAAAAAAAAAAGACTTACAAGATTTATGAGGGTACTTCACAGACACAGAAAGCAAAACTTCACACAGCACAGTGAAAAGCCATAAAATCTTGGCTCACAGTCAGATCAACTGAGTAACCCTTTCAATGCTGACTAGATCCTCCTAGGCATATACTATCCTATTCTCATGTAATTTTCAATTAAAATAATATTCAAACCAGCTCATTAATCATTTCATGGAACCATCCAAAAGAGTCAAATCTACAGATTCTATAAGCTGAATTTTAATTTGCCTAAAAAGATATCTTATCTTATTTCAGAGCAAATCAACACACATGGATAAAAACAGCGGTATGCTAACATGTGATAAGATACCAGTACTATATAATTATCTGACTCCACCTGCAGAATGGAGTGTTATAACTACATATTCTTTATTTAATTAAGATTCCTCAATTATGGGATCTGATTGTGATTTATCCATGTATGTATCTATCCTGCTATTAATAAATTTTAATTAATTTAGATTAATTAAATAAAACCAGCATAATTACCAGTTATGATGTAGATGTTTTCATCAGATGAGTAGGTAGTCTCAGGAACTTGAATGCGAGTATGATTGGTTGTATGGAGGTGTGTAAGTAATAGAGAAAAGTGATGTTGGTTAGAAAGTAATAGTAAAATTCAATAAAGTGTCAAGGAGTGTTTCTTGAGTTGTGTCCAAGAGAGTTTGAGAGTTGAGTGTTAATGTCTGAATCTGAATCCCAAAACTAACCTCTCTCTTCCCTTTGTCCTAACTTTTTAAAGGGAAAGATTCTCTGTACGTCATTAGTTGATAAGGCCGAATGGAAACTGTAGGTGTGTCTACGTTATCTTGTATTATCTAGTTTTTGGTCAATAGAGGGCGCAATTGCCTCACTAAACTTTCCTATCCAGGAAAGAGTTAACTTTTCCTGATGACGATTTTGACGTCATTTGGATTATCTAAAATGACTACCATAACTTAAATTTGCTGTCAGTTCAAAGCGTTTCTTTGGATTTTCTCCAGACAGCGCATTAACAATTCCTGTTGTAATTTCTAAAATTGACAGTTCTTAACTCAATTTCACCCCTTACTTACAATGGGACCTTGTAAAATTTAGAAAGTAAAATTAATTACTGAGTCTTCTCTGTCACTAGTGTCTGTGTTTAAAATTATTTCTATTCCATTAACATTTAAACATCCCCCTGCTTCATTTCTTATCACTTGGCTTGTTTACATAATGCATTCCTTAGCTCAGGCTGATGGCTAGTGTTACTGAAAGCAAGGGAAGAAATGTGGTGTCTGTCTTGCCTGAAGATAGCAAAATGGAGTCCTCTTAGTTCTGAGTGACTCTGGCAATATGCACTTTTAATTTCTATTTTAGCACAAAATGTCTGCCGATATAAATATCCTGACATAACCCCCCTAAGTGATTATCATAGCAATGATTAATTTAGTCTATGAATAAGCACTATAGAAGTTACCAGACATATTGTGTACTCACATAATTTCTACTGACATAGGCATGTGCGTGGAATGAACATTTTTGTATATTTTTGTACCTGTAAGAGCTTTGAACTTTACACTTAGTACAATCAACCATAATACCATTAGTAACATTGTAAATTGTTTTCATTTGAAAAATGTTTTCGGGAGTTACATATGGTATGGTCAATGAAAAGCAAATCTCCATGCGTTCCATATCAATTAAGGGAGATATAGCACTTACCATCTAAAAGGCCAGATTTAATTGCATAGGCTCAATTGTTTCTCCAGCCACACTGGCAAGCATCGCATGAACAATATCCTTGGATACAAAATACAGAGGTATGCGTCCCCCTGCCAATTCAATCATTCCAGTTTGCACTTCGTCAAGAAAAGCAAGTGTGTGGAACAATATTGGGTCATGTAGAAATAGAAGTTCACGCTTAAATAAGTCATGACTTTGGTGCAACTCAGTGGAATTAACTCCGAATGCAAATTTGTTGCAACAACTGTGTCTTGCACAATAGTTAACACGTCTTGGAGAAGTGTTCTTTGCTGGTTTATCATCTGATGAATATCGTTAATGTGTTGCTTTAGCGCATAGATTTCCATATACAACTTTTGGACAGTAATAGAGTTGCTGCAGACATTCCAATTGCGACAACTGCACCGACAGTGGCACAAACTAATGCAACAATTATGGCGGTGGGGAACCTTTTGGGTCGGTTGCTCATTGAAATAGTACTGGATTCAGATGGTTTCCGGGCTTGCTCCAAGATGTTTCACACATGGTCCTGTGCTCTTTGGAAGTGCATCTGGTACCAGGTCTGTATCTCAGGAAGTTGCATCGATGAAATGTTGTATGCTTTCTCGATGGAAAT